>CM021765.1:126502229-126575024 GCA_011076525.1 Nettapus auritus | reverse complement strand
AGTAAGTGTTTTAATATAATTTGATACCAAATTGTCCTCAGAGGAATGGAAGGAAAAAAAGCTGTTGTTCTGAGGATAAGGATGAAGGCACACTTGGACATTTCTAGCTAAAGGTCGCTGCCCCAAGAGCCACCCTCCTACAGACACACATACTGCTACGCTTAAACAACACAGGGCTCAGGCTACCAATGAAATGAAACTACCTTGTTATGTTTCTTTTTGCATAGGGGAATCCAGTAAATGTGTCAAATGCTAATGCTCCTTTGAAATTATTTTAAAAATTCTTTTTTTTTTTTTTTTCAAAATTAATCAAAACTTTCACTGAGAAGAGTAAGTTAAATCAGCAATTGAACCTGGGCAATGGATTTGGCCAGCAGCTGGCAGAAGTGACTTTCTATCAGTGCAGCACCTCTTCCCAGTTTGCCCACTCTATGCTTCCTGTAAGAAACGGGGAAAAGGAAGACAGGCAGGCAGCAACTAGCTACAAAGGTCTATTTCAGTTCTCTCCAAAATTTTTCTGTCTCTAAATCTTTGGTGAGCATTGTTGTATTATTTGTTTTCTTTAGTGGCAATCCTGGCATTTGAAGTTCCCATCTCATTCCCATCTCCTCCTTTCTCAGTTCCTTATTCCTGTCAATGCATCCCAATTCCCTGTCCGCATAAATAAAATGAGCATTCTTTTTAGCACATATCAATGAGTTTATAGCACAGACCACAAACAATTATGCTAGCACAACTGAGAGGGCTGCAGGAATAGGAAAGAGCAGCCAGGAGAATGGAAAGGGCAAGAACTTCTTGTCTCCAAAGAAAACAAGCTGCGGAACAGCCTCCCAAGAGTTCAGCTGGCTTCAGCCAGGCTTCTGGCTATCCAGAACTACTCCCCAGGCCTTGGCCCAGCACATCTGCTCCCTCTCATTATCTGCTGCATTTGCCACAGCAATGGGAATTTCACAATACTAGCTGTTTTCTGGTAGCCCTTCTGCTCTGGAATCAAGAAAATATTAATTACATTAAAACAAACATACAAAAAAAAAAAAAAAAAAAAAAAAGCACTTTTTATTTGAAAGATAAATATGCTAATGTGAACCCCGATGACTCAACACATCTAGAAGGAAAAGAGTTGCATGAAATTAGTAATTTGCTAATGCCTTGATTTCATGACTTCCTGATCTGCCTCATGAGTGTAAGGCTCAACACCTGCAACAGAGCATTCCCATATGCATTTGACAAAGTAGGACATGGGGTTGCTTTCCCTCAGTTTGTCCATGTTTCCTACAAAATCAACTTAACAATGCCTGTATAATACGAGTGCAACTAAAATCAGAAATTATTTTCTCTATACATAAATATAAATGCCCGTGATATAGCAAAAGATTACAATATTCAGAGAGACGCCATTGGCTTTATCCATGTCCAGATGGAACAAACAAACTGAGGAAGGAAGGAAGGAAGGAAGGAAGGAAGGAAGGAACAGAGGGAGGGAGGGAGGGAGGAAGGAAGGAGTCCTAAATCATATTTTGAAGTTTAAGCTTTTTTGGTAGATAAACCACTAACCAACTGCTTCAGCCAAGGAGAAAGCTTTGAGTGACCTTGATCATTTACTCCTTTACCTCAGCTTGCTTCCTGTAAAAGGCAGATATGCAGAAAAAGGCATGCAGAAAAGGCATGCAGAAGAAGGAAATGGTGTTTATTTCCACAATGATCATGAGCTTCATCCAATTGCTTTGGCCAAAATTGTTTCTGTTTTCTGAGATTTTGAGTTGTCCTGTAGTTAACCAGGAGCTAGTTATGTGGAGGATAGTAAATTGATGATAAACACAAAAATGTGTTTATCAGTCTCTTTCTAGCCGTGCACCCACTGTTCATAACTAGTAGTAAGCTACAAGAGTATTCAGGGCTCTAGCTAGTATAGCATAGCCATGTGCTCTGGAGGCATTTCAGCCTCAGCACAGCTAGCTTCAGTTCTTCCAAGACAGAGCTATGTCTCTGCTGTGGAAACCCACAGCATTTGGGCACAGCATTGCTTCAGGAGGTAGAAAGCTGACAACCAGCTTGGCATCCTTCAGTAATTCGTATTCAAGACCTTGACCTAGATTTTGAATGTAAATAAATTTTGCTTTTAAGCTGCCTTGTAAACAGACATGTTGCCTACAGAACTGACACTTTTACAAAGATCTAAACTAGCATTCAGATCTTTGGTGATGGGATAGTTGTAGGAGAGTAATCCAGCCTGTGGTCTGGCATTCTGCACCTTCCTTGGGGTCCCCTTGCTTAAACTGAAAGCCTGATACACTGAGAAAATCCCCATTTGAAACAACCATTTCCTGAAAAATATATAACCTTTCAGATTCTGGGAATTATTATCAAAATCCTTGGTAGCTACAAACAAGGCTATTGCCTCCCTCCAGTATTTCTGTATATGTTCCCAGGAGGCATTGGCATCAGAAGTTGTTTAGATACACCTATAATGAAGGCTTCTGTCTCCACAGACTCATGATTTCATCTCCTAAGTGGAAAAAATAAATAAATAAATAAATAAATAAATAAATCCTTTAAAGTGAAATCTCTAAATTTAAATACAAAGGTATCAAGGAACTACAATTTTTGTTCTGTAAGAAGTGCAGTTTGAAAACTTACTAATGAGCTGGTCTTGTGAAGAGATCACAAAAGTCCAGTACAGTTTCTGCTAGTTAAAAATAAACCCAAACAACCCTTTTCAGAATTTTTCTTGCTCTTATGTCTGAATCTTGACATTTAACATTTAGCCTCACTGCAGCCCTTCTCATAAAGCAGATCTATTGGATATCTAAAGCTCTCCGGAGTACAAAGAATGCAAGGCCTGAAACATTAGTGGTTGGCCCCTTGCTCAGTATATCTGCTCAGAGTTTCACTGTTCTGTGTCCTCAAGGTTCAGATTTATGGCATATAATATGCCATAAAGGTCCTTATTATCTCAAGCACTAACTCTGTGCATTTAAGCATTTTGATTGGAACATCTGCAACACGGAATATGCCACGAGTCCTTTCAGAGGATGATTTTACAACTGAAAACATAATTTTGGTTAGACAAAGCCATTATGTAACACAGTCTCAATTCACAAACACAATTCAAGTTCAGCTAGAGGGATGTTGCACTTTCTTTTAAACCTCATCAACAACAATGTGCAGCACTCTGTAATTTTAATTTGCATGAGATTCAGCACATTTTTTTTGGTCTCGGCTTTATATGGGTTTGTACCTAACGAGCCTCATTTGGAGTTTGAGCCAAATGGCAGAATTGCCTCCTACATCAGCTGCACAGCCCACAAAATTGAACCCCATATAATATACAAACACATAGTGAGGATCTGGGTGTGAGGCAGACTCATGAAATCATCAACACCAACAAATGTCTACAAATACACAAGAAGGCAGAAGTAAATCTTGTTCTTTTAAAACATTTATAAACCTCTGCTAAATATTTGGCACCCTGATAGAGAAAGGACATTGACATAGTCCAGAGAAGTAAACAAGAATGATAAAATTTGATTGCTAACGTGCACAGAAAGTCTGGAAAAACATTAATATAGTAAAATGAAATCTAAACTTTTTAACTCCTGAAATGGTGTTTCATAAAGGAGTAGAGCAAAACCAGCAGAATCACCCAAGTGACAAGACAGTGCATTTTATAGAGCAATAACAGAATTCCTTAAATAGTATAAAACTGACTGTAGTTTTAGGAGTAAGAGTTCTGTTAGCCTGCCTCTGTAGTTATACAATATTTAGCACTTAAGGACCTCCAATGAAACTCTGAGTTCCTTGGACATTTTTACTTAGAAAAAGTCAGTGTTCCATCACTTATTGACGATTATTATACAGATAATAATTCCAGTTATTGTACAGATAATACCAATATCCTGACCTCTCTAAGTCCAGATGCAAAGATTCAGTAAATAGGATCTTTGTTCAGTAAATAGGAAGAACATCCAGGCTTGTCAACTAATTTGTTATTTCACACATTTTAAAGATCAAAAAGCATAGGTAAGCGAAAGGACAGGTGATAATTTTAGTTCTTCTTCTAGAAAGTATGGCTGCTGTGCACATGCATTTACATCTTTACATAAGGGTGAAAGGATAGACACTTATATCACAGGAAAAGTTTGTATATCTACAGTGTTTTCTGTGTATTGCATCACATTTCTGAGGATGTATACTATTTCTCCTCCTATTTTTCTGTCCTCATGCTGGGAGTTATTTGATGGCACTATTTTTATATGAAAGGGAATTAGTCTGAAAATAACCGTATGTTATTTTGCATGACTGGGTGCCGGTTTCAGAGTGCTCACGTTATCAGACTGAGGACAGACATACATCCTGAAATTCCAACACTCCTGGGGCAAAGAGTTCCATAGCTCAGCATATGCTTGTGAGTGACCTGACAGACCCCAACTGCCTGATGAAGCTTTGCTGAAATGTTCTGTCTGTCTCCTTCTGGCTTTCTTTTCTGGCTGCTGCACCACCTCCACGGCTGTAGATTTCTACCAATACATTTGACCAACCCCACCTTGTCTGCCTACTTCAGAATGTGCTCAACATTTAGAGTAAAGAAGGGGGTAGTGCTTTTTTTTTTTTTTTTTTTCCAAAGTGAAAGCATGAGTGACGCTTAAAGAAGAGATTAAGATGACTGAGAGCACCTTAACACTGTGCAGTGGATTGTGGCACAAAGATCCCCAGACTATCCTGCAACAAATGAAATACAGAACAAGCAACTTCATTACACCAGCACTGCTCCATGAGCTATTTAATCTTGCTGAGAAGCACCCTACAAGTGTTGGTTTCCAAGACCCAAGATCCCTGGTTTGTGGCTAAATTGAAATAAAAGCTCATTTATTCTAATCCAAAGATGAAAAGCAGTGATTTTAGCAAAAAAATAACATTCCAAAGAAAACAATCTGTTTAAGCAGTCATTGTGGGCATTTTTATAACATGCCAGACTAAACTCGTAAATGCAGAGAAACAGCCCCAAATCCCTCTCCTGTCTTCCACAGCACAATCTTAGCACGCTTGCAGAGAATGCAGCTTTTTTTTTTTTTTTTTTTTTTTTTTCACTGTAAGCAGAAGTTTGATCTAAAGGTTTTGTCTCCTGCTCTAAGCAAGGGTGGAGACCCACTACATCTGTCCTTTTCCACCAGTTCCAGTACGCAACTAGATAACTACTGACTTCAGAGAAGGAGATAGACACTGTGATGATGATTAAGGAGTTCTTTGGGGAGGTTTTGGTTTCATCTCTTAATCCAGTAAATATTTCAGAGGAGCAGTTTCAAAGACCAGAGCAAACCACCCTGAATCCCCTGCAGCCCACAGCAAAACAAATTCCCTTGGAAACAACGGGCTATGGTTCAAATTCCTCTCCCAAATCTGGCAAAGAAAATACTTGAGGAAAGGTGTTCTCTCTCCTTCTTCACTTCAGAATGGATACTCTGACCTCTCTGCTCTAAGGGAGCTTTTCTGGGACTAGATCTAAGTCCTGTGAATGTTGTTTCCAGGTTTATTTTAAACAAGTTTCATCAAATTCACCCTCTATCACCCTTAGACAGTCAAATGCTCCTTTCTATCAACTCAGTTTTTCCCTGCAAACATTTATAAAAATGTATTTCTAATAAGTCATATTGAGCATCTTCAAACTATTCAGTTTGGATCTACATGTTTGTCCTGTAATTAGGAGAGAAATGGAGTTTCAATGCTAAGTCCAATACTAAAAAGATAAGCAAGATTTTACTCCAAGCACTCAGTTAAAATTTCTAAGCTGACAGTAATCACAAAGCTTTCAGGTACAGGTAGCCATCAGCTTATAAAGATTGTTTATATTACATAGCCTCTCATTTTCATGTGCTCCTCCCTAAGATTAAGGTAATCCACATGTATGAGGAAAACCTTTCAGCTGCACATTCACTTGTGCCAGATATACCTGAGCACAGTACATTACAATTACTCACTTTCTCATCCATATATGTTTACCAATGCAAATATTACCTAATCAGAAGTCTTTTGCATCAACAAGAATAGTTTATTTTATATCTCTTTTGATATATTCATGGCTTGTGTCAGAGTACAATATCACCAACAGCATAATAAATCAACTGTGGAATGAGACGGAGCCTAATCACCTCTAACAACCACTTCTGTTCACACGAAAGTGGTCACAAACACAGTGCAAACTGCTCCCTTCCACTGTGTTCCCCAAGGACTCATATGCTCACCAGGAACGGTATACAGGCTAAAATGTAAACAGCTAAACATGGCCTTGCTGCTGGCTGGCAATGCATCTTCTGGGGGCCAAACTCTAATATCCCAGCTGTGTTGGAAAGTCCCTGTCTGCCATTCATCCAGCAAGTTTGTACATTCATACAAGTTTGTACATGAACATGAGGTCACAAGACTGCCTTCCTGCAAAGCAACTATAAGGTGCTCCTTTGCAGGTCAATGGTTTTTCCAGACAGAAGGGGACAGCCAGCAGAGAACATCATTAATCTATGAGAATGACTTTACTCCAGGAAGGCATATTGGAACAGGTTAGTGTTACCTGACTTGGAAACTACACCTTTAATACTTCGATATTATTATTATTTACTATGTTGGAGACCTCTGCGTCATGAGTTTATCCCAGGAAGAAACACGTTTTACTGCTGCCTTTTTATTTTTTTCTTCCCGCTGTTGAACCATGCCATCTACTGGCTGTCCGGACAAAGACAGACTGATGAGAGCTCAAAACCCAGGCTGCTTTAGAAGTTGAAACGGACATCCAGAGATCCAGAGATTATTCTGTCCAATGTCCTGAGGGAAAGGGTGGCCTCAGATTAGGTAACCCAAAGCCCTATGTATGTCAGATTGAGTATCGATTCTTTCCCACATAACAGACTCTACCGTGTCTCTGGACAACTTATTTATTTCAATATTTAACTGTTTTCTCAGTGAAGCATTTTTCCCTTCTATTCAGACAGAATTCCCCAGGGCGATTTGTCTGCTGCCTTTTGCCCTCTCAATGTGCGTGCCTCCATCTGCTCTGGAAATACCTTGTAAGTATTTGAAGAATGTGACTAGTTCCCACCAAGCCTTTTCTTCACTAGGCTCTGCAAACCCAACGCCTCAGTCTTTGTACATCGAGTTCTTCCACACTCTAACCATCCTGGTGGTCCTCTCCCAGTTCTCAAGGTCTCTCACTGCCAGGGTCTGCTGCTGGTTCGTGTTCATCACTGCCCGCCAGGACCTCCAGGGCCCTGGTCATGGAGCTGCTTCCCAGCCAGTCCACCCCCAGGCTGTTCTGCTGCCTGGGCTTGTTCCATCCCACACACAGCATTTCACATCTGCTTATGCTGAACATCACGCAATTCTTGTTGGCCCTGAGGTATGCTGACATCTCACTGTGTGGTGATCCTTCCTTCCTATTTATTTACCTCTCCTCCTCGTTTGGCTTCATACACCACCTTGCTGAGGGCACATTCAATCTCTTCACCCAGACTGTTACATTAATTAAAAAAAAAAAAAAAAAAAAAAAAAAAAAAAAAAAAAAAAACATACAGGCTCTGTATCAAACCCTGTGGACCAGCTTGGTAAGTTCAACTTTTAACCTTTTGAGCTCTATTGAACCAGTTTCCTACCAAATCTGTGGTCCATCTGCCCTGTCCATATCCTACCAGTTCATCAGCAAGGCTGTTGGAGAGCACTGTGTCAAACACCTTGCTATGCATCAGGTTTTTGCACCCATATTTCTCCCTGCATCTACCAAGAGTCCTTTGCTTCCATTAAAACTCTACCACAGGAGGCAGTAAGGTTAGCTATTCACATGTAAGCAAATAGTTTCCGTGAGGACATGTGACATTTTTTACAGGGTCTGCTGACTGGTCTACAGCTTCCTGTTTCTTTCTTTTTATAGACACAGATAATAATTGTCTTTTTCCTGTTGTCTGGGACCTTCCTCTGATCTCTGTGACCTCTCAAAGATGATAGAGTGGCTTTGCAATGACATGGCAGGCTCTCTTAGCACCCTCACCCCAGAAATCCCACAGACTTTTTTTAAAAAATGTGTCTCTTATTTGTACAGATTGTCCCTACTTGACTTGATATTACTCTTGGTAGTGCACTGTTTCATTCTTTGATTTTGGCACAGAACCAGTGCTGGGGGCTACACATGTTTATGGGTCTATCATAAACACCTTATTTAAAAACTGTATAGAACAATGCCAGGTTATTTGCTTAAGTCTTCAACTACTGAAATCAAGCATATATGTGAAAATAATCAGTTCTGACTGAAGATAAAATTAGCTTCCAAGCTTGTGGTAAAAAAAAAAGTGATGAAGAGGTGAAACACCATTACTCCCTAAAAAAAACTTACAAACATACTGTCCTGGTTTCAGTTGGGACAGGGTTAATTTTCCTCCTAGTAGCTGGTAGAGTGCTATGTTTTGGATTAGGATGAGAAGAGTACTGATAACATGCCAATGTTTTAATTGTTGCAGGGCAGTGCTTATACCAAGCCAAGGACTTTTCAGCTCCTTGCTCTGTCCTGCCAGCGGGCAGGCTGAGGGTGCAGTAAGAGCTGAGAGGGGACAGACTCAGGACAGCTGACCCAAACTGGCCAAAGGGCTATTCCATACCATCTGAGGTCATGCTAAACAATAGATAGGGGTGGCTAGCCGGGGTGGGGGGGGCGGCTGCTCGGGGATAGACTGGGCATCACTCTGCGGGTGGTGAGCAATTGTATTGTGCATCACTTGTTTCGTACACACTATTATTGTTGTTGTTGTTGTTGTTTTCTATCTTAATAAACACACTTTATCTCAGCTCTCAGGCTTCACCCAGAGAGGGAGGGGGGAGGGTGAGCGAACGGCTGTGTAGTGTTTATCTGCCGGCCAGGTTAAACCACAACACATACCTTCAAACATACTTTTTAATTTTTTTTTTATTTATTTATTTTTTTAATCTCACAGTCATTTGATACCTGACTGATACATGAAGGACATGAAAATCATCAGGACTAGTCAGCAAATAGCTGACTACATCTTTGCAAAAAAGAAGCTGGGAGGTCTTGGTGGACACCAAGTTGAACAACGGGGCAGCAGTGTGCCCTTGCCACAAAGAAGACTGATGGTATTCTTGGCTGCATTAGGCAAAGTATCACCAGCAGGACAAGGGAGGTGATCCTTCTCCCCTACTCGGTGTTAGTGAGGCCACATCTGGAGTACTGGATCCAGTACCTGAGAGACATGGACATACTGGAGAGTCCAGCAAAGGTCTGTGAAAATGACGAAGGGTTTGGAGTTCCTTTCCTATGAAAAGATGCTGGGAGAGCTGGGACTGTTCAACCTGGAGAAGAGGATTCTTGAGGGGATCTCATCAATGTCTATAGATACCTGAAGGGAGGGTGCAGGATGAAGGCAGGCTGTCCTGGTTTCAGCTGGGATAGAGTTAATTTTCTTCCTAGTAACTGGTATGGTGCTGTGTTTTGGATTTAGGATGAGAATAATGCTGATAACACGCTGACATTTTATTTGTTTCAGAGAAGCACTTACACAGAGCCAAGGACTTTTCAGCTCCTCATGCTGCCCTGCCCGTGAGGAGGCTGGGGGTGCCCCAGGACACAACCAGGACAGCTGGCCCAGATTGATCCAAGAGGTATCCCGTACCACATGGTGTCATGCTGAACAATAAAACTGGGGGCAAGATGGCCGGGGGGACAGCAGCTCCTCAGGGTCTGGCTGTGCATCAGTCAGGTGCTGAGCAGTTGCATTGTGCATCACTTGTTTTGTATATTCCTTTATCATAATTATTATCATTATTTTCCATTCCATTTCTGCCCTACTAAGCTGTATCTTTCTCAACCCAAGAGTTTTATCTTTTTATTTATTTATTTATTTATTTATTTTTATTTTTTATTTCCTGATTTTCTCCCCCATCCCGCTGGTGGTGGGAGGGAGGGAGTGAATGGCTGTGTGGTGCTTAGCTGCCTGCCAGGTGAAACTACAACACAGGCTCCTTTCAGTGCTTCCCAGTGTTAGGACAAGAGGCACTGGGCACAAACTGGAGCACAGGAGCTCCCTCTGAGCACCAGGCAGCACTTCTGTGCTGTGTGGGTGATGGAGCACTTGCACAGGCTGCCCAGAGAGGCTGTGGGGTCTCCTCCTTGGAGGTCTTCAAAAACCATGTGGACATGGGCCTGGGCAAACTGCTCTGGGTGTCCCTGCTTGGGCAGGGCTTGGAGCAGGTGAGCCTAGAGGCCCCTGCCAGCCTCAGCCATGCTGTGAGTCTGTGAATATATTATATTTAATACAAGTCACCTGTTAAGATATAAACAAATAGTTAATACTAAATAAAAGTGAAAAGCATATGTTTAAATATACATCTGTGATAATATTATAAGGGACTTGTGGCTGTAGCCCACTAATATCCCTTTTAATAATGGACTATTGTGGCATGCCTCCCCAAAAGTAGCTTTGTTTATATATCCTGCATAGAAATTGTTCTGATCCTCAGTAATTTTCAACTTCAAAGCAAAAGCATTCAGGAAACAACAGGCTTTCTGGTTAGGGCAGACAGGTTTGCTATATGTAGTGAAATTAGACTGCTGTGCAACATACAGAAAAAAAAATATAACATTGGAAATATTTTACATGTCCTGTAATGTGAGGAAAAATACACAAAACCAAACAGTTCACTTTCACTGAAAAGTGAAGAATACATGAAGGATAATTAAACCACCATATTAAATTAACTTTTAAAATTAAAAGACAGGAAAGCTTAGGACTCGGGGCTATTTTCCATATGCACTTTAGTTGTCTCCTTCACCCGTTTTCATTACACCAGGATAAAGAAACTGTTCCGTCCCTTACTCTAAATATGACTTGCTAAAATGAGTGCCTAGAGGATGCATCTTAAATATCTATATTTAAATAGCATCATGTCTTAATTGAATTCTGTTCTGTTTTTATGTTTACATTCTTATCTTATTAAAGCTAAATTGCTTGTCTCACTACAGACAGTTTTTTATTCACTGTTTGTGTTAGACTCACCTTAATCATAAGTTGTCAACACCAAGGCAGAGTTTTTCAGCCAGTTTAATTAACTAAAATGTATTTCAAGTGTGGCGGATTAGAAAAAGTTCAGTTTATCGAAATACGCAAATGTAAGAACTTGATGCTTCCCTAGCAAGGCTGATACAATTCATAACTAACTAGAGATGACTGTTTTTGTATGTCTTCTCAGGTCTTGAAAGTTTTAGAATTAGTAGTTATAGTCCTTTACATCTACTTTATTTGGAAGAAGGGATTAAATTTTGTATTGTTCCAAACCCTTGTTTTTTTTGCTTGCTTGCTCTGAATGAACAGCTTACTGAGCTGAAGTAGTCAACTTGAAATGAAGAAAAGGACTCCCTCTGAACCTGCAGGACAGAACACCTGCAAAAGGCCCAGTATTTCTATGAACTGAAGTGATGCTTTTCTGCCCTTTGTGTAATAAACCTGTAAAAACTGCTGCCCTGTAGTGGGGATGAGAGTGCCTGCACAAGAAGTGCTCATCATGTGCAGACACCAGGCTCCTTAGTGACCCAGCACCCCGTGCAGTGGGTGTTCTTGTTCAGAGAATCACAGAATCACAACGTGACTGAGGCTGGCAGGGACCTCTGGGCTCACCTGCTCCAAGTCCTGCCCAAGCAGGGACACCCAGAGCAGTTTGCCCTGGCCCATGTCCATGTGGCTTTTGAAGGTCTGCAAGGAGGAGACCCCACAGCCTCTCTGGGCAGCCTGTGCCAGTTTTCTGTCTTATTCTGTCAGAGAAGATTGGAAACCAGAACCTGGAAAAAACACAGAATTACTTGACTATTAATGTTTTAGGTAAGTCTGCTTACTTCATCCAGGGAAAAGGATGCATTTCTACTTGGCTTGGAGTCAGGAACACCACTTTGCCATCATTTCTGAGCCAGGAACCATGCTTCAAACATGTCTCTTTCCCCAGCCAATGTAGCTTAGCCAGCTTTTTCTCCAAGCTTGTCCTGCCACAATTGCTGTTCCATTTCCTCTTAGTTTTCCACTAAGAATGCTCACTCATTCTTCTGAAGTTAAAAGATACCAAGAGGGAAAAAGCAGCAGTGGTGGCTGAGCCTGAGTACTCTGCGGCTTGCATACTGCATTAAAGGCTACCATTAGAAAATGTTTGTTGGTGACCATCACTTCCAAAACACTTCACCAGGAAGGGAAACAGAAAGAAACAAACAAACAAAAAAAAAAAAAAAAAAAAAAAAAAAAAAAAAAATTATAGAGGACATTGCTCCAGTATATCCTGGCCCCTTTTGCCAGATCATTGCTGAGTCCTGTTCTTACCGTATAACATCATGACAGCAGTCTTCTTCTCTTCTTCCTGAGAGAATGTTGCTTTATGACTAAAAATCTGTTGGTGGAACAACCTGTTATCTTTGTCACTATGTAAAGCAAGGCAAAGGCAAGGGCCCTCACATGCAAGTGCAACTGTCTTGAACACAAACCACAAATTTAAAGCATGAAAAATAAAACAAGGATCCCCTAATCCTTCACATCTCTTCAAACCATACAGAACAAAACTTTACATCTAATTCCATATAGGTTTTTATCTTCTTCCACGGTGAAATCAGATTTCACAGTTGGAGGATATGAGCTCCATCCTCCAAAGCAGGAGGATGCCACACCTTGCAGTTCTCCAGGTAAGTAGATATTTGTACACAGCACTGACCCCTCTGGGCACTTTCTGCACTGAAGCATTCTCCCCCAGCATGACAGAATGGTTAGTGCAAACCAGTTCTAACTCAGCACAAAAGAGACAGTCTGTTCACAGAGGAGGGGCAGCCTGGAAAGGGAAAAGGCAACACAACACAAACACATTTTATTCCTCCAAACATAATCTTGTTTTTAAAAAGTATTGAATGTTTCATTTGGCATAATTTTAGCTATTGTGATTTGTCTTCTGTGAACAGAAGGAAGAGCATTGTGCAGTGAATCTGGGCAGGAATTTGTTTAGCTGCCAAGACTTTCTGTTTAGAGTTTGAAATTGTTTTCTATTTCAATTTATAATGAGAATTCAGAATCTGGAAATATTTATTTATTTATTTATTAATAGAGCCAATACACTCCAATAAGGAAATGTCTTCCATATACTGCAATGTAAGGCTGAATACACAATGTTACTGTTTAGAGAAAACAGGGGATATAATAATTTTATAGGCTTTTTCAGGTCTTACTGGTGTTTTGCTCAACATATACCTTTAACCTTTAATTGCATTCTTAGAACTATGACATGGGCTTGCTACAGGTCCACAGACAGAAAGGTGGAATTCATGGTATTGGATTACAAGGTGTTCCATTGACTACGTGACATACCCAGATCTACTGAGTTCTTAAATTTAACAGGTTGTTATTTTCAGCTAATCACTACAGAAGGAAGAGTGTTTTTTCCATATCAAGAAAACAAAAATATAACTATTATAAATATTTTTGTTTAATCTATCTCTGTTTACTATTTAATAAATCATATTTTATATATATAATACATTATTTTTTAACACTGCTTACAAATAAGTATAGCAAGGTACAGTTTATAGAACATAAAGTTCTAATATTTAAATGAAATTACATATGATAAATCGTTCTGCTTCTGCTCATTTCTTGGTGTGCAGATGTGGGACAGCTTTTTCAAAACCAGTGGTA
This sequence comes from Nettapus auritus, assembly GCA_011076525.1. NCBI lineage: Eukaryota > Metazoa > Chordata > Aves > Anseriformes > Anatidae > Nettapus > Nettapus auritus. The sequence continues at coordinate 126,561,318 of CM021765.1, read as the reverse complement.
GTTTTGTTAGTATTTCTACAAATAGCAATGTAGGTACTTAGGGATTTTTTCTAAGCCACAGCAAGTCATTCCTTGTGGTTTGAAATCTGTATGGTTTCAGATAGCATTGGGGCTCTCAGTTGTCATAGCATTAGAGTCAACCCGGATTGGATTTGCCTCACATAAGCAATGTTATCAGTCCCGGTTGTTCAGGAAAATGTTCAAATTAATTCAAGCAGCAGTTACCTAAGAAATGTTGTAAAGACCACACAGCAGCAATTCCAGAAAAAATAATCTGCAAATAAAGCTTTTAAAGAAAGTAGCTGAAATTCCATTTCACTGTTGTGTGCCCTCCAGTATCTTGTGGCTTCCTGTGACCTCCATGAACTTCTATGGTATTGAATATTAGATATTTCCCAGCATAAGGAAACACGACCAACATAGTGTTACAAAAAGCAGGAGTTATTACTACACCACAATAGGAATTACAAGATTTTTAGGTCATCTATCAAACCTAATATTTTCATTGCAAAGAGCTTCTCTAAGCTATGTTGAACTAACTTCTAACTTTGAACTACTTACTCGTTCAGTCAGAGCAAGTGCCTACACTTTAACACTGACAAATCCCTAAAACAGGGAGGATGCTGTCCCTCTCCCCTACATCAGAGCAGACATTTCTGTTGAATCTTTTCAGTAGAAGGATTTCAGTCCCAACTCCTCCTTTACCTACCCCAGCTCATATCTCCTTCCGATGTCACACATCATGGTAAAATTGCCATTAAACTGACCCACCAGTAGCACTAACATGCATTGCCCCATCGAAAAGGGAGCCGATGAAGGTGTTTTTAGTCCTCCACCCCACAGGGGGATAGCCAGATATACGGAGCAATGTCTAGTGAAGCTCCCCTTTTCCTCCTCAGAATGCTCCTGCTAGATATGTGTTGCTTTCTGGGCTCAGTTAGGATTCAATGGAAATATCATGTGGGTGTGATGAACATCATGCAAATATTCTCTTTCTGCTGGGCTCTCTGTGGTGAACAGGAACATAACAAAGCGGGTAGCTTAGCGGAACACTTTCCTTTTGAGCTCCAGAACACACAGGGCAAAGGACATTCTGTCTTTACATCTGGGTAAGATAAGCTGAATCCATACTAAACTTGTAGAAATATTATGGACCTCATTCTTCTTAGCATTTGCTACTGTATGATTATCAGGGCTAAGAGAAAAATACATTGATAAATGTATTTATAAGTGGTGCAAGAACATTTTGACTTTTTGATCTTCTCTACATGTCGTTGTTCCATACATGTGTATTTGTTTTAGTTGAAAGAAAAAAAATGGGAAATTTCCAGTTCAGGGAACACACTTGTTAACACTAGGTCTGTTTTTCTAGTCTGTAAATAGAGTTTTTGTTGTTGTTGTTGTTGTTCTTTGTTGCTGTAATGATTTCTGTATTATGCTGCAGATGTAATACATTTGTGCATAAAGTAGACTGTGCTCTTTGCCAGAAAGTGTGCATGGCTTTAAAAGAAGAGATACTCAGACAGTAAAGTCACAGAGGTGCCTTGTTTAGAAGTACAGTAGATCTGTATCTTAATTTTCCTGTAATGTAACCTTTCTCCCTGAATGAATAAGTTAATCAATCTCATTTGCTCATGCAATATTAAATGCACACTTTGTAACCATGTATTTCATAAAATTAAAAAAAAAAAAAAAGCCATGAAATTTCAAAACATACAGAAGACAATGACTCAATACATTCCTGATTTCAGTTTTTATAGTTTGGTGTTGTTATGTTTGTTAACAGTAATAATAAAAGTTACTATGGTATTCTTTTAGGGAAACAAAATGGAGAATAAAACAATTCTAGAAGAACTTCTTCTAAAGAAGTCACAACAGAAGAAAAAAATATCACCAGTTAATTACAAGAAAAGGTTGTTCGTTCTGACAAAAGCAAGCCTTTCATATTATGAATATGACAAAGAGGTAAAAATTCATTTTCTAAAGTTAACTGTTCTGAGATATTCTGGTACCACCTCATTCTTCTGGTTTTCTTCTGTGAAACTTGATTAGATGCTATGAATGAGAACAACAGGTGTACTTTGTCTTGAGTAGATCAAAAAATTACAGAGTATCAAATTTTATTTTCATTTTGGGAGAGCACTTAGCCGCAGGCTTAATAGTGTCTCTGTTCACAACAACTCTTACAGTTATGCTTGCCATTGAGCATCTGTTTGTGTCCTTCCAAAGGTAACAAAACTTAAGCAAGTAATTAACAGTGGCATATGTTTACACATTGTCTTGAATAGGGATGTTTTCCTTGTTCAGGCCTCCCTCTGAACTGATGTAAATAACTGGCTTCAGAAATTACTTGTATGAGGCATAATTAATTCACAATCTTATCCTTCAACTGCACAAAGCAGATGGTTAAGCCATCATTTTCTAAAGACTGCCTGTGCGTCACACAAGGGTAGCATTTCACTCAGAAGATCTCCTGTTGGGAATGCAAAAATAGGTACCAGGCAACTTATTTCAAAGTTTTTGCTCCTTTGGACCCCTCCTGTGAGTTACATTCCATTAGGACCCTGCGTGAAAGCTCAGTGCGAACAAACTCCACCACCCTAACAAAAATATGAATGCTGCAGCTGGGCTTCTGTTTTGCACTTAAGGTGTTTTTTTTCCTCTTAATTCCTCCTTCTTTTCCTCCTCTCCCCCCATTCTGCCTTGTCCTCCTACAGCTGCATCAGATGTTTTCTCAGATACCGAGCTGTGTCCTGTAGCTCTTGCAACTGACTTAAAAAGGCATTTGATTGATAAATTGGATGTGGGTAGGGCACTGGGGAGGGTTTTTGTTTTTATTACATTTTTTTTAAACTTCAACAAAAACGAAGCAATGGCTTTTCCAGCTTGAAATGTGGAATTGTGCAGAATAGACAAACTGGAATAGTCCGTACTGTGTTGACAATAGATTATAATCTGCTGTTTGTTGTTGTTGTTGTTGTTGTTGTTGTTTATTATCTCCTAGAAAAGAGGAAGAAAAAAGGGGTCTATTGAGATTGAGAAAATCCGATGTGTTGAGACAGTGAATCTTGAAGAATTAACACCTGTTGCAAGACAATATCCTTTTCAGGTTAGTCACAAAATCTGTTAATGCACATTTCATGTCAGTCATCCTAGGGTTACACTGATCATTCCTGCCCCAAGTGCTGATATCTTCTATTGCTAAGTGTTACAGATATTTGCAAAAAGTAGAAAATCGGCCCCTATAACTGATGTTGTGACTTTGCTAAAATGTTTTTACCTGACTGGGGTAGAATTTGGATCAAGTCTTGATTCTTTTATGTTTAAATTTCTATCATATATTTGCCTAAATAGGGTCGGAAATATATAGTGATTATGTGATTATCACTTTTTTAAGGCAGAATTAAGCACTTAAAAATTCTTATTTTAATTTTCAATATCTTTCCACTTTTTTTTTTTCTCAATACCAAGTTCAGAATTTGACCCCAGATTGCCCGATTACCATTCAAATATGCCACAGTCAGGGAAACCAACACGATGCATACAGCTGCACAATGCACTACACATGTTCAAGAATTAAATGGGATGAGAGAAACATAACTTCAAATTTTCTGCCTTTCATCTTTTTCAGTTCACCAGCTCAGGTTCCTCCCTGAGCCTCCATCAATCCCAATTCTATGAGCAGTGGGGCATGCAGGTCATAGATCCCCCTTGGAATGGCACCTCCAAACAGCATGGGCTGCTCAAGGAAGTGACTAACAGCTGCTGAACAGTGTGTTAATCTGTGACCCTGCAATAATTGCCATGGCCAAGGGCAACCTCATGAGAGATGCTTAGTATTTCACCATCTGCCTAATCCTAGGTGTCATTCCTGTCTTCCTTTCCCTTCTCCCTCCCAGCTTTGTGGCACTGAATGGCATGTTTATGTTAAATCATTGTGTTTATCTCAGGAGTTCATAACTCAGTTAAGTGGAAAAAAAGAATGTATGCTACAGTCCCGGGAAGGAGAACCATGTTCTGGAAAAAAATGGCTTTAGGATCATAATAGCTGATTCCCATCAATTCCAGTGTGATGCTGTGGCCAAAGGAGCTGATGGCATCCTTGGACATGGAAGCAGGCACATACTCAGTAAAATCAGGAAGGCTGTGTTTGTTTTGACACTACTGTGATCAGCGGGAGAATATCGTCTCTAGTTCTGGTGACTATAATTCAAGAAAGATGTTGTAAACTGAAGAGAGGTCAAAGGAGAGACTTGAGAGTGCCTAATAGATTGGATAACGTGCCTTAAAGAGAAAAGCTCGCATAGCTCCACCATTTGACGAAATAAAGAGACGGGAAGCAGATTGATCGGTCACGTATGCATACCAGTGGGAGTACACATTTAATAACAAGGGCTCTTCAGTGTAACAAACAAAGCAATAAAGTGATACTTGAAATTCATTGCAGATGACTGAAAAGCAATGTACACAAGGGAAACAAAGCCCTGGACTTAACACACATACACAGTCAGCCCAGTATTAAGCATGATCCAAAAAGCAAAGCAGAAGTTAGTAATTACTAAGTAGGCATCAAATGAAGCTTGCAGAAGATTGGTTGAAAACAAGGAAAAGAAGCTTGTTCACAATGTTTAATTTAGCTAAACTCTAGGACTACTGACTGCAGGATGTTGTAGATACTAGTTATTTGCTTTAAAAGGCAGTTGAACTAATTTGCAGAAAAATGTCTATCCAAGGTGATGAGGTAAGAATGCATCACCTTTGGATCAGGATTCCCTGATTACGATACAGCTCCCCTGAGCTTCCACTCTGCCTCAATATTTGTTACTGAATACTGTTGGAGATGTGTTGTGGCCTGAGTAACAACAGCAAAAAGCTGGAAGATGCATCTGGAAAAAAAATGGAATGGAAAGAATGAGTTTACATGTGGGCTACAAGGTCTTTTGTACCCAGAAGACAGTTATATCTAGAAATATTCTATGCTGTCCTTTGTTCCTGGAACTGTTCTTTCAGACACAAACCACTGTGATCAAGGTACTACATGCAAGGCTTGTATTTATATAAGATGGCAGTGCTTAAAAGTGACCTTGGCAAAACATTACTAAATTGTAGGAGTTTGATGTCAGTAGGTCTGTAAAGCCTATTTTTTTGATTCCCAAGCTTTGGTATGAAACTTTTAGGCAGCACACTCTCACCATGCTGTCTTTCGCAACCTCTTCCAGATTGTGTACAAGAGTGGCCTACTCTATGTCTATGCAGCTAATGAAGAGAGACGGAAGCAGTGGCTTGCAGCTTTGCATAAAGGTAACACTAGACCTTTGTCTGCCAACGTATTCAAATAATTTGGGGGGGTAGGAAAATGCTCCTGCTCCTTCATTTTGTGCCATTCTTTGTCACCTGCTTTTAGTCTCATTAATACTTCATCTCTGACCCGTAGAAATGCATTGGTATTTTCAAGAACTAATTAGAAAATGTAAAGGATGAAAAATGCAGTGAAAACTAAACCAAAATAAAACTTATTTTTTCTATTTTTCATGAGCATTTTCTAATCTTTGTGATATGTTCAGCCTTTACCAATGCAAGTTAATAGAGAATAATAATTTATGGTTTGACTAGTGTAGTACTTACCTTCATAAAGCCACTCTGATAACCCATACTGCTAGCTTTTGTCCTTATTCCTCCCCCCCACCCCCTTTTATTTTTTCCCCAAAGGAAATTTGTGTTGTTTTTTTTTCAATGAAGCAAATTCATAGTTATGTAAATCTTGAATTTTAGGCAGAAAATTTATTCTTCAGTGCAGGCAAAAACCTCACATTGAATAGGGCAACTCTCACGCATGCTGGTCGTTGTGGGAACAGTATAAAATCTATGTACGGCTGTGAATAAATATCCACCCAAATTTTACTTCTGAACCTGTGCATGAGATACCTCTCTGTCTGTGGCTGTTTTCACACACAGAGTGAGAGTATGTCAATTACTTTGGCAGGGTTATGGAAAATGTTGACCAGGAGCAGAATAGGAAACATTAACTACATTGGATCTTTTAGAAAAAAAGATATTGTCAAGAAATCATTAAGGAAAGTTTTGGTATACTGCAAAATGATATTTGTGAATAAAAAGATTGCTTTAATGATATAGTTTGTAATGGTAATCAGGTAAATAATAGCACAAATATTCTAGCTGCCTACAGGCCTCTTAAAAATTGCATTAAATTACTAGTCACCAAGGGATGCATTGATCCTTTTGGCACTCTCTTGCATGTTCACAAATATCGGACTTAGAATGGGTCATCTCAGCAGATCTGAAACCCTGTCCTGAAAGAGTCAGCTTTTAAAGTTTCACACTATGCATACTACATTTCTCTTAGGTGCTTTCTGAATCCAAAAATGCTATTATGGTTTGCAGAACTAATATATCACTAGCACAGTAATAGTACTGGGACCACTCAAAGCAGTGCTTTGAGTATAAAATGTGTCTGTGATAGTGTTCCTCTTTGCTATGCTTAAATAAATTTATTTATCAGACAAACATTAGTTTGGAATTGCCATATGAGGTATTAGGTATCTGTTCTGCTATTGAGTATGAATGATTATCATTTTCTTACAATATATAGTTCTAGGAAAATATTCAGCATATTTTAACATACAAAAAAAAAAAAAAAAAAGTTTTATTTTAATTGGTTTCATTATTGCTTGTGGAATCTTTATAATATACATGATTTTAAATCATAACTTGGATCCTACTTTGGCTGTTGTCTGTTTGATAGGACTGTACTGTATCCTTCTTGACACCCAGGCTTCTTTCTTAAAGAAAGAGATAGCTGGTGGGTATGGAATTCAGACTTGGGGTTGTAATACAGACAAAATAGTATGGATGTGTGGTGGTTTTACTTGGGTGGGCAGCCAAGTTCCATCATGGCTGCTCTCTCACTCCCCCTCCTCAAAGAGGAAGGGGTAGAAAATATGATACAAGGGGCTCAAAGGGTTGAGATAAGGATGGGGAGAACGCTCAACAATTATTGTGATGGGCAAAACAGACTCAGAGTAGGGAGACAGTAGTAGGATTTACTGCCTATTACTAACAAGCTAGAGAAGTGAGAAACAAAGGAAAGAAACCAAAAATGCCTTCCCCCAATCCACCCTCTTCCACCTCCTCCACTGGAGCGGTGAAGGGGAAGACAGAATGAGGGCTGTGGTCAGTCTACAGCACTTTGTCTCGGCCGTCATGGTCCCTCCTCCCTGCCCCTGCTCTCCGTGGGGTCCCTCCCACGGGATGCCGTCCTTCCCGAACTGAGCCTGCGGGGGCTGCCCACAGGCAGCAGCTCTTCGAGCACTGCTCCCACACGGCTCCGTACCATGGGGTCCATCCCTTGGGAGCAAACTGCTCCAGCACAGGTCCCCCACGGGCGGCAGCTCCCCCCAGACCCCCTGCTCCTGCGTGGGCTCCTCTCCACGGGCTGCAGCTCCGGCCCGGGGCCTGCTCCTGCGGGGGCTCTCCATGGGCCGCAGCCTCCTCCAGGCCACATCCACCTGCTCCACGTGGGCTCCTCCACCCATGGGCTGCAGCGTGGAGATCTGCTCCATGTGGGACCCATGGGCTGCAGGGGGACAGCCTGCTCCACCAGGGGCCTCTCCACAGGCCGCAGGGGAACTGCTGCTGCGTGCCTGGAGCACCTCCTGCCCTCCTGCACTGACCTGGGGGGCTGCAGGGCTGTTCCTCACTCACTGTCCCAGCTGCTGTGCCTCAGCAGTTTTTTTTCCCCTTTCCTAAATCTGCTCTCACAGAGGCACAAAAAACGTCGCTTATTGGCTCGGCTCTGGCCAGCAGCGGGGCTCTTATCTAATATGGGACAGTTTCTAGATTTTTCTCACAAAAGCCTCCCTTATGGGCCCCCTGCTACCAAAACCTTGCCACATAAACCCACTACAGGATGAAAAAAATGTGACCAAAATATTTGTCTAGAGCTAGGAGTCAAAAAAATCTCTGGGGACCTGCAGTTTAGTGCAGCGACTTTAATAATCGTAAAGAACATTCCAGTTATGCAGTCTTTCATGTTCTTTTTTATTTATTTATTTATTTTTCCCTGTGTGTTTTCCAGAAATTAAAGACAATAATGATTTACTGAGCAAGTATCATAGAAGATTCTTCACCAATGGGAGGTTCCTCTGTTGCAACCAGACTTGTAAAGCGGCCCCTGGATGTACAGTTTGGGAGAAATGTAATATCTTCTTTCACTTCTACTTGCTTAGTTTCAGTGATGCTTTTCACGATATTGCCAAATCCACATGGGCGTTTAAGGCAGTGTAATAAATATACAACCAGATCTACTAATACCTTTCTATGTATGTGCTAAGCTCCTTTTAACATCATAGCTGCTATACATTGTACCTCATAGTATAGCTGGGGGGAATAATACCCCAAAATGATACCTGTTGAGTTTGAGCTAAAAGAATAGTGACAGTTTTTCCTACAAAATAATCAAAATTGAAATATTGTTCTCTTTATACTTAAGAACTCTAGCTAAAATGTAGCATTGTGCTCTAAGACTTTTTTAGTCATGAGATCCCAATTGCTGGACAGGTAGCAACAAGAGAAATTCAGCACAAGAGTGTGGATGAATGAGTGTAAAACAACCCAGCTTCATAACTGAACAAAAGTAAAACTATTATATTAATATACAATTATGTACATATATGACCAATATTTTTCTAAACACTGTGATTTATTTTGCAGCATGTATTTTTATTTCCTTTAACATGCTTTTCAAGTGCATTTTTGTGGAACTTAGTTCGATTTTTTATTTTTTAACCTATAAAGACTGAGAGAGGAAAATCTGTAAAATGGTACTCTCTCAGGTTTCACATTTTCTGAAGGGAATTCCCTCATGTCTGCGTACATGCTTAGCAAGAAATCCCACATTAAGGAAAGGGAGTAGCAGATTAAGAGTATTTGGGTTTCTGCCTTTTAAAGCTTGATTATCTGGAACTGTAGAGCACTGATAGAGCTGCTAACTTCAATCCTGATTAAAGTTTGCTCTTGAGCAAACTTACTGTCACGATAAAAGACCTAAGAGCCCAAATTCAAAGACAAATCAAGAAATGTAGGTGTGAGTAGTTGGGAACATGATTTATATCTGAGACTCCTTGTAACAATAAAACATTTGCTTTTGAAAATTGAAATTAATGACCTAGGCTTATCTATTATTAATACAGGTTTCATGATTGTAGAACACTAAATAATATAAAGAGTTGTCAGCTGTTTTGTAACAGTAATTTGAGTAGCTTCATATAACTTCACAACTAGTTGTTACATGAGCCAATGAGTCTGTGAAACCCCTGGTCAGCTGCAAGGACAAGGAAATATCTCATTGTCAGTCATGGATGACTTAGCCAAAAGAAGAACTGCAAAGAGAAATTCGGTATATTGAATGCTTCATTTCTGCCCAATATAATAATGTATGCATGCAAGATATTGTGCTTTGTCTACACTATACTTATTCCTAAATAAGTTCCTGAGATTGCTAGCAGAGATGTGTGGAACACAGGGACATGGCCTGCAGAGGGAATACTCCAAACAACCTCAGTCTTGTAGCCACTGGATAATTCAAAGTAGTATTTCTTAAGTACCACTCCATAGACTATAAGTATCCATGAAAGTATTAAAAAAAAGAATTCTCTGTCTCCCTTTGTATGCAATCAAATAAGCTAATACAACTGGGAAAACTAAAGAGTTAAATACAACCTCAAATTTCTCTGAACTTTTATTTTGGCATAGTTGAAAGCAATGATTGATGGATTTTAAAATATATTGATATGGTGCTTGAATTAAGAGAAGGATGGAAAATACAGAGATAAACAAGTCTATACCACAGTGAGGTGAAATGTCAGCTGTCACAAATATTTATGTTTACTATGCTGTTGCTGCCACTGTATAGATCTGCAAGTGAGAAAGCCTCAAGAGACAAATCCTTACTTAATTCATAGTATGTTTTTAAACCCTCTCTTCCAGATGTGACTCTGTGTTGCACAACCTGGTCTGTGAAACCACTGCCTCCAGTTCCTCAAACACTGGTAGGTCAAAATTTTGAATATCATCCTACAGAGAAAGACCCAGCATCCAGGTGATGGGAAGTGCTGTAGGGTGGGAGAGAGAATTGCAAACAGCATCTCACTGGAAACTGGTCTCAGCTTCTCATGTGCAGTCAGACTACAGCATCCTTCTGTCCAGCAGCAAGGTGAAGGGAAGGACGTTGTTCCCTCTTCAGTGTGTTGTAAATGGGAAAATGGGAAAGTCTCAGCCACTTTCAGTTCACTTAACAGGCTGGTGACAGTAGAGGCTACGGTCCTTGCAGTGAAATCTTTTACTTTACACATATTTTCAGTGGGATCAGGGAATGACATCAAAACTAGCTCTCTAGTGTTTAGGAGGTCCCCATTCCTAGAGATGCCCAAGTCCCCTCTACCATTGTCACCAGAGAAAATGGTGCTTGCAGTACTTGGAGAAGACATAGAAACTAAAGATGTGAACAAATATGCCACTGTTTGGGTGAGAAGTGGTGGATGGGCTGCACTTTTCTCACTCAAATCCCAAGTTATGCTGGTCTGAGGTTGGGTCAGGAGTACAGATGCCTCATTAGGAATGCCTGTTTAGCCCACCTCTACAGAGACATCCTCTAAGTTAATGAATTTGGAAGAGCTTCTGAGCACTACTGCCTTTATTTTAACTTTATATCAGACAGAAGCCCAAGAGGGTGTTGTCCCACCAGCACATTGTGGGCCTTGCTGTCCATCTGAGAAAGCTAGGCATACAGACCCAAAAAGACAAACAGGACAACAGGATGACCAAAAAACAAAACAGAACAAAACAAAACAAACAAAAACAAAAACAAGCAAACAAACAAACAAAAAAAGCACCTGCTTGCAGCAGTTTACAAAGGTGCTTGATGAAAAAGCATCCTTTTATTCTTATCCTTCATGGCAAGGATAAGAATAAAAGCAAAACTGGAAGATCTGCTTCTATGTTTATTTCCTCTTCTTCTACACAAATGAAAGGGCAATAGGGCTCTTTGACCTTAGTTTCACTGCCCAGCCTTGTTATTGAGGCTTGTAGGTGAGAAAAAGGTAAAAATGTCAAGAGAATAGAAGAGAATGAAGTTGCATGAGTTATGATGTTTTTATCTGTTTAAAAAAAGACTAGCAATGTGGTCTGTGTATTCACAGATCGCTAGTCCAGCCTTCTCCAAATTAAACTAAATTGGGTTTTAAATCATGGGATATTAAAAATTGTTTCCTGCCTTATTTTCATTTGTCTTCTGTTCTGTATCTTTAGGATACATTCTGGGTCCATTTCCTAGCTTTTCTTTGTTAATCAGAAAGTAATTTAAAAAAAAAAAAAAATGGAATGGAATTCTTATGTATACAATTGACGTGGACAGCCAGAGCTTTAAGAAACACATAAGAATATCAAGAGACAGAAGATAAAAACACAAGCTGTAAAATGAAGCTCTATAATAATAATAATAAAACCTTGAAAATAGGCTTTATCAAAGAAGCTTTTGACATTATTTTTTTTCCTGATAATGAGATTTCAAAGCAATGGCATTGTGAACGTGCAGCAGTGTAACTTGTTTTGAATACTGTGGTCTGCTTTGCCTGGCTTCCATCAAGAGATGCTTTGTCTATCTGGAGAGAACATCAGTCATGCAAATCTGCTGCTGAACAGACTGGCTTCTGCTAGGCCTTTACGGTTTATTTTCATTGTCTGCTCAATTTCAGAGATGATATTTTGAAAAGAAAATTTTAAAAGCAGGATCATTACAGTATTTAGATAGATTCTTCCAAAATAATTTCAGTAAATGCAGATAAAATAATTACCACATCTGGTTACAACTTGACTTAATTTCCCCAAAATGTGTCATACAGATCAGGTTAAGAAGGCTGACTTCTCATGGCAAGGAACAGTCTATATTTAGTTCCAGAGCTACTTCTATAAGTTTTTAGCACATTCTTGCTTTGCCATCTCATCTACACAACTTAGTCATTCAAGGTCCCACTGAACCTCCAGCCTTCCTTCCAGCTACCTCCCAGTTCATGTCCCTCACCTTTCCAGCCCCTGCATGTCTTGCTCCCTTGCTCTCTCCTTAATTGACCAGAGGCACTACTGTGTTTCCTTACATCTTTCACCTTTGATGTCTCTGTCTCTTTCATCAGTTCAACATTGTACCACTAGTCTCCCACAGAGGAGCTGGTTCCTGAAGAGTGATGCCATTGCAGAGAATAAAGGTCACAAACATGCCTTCATGGGGAGCACTGGGCACTTCCCCCATGCTTTGATAACAGCAGGAAGCAGGAGCTTCCTGTCTTAGAAATACTTTCATCTCTGTTCACGCCTGGCAGCCACTGTCTTTGCAATGGCAAGTGCTTCATGTAGGTCAGATAGAAATTCACTGAGTGCACACACATATCTTCTCATGCTAATGTATTGGACAAGGTTTATGGAAGCTTAAATGATGCTGCACATGCCTCCAGTTGCACAGCGGTGGCACAGTTTTGCAGACAGGAGCCATTCCCCTGTACCTGTCACACCTGAATCTCAGACTGTCACCTACAGCTCTCTAGATAGTGGTGGTAAAGTCCTCAATATGGAAATCACAATGTCACTGACAACATAAAAGAAATAACAAAGTCCACTCAGTTGCTACTAGAAAGTTACATGCTCTGGGTCTTTCAGCCAGTTCTGGAAATGGAAAGCTGTATATAAGGACACAAACCAAGACATTAATCTGTACCAGGTTACAGATGAAGTCCATCCAGAATATTGCACCAGTCAAGTACACATCCAGCCGCAAAACACAAAGGGATGCAAATCTGATGTGCTCATCTTTGGCTGGTTCTGTCCCCTGGCTGGTTGGACAAAACAAAACTCCTTCTTGAGATCATAAATCTTTCTGCCATTTACCCTGGCCAATGCCTTGCTCTTTCCTGTGATCACACAGCAAGATGAAATCTCCATCAAAGCATGACACCCTGATCATTCCATAAGCAAAACAGAGGAAATGAAGAAAGAAAAATTTAATTTCCAAAGGTTACCAAGTCCAAATCTCAGAGTTGTAGATTAGTTTATAAATACATTTATTTGCTCTAACCATCAGCTTGCTCTAACATTGCTACAGGTTTTTATGGTAAACAACAACAATAACAACAACAAACAGATCTATGTGTTATACTTTTATCCATCTTTCTGACAGCTGCAGGCAATTCTAGTTCTGTCACTTTTCCACAAAACCTACAGGAAGTCTAAGATTTGAGTCCTACCTAACACAGGCCCTCGAGCTATAATCTCTGTTCCACTGAAGTTGGATATGACGAACAGGAGCCAGCTTTCCTGGGTTCAAGTAGTAGCACTTGATGAGTAACATATCTAAGTCTAGGCAAATGAGGAGGGTTCTTCTGTTAGTAATTCCTCTAAAAAAATAATCATCTCCACAGGAACTTTGTGAGATCAGACTGAGGCTCATTGTGTTTACAGGAAGAGATACTGTGTGTCTTCTTGCTTAGTGGACTCAGTCATGCATTCACTTGGCTCTTTGGTTTCTTCTTGCTTAAATAAAGTAAATAAATGTCAGTAAAGAGGAGACAAGCAAATATACAATGCCATGTTTTCTTGGACTTAACTTCAAAGAATCACAGCCTGCTTCAGGACATTTGGCATTCTTCTCTGGCATTGTATTACAGAGCTTTTCAATTTTAAAATAATAATGTAAAATAAATAGTTGGCATCTGGAGTCTCTTCTAAGTCTTTGTTATTTTCCCCCATCCTTTTCTGTCAGTGTTCTGCATTTGTTTTTCCTGCTCTTAAAGAGTTGTGATATCTGGATTTTCTCATTTATGACATTTCTCCAATCTTCAAATGCATTTCAGTACTTACATTTTAGATGCCCCTTTGCCTATGGCTTTTTGATAGACGTAACCTTCAATGACAGACTTAAAATCCAAGTTATTTGTGTAGACCTCCTGATGATAGATACTTCTATAGGAAGACATATTTCACCTGAAGGCCCAGGTCAAAGATGAATGAATCCCAAAGTTACATATCTACACTTGTTTAGCTTCTTGCAAAAGGAAAGTTAGCCACCAGGAACTGGAGTTCCTTATGTCAAAAGTGCTTAGCAGAGAAACATCCAAGCTCATAAATAATTACGATAAGAAAAGGCAACGATTTATAATTCTTATAGCTTTTTGTATTCATTGATTAGTAGTAACAATTGCTTGTTGTGCCTCATGCTAAGATTACTATTGATCGACAGACATTAAAAAAAAAAAAAAAAAAAAAAAAAGTTGTTTTGTAATACCGTGATGGGATTTTCTGATTCAACAGGACATCATCTCACCTTGTTATAGGTAAACACAATTTAGTCACATGGTTTCTAGCTCATGAATTACAACTGTTCAATAAACATTACCAGCTTCAGATAGGTGGTAAGCTTTTGATATGAGTCCAGTCTATTATGTCATCATGTTAATTAGAGCTTCCTATTACAGCTGTGTCAGCCTCTGCTCAATGTAATGAATGCTTCTAGTGTCATGATGGAACTTGGCTCTGTTCTCACCTGTCTCACAAATGTGGACAACATTTTCTGAAATGTGTTTCTACATGAATGAGGGAAAAGGTGCTTGCCCGTACCGACATTCTTAGCTTTGATTAATTTGCTTAATACCGTTGTACATGTTGAAGATATAAGTGATAGCATACATACTGTGTGGTATTTCTTACTGTACCCTGTGATGCATCTGCTTGTCATTTTACTTCTCTGTCTTCAAAAGTTGAGGCGAAGAAGCCTGCCTCAGGAACTATCACCAAGCAAGTCAGTCCTGAATATGGCTGTGGCCCAATGCAACTACGAACCCTTAGGAGATTCAGCTATCCGGCTTGTCAAATGCAATAAATATCATGTATTGCAAGAGGAAGATTTTGCCTGGTGGAAAGTGAGAGATTTGGAAGGGTAAGTATGCACTGCAGAATACTCTTTTTCATGATCATGATCTTCCATGTATCTTATACTCATTGGCAACACTTCAGGCAGTCCTGGTACCTTATAGGATCTTTAAAATTGGCCTTAGGTTGGAACTATGTTAGTAGCTACTAAACCTTTTTGGAGAAGTCTCATTTTCTCGTGTGCAACTCCATTTTCATTACCATCCTTGGCTACCAGACTGGGTGCAATTCACAATAGTTACTGTCCGTATACCAGCTAAAATAGTAACCTTCCTATAGTGGCATTAATTCTGATATGTGCCTGAAGAAGGGCTTGTGCACTCAGAAACTGACCATTTTAGTTTCAGCAAATAAAAGATAAAAACTCTGCTCGTAAACTTTGCCTCTTAAGTATGCACAAATCACCCTTAGACCAACACTGTCACTATTGTAATAGCAGTGAGAACACAGGAGACCAGTGAGAACTGCTGCAGCAGGAATACTTTCTCACTTCAGTCTCTCACCAGCTTTAGCAATACTTTCCCAAAGAGACAGAGCACCCCCATCATGCACAGGACAGAAGCATTAAATTATTCCCTTTGAGGTTCACAAGTGGAGGAATCCCCTTCAACTACTTAAAATAAGACATTTTTCATTAATATTCAGCTGGTGTAGAAAAGAGAATCTCTTCCCAAGTCATTAAATAAGAAACAGCTTTCAGAGTACACTGGAGACAAAGGCAGTACAGCAAACAAGGAGCTGCCTGGAAGAGATACGATTCCTTGTCTGTCTCATGATGGATACTAGCTGAGTTTGACTTTATGTACATGACAGAAATGTGGAAGAGAATAATTTTTGAGCTAGGGGGTTTCCAAACTGGTTTGGAAGAAAATGAAAATACTTGATCCACTCATAATTCATTTATTAAGTTTACATCTGCAAGTAAGCAAACAAATAAATCAACATTAAGTGAAACTCACAGGATTGGCATACTGCTCTGGATGAAGAAAGCAGCACACAACTCTGGCAACTCTAAGAACAGTAACAACTGAGTAATCTGAGACATGCTTTTAAAGGCCATCACTGGAATGATGATGATGATGGCTATGTAAAAGCATATGATACAGGCAGCTTTGCTTATGGAGGCTGAACAAAGTGTTCTGAGATGAATGAAGGAGCAGAAAGAAAACAAGAGAAAGAAGGACATTTAAAGTTATAGACATATATTTATAGGCATATACATTTTTATTTGACTGGAGAAACTATTTATTCTGCAAGGACAAATCCTGTCCATATATATCATAACAAAACCTTAAAGTTTTGCTTGGATATACTGAAGATATTGGTGTTTCAGATGTAGTAGAAACAAACAGAAGGCAGTTACCTGTTTCAGATTTCACATCCTACCAGATTTCTTCTTGTTCTATTGAGATCTGTGGTAGAGAAACCCTTCTCTTCTGTCTCCATCCATATTCAAATGTATATTAATTCCCCCCTATTTATTTTTCTGATGGGTGCAGCATACAGTCCAACTTCTTACCACTCTATAGATGACTACAGGTCCCTGTAACTTAGTTCAACATGTCATGCCACCTGCTGCTTTAAGTGGTAGCTCAGCTGTCCATATTTCCTTAGCTTAGATTCTCATTTGCATCTTGCATTTTGTGGGGAAGAGTGCTGAGCCTACCTATTGACTTTCTGTGTTTGACCTTGGATACTCTGCTGGCACCCATTAGTCACTGGCATCTTTCATCTCAGCAACTGAGATGGCATGTAATGATATTGTTGAACAGCTGCTCCAATCTTCCATATGATGAAGCCAATCACTGAGGAAGAAGCCTTTTCAGGGACTAGCAAAAAGAATAATTCATTGAAATGTAGCCTTCTAAAGCAAAATTACCTCTGCATTTTCCTCCATATCATGTAAAAAGCATAAATGTTTTAACCATGAGCATTTCTGTTAGTGGCATTCTAGAAAGCGACTGTCTGATTAATCCATTTTCCTCTTTTAAGTGACCAGTTTTAAGAAGCAATCATGTACGATAGCTGAACTGTGAACTGTTTATTTTGCAGGAATGAAGGTTTTGTACCGAGCACTTACTTGAGAAAGTTATCCCTGAATGATGATGAAACAAGGTGAATCAATATGCAGCCATCCACTGCAACATTTTTGGAATATTTTTTCTTCTTAAGTAACTTTCTGAGTAATAAGCATAACATTTACTGCAAGGTGTAGAATCAAGTACAATTTGTCTTCTTGACTCATACATTAACGCAAAAAACATCTGTTGAAAATCCTGGTTTCATTTAAACCAGAAGGGTTTTGCCACTGTCTTCAGTATGCTGGGATTTCAGTCCTTGTAGTCTTATTTCAGCATTAAAATGTCAGCCTTGCTAGCACTCTCGTGCATCTATGTATAAGTGAGAATTCCAGTACAGGGTAAAGCGAGTCCAGGTCTGTCGAAGTGATATATCAGATCTGACTTTTTAGTAAGATTATATGACATTCTAAGTATTAAGTGTATGCCAAAATGTTTGAATGAAACTCTTACAGTAGCTTAGCAGATTTTCTCATAGTAAACCATACTGGATGAGATTCAAAGATTTCCTTTTTAAAAACAAACAAACAAGCAACAATAAAAACAACAACAACAAAATGCAACCACTATAATAGTAACCTGTAAAAATCCAGAATTAATTGGAATCACTAATATTTTGATTATTTTGAGGC
Organism: Nettapus auritus; assembly: GCA_011076525.1. Taxonomy (NCBI): domain Eukaryota; kingdom Metazoa; phylum Chordata; class Aves; order Anseriformes; family Anatidae; genus Nettapus; species Nettapus auritus. The sequence goes on along the minus strand of CM021765.1, from coordinate 126,543,617 downwards.
CTCTTTTTCTGTCACATGAACTCTGTCTATTGTCTGTCATGCTAAGAATATCTATTTGGGAAGTATATGGTTGTACAGGTTTGGAAATCTTCCATGTAGATTTTGAAAAGGTAGATGTAATCTCTTCATGAGGTCAACGAAGGCATAAGTAGTCTCCTTGACTGCTACAACATGCACAGAGCATATTTGTCTTTCCAACACATTACATAGTGAAGAGGAAAGGCCATGTAAGTGTTTACCAAGTCAGGAAAAAAAAAAAAAAAAGGAAAAAAAAAGGAGAATTAAATATGTCTCAACATTTTAAATGTTCACTGTAGACCATAGCATAATAGCAGCAATTGCTCAAAAAATATATACAGTATGACCTGAGGAAAGCAATTTCCATAACTAGTTTTTCACAATTTCAGTATATTGTTTTGTCTTTGTAGGGAAAACTCAAGTGTCAATGAGCACACATCATCAGAAGAGCAGACTATTGCACAGCACGAGTGAGTATGTAGAATATGTCTTTGTGAGAACTGAAAGATTCTTTGGGCAGACATTCCACTTTATGCAACTTCTTAGAACAATGGAATTCTATACATTGATGTTATATTAATGGTAATAACTATATATATTGTCACCAGCTTTCAGGTCATCAGCAACATCACTGCCTACAAGCTTCCAAAAGCAGGAATGTATTTGATTTTGGAAAAAAAGGCATTTGAGGTTTAGACAAATCAGTCTGCTACACTAGTAAGGAGTAAGGAATTACTCTCCTACACTGTAACGAGTTACTGTAAAATGTTGGAGTCACAGGTAGGACTAGATATTTGAGGATGAAGAGACACATTGGACGTACATGGGAACTAGCGGTTTCCTTCTTATCATGGCCCAAAATCACAAATACGGGACAAGTCCTCCACTCTAATCTCTGGTTTTTAAAAGCAGTTTTGAAAATATTTACAACATATGGCATTTTTCATGAATCTGTTATGCTTTATCCAGAAATCAGCCTATCAATAACAAGCCCCATATTTCTCCTTGCAGTTGGTATGCTGGTGGTATTTCCCGTGCCCAGTCTGAGCAGCTGCTCCGTCAGAAGGTCCTGCATATCCTTTATTGCTTATATATGAACAACTGTGTAAATGTTTCTGTGCCAGTTGTCTTTACTATACTGTGTAGCTAGAGGATGCTGATGCTCTTCAAATAGCTTTCATATTACACAGTGCTCGAAAATCCTGTGCTAATTTGGTACCGATAAAGAGATGTCTAAAAATGTCCGGATGCACTGATAGCTTTTACAAAGATGAACAAATGATACACTTCAAAAATAGGCCTGGAGCAAAGCCCTAATGTGTGCTTTTTCCTCCAGAGCTCCGCATATTGATTTTAGCTCTAAACCTGTGTTGTTTGCTCCAGTGTGGCTCTTCCTGCAGGTCAGGTCAGTCTAGAGGAGTTCTTTGTGCAGGTTTTATTACACATGGACTTGAAGTAAAACTTCACCCAGACAAGCAGGGAAACCTGAAGGAACCAGTGCTATGCCTGCTGGTTGAGTGCAAAGACTAGAACTATGGGGCAGCTCAGGTGTACCAGCCATCACAAAATACAACTGCAGAAGGACTTGTCCATGCACCTTTCTGCAGATCTAGCCTCAGCCATGCTTTCGGCTTAGGTGTCCAGTGTAGACAAGTTATTGGCTTTTCCCCTGGCAGCTGGCTGCTTTCTCATGGCCTCACTAATTGGCACTCAGCCACTAACTTTGAGAAAACCCAACTCTTTGTGAGCCTTGTCTCAATGTCTTTTCCCTTTGACCTGTGCCATTGGTTCAGGAATGGAATTCAAGTGTGGCAAATCACTGGAGAAAAGCGGCTATATCTCAGTCCCAACAGGTGCTGGTACTCCTGAATCCAGTTAATTTAAAGGAGGCATGAAGTTTCCTCTGAACTTTACAACAATGAAGCTTGGCCTGTATGTGAAGTTCTGGATGTCTTCTTTCCTCCCTGCACTACCCATTTCTAGCACATCAGAGGTGTAGCTGCTAAATGAACTCTGAAAACCAGACTATCCAGCCCAGTATGGTAAACTGTTAATAGATATAAAAGTGGATTGAGAACCTTAGGACAGGAATACAACCAGGATTAAAATAAAATAAAATAAAATAAAATAAAATAAAATAAAATAAAATAAAAAATAATAAAAATAAAAATAAATGTCCAAATATAATAGAATGCGGTGAAAATTTTTCTAGTTACTCCATGATTCTCAAATACTTTGGCAAGAGAAAATTACATCAGTTTAATGCATTATGTGAAGGAACTGTGTATAATAGAGAGAACTCTTATTCAGATAGGATGTATGTGGCATTGTTTGGGTCACACAACACTCACCACCTCTGGCAGTAACAGGAGGATTGAGAAGGTGTTAAGAAATCTCCAACTGCCCTGCAACAAATCTGTATCTATGCACCACACAAAAATGTCACACTACTTGCTTCATGTCTGGACTGAGGCACAACTTGCCTAGTTTTAAACATCTACAGTGGGATACCACAACCAGTTATGTAGATACCATTTTTAGTGGAGAGAAATAAGTATTTCTAAGGCATAATTTATCTTGTGCTAATGTAGTACTTCAAGGATGTCATATGAGTCACGTCTCCTTGTCTCCTTTGTGGACATTACAGTATAGAAATCTAAAGGTCACTGGGGTGAATCCCAACTTCAATGTATTATTATTTTTTAATATCTAGGGAAAAGAAGGTGCTTTTATGGTACGGAAATCTTCTAGCCAGGCAGGAATATTTACTGTGTCTGTATTCAGCAAGTTTAATGAGTGAGTATCCAAAGATATATATCATTTCTGTGAGCATGATATGGGCATATTACTTGGTGTGACTGGTCATGAATAAATCTCTGCAGCATGGGAAGGGAAGGGAAGGGAAGGGAAGGGAAGGGAAGGGAAGGGAAGGGTGTTGCAGTTCATTCAGCAGCTAACTAATCTATTCATGCATGGTCTGGAAGGCACTTTGGAACACCCGAACATACACATACACAACACTTTGTTGTGTTTTTCAGAAGTAAAAAAGGAACAGTCAAACATTACCATGTGCACAAAACCCCTCAGGACAAGTATTACCTCGCTGAAAATTACTGTTTTGAATCAATTCCCAAACTTATACACTATCACCAGCACAACTCAGCAGGTAATCCTGTGTGCTCTTTCTACTTGATTGGATTTGGCTTAGGCTTCTGGGCTTCTCAGAGTTATCATGAATCACTTCTGATACCGAATCTTCTAAATATCAAATCATCCTTTGAGAGAATTTAGGTTTAATTTGATCTGCTATGTTCACAATCAAAATAGTTGCTTTGCTTTTCTCTACAGTGCTTTTGGGTATTGTACTACCTCTTCTTGCAATACCTCTGCTGGAATAGCTCTTAAGCACAGAAAATAGTCAGTCTTGTGAAGTTTTGCATCTGCTAAACATTGTCCTCTGACATTACCTGGATAGTTGTAATATGGTGTGTGTGTATTTGTGTTAATTCCCCCATATTTTCTTTGATTCAGAGAAATCATTTATATATTGTCAACTTTAAGAGGTTTTCTTTGTAGGTATGGTGACAAGGCTCCGGCATGCAGTATCTATGCAAGTAAATAAAGTCCCAGACACAGCCTCACTGGGAAACGGTAGGAAGATAACTTTCCTTTTTGAATCTGGTGTCAGTTTTGGCCACCAAGAAATAAATAACCAGAAAATTGTGACTCTTACTGTGTTCAGGCTTGTAAGAGGTTGCAGAATCCTTGAGCTCACTGTTTGGTGGCCCTTTCAGTTTGTCCATACAGACAATGCAGAACCTCCTACCCTGTGAGAATTTGGGAAAGATGGTCTTTCAGTCATCCAGCCCCTTCCATATCTTCCTTATGTCCAGAACGGCATGGAGACTCTATGGTTCTATGAAATAGGGTATCCCTTCCTTCATGTGTATCTTGTCTACGTCCAGGGCAAGGTGAATGCAAAGGTGTTTTATGTCAACTTTTATGTTGTGCCTTTTTACGGGACCCTAAGTCAAATTTTGTATCAACTGTGAAAGGCCTTGTGTGTTTTCTTCCCCAGCACATGAGTCAAGGTCATTTCTTCCCTCTGCCACATTGCCTGGCACAGTAATACTTGTTTTCCAATCCCCTACATAAATATATATCATCATTTGATAGTAAAAACTTTCTCAAATCTGTTTATAAGGCAAAAATCCATGTGGTAGACTTTTAGGAATTGTAGTGTCCTTCTATAACTCAAACACAAACTGAGATGAGAAACAGGTGTTGCCTCAGTGCAGCGTGGTTCTGCAACCCTTCAGAGAAAACAACAGCATTGCATGTGGTAGATGCTGTGCCTGCACTTGCCCGTTTTTTTGCTAAAGGGAATTTCTTTTGTCCCACTAGGAATATGGGAGCTGAAGCGTGAAGAAATTGTCCTGTTGAGAGAGCTAGGAAGTGGTCAATTTGGAGAGGTGCATCTGGGAAAGTGGAAGGGACAATATGATGTGGCCGTAAAGATGGTTAAAGAGGGAACAATGTCAGAAGATGAATTCACAGAAGAAGCTCAGACGATGATGTAAGCTGTGGCATTGCTTAATTATTTGGAAGCAATGATCTCTCCATTCATTAATCAGTAATACATAACAAACCCAGGAAAAAATAATTTCCTCTTGTAAATATCATTAAATAGTGTTGGGTACATTAGGCATAGGCTAAATATGTAGCCATGTAATATTACCAAAAGAACAACACAGAGATTGATGGGGTCATCTATAAAAAAGTTTTAAATTAACATCTCTTCTACAAGTTTAGAGGTTCAACACACGTCACTTAAAACTATGGTTCATTAGCATTTCTACTGAAATGGTTAGAAGGATGTTACTGCCATCCTGCAGGAAGGAATGAGATGAATAACAGGAAAATACCATCAGTATGAACGTGTGACTTGCACCTTTAGTCTGTGACTCCAAAGAGGTAATCATGTTAGAATGTCCAATGAAATTCCATGAAATTATAACCAAAGCACATGAATTCAAGAATATTTTCAGTTATCTCATGTTTTAAATGTATGCACTATATTTCAGGCAGTCAACTAGCTGATATGATCAGAATTCTAAATCCGAAAATTTTGCAGCATGATTTTAGTAGAAATTTTTAAGGTAAAAAACCCACCATACCTGCTCATTTCTATTTTCTCCCACCAATAAGGCTGCACATTTGTACTGCATAGTCTTATTTCAGATTTTGACTATGAAGTTGTCATTTCATCAATACTGAGTCTTTTTTTGGTTACCATCAATACTGAGTCTCACAGTAATGAGCAGAAGGTGTCTCAGTTCTTCTTGAAAAGGAATAATTTACAGCCTGTGATAGGACTGTATCCAGTCTCACGAATGTCTCAGAGTATGCTACATTAATATTTGAAGGACAAAACTTACAGAAATGTACAATCATAACTATTTATTCTTTGACTATTTTATTTTTATTTGTTTCAGGAAACTTAATCATCCCAAACTTGTTAGACTGTACGGTGTATGCTCAAAACTGTATCCCATCTATATAGTGATGGAATATATGTCAAACGGCAGTTTGCTTAGCTACTTACAGAGTCATGGGAAGGAGCTGCAACCCCTTCAGCTGCTGGAAATATGTTATGACGTTTGTGATGCTATGGCATTTCTGGAGAGCTGTCAGTTCATACACAGAGACCTGGTAAGCTATCCCACAGGAGAACTGGAACAGGATAGGCAGAGCCAGTTCTGCCTTTAGGTTCAGCCACAGCTGCTCTGGTTCTGTAGGCATTCACCCCAAAAAGCATCATAATCTGCAGATTAGAGAGACACAGAGTTGTCTAAGTACAAAGCAGCTCTGGCCTAGGGGCACTAAAGCCCCATGTAAACAGCACTGCCCACAAGCTGACTTGCTCGGTTTCAGAGCTGAGCTGGCAAGTCTACCGCACTGCATACTGTGCTGCCCACATTTCTGGGTGCTAGCCTCAAGGGTTTATGCACCACTTGGCAGCAGAGATATCCAATTATAACATTAATAAAGCAAAGAGGTCTGTCCAGTGATAATTTAGTCCTCCAGGAGAAAGAGGTGCAGCATTAAAGATGTGGGTCATGTTTTAATGAGCTAAGGATTTGTTTAATTGGAAACTTTTTATCTTATATAACAAGAGTGACCACTACTAGGATAAATGGGAATTTACTCTGGTGCATTGCAAGCAGGAACAGAACTTGAAAGTCTGCAGTTGCCCTCTCCTGTAAATACATTTATCTGCCACTGTCTTCAAGCAAGTATTTAAAGTTGCTGCAGAACTTAGCTATCAAGAATGGTAGTATAAGTCTTTGGGGAAATAAGTGGTTATTTTTTGGGCCTGTTAAAAGTGAACCTACCCAAATTTCTGGTGTATTGTGCTTCAGAGTCAATAGCAGCGTTTTACATTCTAATCCAGACAAAAATATGTTGGAATATTTGTGACAATATTTGTTATAGTCTTGCTTAACTTTCCAATAGGGATGCCATCTCCTCAGGTAGCATTTTAAATGCTGTCTTGTTGATATTTTCAAAGATTTGTTTCTATTTGTAAACAAAGTTGTTAAATCCATAGCTCAGTAATTCAGAAATCAGGAATGTCAGACAACTTAGACAGCAGAATTCAAGTTATAAATACAAAGTCAGATTCTGAAAACTGGCTGTACACCATGGGAAAACAGAAATAAATTTTGAGCGATTGCAGGCTGAGGACTGTAGGCTCAAACTACCTCACAAAAATTAATGAGCATGCAGGCAGAGAATACAGCCTTAGATAAGTGTTCTCTAGTGATCATTTGTAGAACTAGGTTCATGCTAAACTTTTCATAAAACAGACTGTTTATATCATCTTTTATTGTTCCACTCTGCTTATAATGCAATGTGAATAACCAAATTAATGTTTTTCTTCCTGCTTTTGATGCCTTGGTACATTCTGAGACTACACAAAAAGGCCCTGGAGGATGGTGCAATTCTAAAGAACAGGGTTTAGTTTCTAGCTCTGTTGCTGTCTTTACAAGTGAATGTGGGTTTCTCACTTCTGTTTACTCATCCCCCAATGTCATTATTACAGCTGAGGCAATGATAAGAGCTACTTACCACTATCTTACAGTTACTTAATTGCTTCAAAGAATATCATTATTTCTTGAAATGCTAGTGGACAAAAATGATGATTAGCAAACTACCAAGACATTATTTGCTCCTCTTTGGTCTTCATCTACTCATCTACTTTCTCACTTTTCTACTAAAGGCTGCTAGAAACTGTTTGGTTGACAGCAATCTTACTGTGAAAGTATCTGACTTCGGGATGACAAGGTAAGTAAAAGATTTGGGAGTCTTGTGAAGCTATGATGTTAGTGTGGCTATAATTTACTGGCATTGTTCAATTAGCAAGTGGCTATTGGTAAATTTAAGCCACAACGTGTTACAGCTCTTTGTGTCTCCTATCCATTAATGACCATAAACCATCATGAGGTTAGAATAGTTTGCTGTCTCAAAAAGTTATTCCTTAAAGCCCAGATGCAACTGAGTGATTACACATCTAATGCTTGTTAAGGAAATTTCATATTTTGCTTTGTGTAGAGGATATGCAACTAATTTGGGGGCTAAACATCTCCATCAGCGGCCTCAGTGGAGAGAAGTGGGAGAGGATGAGCATCCTAGAGTACACGTTGTCTCAGGAGAGCTGAGGGAGCATGGGCTGCTTAGTCTGGTGAAGAGGGGGAGGCTAAGAGGAAACCTGAAAGCTGTTTACGGCTACTCACAGTTATAAAGCTGATGGTGCCAAATTTGTCTCAGCAGTGCCAGGTGATATAACCATGAGCACTGGTCACATAGTGCAGCTCAGGAAGTTCAGGTTTGGACAACAGGAAGCTTTTCACAATGAGTTGTTGGGTACACGGTGGAATTGCCATTTCTGGAGGCTTTTAAGGCTTGGCTACATAGAGCCATAGCTGACCTGATTTGGTGTTGGGAATAATCACATTTGAGCAGGGGACTGGACAAGATGGCCTGACAACATTCATCTTTGATTCTGCATTATTTATCTAATAAGTTGATAACAAGGACCTGGTCTATGAGTTATAGACACCAGGTATCCTTTGGAAATTTGGAATTCTGTCTAGGCTGTTCCTAGGAACCCTCTGATGTACAAGGAAGAAACAGTAAGCAGTATTTTACTGCAACTGAGAAACCTGGTCTCGTGGAAGGTGTCTCTGCCTATGGCAGGGGTTGGAAGTAGACGGTCTTTTCCAACCCAAACCATTCTGTGACTGTGATTCTATAACTCAGTCACAACCAAGTTTATTTCTTGCATTGTAGGTATGTTCTGGATGATCTGTATGTAAGCTCACTAGGAACCAAGTTTCCAGTGAAGTGGTCGGCACCAGAAGTTTTTCATTACACCAAATTTAGCAGCAAGTCAGATGTATGGGCCTTCGGTAAGTATGGAATTTGACATATAAATATGTATGTATATATACAATCATGTTTGACTTTCCTTAGCATACCACATGGAAATACTAGACATTTGCACACTGAAAGAATGTAAAAAGCAGTTACAGCTTATGATCTTGTTTATTAATTTTATGCATCAAAGCCTGTACTCCGGATTTTTTAGCCCTATTGTTTTTCTTACAGCTACATAGAAACCTTGGCCACTCCCCAGTTGTTTTATATGTGTTTAATAGGATGCACCAAAGGGAAATGTTGGCAGTGGAGATCAAACAGTATCTTTGGCTGTAGACCATAAATCTGTGCTGCCTAACTCAAAAGAGTTTTTCTATTAGTCACAGAGATCAGAACAGACACTTTGCATGAGCCAGCTGTGGCAGAGAAACTGTGCTAATGGAGACTCTACATCGTGGCAAAGAATAAGATGCATTTGCAGACCACCTTCTACCCATGAATTTCAAACATTTGAACTTCTACCTCAGTGGTTCTCAAGCTATTATTTTAAAATCCCTGGAGTCTGTTCAGTGTTTCTAAAAGTCTGCAAAGGTAGCAAAGAAAGGGCAGCCTCTTCTGAATAGACTTAAATTTCACTTACATGGGTTTGCTCCTGCAGTAAGAAAATTTTAACGGCTGTCAGATTGATGAAAGATTGGCAAGTCACTGTTCTTGACATTGAACAATGGTGAATAAAGCAGATGAAAGTGTTTCCAAATGCAGTGTTTCTTCTTATCTTTAACTTCAGCTAGTCTCCCAATATTGTTAATGACCTTTACAAGCTTTTTATAACATATACAATTAAATCAGAAGTTGGATTTTCTGGTGATAAATTTTCTTTTTGTTCTGATGGATGAAATCCTGACTCCAGGCATTATTGTCATTAACTTCAATATTGGCATTAACTTCAATGGGAAACACTATTTTTCCTTAGAAGGTCTTTTCCCATTTTACCACTATCCATTGATGCAGTGGAAGCAAAAGAAGAGCTGAATCCGTCAGTTCTTGTTTAGTTGTTTTAAACTCATGTCTTTGAAGGGCTAAAGAACTGAACTGATGCATTCATATCCCAAAAGTAGATGTCTGAGAACAAATAATCTTGGCTACTTAATGCTCTCATCAGGGAAAGCTGTAATTCAGATACAATTTTATTCTGATCTCACTGTGACACTACAATGCTCTAGTCTTCAAGCTGGAGGGAAGTTGAAAATCCAATAAATTTCTCAGTGGAAAAAAAAAAAATCTTTACTGTCAATCTTAATAATATTGTGAATAAAATAAAAATTTTACTTTTTTTTTTTTTTACTTTAATGTTTGTGTGATTATCAATCACACGTTTAGTTACAACAAAATAGTTCTAACAAAGCTGGCTGTTTTTATGAATTAATGATTATTCTATTATCCAGTGTTTGTATTGTTTCAGTAAAATCCATTTTTTATAGGTATGCGGAGCAGAGACCTTAAAGCATTCAGAAATTTTTCTGTTACCAAACAAATACATGTCCCAATCACTTAAAATGTCTTTTTTTTAATGATTTATTCTATAAAATATGGATAACTATAGTTGTCATTTTCTTTTGCCATCCTTCTCCCTCTCTCTGTCTGTGTACACACAAACATCTAAAAGGGAATGTTTTTATATATTTTGTAAAAAATAGACTCTGTCGGTATACATGTTTTGAGTTTTGTCCATTATTGTTCACATTAAATACATTTTATTGCTAGCCTTGTCATCCAACTTCACCTACTACAGTAGAAGTTATTTTACATTTGAGTACAGAACCACAATTGTAAGTTATCTCTATACTTTTTTTTTTTTTTTTTGGACAATATTCTCTGTTGAGTTGATTACATGTTGCATATGCATCTTGTTCTGGGAAAGGACTCCCTTGCCTTTCTTGACTTTCATTTCTTGTCTTCCATTGCTGTGAATATTTCGTCAGGTATCTTAATGTGGGAGGTGTTCACTTTGGGAAAGCAGCCCTACGAGCTCTATGATAACATGCAAGTGATTGAGAAAGTTTCTCAGGGATACAGACTTTATAGACCACAACTGGTTTCAGACATCACCTACCAGATAATGTACAACTGCTGGCATGAGGTATGTATAACTGCGTGTATTAACTGCAGAAAAAAAAGATTAGTAGGCGTTACTGGGATTCACAGTTGACAGATGAACTAATGCTCTAAATGGTAAATCTCTCTTATGAAAGCCTTGCTTTGTATGTAATACATTGCATATAACAGTCTAGTTCAGGGCTTTGTTAGCAATAAGAGGAGAAAGCACAGGAAATAGGACATAAAAGAAGATTCCTTCCCTTCTCCCCAGAACCACAAATTTAAGTAAATAACATTAAAATATGCTTGAATGTCTAAATAATATGCAGGGTGAGATTATTCTCACCTAATTTTACTGTTTTAAGAATCGAGTCCTGAGCCAAGGTAATTGTCTAAATTCTTTCCATGATTACAGGACCATTACTGCTATACCTCCCTATGGTCATTTCTCCCTTCTATCTTAGCCATTATAGAATTAAATTTTCTCTATTCATATACATGTGTCTTAAATAATTTACATAGATCTCTACATTTTTAGATCACTAAAGATGTGCAACCCCACTGGGGTTATTTTTTATGGGAAGGTTGTGTTATCCCATCTGTGATTCTTCTATGAGCTGTAAGTCAAATGCTGAACACGCTCATATTATTTTTAAAGATTTGTGTCTGCTGTGCCAAGAATTAATCCTGATTTATTTTTCCTCCTCAACTAAATTTTAGTCTGTAGTCTATGAACCATGACTGGTTTATCACCAGCAACAAAGGACCATTTGGCATATTGTTGGTGATACCAGGAAATGACAGTAATGATAGTTTTTTAAATAAAACTCGCAGAGGGAAAAAAAAAAAAAAAAAAAAAAAAACTTATTTTGAGGACATGTTAATGCAAAGGAAGAATATCAATTATCACAATATAAGGAAAATATACAAAGTAACTTTAATTTTCTTTACCCTTTAAACATCACTGTCTCTCTGTTTTCTTCATGCTAAAGACAAGGAAAAAAAAAATGCAGACTGCAGTTCCTGAATGATTTCAAAAGTAAATAACTGTATCTATCATCTTTGCTTCATTCAGCTACCAGAAAAGCGTCCTGCCTTTTTTCAGCTTCTATCATTTTTTGAGGCACTGAGAGAAGACAGCAGGGTTGAAAAAGAAGATTCGTAGACTGATGACTGTGCATACTGGTTCTATGTCACCTGTCTTTTGTGAGAGAATTAAATATGAACTCTTCCTGACATTAACCACCTCTATTATTCTGTATATTAGTCTTTTTCTGACTTAATCAGGGAGCTGACCAAGAAGTGTATGGAGAAAGCTTTTATGATATGCTGCAGGTGATAGAATCTGGAAGGATGCTGTGGAAGAATATAACTCATTCTGTTAGCATTGTCTCAAAGGACTTCACAGACACTGAGGCATACAGCAACTGTGTATACACCTTCCTTGCTTCCAAGCTGTCATTGTTTGGCCTTAACTGGAAATGTAAATAGGGAAATTCATGCTTGTTAGGTTTTCTGATTATCATAACTCATCTGAATGTATTTTTTTCTTTGTAATCCCTTGAAGCTGATACCTGAGGTCAAATTTATAACTGCTGCCAAGTAACAGTAACATAAGAAGTTATAGCCTCACTTTCAATTACTTAGAAATATATTGGTAAAATATAGTATCAGTTTGTTTACTAGTAATATTGATTTTAATTTTGGCCCTCAGGACATGTGTTTGATTTGGAATTTATTCTAAATTACATACCTAAGATATTTGCAGCTTAGCTACATATGAGGAGTTTTTTGGAGTGTTATTGCTTCCTGCTGCACTTAGAAAATGGAAAATATATATATATATATTTTTTTTGCAGAATGTTGTAGTCATTACAATAGTAGGTGGTAAATTATGTTGATCTCTATAAAACCTGAAGACCCAACATTTTAGAACTGAAAATGTTATTAATATAATTGCTTCACCACATATTTTACTAGTGATGAGATGAAATTTGGTTCCTAATGTTAACACTGAGTTCTTAAATAACACCCAACTTTCAAAAGCTCATAGCACTATGCTAATTAACACTAACTTCATTATGTCTAGAGATACCAAATACATCTGAAGTTACTTAACCATAACAGAGTAGTCTAAACTTAGACACTGACATCTGTAAAATGCTAATCTAATGTATATAAAAAGAAGGCATTATAAAATAAAGCAATTTCTTGAAAAATAAAAAAATAAAAAAATCATCTCCTCTGTCCTTAGAATTGAGCTAAATCTTTGTGAGACCCCTCTAGGAGTCAGAGCGATTGCTGCCTACCAGCTGCCCCGGTGGAGCTGTCCCAGCCTTAATGGGGACACCTCTGCAGCTCAAGTCTGAGCTGGGGCCAGCACCTGTCCAGCTATAAACCGAGCCTAAAGAGTAAGAAATGCAGGGTGCAGACATGTGGGGAGAGGGAAGAAAGAAACGAAGTCCAGGGGCCAGTCTGGAGCTCTGGTGCCTGTGCTTGTTGTTGCCAAGTCCCTCTGCTGGAAGCTCCCTTGCAGAGCACATGCCTGTCTACAATGGGAGCAGTGTGTCTTTCTGGGGAAATAGCATCTGGGACCATGAAAATGACTACGTGTGTGAGTACACTCAGCTGTGTGTGTGTGTGGGGGGGGGTCATGAGAGGCTTCTATGGTCTGAGGGAGAGGTTGGGCATGGGATGATGTTGCCTATGCCTCAAGGAAGAGGTGCAGAACCATTTAAAGGGCAGCATATGAGTGAAGGGTGGGCCCCAAGGACAGACAGGGTGAGGGACTGACATTGGGGCTGATGTATGGGGATGGTTTTTTAATATAAATGTCATCTTTTTATTTCTGTCCTTCCAACATCCTGCTATATTTTTTAGCAGTTTTATATATTAACAAGTCTGAATTGTGGTCTTTTGATTTATAACACAGCTTTTAAAATTAATTGCTTTGAAATGAAATCTTTGTCTTAATGGAAATGTTAATCTTAACAACAGATCCGAAGATGGCTGGCCTGTCTAATTACATTATTTAATTATTTTTAAATTTTTTCAGATTTGTCATTCCCTATTTCTGTCATTGCCCTGTAAGTGAGAAAACCACATATAGTTTAATTATTTATCTTAAATTTCAGCTAAAGTACTAAGGTTTAGGGATATTATGGCAATGAGATATGTGGTATAGACAACTCAAAGAAAAAAAAAAAAAAAAAAAAAAAAGTTTCCATTCCCTTACATTCCTGTGTAGTTTGCAGCTAACTGGTATCATCTGTCTACCATTTTGAATTGTCTTTAGTTAGTTCTTGTCGCTTAAATCAGTAGAGACCTACAAGGGACAGAATCGTGGAAATGCTGGCTGAAGGGACCTCTAGAGGTCATCTACCGAACTTCACACTCGGACTGGGACTGTCCCAACCACTGTTTATCTTACCTACCTGAACCTTGAACTCTTTCCAGGAAGGCGATCCCACAGCCTTTCGTAGTGTGGAATAGGCAGCCTGTCCCAGCACTGTACTACTCTCCTCATGAACAGCTTTTCCTTTCCAGGTGCAGAATGAATGTCCTAAGCTTCAGCCTGTTGCCCATGTTATATATATATATATATACCCTGTCTCTGCAGAGGACTGAGCCAAACGAGTAGCTGTAGGCAGTTAAGAGGTTTCTCTGTAGCTTCTTCTTTGCCTTACTCAGCAAGGCCTGACACCTCAGCGTGTCTTCATCGGACATGTACGGTAGGCCCTTTATCCATGAGAGCTCTCTATAAAAGCTCTCTGGTTTTTCCATGTCCCTCCTGAACTAGGAGCCACCAAAACGTTATTGCAGAGTTGTCTCACTGATGGAAAACAGAGGAAAATAATGACTTCCCATGACAAGCTGGTCATGCTCCTCCTAATAAATTCCAGTCTGTGATTCCCCTCACTCATAGCAACCACGTACTGTTGGCTCATGTTCAACCTGGTGTCATTCACAGCTCTTGGATCCTTTTTGGCAGGGCTGCTACTCAGTCACTCAGTTCCCAACCTGCATCAATACATAGGGTTATTCCACACTAAGTGCAGAAATTTGCACTTCCATTTCTTCATTTTCATGAGCTTTCTGCTCGCCCAGTCATTGAGTGTATTCATATCCCTCTAGACAGAAGCTCTGCCATTTGAATCAACACACCTGCTCCTTCTGCTGCCACAGCTCCAAGACAGTTGGAGACAAGGCAGTTTGCCTTAGAGAATCTAAAGTGGTACTAGGCATCTATACTCAGGTATCTAAACACTACCCAAGTTTCCACTGGAAGTGCGTAGCATAGGAGGGAAGAATAGGCAGAGCTTTCTCAGGATCTCACTGCATGACAGAAAGAGTCCGTATATAGGTTCTCTGATTTTAGTGATGTCATTTAACATTGTACTTAGCTTTTCCACAATTTGGGGCTTTTATATTTAATGCTAATAACATTTATTTTAAATATGTTTACAGAGAGGTGCTGAGATTGCCTGTTTGTAATCTGCCTGTCTTTAAAATCACCACGCTGTTTTGTGAGGTGCATGTTACATGTCTGAGACTCTACATAAAATATATCAGCTGATGAAAGTGAAGACTGGAGACAGATAAAGGACAAAAGTATTGGGTACAAAGATATCAAAAGGAGAATCTAGGGCAATTGACCAGTTCACGATACACTACTTGATAAAATACTACAGGGGATTCATCGTATCTAAATTTAAGCATACAGAAACCAGGGATTTTCCAAGTTCTCTATATAGTTAATGAAGACAAGAAGATGTCCTATTTTATTGCTTTGTTTTGTTATGCATTTTGAGAGCTCTGAGCTTTGTAACAGTGCAAACTGCTGAAATGTAGAAACTCTTCCATGAAATAGAGTTCTTTTCCTTTGCACAGCTCCTGACCAGGCTTCTTTTGCTTTCATATATGTTTAAATACACAAATGCATGCCTGCACATGCACACACACACACACGCGTGTTTAAGAAAATAAAATCCCAAAACTATGAAATAAAATTATATCAGAAATGGATCTGCAAACAGCAACTTATACACCCATGTATACACAGAGTAAATCCTTCATGTGAGCTTAGGACCATATCTGTGAGATAATAATTGCTAATAATAATTACACAATGGTATGAATAATAATATAGTATATAATAAATATAGTAAATTTACTTTAGTAATATTATTCATGTAATAATGCAATTTACATTTGTAATATGCAGTATTTGTAGTAGTGGAGGCTGAAGTACTGATCATTTAGTATTAAGGAAATGTATTTCATGTTGAGATGACAATATAACATGGATTATTATTTTTTTTAATTTTCTTTTTTATTATTTTTGAGGGGTCACGTGCTATTTGGTCTCTACAATACATATCCATCAACCAGTTAGAAAAATAACTTATGTTACAGCTTCCTAATTTCCAGTGCTTGTTAATCTTCATTCTGTAACCATTTTACAATGATACAGATTTCCTGTAGGT
This sequence comes from Nettapus auritus, assembly GCA_011076525.1. Classification (NCBI taxonomy): domain Eukaryota; kingdom Metazoa; phylum Chordata; class Aves; order Anseriformes; family Anatidae; genus Nettapus; species Nettapus auritus. Next base: position 126,527,577 of record CM021765.1, on the reverse strand, counting down.
GCAAAAATTGCGTTCATTTCATATCAAATTTAGTACTTCATCACAAAGATTCTCATGGTGGACAGTTGTTTTTTCTCATTGTCTATCAGACTTTTGAGCTCTCCATCTGGAAAGATCAGGATGTTTCTTATGAGCATCACAAATACATGAGTTATTCTTGTCTGCCTTGATCTGCATACAGCTCTATACTTCCACGAGGTTATATCTCTTTACAGAGGAAACAAAGACAAATTGGATGCAGCACACCTATGAAAACAGCAGAGATAGTATGTAATATGATGCACATACTTTGTAGAAAAGCCACAGGACATACACATCTTGCATTTTTGCATGTTTTTTAGTTACCACATAAATGGCAGAATTAGTTACTGTTGTCTAGGAAACAGTAGATTCAAGGTCTACCAGAAGTCATGGTGTCTGGTGACATCCATAGCATTTTGGTCCTTGCTAGGCATCACTACTACAAGTGAAGAAAAAAGACACCAACCAAACCAACCAAATGAAAAACAGAAACTCTTATTGTCCCATGTAATCTAAAATGATGTTTGTGTCTCTTCAGATAACTCAAATCCCTTGTTGCTTTTTCCATCATCATCGTAAGGATTCACTTCACAGTTTGATTCTGCTTCTCTTGCTCTTCCTTTCGCTTTCCTGTAATAGAAATTGTTTTTATTACAAGCCCCTGCTCTGTTCAAGTCCTTCTGGATACCCAGAACAAGCAACTGCAAATAATGTTGTTTTCAACTGGGAAAATTCATGCCAAAAGAAATGTTTCATTGGCTTTAAGGGGAACAGCAGCAGGCCCACTACATTCTCAGAAATCCCATTATCAGAGAGACATAGAAGAACAACCCAACCATGTTGGTGAAAGTGCAATAATATTTAAGAAAAATGGCATTCCTGGACAACCCCCAACAAGACCACTGAAGACTGCAGGTGCTGACGAATGCGGACAAATTCTGCTGCTGAAGAAGGCAGCACACAACATGCAGGCTGCTCCACCAGCCCTGGGGCACCAGCCCTGAAGCAGGGCTGGCAGAAGCCTGGCCATGCCACAGCTCTCTGCAGCCACAGCATGTCCAGCTTCCTTGGCTAAATTGCTGATGAAAATGAACTTTCACTACGCTGTCAAATCTGCCATGCACTAAAAGGCAGGGAGCTGAACCATTAGCCACTATTGAAGGGAGGGAGATGATAAGCAGTATTTCCCTGATTTGCTTCATTTAGATTTGGTGGCCCATCTGTAAGCACCCTGATGAGTCAATCATCAGGACTTCTCCCTCTAGTCATGATTATAGTGTCAAAAATACTACTCACTTTTTTCGATCTCTCTGCCCACTGACAATCAAGACAATAACTCCAATGACAACCAGGCCAATGACCACACCAAATATAATTAACCAGACGGTGACTGGTGGTTCATAAGGTGCAGCCAGGGTTGGAAGGATGCCCACAAACTCCAGTGTGTTATCGTCCAGCCTGAAAGCCTCACTGATTCGTCCCCGAGACATCCTGCCATCAGGAGGAAATTAAAAGTTTCACATGTTTATTGGAAAGAAATAAACATTTCTCAGTTGCTTTACAACTCTCCAGTATGCCAAGATCCCACTGAACTGCTCAGTTGAACAGGCTGCACAGGAGGTACTGCTAAACCCATATTCCTTCTGTTACAGGGTGTCGGGTAACAAGCATGATAACTTAAGCCTTTAACATGTTGCAGCTTAAGTGACATGTTCAGACACTGTCTAAGCTCTTAAACCCAGTCTTAACAGCTTACCAAAATGCAGCAAGCAGCCTTATGATCTTATTCCCTATTTGTGCTTTGCCTCTCATTCTCTTTATCCATAATTTTATTGGTTATATGACAGAAAACCACAGCTTTGGCTTCTTTTCCTTCCCTCCTACAGCCTTCTACAACCTTGATTTGTGCTCTTTACTGCCCTGAAAATACCTTCCCTGTTGTCTTTTCTGTTTCTTGTTTTCCTGAACCTCTGCTTCTATTAGTTTGATCTGGACAACGACTTTCATAGTGACACCTCTCCCTTGGTTCACCACTTTCTCTAACTGCTTTTTCAACCCCATCTCATGTTGCTGCTACTTTTAGATTTGTGCCCTCTTCTTTTCCCACTGTACATTATCCATGACCATCTGCAGACTGGCAGTTTTACTTACCATTTTTACAGTAATAACTGACAGTGGTTTCATACTGTGCTATAAAAGAGCTGTTCATTGACCCATAAGTGGGAATTAGCTCCTGCTCTGACTCCTTTTCTCTACAATCAAATACAACTGGCTTTCTTTCTAATGCATCATTCTGTAGTCATCACTGACAATAATTCTTGCACTGAATTTTCTCTAATGAGAGAAAGAAAACACACGTGCTCTCGTGCATGTACACACCATTACCGTGCCTCATATTTCAGAATATAGAATAGTTCCCGTTAAAGTTGAAGCAATTATATTTCCTGGCAAAGTATGATGCAATTAGGTGTGTTATGACAGTTTTACAAGCCCCCTGAAGCATTTTACATTGGCTGCTGTCCAAGACACCATCAGATAGATGGACTGTTTTCTTTCTATCATAACAGTTTCTCTCCTAGTATTTCCATTCTAACTGCAGAACTGACTTTCTTATCACCCTTTCTGTTTTAGCAGGCTTAAGCTCTGCTTTTCCTTCCATCATTTCATACACCGTGTTTTTGTTTGTTTGTTTGTTTTTTCCCAGAAAGCAAAATCTCACCTGATGGCATTTTCCACGTCAGCTTTGGGCACAGTATCGCTGACATTACCTGGCATGCTAACAGTAATGTAGAAGGAGACCCTTTGCGTCTCTTCCCCAACATGAACATCTGTAGCCCTAATTGAGAAACAGAAGAGAAAGTTTTCCTGGTTGTTGAGATGCGATTAGCTTTATATTCGGGTAAGGGAATGGTTGCATTGAATAGGTAATGCTAGTTTGTGCTAAGAGAAAGCTTCCTAGTGACCTCAGTTTGGAAGTTAAATTTATTACCTTGTTAGAAATTCTTTTTGTAAGTGCTAAGGAATAACCTCAGCTGGAGAGAGTCTCTATACCTGGGACAATCCTTGGCATAATTTTCTAACACACATAATCAGCACACAGAACAAAGAGTGCTCAGGCCCTCTAAGGAGTGCTTAGGGCAGGTCTCATAAGGGAAGTGATACATGAAATACCAAGTGGAAAAAAAAACCTCTTGTTATGCTCTGCTGGGAATAGGTCCTAGACATTACATGACTGATGTTCTATAAAGTAATATCAAACAGTTAAAATAGATAGCTTCTGAAAATTTTCCAAGAGACCTAATAAAAAGGGTGTTTCTTCTTACCAAAACCAATCTCAGATGATAGATTTTATGTTTGTAAGTAAACCCAGATAAGATTAGTAAGTCTGTATAGAATTTTAGTGCATTATGATCAACAAGTTTATCTTTCCTGGGCTCAAAACCTCTTGGATATTCAGTATCATACATGTATACAGTTGGAAATCTTTATTTCTAAGCAATGTGTCTTCTCTGATATTTCTGTGTATGTACTGGGCAGAAATTCTCAAGGCTCACTTTCTCCACTGATGAACAGTGGGAGACAAAGCCTCTGCAGCCACTGAAGTTACCTAATTTTAGCACATTACTCCTGAACTTCATGCTTCTTGGGGAAGAGAAAGAACAGCATGTAATGAAGCTGGCACCTTGCCTTTACAACCAGCTGACGTTTAACATTGTTATCACCATTCCTCTTTGTAGCTGACAGAAATCACAATTAATTCCACCAACCCATACCACTAGTGAGCAAGAAGCAATACAGGCATAGCCAGCACGGTTAGGCAAGCCACTCACTGAAAGTCGACGTTCTGTAGCTTCACCTCTGCAAAGTATTTCCTCATGGCATAGGCGATGGATGACTTGAACAAGAAGAGCTCACTTTTATCCCATTCATACTGCAAAAACATCACAAGAGAGATTAATCGGAGGTGACAGATGTATGGCAAGTTAGCTGACACTAAGAAATAATTATAAAAAGAAATAGTAATTGTAATGCTTGGCATGCACTTCTGGTTTATTTATTTGCGCTATGATAGCACTTCAGGAACCTACTCAAATGTTTTATCCCTGTTAATCTGGGCATTCTGCAGAAGAAGAACCAAGCAGGCATCCCCACTGGCATACAGCACATCATGCTATCCCTCTGCAATCATGTGGGGCTGCTGAAGATGTTGCAGTCCTGCCTTGCAGGAAGCAAAGGCAGCAGAAGCAACATGTGCTCTGTCACAGTTACTGCAATTCATAGTTTGTGATTTAGAGAGAGGATAATAAAGTAACCATAATAATGACAGCACTTCACGATTCAGATCAGCAGGTTAAGCTAGTAGTAGCATCTGCCAGGGCCAAAAGGGCTGAGCTGCTGCTGCTTGTGGTACAGAAATGCAGCCAGAGTGGGAATTTCAAAAGCCCATGCTGGTTCCTGTGCCCACAGAGGTGAGAAGCTCTTTGCATCAGCATTTCTACTGTTCTTCCCTTAAGAAAAAACAGGCAATATAAAAAAACCCTTGCCTTTGTGCAGGCTCCTCCCAGCCTGCCTTATGAGTCCAAAGTTATCCTGGGGCACAGAAATCAAAACCAGCTTCTCTGGGGCAGGAACTTGGAGCTTCACAGCAGGCAAAAACCTCCTCAAGAGCTGACAACACACGCCGGCCCATTGTGCAATGCCACGTGTGCACAAAAGGAAAATTCCTTTCAGAACTATCAGGTTTTTTTTTGTTTGTTTTGTTTTGTTTTTGTCCCCTGAAGGCTTGGATTTGACTGCATTGCAGGAATGCCCATAAATGCTGTCAGTAATAGTTTTACACCATTCCTGACTTTCTCAAGCATCATTCGGGACGGTGTGGTAGAAGCTCTTTTATAACAGAAGCTCTTTTATAAAATCCAGCCACATTCTTCCACTCTATCCTCCTGTCACCGCTAGCATAAAATGAAGACAAACACACTGGAGGTGAGAACAGGAGGAGCCCACACAGATGCTGGTCTGTGCTGCATCATGCCCCAAGAAAGGCACAGGTGACCCTGGCAGAGCAGCCCCCATTTCTCCCCATGCCACACTCGTTTCTCCTGCCAGTAAAGGCAGGAGCTGTTGTCTGCCCCTGTCCCTGCCCTGGCAATGCACTGGTGTTCTCCAGCTCACCAGGAGCCAGGCAAAGCCCTACCCTGGAGCGCTTCCCACTCTTTATATCAGGCAGCTGGCAGCATTCACCATCACAGCTTGCCAGGCTGTTGGGGGGGGAAGGGGGGGAGGGGGGTGTTCCTCTTATTTTTGTTTATCCCAGTATCTTTAGGCTCCATAGTGATTTTATTTTATTATTATTATTATTTTTAACCAGGAGCTAATTGAGCTTGATTCCTCTACTGCTGCTTTCTGTACTTAGCACCTTCACTTTTTAATCATTTATTTTTTTCTGTAGCATTTTGTCTTTTTATGTCTAATGTAATTGCCAGTGTGCCTTTCAAGTGCCTTTATAAATAATGTTACTGGCTGCGTGGAGGGAAGCACCTGGCTAGCTTCTGGTCTGTGTGTGAGCAATGACTGCCCGCACACTGTCCCTAGGCATCTCAGAGATCTAGCCTGGTACCTGCTGTTCACCACAGGGGCTGCTTGGCTTTCAGAGTGAAATGAATGTCCCGTATTCCCTGCAGGACCCCCAGGTGTAGCTTGAAAGTCAGCGCAAGTCTGGCCTCTCATTAAAAAAGGCTTTTCCATGATAAAATACACACAAATGCCTGCAGGATGACTGCTTTCCATTTCCAAACACCACCTTTGTGCCCGCCTTTTACAACTCAACCCCAGGTGTGACAGACACCCAGTGGGGAATTCTGAACTGATGTTTGAAGGAGGGTTTATTTTCAAATGGTGGTTGGGGATTCCCATTCATGAAAGCCTTTATTTTAGATGAGACAGACACAGAATGGTTCCGCAAGGGACTTTTAACAGTTTCCCTTGAGAGGGCCCTTGCTTAATGCCCCAGCTGGAACAAAGCTGTGGGTGTTTCAGCCTCCTCAGCTACACTGGTGATACTGTGGCTACAGCTTTAATCTTGGCAGCCTGAGAACAGTCAGCTGGGTAATTGCAGCCAAATGCACTCCGGCACAGCTGGCATGGGCCCATCTGTGAGCCTGGGTGCTTAATTTGCCATTGCTGTGTTATTGAAACTTCCCTGCTGGTAACATCCAGGGTAGGTAGCTGAGGGTTGCAATACTGCCTGTGCGAGCCATGGCTGCCCCCAGTGCCCCCACTGCCATGAGTAACATCCTCCTTCTCTCTGCAGAAGAGCAGGGGATTCCTCCTTTTGCATTCTAGCCAGTGCTAAAGAGCAGAAATGCAAAAAGATTTGCTGGCGTACTCAGAATGCCTTCTGCTGTCCTGATGGAGCAATACACCTCAAAATATATCTTAAACACTTACACCACATTCCCGGCTTGTGTGTGCCGTGAGCTGCATAAAGCAGCCCAAACATATTGCTCTGTGTAGTGACAGTCCTTCTGTGTGCCACTGCCCGCTTCTCTGCACACCAGTGCCCAGAGACACGTCCCCAGGAGCCCCACGGGAGTGAAAATTGGGGCAAAGTATAAAGCTGCCAAATGGAGAAGGTTTCTTGCAAGTTGGTGACGTGGACTGGTTGTGAGAGGAAAATGCACGGCTTGCTCTTCAGAGCGTAGGAACCTACTGTCCATACAATAATTCAAATTAAGTAATCTGTATGAGATTGTTTTACAGCTGCTCAGTTGCACAACAAAAGGCTGTGATGGCAAAAGGCAGGCATAAAAATGGTATTAAGCTAAACATTAACCATAATGACTAATAAATGTGTTGTAATAGGGAACCTTTTCATGCTGCTGATATCAGTTTTGAATTGTATCTAACTCGACTCAGCGGTCTAGGAAGCAATAAAATTCCAGTGGGGCCTTCATGTGAGAGAGTGATAGAAGTGAGAGCATCAATTCATATGAAAAATGAGCACAAGGTACTGCGTCCTTGCTAGTCCAATAGGCACCGGCATGCCGGTCTAAATGGCCTGCCTGATGACATGCTCCTTCTTGGAAAATTACTAACACTCTGCAAGGTGAAAACAGCGATTAACAGGAGCAAAGTGTCTGCCCTGAAACCTTCTAGGATGCCTCCATGAGATTGGCACAAAGAGATACAGCAAGAATAAGGAGCAAATTTTCAGCCAGGTGTCTGGGTTAAACGGACGGGCCAAGCCAATGCTCTGCTTAAAATCTTAAAGAGCCCTCTTTTGCTTTGATGAGTTTTGTCAGTTGCTGTAATACATTTTATTGGGCCAGCTGGTGTAATCGGGGAGAGCAGACACTCTCTTGGAAAGGAAAGCCCTTCTTCTCCCCTGAAACACAGCACCTGCACAGCCCCTCTCAGTCTTTATAATACAGCTTGAGCCTGCACAGCGGCAGCAGAATACCTCAGGGCTACAGCGAACAGGCAAACAAAGATCTACAAAGGAGTGGTAACAGCAGTGCTGCAATGCAAAACCATTTGAGAATACAGGGTGGGATTTAACCCCTCTGTTTTAGCTTCGTGTTTAAATGTGAAGTAGATACTCTAATATCTTCTGACTGCATTCATGATGATGGAAATCAGGAAAAAATGTGGGTAGAGTCTTTATCTTTTACTTAGCCACAGCAGCATAGCAGAGCAAAATATTGCAGTTTTTAGGTACACAGATCCCCCTATGCTAGACCTCCAAGTAAAAAAAAATAATAATAATAAAAAAAAGGATTGGTACCTCCATGGTATAACTTAGCTCATCTAGCTGAGATGTCTTCCTTACCATGGGTAAGACCACTCCCAGGATAGGTCCCTCTATTAACTGTAGAGGCAGTCCTGACCACAAACTCAGATGAGACATCTATGTGATAACCCTCCATCTTAGCTGATGCCACTTTTCAGACACTTTTTGAGTGACCAGCACAGCATTCCTGTTGCCCAAGCAATGCACAGAGCATCCCAGTGCAAGCAGACTTACCGCGTCATCCCCCAGTGCTGCTTTCAGGCTGATGCGTACTTTGATGGCATTTTCAGAATCTGATTGAAAAAGAAACAAGGACTGGGTCAGAGCTGCAGTGACATAAAGGTAGTCACTGGGAAATGCTGGGACAGCTACAGTTTCCTTGCAGATTCACCTGCTTTCCCTGGCCAGGTTGGTGGGATTTATCTTTTTTCCCTTCATCCATCTCTACTGCCAACATCTGCATCTGAGCTGTCAGCCACCCGAGCCTTGGTTTGTTTTAGATTGAAAGAAAGCGTACATCTAGAGGACAGTTCTCCACCCTTCTTTAGACATCTCCCGAAGGAAACATGTCTTTCTCTCCACGGAGAATTGGCAGCTCAGAAGCAGGAATTGGTGTTTGATGAGGTGAATCTCACCACCAGAGGCAGGCACAGCACTGTAAGAGTTAGGGGGCTATCCAGTACTAGCGGTGATTACAGGTATACAGGTATACCGCATGGACTGTTCAACACTCAGTGTCATCACAACAGGCTGAAAAACACATTTTTCTACTCTCTCCTCCTTTTCCTCCCCTTGAGCTCCCTTCTTTGAATAGCACATGACAGCAAACAAAATAGTAGTATTTTGTACTGGTTTGTACAGAAATGGTAGCATTTCTGTACTGGTTTGCCTTGCCGTGAGTAAAACTTACTGTTCAGTGTATATTTCCCATAACCCTGTCTTCATATAAAGAAGAGTCTTCAACAGCTACAAGAGGCAGGGACTTTGCTGGTCAAGGGCTGTGCAAAATAATGATTATCCTTAATCTGTAATAAGTACATACATGGAGTCCAGTCTGTATTCCAGCCGATGTATCTGCCAGAATTGTTCTTTTGCAGCCAGTTAAATAGAGGTTCAAAGTAATGGAGTAGAGGTGTTGCATTCATGTATTTCTCTCCTGTTAAGCTTTCCAGAGCTTGAGTCCAGGGCTTAGATCTGCCTAATTCAAGCAATCCTCTGTGTATGTGGAAGGAGAGACAACATATGTTATTGCTGTGTTCCGTCTAGCCATCTAGCAAATCAATCTGCAATCAATACCAAAGTTTTCTTTTTTTTTTTCTGAATCTCCTCCCTCCTCACATCATTCTTATTAACAAAAATAAATTATTTTTTCATTAACAGGGGATTAAATCTTTGAGGTTTGCTTCCTCAGCAGATATAAATTTAGCCAAATTGTCAAGATGAACTGAGAAGATATACGCTAAATTTTCAAACTAAGTTCATTCTTGATGTAACCTCAATGACTCTGGAAGCTATCATGGGTGACTTATTATGACTCCGACTTATTACTTATGAGAAATTGTCTTTGTTACCTCAGATTCCCACCAGCTGCTGTGGAATTGGTGATGTCGCATGTGTAAAGAGGGCCGGTATGGTTGGCTGCTTTGCAAAGCGCTTCGTGGAACTGGAACTGGTAAATGGTCCGGGTGTAATACCTAAAGGAAGGGCAGGGAGAAGGAAGGCACATAGTTTGTTACTTCTCTGTCAAGAAAATCCCAAGTCCTTGGACTCTGGGAGGCTCTGCAGCATCAGGTCTCTCCCCTGCTTGGGAAGAAGCACTGCAGAGATGGGAGGCCAGCCAGTATTTATAGGCCGTGCTAACTCTGATTTAACAAAATGCCAAGATTAAAGGCAGCAGAAACGCCCCAAACCTGTTTGCTGCCACATAGCTCAAGGTTTTTCCTTTCCCAGGTCTCTGCTCCATCTGAGCCTCTAGGATGAAGTGTCTGGGACACAGAGGGACCAGAGGTAGTTTCTTCAGGGCTGCATGTGCATGGCCTAAGAGACAGTGGTATGAGGCGTGTCTCCCCATGAAGTAGGCACATCATATAGACGTGCTCCCACCAGTGTGATGGCAGCACAAAGCTGCTCTGCTTGACAAGTAACCCATCTGTTTCCCAGCCAGTCAGAGACTGCTACACAGAAGCTCCTGATGTCCACTGAAAAACCCCCTCTGAAATCAGTTGCCTTCAGTCAAGATGTAAAACAAAATAATATGGTGTCATAAAAATCTCCAGTATGTGTTTTAGGTAATCGGAGCTTGTTCTGCACCCAAAACGTAAGTCATGAATTAAACATCGAGCAAGGCTGGAACTACCTTATGAATGAGTAATCATTAGCCACATGGAACAGTGCAGCAGGGTCGCAGTACGTCTCATCATGAGGGACTGGTTCGACAACACCAACTATATCTCTCCTGGAGATGGAGGAAAGAAAAACCATGGGATTTTCATTAATAGTTAATAAGATAATAATAATAATAATAATAATAATAATAATAATAATAGATTCTTCTTTTCCTATGTATTGTCAGATACCTACGGGTAGCTCTCTCCCTTCCAAACACAAGAGGTATATACAGCTCTCAGTAACCCCAAAAGAATACTGCTCCACAGCTGGAGTCCACAAAGAAGCTGCTTGGAAAGTGATGGCACCAGGAAAGAATTTGCAGAGTGTGCAGGGAGTAATTGGTGGTGTGAAATATCCTACAAGACGTGCTTCACACACACCTCATACCATGGGACACCCCAAGTTTTGTGCTGGGTAAGTACATGCAGAAACTGGGTGGCCCAAAAGGTGAATGACCTGCTGTCCCACTGGGATGGAGATGAGGGTTTTCTTCTTTTTTTCCTCTCCTGAGAGCACACTTCCTGATCAGTACTACGGAAATAAGCCCATGCCCTAATTTCTGAAAATGCTAATAAACTTACACAGAAATATTTTATCTGTAAACCTGCATGAAAAGGTCTTGTTTCAGCACAAAGCTTTGCAGTGTCATTACAACAGATGTGATAAGCTTCCCTGAACAATTTGTCACTCTCCATTTCTCTGACATCTCTGCTACTTTTGAATAAATAGAAGCTGACTGATTTTTTATGGTGGGTCAGGAGGCTTGCTGACATCAAGTTTTATTACAGATTTTGTTTGTTGATAAAGGCTCACTGTTTGTGTTCCTGTTAGAGTGCAGACTGCAATTTCAGTGTGGGGATTGTTTGGTTTCTTTGCATTTTTCTGCCCCCATGTTAACCACCATGGGAAATGATGGACTACAGCCTGAATCAAGCATCTTTTTAATCTTGAACTCTAGGGACGTGGAAATAGATTGGCCAGTGCGGAATAACCTGAAAAGGCACATCTGGCTGCTGCTTACCAACAGAAGTGTATTTTCTTGACTGAGAAAGGTGGTAGTTAGCAGAATATCAATACATAGGAGAGTAAAGAAGCAGTCTGGAGTTTTTTGTACAATTTACATCCAAACCCACTCTTAAGTAGGAAGGAAAAGCTCCAGAGAAAAGCATGCAGAGATGTTGGTTAGACTGATATCTGTATGCTTCTCAGGTTGGTATGTGTGATGAACTTCACTTTCCACTTGTCCTTAAGGAGGTGGGGAGCAAATAGGAGCATGTGCCCAGTGAGACACAGGGAAGAGAGCTGTACTTAAGCTAAGAAGATGTCCTGAGGTATGTGTCATGGGGAACAGCAGTGCTGATCCTGGGATCTGGAACATCCCATGCAAAGGCCACAGGCTGCCTTTATCAGAGAAGCTGACATTAGAAATGAGGACAAAGCCTGCTGAAAGGCAGGGAAGCTACCCAAAGCTGAGCACAGTGCTAATGGGAATAGACTGCTTGTGAGGCCTTGACCATGTTTTCACCACGTTGGGTGTTTCTACATGGCACTCTGCTGGGCTTTGTAGAAACATCCTGAGAAACAGATCCTGCACAGAGGGGCACAGACATCTCAGTTATGTTGAGTAACTGGGAAGGGATGGTTTTGCAGAGTCAATTGCAAAATAATCCTTGTTTCTCAAACTTACTTCATCTCCCACCACCGCTTCATCCATTCCTGCTTTGTAATCTCGCCCCTAAAAACCATCCACCTCCACTTCTCCAGCATGTAAGTAAAAGGCATTGTTCCAACAATCGTTAGCGCTTGTTTGAGCAGAAAGTTGATTTCAGTTTCTGAAGAGAGAAGTAGTTAAGGTAACGGTTATGTTAGCAGTTAGTATCCAATTAAGCAACTAAAGTTGCTTCCTATTACAGCTAATACTTACAGATGTTTGAGTTAGAGATTTTACTAAGAAAAAAGTGGAAGGAAGAATACTACTAAAAAAAAAAAAAAAAACAACCAACCAACCAACCAACCAAACAAACAAAAAAACATGAGGAAAGATCACTTAAATAATGTATACCATTCTCTATCTATGTATCTATTTGTCCACCACCATCACCTCTTAAATAATTTAACTCCTTGGTATTTACATGCCATTCACCAATGGGGAATTTTAAGTTGAAGATTTTAGTACATCTCCATTCTTATAATGCAATGCTCCAAGAAGGCAAACAAACTGCATTATAATGCGGGCTTACCTCACCTATGTTGTCCATTCAATATGCACATAAAAGAGGGATGTAAATCTAAAGGCTTCAATTTCATTTTAACTGCTAAGTGCATACCTCTGTAGAGAAAGGTATGGCTTTATGCAATCAAGGAATTTTTCAAGAAAATAGTCTTCAAGAAATTGAAAAGACTTTTGGAGTCTCATCTAGGTGAGCTATGAAGATTTTGAAATGAGCTGTTCAGTAATGAAGAGCTATTTGTTTCTAAATTATGTAGCTGCATTAAATAGCATTGCTGATAAGCTGCTGGGGCAGAATTTGCAGAAGCCTCTGAGTTGCTCACTCAGCTTGCAGACAAAATACTCTGCTACAAATAAATAAATAAATAAATAAATAATCATGTGAGTGTTTTCAGTTTTCAGTTAAATATGTTGTTTTTATGCATTTATTTACCTTCATCCTCTTGGAAAGTTGGCTCTAGGAGGTCGAGAGATTTCAGGTGCTGTGGCGTAGCTGCAGAAAGTGACATAATTTCACCAACAGCTTCATGGAAGCCCTCGTTGGCACCATCCCGCAGCAGGAAGGGCTGCGTAGAGTATGCCATGTCATACTCGATGTGGCCCATCTCGTGGTGTGCTGTCAGGAAGTCATCCATGGTCACTTTGGTGCACATCTTGATCCTGCACGCCAGGGCAGAGCATTTGTAGTTAGAGATATGGTGGCTGGGCCACCGCTGCATGGCATACAGCCTCCAGAGCCAGCGAGCACCCCGTGCCCCGAGCAGTCCTAGCATGGCGTGGGGTTCTCTTGAAAGGGTGAGGCCTGGAGGGGAACTTAGCAAAACCACCTAGTGCACCAAGAATATGGGAAAATGTCTGCTTTGTAAGAAGCAGGTGCTCCCTGAAACCTGGCAACAAGCTCGCTGTGCATGTTGGAGTGAGCATCCGTCATCAAATTTAAGCAGATGGCAGTGTCAAAAAAACTGTGTCGGTCACTCCTGCTTTCATCTTCATGTGGGTACCATTTAATAAAGGAAATTATTTCTTCCAAATGTGATTTCCTTTCTCCTCCCCCAGAGTGCTGAGAAGGGAGGCTGGCAGCTTTTATTACAGCTCTGCTGGAGACCAGCTTCTTTCAGCAGGGAGCTTTAGGGACTGTAAGAGGGGATGGATTTTGCTCCAGGACACTTCACTGTGTGGGAACTTGCAGTCTCTCTCCTTACTGGAATATGAAATAGACTGATGTTTTTCATGAAACTCTGGAAGTCTGCCTACCCCTTCTGATCCATCAGCTAAAGGTAGCAGGTGGCGTCTCAGGAGGTTTTCTTTTGCTGCCCAGGGACCGTGCCATTGCTGCAGAATGTGTAGGTGACTAGAAATCCCAATGGAACAACAAACACCTGCATTTGTGTTTATTCTTTAAGCCCTGAAACATAGTCATTATTTTTCTAATTCATGTAAATAATAGTCACTTCCCTGCTTAAATTTGAGAGTAGTCCTTAGATCTTCACAGGAAAAGCTACACAGTAAGTTTTACAATCCCGCAGGCCCTCTGCTCCCTTTTTTTCCTTTACTCTCTTCTCAGACAGAATAAAAATAACGAATAAGGAACAAATTAAACCTTAAAACAGCATGGTGCACATTCCGTGAAAATATGAATGCTCTAGGAAATGGTATGAGAAAGGATTATAGTAACTGCGGTACCTGTAGTCATTTTTGCCCATATCCCATGCCGTAGGATGGCAGACAACCTTCCTGTTGTCAGTCGGCTCTGTGAGCATGGAGTTTTTCCAGAAGCCCTCGGTCATGTTGTAGAGGCCAATGGAGCTGAAGAAGGCCTCAGCAGCTTTGAATATTTTCATTGCATCCCAGTTCTGAAAAAATAATGGCACTATTGACCATTTCTTCTGCATGGAGCCCAACAGCCAACTTAAAACAGCGCAGCTGACTTCACACTGGTCTCTCAGGGTCTTCAGGTCAGCACCTGGCTTACTGAAAGTCAGGAGGCAGTGTCCATCATTGGCACTTTTGTAAATGCTGCTGGGAACTGGAATTAAGTGTTTTTCCCACAAACCAAATAGGCTTCTGCACTCAGGGACTCAGCAGATAGCACCTGACTCAGACCAGAGAAGCCTTTAGTAAAAGATAAGGTGGTAGAGATAAAAAAAAAGGTCAGAAACATGACAGATCTGGGATCCATTTCTTCAGCCACTTCAGTCGAGAACAACTTGTTTGAGGGAGTGGAGCTGCACTAGTAGCAAATGCATGTGAGAGGGGGTCTTGGCCAGAACCATGAAACCTGGAAATATATCTATGGGAGTTGTCTATCAGATTGTAACTGCACATTAATGTCCAAAGTATTTCCAAATGCCACTCGGCAGTTTTATTATTCTAAATAGCAGGAGGTCTGCATTGGCTGGGCTGAGCTTTTGCAGAGATATACATGGCAGATGGCTAATTTGGACAACAGTCCTAAATTAGGCATGAACAAGGCATGAACGAGGCCAGCCTTCATCCCAGAGATTCTGTAAGCAATACTTCTTTTCCTCATGGTGGAGCTTTCGTATAAGTAATTTAAGACTACGGGGGGGCAGTTCTGTAAAATATGAGTGAGATTCATACACACTTGTGCAAGCTGCTTATGAATCAAATGTAGCTATTCCTTCTCTTACCAGTATAACATTTAAATGGAGCACTTCCTCTGTGAGGAGGGTAGAATTCAGGTAAATAATCACAATTCAAAAATTTCCATTTAACACCTTCTTTTTCTATAAAAGGAACATGGTTCAGGCAAGCATACAGAGAGTTTTCTTCATCCACATTGTCGGTCTGGCAAAGGTGTCATGGTTGTTAACACTGCAGATCTCAAACACAGACCTTATGGTGCTATGCAGTTATCAAAAGATAACAGGCAGAATTGCAGTTTCCTAGCTGTACCCAAGTAAACAAGAATTGCAAAAAAACAACCAAACAAACAAAAACCCTGCAACATACAAACTATTTGATTATGGTAATGGCTGGCAAAGGTCATATTTGATAACAGCCAGTTCCATGAGTCCTAAAATATTTATATCAACAAAATATATCTCTTAATGGATAGGTGTCTCTGAGGAAAAAAGACTTGGAGCCAAGACTATGCCAGTTGAAGAGGGTGGGGAAGAAAGAGAGGAGAACAACTAAGGGAAAGAAAAAGTACAGTGGAAAATGAATGAACACATTAAGGTGAAGAGCAAAAAAGGATGCAGAAAGCAATTCTGTGCTGGTGGCATGGCTGCCTTTGGACAGCTATAGTTTGTTAGGCACTGGCTGACACGTCGTGTAATTTTTATGCCATCTAAAATCATTAGATAATGCATATTGCATAAAGAATTTATCATGTCTTACCTTTTGAACCATTGCATCAGTTACATCGATGTTTGGTTTGGCTGGATAGGGAACAGTCAAGGAATACAGATTTGTCCAAAATCTACCCCACATATCACCTTCAAAAGAGAAAGAAGCATAGAAATACTTTAAATGATTGACTATGTATTGTTTAAAGCTGCCAGACAGTTTTATAAATTGTATGATATCATAAGACAGTTCTATAAATTTTACAGTATCATAAGAAGGGACTCCTACGTGCCTACGCAGGTCTGATCGAGATGTGAAGTGGAGAGAAGCAGTTCTGGGAAGCCATGCATAAATCCAAGTCAGATCAACAATCCTTTTGTTTCCCAAAACTAGCTGTACAGTATAGTTTCAGGACTGATCACCTTCCAAAGGTCTGCTTAAAACTGAATGTCCATATTGTTAGCCCATGGGATTGCTGCTGTTGTGCTCATATACATTACAATTACAGCAGCTTGATGCTGCACACTTTGAAGGCATAGTCATGAAATGCCACCGCTAAGGACAAGATTTGAAAGGGAAAGAATATAAATCTCTCCAGAAGTCTCATTTCAGAGGAAGACAAGTGCCACCAAGGGGAGAGAAATGTTGCTGTGCCATGCCGGAGTTTTGAGCTGGGTGCCCATGGCTCCAGCAGGCAGGTTGCTTGCCTTCCCTGCCTGCCTCTGCTGCTAAGCATCTCTGCCATCTCTTCCAGGGACTTCTTGTTTCTCCTCTCCCCTTCTCTTATCTGTACCCTGTTTGTTAATA
Organism: Nettapus auritus; assembly: GCA_011076525.1. NCBI lineage: Eukaryota > Metazoa > Chordata > Aves > Anseriformes > Anatidae > Nettapus > Nettapus auritus. The sequence continues at coordinate 126,511,030 of CM021765.1, read as the reverse complement.
TTAAACAGACAGATTACTCTGTTCCCATCTGCCTTGAAGGTGGTCATCCTGTGTACAAGGCCTGGCTCGCGCAACACAGCTGCATTGTCGTACCCAGCAAATGAGCAGGGAGGCATCCCGTGGAGCTGATGAACTGGGAGCCATAGGCCTGCTCCAGACGATGCCTCACGTAGGCATGTAGCTGCTGGTATAGAGGTTTTATCTGGAGGCAGAGAAGGAGAAGGAAGCACATTAATTTGTCATGTGTCTACCCAACTTATCCTTCCTGAGCAGAGAGCCTCGAAGGTGTCTCGAACAAAATTCTCCCCTCATGAACCTGCAGCCTTTGTCATGGAGCAGAAAAAGGGGACCAAGCTGCACTGTCCCTGTGTGGTGTGTCTGTTTGGCGATGGTGGAAATGGGCTCCAGGCCCTAGTAGAGGCTGGCTGCAAAGTTTTTGCAACAAAAGTATCATGGGGAGAAGGACACTCCAGAAATTCATACAAGCCTATGTGCTCTCTGTGCTTTTCTTTTGTGTTTGTCCTGGCATTGCTGCAGAGATAAAAATTGTCACCTATGACCCCCAACAGCTGTTAACCTCATGTAGACTGAGACTGGGCCATCTACAGCAGGTCCAGTCTTCCTTCATGACATCAAAATGTGAGCCTACCTTCACAAAACACAATCCCCTGTACTTGGTAAAGGCATTTTCTTATCCCTACCTGCTCAAATGTCTTCTCCACATCTTGAACAAGCTGATCGCGGCTGTATTTATACTCTTCTGGGTAATCTGCTTCATAATTTGCCCTCCAGTAATCTCCATAGTCAGCATAACCTGTAAAGCGGGGAGACGTTACCCCAGGACACACCACATGGCGTGGCTCAACCAGCAGGAGCAGCACAGCTCCCTTCTGACCCTGTGCAGGACCACAGACTTTCCCCAAAAGCAAAGCAACGCCAGGACTGAAATTCAGCTTCCAGTGGCACTACATCTTCCAGACCACTGAGCTCCATCAACCTGGAGACAAAATGGTTCGTAGCTGAGGTATTTTCCCTAGTGATATAGGGGAAGGTCTGATGGCTATGCTTGATTAAATTGATTTTTTTTCCCTGTCCAACTCTTTGGAGTATAATGTCTCATAGATGATCTCTAGCTCTAGATTAGCAGTTTTCAGGAAACAAGGTTTATAGGAAAGTAGGTGATCCAGCAATAGTTTTACCAAGAGGCAGATAATGTAACTGCTTCAGCAGCTATTTTAGAAGTCCTCCAAAGAAAAATAGCAGCAGCCTGCCATTGCTCCTTGAAAAGACAATAGCCTGTGATTTGTGGGGAGATCTCTGACTGAAAGCACATTTCCCTTAGTGCAAAATCCTTTCAAAGCACCTGGCTGCATCTGCTGCCCCAGACCTGCAAAACCTTATAATTCCAATTGGGGCAGAACAGTTGAAAATGTAACACTACTTGTGGCTGGTGCATGAAGGCTGAGAGGAAAGAAGAAACATCACCAAGGACACGCAGCAGCGCTCAGAAGCCTTTTAAATTGAGCGTGTTTGCCCTCAAGTCACAAGCAGTGCAGTGCTGGAAAATGCAGTGTCTAGTGAAGGGCACTGATACATTATGGCATTTGGGAAAAGTGCCACCAAAGATATCAAAAAAATATCCAAAAATATCCAAAAAATATCCAAAGATATTCCTTTTGTTCCAGGCTAGTGACATAATTCTGATCTGGTCCTTGGCACCTGCCTGCTCTACCTTTCATTTGGCATCATGCGCAATTTTGATCATTAATGTGTAAAACAGGTTGGGTTGTGAGTTCTGTGAAAAGTGTGCAAGACTGAGGTATATTTCTTAATTTCTGAAAGCCAGGGAAAAAAAAAAAAAAGCAACTTACTATTAAGCTTTGCAGCCTCATTTTTAAGTTCAACATACTCTTCATATAATGGTCTCATCATCCTGCCAACATCAGCTCTCCAGCCTTCCCATGCCCACAGTCTCTCATGATAATCTATGCTGTTGGCCATAATGGAATCCAGACCTGTCAGAATAACCAATATATATATAAGCACTAGGCCTTTAAAAAGCAGAATCTCTTTATTTTCTTTCACAGCAGGCAAATGAGCCAAAGCCAAAGAAATTTCTTGAGCTAAGAAGATAACACTTTGTGTTTGATATACTAAAAAATCCCATTATTTTATTGCACCCTTTTTTGATTTAAGATTTTCCCCTTATCTTTAAGAGACACAGAGCAGATCATGAGTCACACAAATTAACCACGCTCTCTCCCTGCATCAGCTTCCCTTGCCCTGACAGTATTCTTGAGACTGGCCTCAGTGCGATGTTGAACCCAGCAAGACTTAGATGCCAGAGGAGAAAATTATACTTTCCACAGTGTGGGCAAGCCCCGGGTGACAGGAAGGCTGCCACATAAGCTGAGCAACCCTCTCCTGCTGCAGTCCTGCTGCAGGTCACTGGACTCCAAGGTACAATGAAATTATGTCTAAGCTTTAGATAGCAGGATATATCTATGGGAACTACAAACTGTTTTCTCACAGTCAGGAGCCTATTGTGGGTTTCCTTGCTCTTTTTGAGCCAGCAATATGAAGGGCACTATATGGGCAGCTGTTAATGCCATACCTGGCTCCAGCACCATGCAGTCAAATGGTTCGGTGGTTTTGCAGACAATCCCAGTGCTGTAGATGGTACTCATTGTATTTAGCACGGTGCTCAGCTACAAATTAGATGTGAGATAGCCCATTAGAAACACACTCCGTGCAAAATAATAGCCAGTTATGCTAGTTTCTAAAGAGTTTGATTCGATGCCTCACCCACCAGCTTAACATTTAAGCTTATGTCTAAACTCAGCAGAGATTAATGAAAGAATTTGCCCAAATGCATTACTGAACCAGGACCTAACTGGAAAAGACAGATAATCTCTTGAATATATGATGTAATCTACAGGTCCTTAATATCCAGTCAGCAGATCTCTGCATTCAGTGAACACGAACTGTCAATATACAGCAGCAATAAAGCAATAAAGTTTATCAACATGCTCCCATGAATGTGGACCCCCCTAAAGCCTCCCAATAACTCATGTTCTGGAGCAAGAGCAAGAAAAGCCCCATCTGCAGAGGCTGTCAGGCTGACTGCTGCTTGCCAGCATGACATTATATCGCACCAATGCTTAACCTCCACCACAGAGAAGCTACTGCTTGTGTCTTGGGTCAGCTGAAGGCCAAGTGCATCTGAAATCACCCAGCTCAGAAGCCATGCTACACAGCTCTATCTTTTTTTTTTTTTTTTATGTTTTCAAGTTTTCATACCTCAAGAAAAGCACGCACCACTTTTAGCTTTTTCTTTAGGACTAGGCTCTTCCACATTTAAAGCTTTAAACCAGAACCACTTAGAGTTGTCAGTGGAAGGGGTTGTTGACGACTAGCTCTAACTTTATCTCTGTCAGCTTTAAAATGAGTGGGGACCCTGGGAAATTTTTGTGTCAGTGAAAAATATTTAAATATTTCTGTGGAATCCCATCAGACTGTGCAAAAAGTCACTTTTCAAGTGAAAATCAATCATTTCAGCCCTAAAGGCCATTTATCTAGGAACATGCAAGTGTCTAAATGTGGCAAGTACTGAAGAAAATACCTCTTCAACAGAGACAGCATTACCATCAGTGCACTGCTGTGCTCAAAAATAAATACATATTTGTATGATCCTCCAGCATTCCCAGCAAGGCAATCTGTCTTTCCAGAGAGACATCTCATTTAGGCCAAACAGGACATCCAGCCAGCCTGCTGCAATTTGTGTGAGGTGGTTAACACTGCTGATCCTAGCCAAAAAATCCTTCCATAATCAGGACTGCAGGATCCCCTATCTGGGCAGTATGTTTCAATTTGATCTCCAGCAATAAGAAACTAATTCAACCCTCAAGTGCGGGGCTATAGATTCCTTTTGAATCTTCAGAGAAGCTCAATCCAATTCCATGTATGCTCATTATCCATACACATGAGTTTTACGTGAACTTTACAGTGGAAATGTCAAACCTCATTCTGAATCTTGCTTAATGCTGGCCTTCAGCAGCTTGCTGTGGAAAGGGGCCATTGACCTTCACCAGTTTCAATCATCCCAGGGCACCGGCTGCATAGAAGCATCCCCTCTCCTTCACAGCCTGACAGTGCCGCATGTGCAGGGAAAGAAAGGTTGCCTCTGCCTCCACCTGTTTGGCTCACTGAACATCCTTTCACCCATCTCCTTCTGCTTATTGCCCTCACTCTGGACTTAGCCATGCACTTGACACAGGTCCTCCTTTCCCTGTATGACTAACCTGGCCATTTGTGCAAGGGCAACTCTGAGGTGGGTGCGAGTTTGCAATTTATGGCATGGATTACATAGCAGCTGATGACCTGAGAGGGAAGCAGTTTCCTAAGACAGACGTCCCTCTTATTGCTGAGGTCACCTAGCACAGATACATGCTCCTGTAAAAAGCATGATCCTCAGCCAAGCAGGGTGGTGACAGCACCGTGCCCTTGCTCACCTGGCACAAACAAGCTGTGCTCAGCAACTTACCCTGCTGTATTTTTCTGGTGACAGCACAGAGGATCCCCTGTCCTGAAGAGCCTGGATCTGGAGCCTGATGAGAGGATCCTGAATGTCGGATAGTAGGAAGCTGCTGGCGTTCCTGGAGGCCTCGTCATAAAAGGCGGACCACTTGGCACCTGCCTCATTCTGCAAGAGGTTCACACAAGCCCTGGGTTACTTCGCTGAAAGCGTGCATAGCCTGATGTACTCAACAAGCAAAAGTATTTCTTCTGGGGAAGAGCTTCGTTGGTGGAGTTCACGTATGGACTGTGGGTTTAGCACTTGCACTGTACAGCTGGAGAACTTTCTAATTTCAGTTTCCAAATAAACATTTTTCTTTGATAACAGAAAAAAAAAAAAAAAAAAAAAAAAAAGACTGTCTCCTCACAACATATTTGTTATAATTCATCCAGCATCATCTAGCTGTGTTCCCTGCTAGTTTAAATCACCTTAAATTCTTCTTTTAGTGCTTCTTTTGGCTCACCTGGGCCTAACAAAGTACAGGTACAAGCCAGGGCCCAGGAGGGCTGTGACCCTGATGTCATTCCTCATTTCTGCTTCAGCAGCAGTAACAAACACAAGCCAAGATATTGATATCAAGTTCTCTCATGCAAATATCACTTTCTCCTGAAGTTTTAATTAATAAAAGATTATACGTGGGCATGGAAGGCTCTAAACAGGTGCCTAAATCAGGCATGCAAAACCTGAATTTTCTACATAAGATTGCTTTTTCCACTGGTGCAATTACATACATGTGAAATTCCCTAATTTCAGTGCATGAAGCAACACCATAAGAACATTGTTTGAACTTGAGACCATCTTTAAAAGATCCATCTTATTATTTTCATCTTTCTTTGTATATGTTTGTACGTAGATTGGCACATCATCACCTGTCCACAATGGCAACTAGAGTAATGTTAATTCACCTGGGCCCTTGGGACAGTTTTATTAATTGTGCACATGACAGAACTGTCTGGGCTGTGAAGAGGGCACTTGCAATGCCTGTCCCACCCTGCTAAGGTATCAGGATGCAACAAATACATGGTGAGGCCAACACTTTCTCCAGTGCTGTGCCCGAGTTGTCCAGCCCTGTGCAGGATGGACCAACCATTCCTGCTCCAGGCTCTGATGGAGAGAGGCAGCAACAGACATAACATGCCCATGCAGCCCCCAGAAAGCTTTCCAAACACTTCACCTTCACAAGAGCAAAGCAAATAGATCCGCCCATTGCTCAGCAGCTTGCAAATCTCACAGGGCAAGAGCTTAGTGAGCACCCAGAGGAAGAGCATTGCTGTGCAAATCTGCATTTGAATTGCTTGTCCTGGGCAGGGAAGGAGAGGAGCTCTAGGAGCAGTGGGGCAGGAGAGGGGGCTCTTTAGTTACAAAAGTTGGGGGAAAACAGTTTTCTGTCTGTTTATTCCCTAATTAGAGAAACTGGTTGATAAGTCAGAGGAATAGTTATGAGGTTTGTGGCCCAATTTACAAGGAAAATGGATGGGAAGGAGCCAAAAGGGACAGTAGTCATTAACTCTGCTCCTCCAGCAGACAGGGAGGAGGGGAAGCAGTGGGTTTATTACCAGCACTATGAAAGAGATCAAGCAAGAGAAAACGTCCTCTCTGAGCACTGGACTAATTGGTTCTTATTGCTGGTATCTCCTCACGTATTTTATTATCATCTCATTAATGCTGAAAGTGCTGTATGGGGCTTTCGTTCTACGTGTTTGGAAACGTTACAGTTTAAGTACCTGGTGCATTGGAAAACATTCCAGATTGACAATGATTAGTCATTAGGATTTCTTCCAGCAACCAGTCTCCTTGCTTTAATTAAGAAATACTATAATTAAACCATGCTTTAATTAAGCTATAAGACAAAGTGGAAGACTTGTACTGTTACACAAAAGTAGATGTAGGATGTTCAGCTTCATTTTTATGCTCTGTATTGTTTTTCTCTAAAACTCAACTTTAAAATGCAAGCAGCTACAAAAGTCAAGGTGGTTTTTGTTTGCCTTTTTCTTAATTTTAAAGGTTCCAAGGTTATGAGATGCTAGGTTGCAGCATGGCTGTATTAGCAGCCAGTCAGATAGAATAGGTCCCCTATACAAGACAGGGAAAAGCTCAGGACAGCAGTGAATATGGAGGCAGATGCCCCTCTTAATCCAGGTGATTTTGGGGCCAAACATTCAGCACTCCCTCCCATTTTCCCCCCAATTGCTGGGGTGACTCAGGGTCATGGTTGAGGGCAAGTCCAGCCTCTGGCCATGCCCATGCAGTGTGAGGGCAGCCCAGTCACCAGCCCTAGGCTGCAGAGGTTGCTAGTGGCCCAGGAACTTCCAGTGAGTTAAAACAAGCTCCCAAAGCAGCACTCAATTTTCTGTCAACCATGGTGGAACCAAAACAAACTGGAGAGTAACCATCAGATTCCTAAAACACTATTAAAGCCCATAGAATGGAGCACTTACCATCTTCATGGCCGTCTCCTCAGTAATGTTGGTGTTGTAGTTCCATGAAGCAAGAGAGTTTTCATAGTTTATGTTTTCTGCCCTCACATTGAACTCTGCCAGAAACATTTGGGCTTGATATGTGACATCCTGTGGGATCACAACAGCACTCAGACCACAGAGAAGCAAGGCGTGAGCCAACATGTTCGTGTCCAGGCTGAGAAACTCCTGATGAAGTAGTTTTGCTCAGATGAGCTTCTCTACCTCCTTCTCATCAGCATTTATGCATGGCTAATGTGAACTAAAGAGGCTGAATCCAATTTTCCAGGCCTTTTATAGGTTTTATCCATTGAGGAGAGAAAGGAAAAAGTTTTTTATAAAAAGTCAAATAAACAGAAGTAAATGATTAACTTTGGAAAAACATAATTACTCCTACCATTTTATGGCCTTCTTATAAAAGGCTTTTACTTTTGGTTAATGTTTCCCAAATGCGCTGTCAATGATACAGCTGGTCACTTTATCTATAGCCTGCCAGTGTCTTTGGTAGCTCAGAATCTGTGAATCCTTTAACAGGTTGGTGATAAGCTGTAAAAATATTTAGAAACTTCACTGAAACACCAAGCCATGACCTTATTTCCCAGGCAGAAAGAAATTCCACGTCGTCTGACAGAGGGTATGTGGTTAGGTGCTCAGACCCATGTTTTAAAAGTCTTTGCAAAGCCTGAGTAATTTGAAGACTCTTCCTCATTTTCGAAATGACTGGCGCATATAAAACTAAATTTTAAAGGTGTGTATGAACTATCAAAAAGAGCAAGAGAAATGGTGGGATCACAACATCTTCTGTAGTGGCCTAGCTTTAACTACAAATCAACTTGATTTAAGTACTAAGATAACTAAGACTGCTAAAATGATTTCAGTTAAGTATCTAAATACCTTTGCTAATCCAGCTAGGGACTGAGTGCTTACTGCAAATCAATGAGAAAATCAATGCATGAATTAGCTCTGGAAATGCAGCTTGGGTTGAGTGTTATTGATCAGACAATACCTTAGTAATTTTAAAATTAGCCTACTTCTGCTTCAGGATCACTTGGACGCAGAGATGTGACTGTGCAGCCACATCCATGGGTTTGATTTCCAGTTCCTTGAGGAGCTTCTCAGAAATCTTTACAAGCCTGCCTACACAGGGGCAGCAGCAATCAGCCCCTTCATTGCCAAATCATGAGAGAGAAGCTGCAGCCCTCTTGTTTGTGAAAGGCAGAGCATGGCATGGCCTCAGCAGGGCCACCTTCAATAAACAGCAGCTTGAAGGCCTTGAGAATGCCTTGAGAAGACACCTCACCCAAGCGTTTGCTGGGAAGCAGCACCCATTACTCCTGAGCTCTCCTTCCAGGCTGCTGGCTTAACCTGCTCTCACAGGCCTATGCAAAGAGGAACTCATAGCCTCTCTTGGGCGGTGATCCTACATTCATGCAACCCATCCTCAGAGGTCACATTCTCTAAATTGCGTGTTATTCTTGCTGGTGCCATCTAGACTCTCCACAATTTGTGCTTCTTCAGAGATGATACCCCAAACTGATCATACCTGACACCTTATCAATTATCAGTAATGCAGTCACTGTACCTGACACACTAAGGTCCCTTCTGGTAGCACTGCTGCTTGTCCAGCCCTTCCCCTTTCTGTCTCTGTACAGCTGGATCTAGGGTGGCACTAATTAGAGCATTCTGAATTTGTCTGGGCTGAAGTCCATCGCACTGATTTCAGGCAATTTTTCTTTTCTTTTTTTTTTTTTTTTTATACATTTGCCAAC
>CM021765.1:126486953-126502129 GCA_011076525.1 Nettapus auritus | reverse complement strand
TTTTTTTTTTTTTTTTTTTTTTTTTTTTTTTTTTTTTTTTGTTGATGATGATTTGGAATTGTAATTCTTCGAAGGACTCACGCCTTGGCAATGACCATAAACCTATTACCAGGTTTTCTATTTCTATTTCCAGACCATGCAGGATATAGCAGGGCCCAGGAGAGCTATCACTTTAAATGGCCCCTTTTATTGATTGAGAACTATGGAGCCTGTTTTTTAAATAATTATGTGCATTTTGTGATTCTCCTCTGGTTCATCTTTCTTTAATTTGCCTATGAGATTGGTCATGTGGTGAAATGTTGACAGATTTTTGTTGTTGTTGTTGCCATTTTTTGCTGCAGCTTCTCCCTTATCCACAAGCCCTGTTGTGTGTCAAAACAGAGAATTATATCTATTACCTTGATACGATTTCTTCTTTTCCAGTAGAGAACAGGGACTATGATGATTATTTGCTTTAACCCTTTAATTTTCTCTTCTGTGCTGGTAAGGTAACCTTGTAATCACTGAGTCTGGTACCTTCTGGCATACTAAAAATAGGCTGACTGATTGAAAATTCCTGTTTTACATGCAGGTGCTATTTTTTTTTTTTTTTTTTTCCCTTTATGGTGCTCTATCACCATCCTTGGCGCATCCCTTCTAGCCCTTATTTCCCTGTCATGGTGCAGGAGTAAGTAACCTGTGCTTCTCACTCTGTGCTGTGCCTGCCACCTGCCCATACACAGCCCAGAAATCTTGAGGGGTTCCTGCATGACCGAGGGGTCCCCCAGTAGTGGGATGCTTGGTAGGTACCGCAGGGGGGTTGAAGGGCATAATCTCATTTTGTATAGGGAGTGCACCTGCACCTGTGTTTAAGTGTCTGCGCATGTTGTGGTGAGCCACCACTGAAATATGGAGAGTAACATTAAAATGAGGTGTGACATTTCTGTCCTACTTCTAGATACATTTTATTGTATGCCAGGTCCTGAGCTGGGATTGATTTGTGTATCCTGAGATAGTAACAATAAGTTTATAGGCTGCCCATGTTGGGATGAGCTGGGAGCATGTCTTGGGGTGGGCCTTCAGGCTGCTCTGGAAAGCTGGCAAGAGCACCAAGACCATTTGTACCACAGTGAAAAGGAAACAGCAAACTGAGAAAATTAAGTACCTGGAGTCTTTTCACGAAATCCAAGCCTACATCAGAGGCTGTGAGGCAGCAGCCATTGGGCTTCAGTGATACAACACCAGCTGGGAGTTAAGTTCTGGTCTCAACCAAGGATGTTGTCTGCTGGGCTCACTCTGAGACTATGACAGTTTGCTACCATTACGATGCAAAGGGTGAAGGTAACCTGATATGACTGATAGCACAGGCTCATTCGTCAGTTTGCCAGTTGTCCCCATGGCCCTGGGGTCTGCAGCATGAGCTGTGGCTCCCAGCTCCTCCCAGTCCCCTTGGTCTGTGTCATCTGACATCTGCTTAAATATCTGCCCGCCATTACATTCAGCCAGATCCTGACTGTTAGAGCTCTTTCTGCCTGATGTCTCATGCTGCTGGCTGAGCTGTGCTGTGAAACTAGGGATGAAATAACAGAAATGCATTTAGGGCATGCCTCAATAAGAAAGCAATGAGTTGCGTATTGGGCACCACACCCTTAAAATAACATAAAATACCATTATCAGACCATTTTTTCCAGGCAGAAGTGCAGCTTAAGCTCTCTCCTATACTTCATCTTCTGCCTTTCTTCCCAGTGCATAAGAGATGAACACAAGCATTACTCAGGGACTGGTTTGCAGAGAGGGGCTCTGAAGGGCTGTGGCTGCACGGCCCTCAGTGCCTGGCCTGGAGCATCCCCTGGGAGGACAAGCAGCCATGGGAAAGCTGTCCCACTGCCCACGCAGGGCTGCAGCTGCCCTGCTTCTCTGCTGTTTGCCAAAGAGCACTTCACATCAGTTAAATACCTGGCAAATCCTTGCTCTGAGGAATAAAGTAGCTTTGTAGAGGCAGCGATGGCCAGGATGCAGCAGCGGTGCTCGGTGCTCGAAGAGGGGCTGCGCTGCCTCAGTGTCTCCTGGGCATCGCCTGGGGGCAATCCCACAGCCTATCCCTCATCCTCGTGTTCCAACTTGGGGGCTGGGCAAATAGCCCTTTTAATCCCCAGAGCAGCCTGTTTCCCACATGAGTAACCCTTCTGCATGCATGGCATCAGACAGCTCTCAGACAAAAGTCCCTGTGGCCCAGCCAGGAACAGTGTGCTCCATGGCCTCACCCCAGTGACTGCCTGAGGCTACACCTTGGATAACTGACTGTACCCCACAGCCTCCTGTTTCAGGACAGGCTGCTTCAATCCCTGGAGTTCAAACCTAAAGAAAAATTGTTGCTTCTGGCCCACTCCTTCCTGCTCCAAGGGGAGCATGGGCTGACAGCTGTTTGAAGCATGCTCAGCATTGCCAAGGAGGCAAGCACCTGGTGGGCAGGAGCACGGCCTGCATCTGAAAACATCAGGAGCTGTGGAAAGATGCTGGCAGCTGTCTGAAGCATCAAGAAACAAGTATTTTTGCAAGGTTTAGGACAAAGCATTGAAGCTGAGTGGCTTTCAGAAAGGCAGGGAAGATCTTACAACTAGCCAGGTTGAATCAGGATGTTATGAAGTGTCCTTCTTTGTACTAGGGAAGGCCAGTCAGATCAAGACCATCGGTTAAGGAGACAGAGGAGAAGAAACCATGAGGGCTCACAGTATGCTGTAATCCTTACACCTCGCAATTACAGAAAGCCACCTTGTAACAATGAAGGGGAAGGTGTTGATCCTGTGATATGTAGCTTTCCCTCTAGGCAACCAGTGTTTCTCATTCCCTGCTCACTAAGGAGGAGGTGAGTGGTCCAACTTCATTTTAAAATGCCCGTGTGTCCACACATCAGCATCCGCATTGTTGTTTAGATACAGCATTAGTCCAAAGTCTAAAAATCCCATTGGTCCGCAACTGATAAAGGCTACATATTGTAATCAGTAGTAATTAAAATCTAAATGATAGGAGAGCAGCAGAAGCTGATGGAGGGATAATACCCAAACAGAAAGGAGCTTATGCTTTCTCAGAAATTAAATATTTTCTTCTTAACCATTGCTGAAGCTAATTAGATGCTTTGACAGCTTCACATTGTCATCTCTGAGGGAAAGGGAAATACAGCAGGAAGAAAGAGGACTGGCTAGCAAAATCAAAAATTTATGTATTATCTCAAGTCAAAACTGTTTACTACTAAAGCTGCTGACTTTGCTAAGAACAAGCTTGAACCCATATTGTAAAGATGTAATTCCTCCACACCATTTTATCTTGGTCAGAAATGCAAACATCAATCTAGCCACAGAATATCAAGCTATAAATGCAAATACATTATGGTAAGTGCATCCACGGTGCTTAATGTAATCACAAAACTGAACATACTGACAAATTTCTGCTGGCAAGTGCATGCCACTGATCACTGTCAATGTACTTTAGCTTTATATAATTTGAAATCTGCCAAGTTTAGTCCTTCAAACTGGACATATCTAAGAGTGCAAGTTTTCATTAGCAACCATCCAGTAGCTTAAGAAGCTGCAGTGTCATTCTATTGCATACATCCCTTCTTGCATGCCACATTAAAAGGAAACAAAAACCATGAGAGGCCAAAAGATACTGCTCATAGAAAACCAAGAACAGATTGCTCATTGCTAATGGTTTGTAGACAGTTGGTCAATTTTCTATAAAAACCTGGCACATTTAAAACAGCTAATTTCATAAGCCAAAGCTTACTGTGTTGGTGAAATGACCTAATATCTGAGGGCATTTGAGATGTATTTTTAAGAGTATCTAGAAACACAGACATCCACTTTTCATTGGGAGCTATTCTAGATCTTTGTTTCACTTCTGCCCTAAGCTTTAAAGTAAGTCTTTCTCCTCTCCTCTCCTCTCCTCTCCTCTCCTCTCCTCTCCTTTTCTCTTTTTTTTTCTCTCTCTCTCTTCTCAAATGCAGCTCTTGAAAATAAAACAATTCTGTCTGGGGCACACCATGTCCCTTTGAGAAAATTCATTGGCTCAGCACAAATGTGACTGAAAGCAGACTGACTCATTGCTTTTAGGAAGTATTTTACCATGTATTCTATGTTGCTTGTTTCTTACTTTTCTGTTTATTATCGGGTCTTTCAATGGCAGGTGGTTTAGTGAAAAAAGCAAAACTTAAAAACAGTGAAAGTTACATAAAACCTCTGGGCCAGATCCTCAATGGATATAAATTGTCTTTGTACAATTTGCAGGCTCAGGAGAACAGGTTTTACCAAATCAAAGTGCTCTTTGTTTTCTAATAGGTTTCTGCTGCACAGGGAGACTAGAAAAGAGATTTGTTTCTTCTGTAGCACTGTGCCCTTGATTAACCTCATTTGCAGGAGCTATTTCAGTTAAAAAGCTAATACCAACACTGACTTCTAAGTGTTGCTGTGTGATACCTGTCTGTTCATGTATCATTTACTTCTTCAAGCCATTTTCTGTCAGCACAGAGGCAAGCAAGATGTATGCTGTAGCTGAATTCCATATCATCATTAGCAGAAAATTACACCAAACTGCTATAAAGTAATTACACTGCTAAGAGGTGAGCCAGGAGGAAGTCAGTGATTAAATGTGTACCACCAGAGTCAGCCTACACCACTTGGTATTTTGTTCAGAGGCTTTCAATCTATTTTCCAATTGCTGGCTAATACCACGGGCTGAACTGAACCTTCAGTCAGGCCCTTCTTCATACCAAGTGAATTTTATTCTGGTCCCATATAGCACAGCGCAGGATAACAGTAATTTTTAAACGTTAGCTTGAGGTTGCTCTTGCACCACTAAGCTCTTCTTACTGAAATCTTTCAGAGGCTCTTTCAGAGGTGCTGCAGTTACAGCCATCCATTGTGGTCATGCTAGCTATCTGTCATACAAAGAATGTGAAAAGTGCGAAGGTTTAGAAATGATGTGATCTGAATTACCTACATAAAACTCTGCCTGAGTGAAAGACCTTGGAGCAATGACTGAGGAAGCAATAATAATACTGTACTCTGTATCTTCCCTCCAAATGATCTCAAACACTGGTAAGCTTAACCTTTGGCATTCCTGTGAGAAATACATCTCCATGTTGTTGACAGTAATTTGAAGCACCGAGATGTTTCCATTAATAACTGAGGAGTGAGCAGCACACCCTCTGGGACACAGAGAAGGCATGGGGGCCCGTCATCAGGACACTGAAGACAACAATCAGAAAGGAGACCAGGCGAGGCTATTGATCTGTGGGCTCCATAGTTTTATTTCACATTTTGCCCTCCTCTCCCCCTCCCTCTCCCAGCTTTGAGTTCCACCTTCTCAGCCTCCTCCCTTCTGCTCGCTGTTTCCCCAGTCTCCTCCCATTCCTCCTGTTCTGCTCACCCCGTTCCCAAGAGCCAGAGCCAGGTCAAATGGACAAACAAAGATGATACAGCCAAAATGCCAAAGAATTTTAAATGTGGGAGATGGGAAACCATCTCGCCCTTCAGGACACTGGAGCGTCCTTTATGAGGAGCTTTTACCCAGTTTCACCCCGTTCCTGTGGGTGAAGGATCCAGATGCACAGAATAACCTGAATAAATAAGTGGGCTTTCTAATATTGCCTCCAAACTTTACACTGAAAATGAGATGGTCAGATCCTACCTATAGTGGTGCGGGCAGCTGTTTGGTGCCTGCAGATACCATATTTTACTTAACACACTTCCATTCTGTGTGCAGTTTCCCACACAGACAACTATTCTTTACTCGGGCCTAATACTTCTGAAATCAGTAAAATATTTATCACTGGCTTAAATGAGAACAGGCTTATGGCACACAGCCCAGTCTGCTTGTATGGCTGACATAAAAGTAATCCAGCAATGAAATTTAAGGGCTGGTATTTGGTGCTCTCAGCTTCCAGCCACATAGGAAATCCAGGTCTGAATGCTCTCTGCTGACTTACTACACCCTACACACTCTCATCTGGGTAAGATGCATGAAGGAAGACCAGTAGCCAGTGTTTCAAGTGCTGAACCTTTTCAAAAGCTACCCAGCTACCACATGAAGAGTTCAGCTGACACTGGGTTCACTATGTCCCTTGGAAATCTGCTCAAGTTTTATTATTAAAAATTGTAAAGGATTTTCAAAGAACTGCAACATGCCCTCATAAATTTAACGAGAGATGGGCCACTAACCACAGGCTACAGCTTTGGAAAATCTCCCCTTTCTTCCAACTTTTAAGTTCAACAAATTTTAAATTTTTTTTGCAACTTTTAATTTCCAGGTCATGTAATCTGTGACTTTGTAAAGTGAAAAACCTGTTTAGTACCAAATCTTTGCTAGTCCTAATGCTGTAGTTGACCCCATCACTTTTTACCCTGTTCTTATGGAGGCTGTGAAAGCTTACAATTTTGTCTCCCTATAAACTTAAACCTTCATGCACTGCTCGCTATTCAATCCAAAAGTGTACTGTGGATGAGCAAACAGAAGTCAGTTTACAGATAAACTTTTGCATATGGCTTAAAAGAAAGCCCAGCAAGGACTGACAATGATAGATGATCTCCCCTGTGACATCCAAGAATAATGTAGTTTCACATTTACATTAGGGAAAAACAACCAACAGACATACTTAAATAATCATTAAAAATTAAACACTTGACATAGCGCAGATTTCAGCCCTGTTTTGCCACACATCTTTTAGAAATCATTAATGGATATCATTCCAGATCTTCTCATTTGCTTCGCTCACGAACAAAAGCTTTGTAATGGAGGTTGCTATGTATCTGTTATCAGCAAAAGGTTCTCTCGAGGGAAATTAAGTGAAAGGACATTTTTCTTGTCTTCATGTTTGACATTCAGGAGTAGTGACGAGATAAGGTAGGCACAGGAGTCTTTCAAAAGAACACCAGATAGCAATGGCAGCATTTCATAAGGATGTGAACCGTTCATCATCTGCTGAAAAGACTCCGTTAATGTGGCCTGCCTTTAAATCCAATGTTTCGCAAGGAATCCCATTTTCTATTGTTATTGTTACTTCACTTTTCTCTTCTAAATTTTCTCTCTCTGTTGACTCTTTATTCTTTCTAAAAAAAAAAAAAAAAAAAAAGGAAAAGAAAATTGTCTTATTCTATTGACCTGCAGCACTCCACCAATCTCTCACAGACAGAAAACAGCACATTTAGTTAGAAGGTCATTGTAGGTTACGTACTGAAAGGCATCATCTGGCGCAGAGGCTCCCCAACGTCATTTGCTCCTATATCAACTTTCGCTGTATTAGCTCACAACCACCTTTACGTGTGAAAGCAGGCAGCTACCTGCACAGCCTCTTTGCTGCTGTAAATATGCCACTGAAGAGGAGAGGCCTTCCCTTCCTGGGACTGGAAACTTTTGTTTAGTGGTTCAAGGTCAGGACTGGGAATCAGAAAACCCAGGGTAAACATGCTGTAAGTATGTCATACATATCACTTGGGCTCTTTGTTCTGTAAAATGACTGGAGGCTGCAGAAGTAAAAGTTGGTACAAGAGAAAAATGGAAAATATACATATATATATATAGTTTAAGAAACAGAACAGCTTCTGACTAAAAACTCTGCTGGTGGAGACTTGAGTGCCTTCAGACTCCTTGACAATCTTGTCCAGAAGTTAGGCACTCTTAATGCTGTGAATCTGCATTTCTAGTTCAAATTTCAATAACAGTCACCTTCTAACTCAGTATGTCTTTATACTTTTGTTTTCTAGACTAAACAGTTTAATGGGTTTCACTTTCCAGGCTACAGTTCTCATGACAACCATATTAAAATAGTTAAATAAAATTATCTAAAAAAAAAAAAAAAAAAAAAAAAAGATGTAATAGAGAAGTATCAGTCAACATGTCACAGTGTTCCTTCAATTCCAGATTTATTCTGACCTTGAGATCTACTAGTTCATAGTTGAAAAACCTGCTGTACTTTACAGCCTGCAGCATCAGCGGTTTCAGAGGATAAGAAACTCAAAGGTCAGCTCCACCGCTTCTTCCTATACAATACATACCGTAACAATCTGACTCAGGACAATCATAGCAGCCTGACTCAGTATAATCATGAATAATAGTGATATTAAGAATAATAAAATGTTATTGGCCTTTGGGAGATTGTTGGCACTACAGGATTGCTAAAAATAAATGTGGGGATAGTACTGGAAGCCTCTGACCTCTGACTGACTTACCTGCTCATACAGGGATGAGAGTTCTTTAATTCAAAAAGTGTGGTTCAGAAAGATGGTTACTAAGGTGCACATTCAAAAGAAAAGAGAGGAATAGAAGAGGTGTGTAACTTGCTGCCATAGGAATTCACAGTAGCTAAGAATTTCTTAGTCCAAGGAAAGACTCAACAAGTCAAGGGAAGATAAAACATTGTGGGTTACTCAGGACATGAAGACCAAATCCATTGCAGGATTGCCCCCAGCTGCAAAATAGATGCTGGGTGAGTAACAGAGGGAAGCATTTGTGTGCTTACTCTGTCCTTACTCTTCCCAAGGCAAATGTTTTTGGTCTTTGCTAAAGATGGGATTTTGGAGGTGAGGCTGTCCTTCAATCTAACACACCGTATGCAGTAAAGGATGGAATGGAATGGAATGGAATGGAATGGAATGGAATGGAATGGAATGGAATGGAATGGAAAGGAGCAGAATAGTTCAGCTGGAAGGGACCTACAAAGACCATCAAGTCCAACTGCCTGAACACTTTGGGGCTGGCACAAAGCAGGGTGCTGCCCCGGATAGACACCAAATCTATTAGTAGTGAGGGAGGTGTCACAGTGCTGTGATAACAGGAGAACAAACATAAAGTTGGGAGATAATGTGTCTGATCCAGTTCACTGTAAAGTCAATGGCTACAGTCACACGGAGCTATGCTAATGACTGCAAACTGCAGGCAGCTGTGGCTTGGCTTTTTACATGTTGGCAGTGATGCACAATGAAAACCTAATTAAGAAGATCTTCCAGTTCAAGAAATGACACGTGAGTCTAACTTATTAAGGAAGCTCCATTAGAGGCTAATCACGTACTTCCTTGATACCCTATGTGTGAGCAGTGCTTCCCTTTTGTGCTTATTTGAATTAAGGTATTTAACTGGTACTTTAAAGGCCAGTAAAGACAAAATGCCAGGTTTATGAGAAGTCAACACTGTCCTTGGGGCCAGATTTCCAACATAGCTTACTAGGCAACATAGCTGTCACTGTGTCAGCTCTGGTTAGGTTTCCAGGAAAACCCATTACTGGTTGTGCTGAAGTCTTTTCACGACTTATCACATACTTCAGTGCCTGAAGAAGAGATGAGCACTTTTGAAATTCTCTTCTCTAATGTCTGGCTGTTCTATCAAGAAGCCAAATAGCTCAGACCATCCATTTTACCTCTCCAGTCTTTCCAACAGTAGACAAAAAAATATGTGCTTGTTTTACCCTCTCACTCCTTCAGCTCTGCCTGCAGATGCCATTGAGTTGAAAGGAGGGTTATAATTCAACCATGGATAACTCTGCCCTCAGGAAAGTCTATGCATAAAGACAAGGTAGGGAAACAGGAGGGAGTAAAAATGTGCCTCAGAACTGTTCAAGCTCAGCTGAGCTATTCTGTAAACAGGAGGGAAAATTTTTGTCTTTCAACCTGATATAAAGTACGAAGGATTATTTTAACTAGAAAAAAATCATGGCTATTTAGCATAAGTTATTTATATTACACTCATCTGAAATGTTCAGTGACCCCCTTTGAGCTAGGTGTTATATAGACTCACAGAACCATGATACTACACAGATACACTGAGGGTGAGTATGGGCATCAGGAACCAACAGTCCTCCAGTTTTACAGATGAGGTTGCCTAGGTTCAGGGGATAAAGTAATCTGAAGGTTATGTAAGGTTGTGACAAGGTTTAAACTATACATGATCTCAAGTGCCTGCCCTAACTCTTTCCCCAGCAGCATATCTCATCTACTGTTTGTTTAATTTTGCTTTTTGATAACAGAAAAGTCACAAATTCATGCAACTTTTCTGAATGCAAAATATAACTGCAGGGATTCAGACTACCTGTCTCTATGAAAACCACTTATCCTTCAGAATAAGTGCTGTTCTTCTCAGGTCTTTTAACATTGATTTTGAGGTGATAAGGAGGCAGAAAGTAAAAATCTCTGCAATGTATTGCTTTTCACATGAGAATCCATTGTCCTGATCTGGGGATATGGTCCACCATACATTCAATAACTTTAATATCATCTAGTTGTCAAAAAAAAAACAAAACAAACAAAAAACAAACAAACAAACAAAAAACCTACCCTTTTTTCAGCTCATCTCCTGTTCAAGTATGATCCTCTTGCTGATGTCAGAACTTTGCATTAACCTAACTTCCATGGCAGGTTAAGTCATTGTAGAAGCTCAACTATTTCTTACCTCCATGGTAGTATCTCAGGTCAGATGAGAAATTTCCATTCCTCATGCCCAGCTCTGAGCCAACAGTGACGGTGAGATCAAAATATCCACAAATTGACTCAATTCAACCTGCTCACACTAGGAAAGCATGAATAACCTCCTCTGTTTCACCACTGCTGCCACAGGGCAAAAACGAGTGACAAAGGGAGTATCTCTCTCTCTTACCCCACTGCCAAAGAGCAGGCACCTAGGCTGGTGAGATCTGGTCATGAACCTGTGAAGGGCTAGGTTGCTCAGACTCATCAGGATGTGAACAGAAGGTGAGATGATGCACTGTCTCATTGGGCAGGCCTTCTTCAGCCATACCTTAAAAATTATTGTGTCCTCTACTTAGGCTTCTCAAATTGCAGCAGCACTTTTTCTAGCCTTGTCAGTTTTTGACACTATGGCTGTGGAGGGGGCACAGGCACTGGCAGGCTTCTTTCCCTTGGTAGCTATTTGGCTACTCTGTGAGAGGAGATTCACCTACAGCATGCTAAATCTTGATAAAAATGACAACAGAAGTCTGTATAAAGCTATTGTCTCTACTTAGATGGCCTCCAGGATCAGGCTGTTATCTTTCCTGCTTCCCACACCCCAACATTTAGGCATTTAGTTCACAGTTAAAAAAAATTAAACCCTCGCCTCAGAAAAGGACACAAAGGGTACCTTTACCTATGGATAGAGCAAGGACACAGCTGTAATTTCTCTGAGGCAAATTTGAAAAGCACAACCAACCTAGCTAACTTAATTTGCCAGTATGTAGTTAGAAGAAAAGCTAAACTGCTTACTTTTTGCGCTGCTGAATCCCTGCAACAACGAGGAAAACAATTCCGGCCACAATGAGACAAAGAACAACACCAAATACGATAAGCCAAACAGGTGTGGAGGGCTCAACAGGAGGTGCTAAAGTGGAGGATATCTTCAGGAATTGCAGCGTTTTGTCACTCAGTAAGAAGGCATTGTTGATTCTGTTCCGGTTCATCCTTCATAAAAACAAAAAACATCACAGCTCTTTAAAAAGGTATTTTATAAGTAAAAAGGATAGAAGAAAAAAAAATTCATGTGTGTGCTGCAAGTATGTCAGGGTTGAATTTGATCCAGCATGATGTTGGTAGGATTACACAGACCTTCACTTTAGCATAGATCCTGTCAGTAATCCACAGAAACCCACACGCTTACAGGGTTTTGAATATCAGACTTCCTTATTTATTTATCTGAAAAAAATTGGAAAATACAGATGAGACTTGAAGTACAGTATATTTAGTTGTTTCTGGTTTGGACCACATGCTGAAGATTTAGCAATCTAAAATGTTGTCTTGTTTATGAGACATTCAAGGATAGCATGGGACTGGAGGAGCCACTCTGCAATGCTCAGACAATTTTCTTATCAGTGCTCCTTGATTCTGCAAACTGAACTATCTTACATGTTACAGGCATGTACATCTGCTCTTGCTGCTGTCGATTTTCTTAGATCCACGAGGCACTGGTTATTATTTGGTCCAGAAGAATCCACCCCCATTGCCAATATACCTTTCTTCCCTGTAGGATGTATCTAAATGAATTTGTACTTTGCATGTTTTCTATTCTGAGAAACAGTAAGTCTGAGAAATACACTTCTTCAAATGAATAGTACAGCTGCTACCCTTGAATTAATATCTTCACCCACATTTGTTACTTTTGAGCATTTGCAGTAATTTCTGGATCTGAATCTGAGCAGTCTCAAAAGGATTTAGCAGTATCTTTCATTAGCTTTTGCAAAACATTCGAAAATTTTGAGAAAATTTATTACATATATTGGTGTTCAGAGATTTTGATTGCAGTTGTATGATTCACATCATCTCTTTCCTGTATACAATTAATTTACCATAGAGCAGGTATTTCCTAAGAAATATTTCCCATAAGATATATGGAAAAAAAAAAAAAAAAAAAAAAAAAAAAAAAGGTAAAATTTTGAAAATTACTTGCCTTGGAAATCATCATGTTGACTATCTCTTAAGCAGGAAGTTCTTACCCCTAACGAAAAGCTAGCATTCCCAGAGAAGACTGAAAGCCATGGCATATTATAAGATTTATTATATGGTAAGCCGCCTGTGATTTAAAGAGATTTTCACCCTTATTGATATAAATGGTTCATTGTGAGCAGCTGAAGTAAGTGTTGTTCACCCTCCTCTAATGGCTGGAGTTACAGACTTATGTGCTGAAAGATATGCAGGTAACTACAGGTGCTTATTGTGTTTGTATGTGCATAAATATATCCATGTATATTTATGCAAGATCTTGGGAACCATACAGAGCTCTGAGAAGGTTTGCCTTCCCCTTTGTTCTTAGTTTCTGGAGAACCTCATACAATAAAATCCTGGTCCTCGGTAGCATTCTTACATGATGCTGTACTATACAAAGAATTAGAATAATGGTTTAGTATGGAAGCCTGCAATCAGAAGGAATTGAATTTTCAAATATGTAGCTTTATAGAACACTTTAATTCTTGTTTCTGTGTTAGGTAGGAATTACAACTTTTTAAAAATAGCATATTCTTTTTTGGGTGAGAGACAACAGTTAAAAAAACAGACATGCTATAATAGTATCTAATTTCTCCTGCAAAGGGGGCATACAAAAGACTTAAGTAAATCAGCTTATGCTACTGAATGATTCAAAGAATAACAGAAATTAAAAGAAAAAAAAAAAAAATCTGCATTCCAGCACTCTTAGCTTCAGTGAATAAATAATCTGCTTCCTCCACTAATGCTATGAAACTATTGTTTGGTGTCTCTGTAGGAAACAGTTTAATCTACTCATAAGCTTAAAAGTTAATCTTTCCAAAAGAACGCATACTCATTCATCAGGAATTAGGCATTACACCTCCATAGAGATAACGTGAATTTTCAAGACAAAGTACAGAATGTCTAAAAACAAAGAGGTCTCTTTTTCACTCAGTGCTTGAGAAAGATATGTGAGTTATGCTGCCTGGGGGAGTCATCCCCATAAACCCCTTTCATAGCTTTGATAGACCATTGAAGTCAGGTTTTTCCCTCTTCAGCTCCACACTCTTGCTTTTATTAGCTACAGAATGTGATATTGAGTAGAAAGTGAACTGATTTGTACCACACGGTACTTTGTACAAATAATGCTCAACTACTGTAGCAACTAGCATTCCAAAAAGAGCTGGAATGAGAATAATGTGAGTACAAGGTTGAGTCAAGCTGGGACACAGCCAGCTCTTCTCATGTGAACATTGACTTCTACAGGAAGCCTGAAAAACTGTACTTGATGAGAACCTAAAGTGGCCCGTGGTCACTAGTTCTGGTGCATGCATATGGGCATATGACATGCAATGAGTATGAAATTATATAAATCCCTCCCAATAAGGATGGAATTCTGTCATCTGAGGAAGAAGGCTTTCTTACAAATGTAGCAGCCGGATGCCAGCAGTGCTTCTGCCATGCACAGGATACGAAATTACAGCTTGGGCTCCTGTAAGGGTTCTAGCTTTCATCCGAACCCCCAGCATTACGAGAGATTCCTTCCACAGTTATAATCCCAAGATTCACATGCTTTGAATTCTGAGGGCCTGTTAAAAATCCTGCTAATCTTACATGTCTGAAAGACTACTGACCCTTGGTGTTTTAACTACTTCAGTTAGTCCATCCTTAAAGAGGCAGCATCCTTATTGATGGCCCCAAGAGAGAAAGCATCCTTAGTCAGCAAGAAAGGAGAGGCTGCAGAAGCAGTGACTGTACCTGATGGCTGCCTCTACTTCGCTTCCCGGAACGGTTGTTGTATTTTTGGTAGAATCCGTGACCACAAACCAAAATGACACCCGATCCGTCACATTGCAGAGCAGCACATTGGAAATTCTAAAGATGGTTTAAAAAAATAAATAAATAAATAAATAAATAAAGAAGCATGGGAGTAATTATTGAAATATTTCAGATTTTCCTAAAACACTTATTTCATCTAATGGGGAATAATCTTCTAAAAAATGTACCGGTTAATCCACAAGAAAGAAATACCACTCACGGCATTTCCCATTTCCCAATCTGATTGAAAATATGTAAGCTTATTGAATCCATGAGCCTACAAATGAATTTCTGAATCTACTACAAACCTGTCTGGTCTTGGACATACATTTAGTGTAATAAAACAGAAAAATAAATATTTGTATCTTAATCATCTAGGCTGTGAAAAAAAAAAAAAAAAGCCATAAAATGACATAAACACGTTGATGAAATAAGAATTTTATTTTTGACGGCCAGTGCTACAGGAGCCAGACATGGGCGATTCCCCATACAATCTTCAAGTGTGTGAAGGCCTTCTACAGAGTACAATTTCGGGAGAGAGGAGAGGAGGTCAACAGGGAGGAAAAAGCAAAGAAATTGGTGTTATTCTCTTTAACATCTTTCTGCACTGTCAAGCACAGAGTGGAGGCAACAGACTGAATATAAACATCATACTGTCACTGATCTATGCCCTCTAGGATGTGCTATGACATATTTACTTCATCTGTTTCAAAAGATTGGTTGGTTTTTTGTGAAGTTAATAGTGGAAGGCCATAGGCATGGAAGGCCATAGGCATGCAGCTTCTCATTGCATACTATGTAAAAAATGGGTGGAATGTCTTTAAAATGCCTTTTATAAACTTGTAATCTACCACTGATACTAGTGAGTGTACTAAATGAACTATAATTAGAAATACCTCGCATAATGATATCATCAGGAGTATTAAAGAACTGAAGGCTAATACA
>CM021765.1:126347659-126483002 GCA_011076525.1 Nettapus auritus | reverse complement strand
AAAAAAAAAAAAAAAAAAAAAAAAAAAAAAAAAAAAAAAGCCTATAGAAATACACTCACATGGTTTCTTGTTTAAGGAAGGGAAGAACATATTGAAGATACTGCTTGCTAAATGGTCTGTCTGATCTGGCATCTAATTTCATAAGTAGCAATGATCAGAAGCCTGAGAAGAATATTCAATGCCTTAGGGTAGATTTAATCCCAAAACCAATTAATGGCTGATTTATGTCTGAACAGCAACATCTGAAATTTCTTGATGCTAGGTAATTCAACAGCTGTAATATTAGGGAGAGAGCACCAGCACAGCAATCCACCTTCCAGTTCTCTGGCTCAGCTCATCTTCAGCACAGCGCTGAAGCTACACATTGAGTAAATGTGCACCAAAGCTGCTTATTCAAGGATCCACACCGCATTTCTTGACCTTGCCGATGGGCCCCTTCACCTCTTCCCAGTACGGCCTCCAGAAGGCATCATGTCTTACTGCTAGATTCTGCTGGAGAAAATTGGCACAGCCCCACTGAGACTGACAGCTGTGCCACTTCACATCAGTGGGGACACTGGTCCAAAGGCTGCATGCTGCTTAGGACAGAGAGAATGACATTTAACATGTATCTGGGTGTCAAAATAAATACACTGGAATAGTCTGCTTTTGGAGGCTGTATATAAAGATTTCTACACCTCAGTACAGCAGAGAGTGGCCCACTAGATGCAGCATTGTTAATAGGTATAAGGCACGTCAGAGTAGATGCTTACTGAGTCATAGTCTTGCTGGAATATCTTCTCATTGTAAAAGCCAACATTGCTTTGAAGAGGTACTCTTCATTTGAATCCCAGGCATACTGTAAAGGAAGATGGAAAATCATCAGTTTCAGCTTTGGTGCTTGTGGTATGGAAGGGAAAAAGAGTCACTGAACTTGGAAAGCTATACTGATGAAGAAAATGAATAAATTCACTGGTTGTGCTATGAAAATAAATTCCTGTCTCTTATTTAGTGTGCAAAGATGACTTCTAACGGCTACTGCAAAATGCAATACAAAGTGAAAAAAACTTTTTCCAAAAATTGAATGAATGGAATTTTTCTGGAAACTGGCCAAACTGGAAATGTAAAACACCTCATGTCAAAGACCACGCATATTACCAGAATGCTCCCAACACAGCTGCACCTATTGCCTGGACTCTTTTGTTGGATCAGACATGTTAAAGGAGGTTTAAATTCACTCTTAAAGACCTGGCAGTCCTGCCAGAAAATAAAAAAGCTAATGTTGAAGGTAGTTTGTGGGAGCTGGATGCCAGGACACCAGGGAAAAAAAAAAAAAAAAAAAAAAAAAAGAAAAAAAAACCCCGACAAAAAAAAAAAAAAACCCAAAAAAAGAGAGACAAAAAAACAAAAAAAAAAAAGGGGGGGGGGGAATTGTGGCCTTATTTCTGCACACTGTTCTTACAACATGAAGATAAGACTCAGCTACAGCCCTTAGATAGACTCAGCTACAGGGAAAAATACTACACCACATTTGGGATAACAGAAAGAAAACAGTATCCTTACTACTTCAATAAAAAATAAAAATGGTCTCCAAAAACTTTTCTCTGTTGTCTTGATGAAAAATCATGCTTCCATAATTTCAGGTTTCTGAGAAAGCTTCCCTATGTTCCCCTGGGCTTTCATTCCCACATGCAATTCTAATGACCAGCAAGAACTGCACCTATTACATTTTTATAACAGAAGACGTGACTGAGGCATACTGATTGAATTTCCCCTTTCAGCAGATTATAAAGATTAATAGTTTCTTGGAATTATATTAGTGGAGGTTAGAGGCAGCTTTCGTCAGTCAGTCAGAACACAAATCTAATCTTTAACTTTCAGCATTAAAGAAATCCTCACTGTAATCATCCAAAACAGAAAACCAGTGGAGTGGATACTTAACCCTGCTGACAACCTAGACCTAATTTTTCATGGGCCTTTATAACAGACTCAAAGACCATCAATATACATCAAAAAACAGTAGACAGAAAACCACTAAAAATGCCAAATCTTAATTCTGTTTTTTAAATTCTGATTTTGGATGCATGCAGCTGCAACCTCCCTATAAAAAGGAGAAATCCAACTTCCAGACACCATCCCTCATTTTGCTCTGACATACGGTGGACTGGGAGCTTGAATAGGGAAGGAGGCAGACAGATAAAGGGCAGAAAGTCATACTGATCATATTTATCACCCCTAAACAAATGATGAGTGGTGAAATGGGCTGAGATACAGTTGGTCAGGGACAACAAAGCTGAGCAACAGACAGCTTGAGCAGCATTAAAAGCCAGATGCAGCTCTCAGAATCAGGTTTCTGACTCACCACTCTTGCTTTGTGAATGAAGGGAGATGTAAACACACTGTGATAACGTATGCCAGTTCGGGAACTTAAAGTGTAAACAAAAGAGGGACTGTTTGCATAAAAATATTTAAAAGCCCATATTTTGAGCACACTGCACTGATGGAAATGTAACAGTAATGTCAGCAATAGTATTAAAAGAAAAAGAGACAATGTAGTAGAGGAAGGAATATAGATGAGAGCCATAAAACTATTTACCATAATTTTAAAGACATCAGTATTTAAACCACAGAGCACAATTTGCAGCAGTAAAAGGGCAGATAATCCTCTTTTTTTGTATGTGGCACTATTGACTGAATCCCTACGTGCCATCTGTAGTCCTTGAGAGCAGGTCCAAAAGGACAGAAAAAGATCATTTGTTATTCAGTGGATTAAATCATCTGTAGAGATAATTCCCTCAGATGGATAATGGATAATGATGAAGCACACTACATTTCATGCTTACATGGACACAAATGCAATACCTGTACTACATACTATACGTAGTTGACATGTTTATGTTTAGTGCACTACATGTGTATATGCAAAATGCATCATTATGAAGAACATGGTTTTCATGATGAAAATAATAATAATAATAATAATGCTGCAGTAGCCTAAAGCTTCTTTAAGACAAAGTAACAAAAAGGGTACGAGCTGAAAGAGTAAGCACTTTAAAACAGACAGAATAAACTGAGTGAAATGGGGGAAGAGACTGGCAGAGAAAACAGAGCAGCACTCAGGGGTCTGCTCCAGTGAGGAGAGGGAGCTGCAGAGCGCCTTCTGGGCAGAAGGCTGAGAAGCCCCAGGAAAACAGGGATGAGACAGGAGGAAGAGGATTTCCCAGATGATGCCCAGAGATGGCTGTGGGCTCCATGTGAACAAGAACCTCTGAACATGACTGATTGCAGGATTATGTGTGGTGGGAAATCAACAAAATTAGGAAGAAGAGGGCAGCAAGAATGCCTTTAAGGTAATGAACGGTACAGACACAGCTGATTGTTAGAGCCAGTCTTTACTGCTTGCTAGTGAAAAAGGAGGCCGTTGAGCCAATGGGAAACAAAAACAAAAACAAAAACAAACAAACAAACAAAAAGATGAGTAGAGATTGTAAAATGCTATAGTAGTTCTCTAAGGAAGACAAAATGTATGTTAGTAGAACAAAATTATAATCTTGTAAACTTGCCCTGTGCAACTTGATCCAAATGCAGTGTTGATTTGGCCTTGAGCAGCAGAGGACTAGGGACAGCTGAAGGTCTCTTCCCTCCTAAGCAGCTCTGTGCTTTAATTACATGGTCCTTGGGCCTTCGGTGTAGCTACACATAAATGGAACATGTTTTCTGGGCCCCATTTGGTGGCAAGGAACCGCATGTACAGCAGCCTTTCTCCCCCTTCCCCTCTGCCTTGGAAGCATCCTGAATACATGAGCCGCAAGGGAATCGCACCTTCTGTTTCATCTGGCTGCAGCCCCTGATGCGCTAGCTCTTTGACTCTTCTGGTTGAACTAAGAGGTGACACAGAGTTACATAGACTTTTCTGTGGACATCACACCTGCTCACTCTTGTTGACTCTGGCCCTTTTGAGTTAACTCTCTATGGCTTCTCTAACTCCATGACTAGGAAGCAACCAGTGACTTCAGAAGCCACTCATAAAGTCAACACCATCCTCAGAGAGACTCTGTCCGTAAATCACCTTCCTTCTGTTTAGGTTTCCTCCCACTAGTTAGCCAGCAGGGTCTCTGTCTCTGACATTATTTTCAAGTAACATGAAAACAGCTAGATACTATATCTTAGCTGCTAGTTCCAATTCACCATGATAAGAACAATATTAATATACTAAACAGCACTCTCCGCCTGAAAGTGCAGCCTACCTTGTGAACAGATGAAAAAATGCTGTCTGTCCTTATTAGCATCACTCAAAGTATGCATTAAATCATGTATAAAACTATACTAACCTATTTCCTATACTCCTGAATGTACATAGGAGTTATCCTTCCAATCCTACAGCAAAATGCCCATGGATGGTATCACGGTCTTCTGCAACCATCTAGCTTGAAGTGACTTGGAAATGAATAAAACAGAATTAAATAGCAAAGCATCATACCAATATTTCTTTGCTAAAATTAAAAATAAAGAAATAAAAAAGCAAAGTTTACCAAATTATTAAGCCAACATGAATTTCAGTTTGACAGTAGTATCAGTTTTCAGTTTCAATCATTTGCAGAGAAGACTGCCATGGCTATGAAAAGGAGCTATTATTTATGCAGTTAACAGGTTGTTCATTATCTATGGATAATTTTGTATGGCATACTGTTCTAAAATGCTGTTTTAGCTTGTACCATTCTTAGGTGCACTTTGCTGTATGGAATAAACTACTATCTATCTACCAAAAACAAAACAAAACAAAACAAAACAAACAAACAAAAAACAATAAAAGACTCCCTACTTATTGTTTTTTTTCTTGTAACATATACTCTAAAATATAAACCATTAAGATTAATGGTTTGTATCATACCTTTTTGGGCATGAAAAATAGAAAAATTACAAAAGATCAGACAAATCTCCCTTATTTTACTATAATTTCAGAACTAAGAAACACTGGAAAAGATCACTGGTGGGAACTGCAGTTTTTATTCTTTGTTTTGAGCCTAATGTTTTGAATCAAGATTAAATCAAAATATTTGCAGTTATTATCACAAGGTGTTTCAATAATGATTTCGGCATATTTTCAGCAATAGGATTGCACTATTTCACTAATTTTTAAAACAATCTAGGTTTGTACAGCTGTTTAATTAGTCTCTCACCCAAGAGGATTGACTTCAACACCAATTTCCACAGACAAATACTTTAGCATGTATCTTGAACATTTCTTCTAAATGTATCCTGTTTATGAAGTTCCTAGTGAAATTGGTCTCTGCTAATGATAAAGTTACCTAATAGTCCAGGGTAATTTCATAATGGCTTCTAAAGTCACAGGAAGATTCTCATACCTCCAGTCTCTTCTAGCATGTAATTTATGGTGTTTTGTTTCCCAGGGCTCCTAACAATCAGACATTAGACTTCCAATGGAGATGACTGTCCAAGACATTTCATATCTAATTTTATTCAGAGCCCTGTAGCACCGCAGATTTGCTGTAAGCATTCAAAACTGAAAATGAATATTGCATTCGGACATATCTCATAGCTTTTTAGATCAGGAAGGACCATTTGGTCATCTAATTTCCCAAACTCTTTCATATTACAGACCATTATTGCTCACACCAGCACTCGTACATTAAGTCCAAGGACTTGAATTAAGCCAAAGCATTTCAGTCCTCATGAGACTAACCTGTGCACCACAGGCAGAGAAGAAAGGGCACTATCCAAAGCCTACATTAGTAGGGAATTGATGAGATATGCTTGAGTGATCTCTACAGATCATGCTTGTCTGAGAGCCTGACATAAAATCCCATTTCATAAAGATCTAACAATCTTTTCCTGCTTATCATCCCTGACATGCTTGACTTTACAATTAGCACTCTCAAGAATAAATGCTTTTCCCAAAATACAGACTTAGATTTATGCAGCATCTCTCATGCATGAAGTGCAACATCTCTACTTGTGTTTTTTTTCAAGAAAAAGAGAAAGAAGAAAAAGGAAAAGGAAGATAGAAAAAGAAAAATAGAAAAAGAAAAAAAAGGAATATCAAAACAGAAAAAGAAAAAAAAAAAGGAATAGAAACAGGAAAAAATACTTTGACAGCAAATTATCTTTATGAAAAGGGAAGCTTTACATTTCACTTACAAGATGTCACTTTAAGGAGTGGGCTAGTCAAATGCCATGACTTGAGCAAGCTATTACAATTAACACTTCAGAACAAACTGCTTGTGCTGCCTTCAGAAATTTTACAGTGTGTATTAGTTCTTCTTTTGGCAGATGTTTAGTTAGGAAGAATATGTGAAGATACTTTACTTACTGCATTATCTCCCAAAGCTGTTTTGATACTAAGGCGTACTTTGAAAGCATTCTGTGCATCTGACACAAAGAGAAGAAAGGCAAACATATATTGATAGTCACCAAGATAGGTTTTTAAATCATTTACTTCTCTAATTATTTTACAGATCACAGTTTCTATATTTGCCCTAACAGATTACCTGGTCAGGAGAACCAGAAGTAACTAGCATGAATAAGTGCATCAGCCCTATAGATTTTCAGTCAGGTTTACCATGACCTCTTTAAAATAGGTAAGATCAACTTCTGTACTTAATTTGCAAACTCAGCAAGGAAGTGAATGCTCAGAGATACCGTATTCAAACTGGATGCAACCAGCTAAAATAAAAAACATAAGAAGCCGACAGCTATGTAGGCATAAGCTCGTAGCTCAATTTCCCCGAGGAAGAATGGGAAGCAGCAGCTCTAAAACTTACCTGGCTTGCAGAGCTCAGCACGAGCAACGTTAACTACAGAGAAAGTAAGCAGCAAAACCCGTAACATCCTTTCAGTGTGGAAAAGTTGAGGCAAAAAGAAGTAAGTCTCTGGTGTAAAGCACTCTTAAACTCTCTGTGACCCAGGATTAAAGCATCAGCAGCGCAAGTGAGCAACCAAGTAAAAGGTTTAATAATTAACCCCGTTATTTTAGCTAAAACGGGCACTAGAAATAACTGTCTTCTGTTAGTTATTTACTACCTTTATCTGTAGTAAAAGGAAAAAAAAAATAAAAAATAAAGCTGTTATAAGGTTTTCATTGTCCTTCTCCCTTTTTAGAAAAATGCAAAGCATTATACAGTGATGTTTGTTTTTTTCCCCACATGTGATTTTAGACACATATACACAGATGTCTGGGATACCTAATGCCAGACCAGACTGCAACTCCGGTGGCCAGATGCTGTGCTGTTACCCACAGTGCATGAGGTTCACCTGCACCGATGCTGTGCCAACAAAATCAGCTTCTGAGACATTGCTTTGAACTAAGAAAAGTTATAAAGGCGGAGAAGTACTTTCTTGCTGTTGGAGGGTTGCTACAGTAGAAACTGCAATGCAAGAACATGCAATAGAAGGACTTGATGGGGAAGCATGTATGAATATTGAATAAAGATGTATTCTAGTTTTGTTTGCATAAGATGCTGTGTATACACACATGCACACATGTATGGAAGTATGTTAAAGATGTACTCTATGTTCTTAGCCAAACATTTTCAAAGACAAAAAAATAAATGCAGAGAAAGAATTCAGCAACAGAAATGTCTCACAGAGAGGTGAACAGTGTTTGCAATCTAGGCAGCAAGACAGGATTATTTTATTGCATTCTGCTGCTGTATTCCCCCTGCAGCCATTCTGATTAATGGTTAGTTCCTAAATTGAAGATTTCTTCAAAATTACTTTCAGTCGGCCCTTTAGCACCGAGAAGTGTGTCTTGAGACTGCAGACCCAAAGACCTTCACAAGAACGGCTACCGGTGAGAATATTTTATGTAATTGTGGGACTGAATTTATGGAGGACAGTAATCAGTATTTACTACATAAGGATACTTGGAGTTTCAGGTAATTGAGAATTTACGGCTTCACTAATTTAATCTTGTTTTTAGAAGCCACTGTTAAAATAATTGATACCCCATCTTTAAAAGTCATTAAACCAAGCCAATTCCTGGCTCTCTGTTTACTCTCTCTAGACAACCAGTTCCGAGTACAAAACTATTGGGTTTGTTATCTGCTTAGATGTTCAATCTATGCCTGTGAAAACAAAAAAATGATCTATTCATTCTTAATGATGGCTCAAATTAATACACTGTGTCTACATGCATCAAAAGGAGAGCACTAAAAATGTACAGATGCTTGAAAAAAATCATTTTTCTGTAGAATTTGTAATTTTAAAAAATCTAATATGACTGAGCCTTGTTAGCCTCATGCTAAATTCATGTGCATTGCTTCAATAATGAGAGCTTGAACTCTGCTCTCTCTGTGGAGGACATTCTGCTGTACCTGGAAAATTGGTGGAAAAACAAAGCATTGTTTTCCCCCACACAAATGGAGCCGATTGCCACTGTGATGTGTTGTCACCTCTCCCTGCTGTTGGCCACTGGAAATCAGTTCTTTCCTTAGAAACACATGGAGCCAGTGTCAAAGTACATTGCAGGCACACAGCACCCAGCAGGAACAGCCTCGGAGGGTAAGGCTGGATTCCCTGATCACAGCTGCTGACTTCCAGCCAGGATGGCTGATTTTACTGATTTGTCATACTGGCAAGCAGCAAGACGGATGATTTTCCTGGTGGTGAGGGGAGGCGGCCAGGAGAAGGAGTGGTGTGATAAATGCCCCAGCTCAGAGCTCATGGAAAGTGACCTGGATGCGTGCCAGATGCACCCAACTGATGCTCCACACGCTTATTCAGCTGTGCATACACAGACCACTGCACATAAACAATTGATTGCTGCACATCTATAAATCTTTTTCCAAAGCTGTCATGATTTTTATTTATTTATTTATTTATTTATTTATTATGTTTATTAAAAAAGGCAGGTGGACAGGCCTAGACTGGGAATTAGCAGGAAACTTCCTTCAAACCCACCTGTCACAAAAAGCACTGTAACTTTTCAGGTTACAAATATGAGCATAATGTAAGAAGACACACATTTTGCCACTTTACATCCCTCTAATAAACCTACTTGTACGGGTTACTTTCTGCCCAGCCTCTTTTCTCCCATTTTGGCCAGATAAAGTAGCACTGCTAAAGCACATCTGCATTTGTTTGCTACTGATTAATCGGCCAGACATCAGTTTGCTTGAACAAACAACAATCTACATGCAAACAGAACATGCTTTTAATTCAGTATTTTGATGTACCTGATCATTTAATAGTTCCTCTTTTGTATTAAGTTTGTTTTTCCTAGCTATGGCTGAGCTACGGGTGACAGCCATGCAGAATCCCATATGCAATCTGCAACTTGAAAATACCATTGAACTAGTGCAAAGAACTGTTTCCCTTCTTGCACTAAGTGAATTTGTCCGCTTGGTTGAAAATAACAGTATCATCTTTTTCCATCCTTGTGACCTCCAGAAGTACATGCATTATCTGTATGCATACACTTAACAGTAAATCATAATTCAGACTTCTAAACAAATAAAGAAAGGACTGTAGTTTTTAGGAGGCATATGACTTGGTAAAACAAATAAAACCCTTCCATCCTCTCTCTATGTGATTAGCAAGGTACTTTTCTGCTTCTTTCAATGCCTTTGAAATGGAAAAATCCCAGGAAAGTAAAATATTGATAGCCATCATATAAGTTAATTAACAGCTATGGCCAAACTTAACCTCAGTTTTCAAATTTGACAAATTAACAGTTTTAAACTCTGTGGAAGTTAATCTTTAGTCTTAAATAGTTGTGTTCAACTCTTATGAGGAAAGAGTCAATGTGCTACTGTCAGCATTAGTCACTCATGGAAATGTACCTAGAGCACTGCAGGCTGGCTGTACACGGTGCTGTGCAGTCCCCTGAGTGCAGTGCTGCACATCCCCTGTGGTCTTTGGAAGCTGGTGAGATGAGGATCTACCTGAATGTCAGCAGCATCAAATAGACCAGTGCCAGCTTTTATAGGTCCAGCCTAAGTCTCATTAAATCTGAGTTTTTCTATTAACTTTTTGGGAAACTGTGTGGAATGGGGCCCATAATCACAGTCATCATTATAATATTGGAGAAGTAGCTTACTTTGTTACAGAGTTTTTATCAAGGCTCACAGAAGTAGACAGTGTCTGAGAAATCATTTACCCCTTGAGACAGCACTGCAGCCATTAGACAGTAGGTGTGGGAGAGATGTGTTTTGTAGATTTTGCATATATCACCTTGAAACATGCACTTTGCAGTGAAAACCACAGATGGTCACCCACAGTGGGGCTAGCATTTGGAATGAGCAACAGCAACTTCCAGCATGGTGGGGAAGGATGGCTGCTGCCACTTCACCAACCACCGTACAGTAAAAGCCATGGCCCGAAAACTTCCTGAGTGTCTCCTTATAAAAATGCATTTTCATAAGCAACCAAATTCACGCTGGTGATTTACTGCCATTTCTCACATATTCTCTTTGTTGCATTTTCTTCAGACAGGAAAATAACAGCCGTGCACTTTCATAAAATAAGTACTAGTGAAGTATATGGCAAAAAATAGGATGTGGACTATTTTAAAATAAACAGCATGACTATGAAATACTATTTTTTTATTTCCCCATGGAGCTTGGGCATACAACAAAAAACATTGAAAAATTTGTATCTGCCTGCACTGGTGGGAAATATGAGGAAAATGGAAGCCAGAGGGATCACGTGGCCACTAAGTGCAAATGTGTGCTAAACGAGGTACCTGTACTGTGGTTCAGAGCTTTCCTACTGTATGTATATATTTCTGTGCATATATCTTACAAGTCATGTAAATTTGTAATGGAATATGGTATGTAGTTTCAAGTTGTATGAGAAATGTTCTCTGTTCTGTAAAGTACAATCAGAGCAGCTCATATCTACCTTCTTGTGATGGGACATGTATAGAACCATGCCGTGTATGTATATTTTTCTTTGGGAAACAAGCAAGAGTGAGTTATGCAAACTTCTTGAAGGTTTCCACAAAAATAAACCATGTCTGAAGAGGCCTCTGTTCTCCAAACCCAGTGTAAGGGCTAAGAATTACCTACTGGAATGCTACATTATCTTGGATACGTGAATGGATCTTGCCAAGCTGGAACTGTCATATTTGTTTCTTTCTGACATGAATACTTTCATAGCACTGTGGCAATTAAATTACTTCTTCACCTGTGCTTGAATAGCAGGTGGTTGCTACATTCATAAATCCATAAGAATAAACAAAATGGAGAAAAATGCAATTATTTTATTTCTGTTGCAGAAGCATTCCCAGAATTATGAATGTCTATTATACTGATGTTTTTTTGTGTTGTCTTATAAAGAGATCCTCCTTTTCACTATTCAAATTTATAATTTTAAGACAGTTATTTTCACAAATACATGGGGAAAATGCCATAATGAAATGTACGATGCTAATGAAAGAAATGAGTGAATTTCTTAATATTGACTTACAGACAATTTAAAGGAGAGTTGTTATGGTACTTATTCTGTTAAAAGGAGGATAAAAAGTTGTATTTATTAACTCCTTAACAAAATCAGATTTATTAAACATTTGTGCTTTTTCACAACTTTCATGAATGTGTATAGTTCATCAGTTCTAAAATGCACAATACTGCCATCTTCTGTATCTAATGCAGCAAATTGTGTGTTGTTTTACATGTTTGTTCTGCACAAGCAAACAGTAATAGTGATGTCAACTCCATTTTCAAAGACAATCTATAATCTGAAACATGGTGAAGTACTAGTAGAAAGGTCATCATCTGAATATTCATTGATCAACTGGCAAACATAGCTGCTGACTATAGTAGTCGCAATTGCTTTGAATAACTTCACTGAGGTTCAGAATAAATACGACACTCATTATGCTGTTGATGAACAGCACAGTCAATTAGTCTGATTTTTACAAAGCCTGCTCTGGTATGCTTCACTGCCAGCATTTATGGACTACTTATGCAGTATACCGCCTCTGGGCATACAAAGTAAGCTCCTGCGTTGGGGTTTATGCCGATAATTTAGGTATTAGTCAACGACAGACATTATTAATGACTATGCAAAACATGGCCAGATGAAGACTACATATCCTTTACCTCCAAATGCTGCCATGTATAATGCTTGTCACCAAACAATGGATTAGTGACAAATTGCAAATTTTGGCCCATCTAATCTGTGTCAGTCTGCACATTATAACTTATATATTGCTTTGAAATGTGGAAATGTGAAATCAGGAGAGATGGGATGCCTCAGACAGGAGGAGGATGTATAGGTTTTGTCAGCTAAGTTCACAAACATACCTGCCTGGTATGCCCCAGCTACATGGCTCTGACTTCCCCCAGCTGTCTGGGAGGCTGTTAGGCCACAGCAGCCATCTATCAGCCAAAAGACATATATATTAAAAACAAAACAAAACAAAACAAAACAAAACAAAACTAGTGGTGGGCATCGCCCACCTGACATTTCCAGGCATATTTCACCAAGTAGCTGGTGCAACACAGGCAGTTAGCTGGTGAGTAACCACAGCTGGGGACTAACTGCACAGCACAACCCACCATGCATGGAAAGAGCCCAGCCGCCAGTGCTTTACTCAGCTGTGTTGGGAAACTGGTGTATGTATCACAGTGCAGGACTCATTTGCTACATGTATTAGTGAAGGACTCAGTGGAGTGCATCTTTTTACTTTTGAACACTTCAGCACACTGGAATTTACAACCCTTCCTAAGGCGTTCCCCGAATAAAAAACGGATTTGATGGGGAGGAGCAATGGCTGCACTCTCCATCCCGCTTTTTAGGGCGTGCAGGAATAGTTTCAGCCTCGTTCTGTGAACTTTACAGCTGTTATAGTTTTAACAGTGTCTTAATATCGCTGTAAGCAGCCGTGCAGGGCACACACAACCACCTCACGCTTCCTTCCCCGCCCCCGCCGCCTCCATTCCCGGGGGCGCCGGAAGGGATTTGGCGCCCTTCCGCCGCGGGGTCACGTGACGTCCCGTCGGCCCCGCAAGATGGCGGCGCCCATGTTGCTGCCCGAGTCCCCCCTGGGGAAGCTGAGGTGAGGCCGGGCCGCGCCGTCCCCGCCGCCAACGGAGGAGGCCCCGGGGGGTGCCCCGGGAGGGCCGCGGCCCGCTCCCGATCCCGACCGGGGCTCGGTTGGTGCCGCCGTGCGGCGGGCCCGGCGCTGAGGCCGCCTCGCGGCCGGGCCCGGGAGTGGCGCAGCTACGTGCCGCCATGGCCGCCCCGCCGCCGGGCCGCGGGGCCCTGAGGGCCGGGGAGGGGGCGAGGGGGTCGGGGGAAGGCTGCCTCCGCCGCCGGGGAGGCTCCGGGCACTGGGGGGGCAGCACCGGGAGGTGGGGGGGGGGGTGCTGCGCTGCCCCTGGGTTGAGAACCACGCTCCAGGAGCTGAAGAGAGCTGGGCGCTGGGCAGGAGGGGTGCTCTGGTCGGTGCCAGGTGTCAGCCGGGAGGGTGAGATGGCTCCTGGGCGGTTGGTGCCACAGGCGGTGAAGCCGGGCTCGTGTAACCGAAGTCGGGCCGTGCAGCGAGGCATTGTGCTTTGAGGGCAGGCGCTGGGCTTCCTGGTAACCGCCGCGGTGCTGTGAGAGGCACGCGCTGGTGGGCAGGCGGTGAGGGTGGACATAGCCACGACCTTAGTTGGAGGCGCAGGTGAGTTCGGGGCTCTCTGAGTTACGCCTCTGGAATCTTGTAAAACTGCATGTTCTGAAATGGCAGGATTTGGAACTGCTGTCAGTACTCTGAGTGGCAGGATGGGAAGCTTTGAAGTTCATCCCTCCTGCTCTTCTGTTATAAACTGGCCAGAAACAATGGAGCTAGAAGGAAAAATGAAAATAAGGGTTTGGTATGAAAGGCTCATTAGAGACTTGGAGGGATTTTAACTGTAATGAAAACAAGATGCTGTTTCCAGACAGACTTACAGAGCTATCAGACAAGCTTTGAGGCAAAACATGACAGTGGCCAAGGTTCAGTGGTGAAAAAATAGACCTGAGAATTATCTGTGGTAACTGTCATGTGTGCTTTAATCCATGCATTAAAACTGCTGTCTGTGGAGAATATCTAGATAGAAGAGCAGAGACTTAGAATTTCATACCATGTAAAAAGAGAGAAAGACTGAAATATTCTGAAAGGGTTATCACAACTTCAGGGCAGGATATGTCCAATTTCTTCTCACAGATCTTACCTAATGATCAAAGTTCAGGCTCTAGGGGAGGTTTCATGAGGTTGGTGATAATGCTAAGCCCTGCAGAGTTCAAGAAGGATGAGACTATCTGTGTTGGGTCCCAGTGAGGTTGTTATTGCTGGCCCTGTTCAGTTCTAACAGCATAGTTGCAGATTTCATTACCGTGCCAGATATTCCTGTAGTGTTACTGTTTTATATGAATATTCATTAATTTTGCAGTAGTGAGATTTTATGCCGATGATGTAATTGGGTGTATGTATGACAGTAAAACTTCTTTGTTTGGGTATAGTAACGTAAATATTTTCTCATCTTCAGCCATCAAAAATACAGAGCCATTCTGAAAAAAGAAAAGCGGAAAAAAAAGCGGCAGGCACTTGCCAAACTGAGAGACTCTGGTAAGTGTGAAGAGTTTAGTATTTTGTGTATTTTTGCTGACTGTGACATCTGATTATTTAGATGTGTTGTTTTGTGTCTTTTCTCAGAAGCTACAGAAAAAGATGAATCAGTGTCTGAGGAGGAAGAGGAGGAACTGGAAGAAGAGGAAGAAGAAGAAGAGGAAAAAAAGCTCGAGGCAGAAAGGTGAAACAGCTAGAAACTGGCATATGCTTAGTAGATAGGTTTTTAGCCAATTACATTTTGAAAATTTGAAAAGTCTCAATATGTTTTATAAAATAGAATTCTTAATCTGTGTTTTATGCTACACAGGATTTTTCTAATGCATGAATGACTTCAATGAACTTTTCTATTTTAAAGAGTATTAGATAAACTGTAGTTAATGCTGAACAAATAAGTTTGAATTATATGCATGACAATTGCATCAATTGCAGGGAGTCAGTAAAATTTGTCTAAGTGGCATTTGGTTTCATTGGTAGACAAAAACTGCATGAGCAGTGGTTGCTGAGAGAAGAAAAGGCCCAAGAAGAGTTCAAGCTTAAGAAAGAAAAAGAAGAGGCTGCAAGAAAACGTCAAGAAGAAGAAGAGGTGACGTATAAACTGAGTGTTACAGTTGTGCCTGGTAATAAGGAAAACTGAAGTCTTTCTTTAATATCTTCTACTGTTCTGTAGTGCACACAGTTTTGTTATGTTGGTAAGTCTGAAAGTGTAAGCTCTATAGTGCCTTTCATTCTAGATAGCAAAATTAAAAGGACACAAAAATATTCTTTAAATGGATTTTTGTTCAGAGGTTTAGTGGCTTATGACTGAATGAGAACTTTATGGTCAAGGAGTTACAATACAACATGATGGTTTTGAATTTGACTGCAGTGATTAGAAAGTATTTGTTTCCTTAAATAACTTCTTAAAATATTTTTTTATCATAAAGAGAAAGATCAAAGAAGAATGGGAAGAGCAGCAAAGAAAAGAGAGAGAAGCCGCACAGCAGAAGCAGCAGGAGAAGAGAGAAAGAGAGGTGATTCCTGGCAGTGGGAGGATAAACGTGTTACATATCCTCTCGCATTATCTGACGCAGATGTGTATGCATGTCGAAGGCGGATTTTATTCTAATTGCAAGAGTATAAATGTGTTAGTTATTTCTCTCAGTTCTAAGTTGCTGAAATTATTCTTCATTGTTAAAGAGGAGCTAGCAACTGTGTTTACCTAGGAGGATAACTAATTTTAAATCATTGGGTTGTTTGTAATATGTACTCTTTTGCATCAGTTAAACATGAAGGCACGCTGTGAATGCCGGTTCTGGTATGTGCACTTCTTTACGTCTTTATGTTAAAGATGATCCTTATTTAATGTCCCAGTTGAACACAATCAGTATGGAAGAAAAGGCCCAATGAGGACATGAATTACATTGCTGCTGTTCCTTAACAGAGTTCTTACTCAAAAGATACATTACAGCTCTTTACCTGACTCATCCAACAGGACGTATCTTTTTTTTCAGAGTTCCCTGAGTGGAGAAAAAAGTTACGCTGAAAATAGTCATTTATAACACTTCATTTATAATGCTAAGAGTACATTCTTCTTAAGTTTTAGGAGTTGAATAAACTGGATGTAAGGTGCCTGTATGGAAATCCAAAGGCAGGACTGACCTATCACCAGTAAAGGGTGGTTGCAGCTTCCCAGGACCCGTGACACATCTGCTTCTCTGCAAAATATTCTAGTTTAACACAACTCCTGGGAGGTGCCTTGATACCGTGTCTGGTAGCCTCACTAGGAGAGGAGACGTGAGCGCATGGTATTGTCTCCTGCACTTAATTGTTGCACTTAATGTCATGAGTTACATACCACTTCCATGACGAATGAAAAAGAACAGCAGTTGTGTTTCCTGCCAGTCTTCCTCTTCTGCTATGTATCCATTAATTTCTTTGCAGAGCAGGGAGAGAAAATGTTGGTCTCATCCCCTGTTGGAGGTTGACGTAGAGTTCCCAGAACTATGCCATGGTGACAGCAAGATTTTGTTTTTTCCCTTTCTTTGTGTATGGGTTTGCCCAAGCTTCCAGCAGACTAATTTTGTCTCCTGAACTAGATGGAAGCTGTTTTCTGGTTTTTGTTCTGTTGTTTGTTTTTCTGGATTATTAATTTACTGGTCTAGTGAGCTAAATTGGCTCATAGAGGGCAGTGACATGTGCACAGAGGGATACTGTGAGTGCTCAGCTGGGAGTGGAGCCACCCATTTCAGCAACAGAAAGTTAGTCAGTTTATTTGGCCTGTTTCTTCAAACTGCAGTTTATTCAAATTCAGACTCACTGATTGAAAGAAAAGGTTTACTTTTTTCCACTTTAAGATGGGAAAATAGTTATTCTGGGTTTGTGTCTTTCATTTTTCCTCACATTGAATTGTGTTTTTTTGTTGTTGTTGTTTTTAACTTTCTCCTCCTCTTTTTAGATCCAATTAATTCTCTTCCAAATCAGAATAATAACGTGTTTTCTTGGATTGCCTATCATTAAATGTCTTTATTCTTGAAATTTCCTAAAGAACTGATTTCCAGCTTGTCTTGGAGTGTGTCTATTGCTTTGCTCATGCCACTTAGAGGAGGGAAGGGAAAGAATATCTTCATTGTTTTGCTCTGTTTGAAAGACTAGATACAGCAGAGCTTACCAGGTTTCTGATACTAAGATTTCTTAGCAGTTATTAACTTGGTTTTAACAGAGGCTTACTAAGCAATGTGCTTTTCTGTGGTACATAGGATGTTCCAAGTCAAAAAGTTCAGCACAATTAATGATTACAAATTTAACTGTGACTAGATGGAGTACTAGACGAAGACATGCATTTAAGTATCCAGTAGTTCAATGATAGTTTCAAAAAAGACAATGAAATGTTTGAAGTTGTCTAGCATTTAGGTTAGAAAATTGTCCACATGAAAGTCTAGTCTGATGTATCCTTTAACAGCTTTGTGCCATGTGAAATGCTACAAAGCAAAGTAAAACGTCTGTTTTTAAAGCAAACCCCATGAGTCTTTCATTATGCATAATCACTGAGTATTGTAAATTAGGTTCTTAACTAAAGAAATCAGATGTTTTATGTGTCCTTGGGATTTTCACTAGTCCTGTGTTTGCACCATTTATAGGCGGCTGTGCAGAAGATGCTGGATCAAGCCGAAAGCCAGGTACGCTCAGCATCTTTTTGAAAAAAAGAACTGAAAAATAATTTAATTGCCATCCGGTGTTTGCCTCGTAGTGTGCTGTCCATCTGCTCTCAAGAGCCTAATGGCCTGAATAAATTTAATATGTAGTGGTTTGCATGAGCAGTAAACAATTATTTACTGGGTGGAACATAATTAAGTGTGTTTCTGGCTGGTTGATGGCAGTGCATTTGTGCGTGCTCATTCCTGTTCAGGAGGTCTGAGTCAAAAACGAATCTGAAAATACTGCTGTGTGCTATATTTAAAACAAAACAACAGAACGCCCAACCCACAAACCTAGGAACAGTGAATTTTTGACTTAGAATTCTAAATAAATCTGTCAGTCCTTCTGGGTAGCAAGACAAAGCTGTTTCTTAAGCAGATGGGGGATTCGAAATAAGACATTCAGCAGCATAGGAGAGCACAGATCCTTAAGGAGAGAAAACAGTCTGGGGGAAGCTAACTGTTGGAGCGCCTGGAAGGACATGGTTCTCAGGCTGTCTATAGTAAGGAAAACTGCTGTCTTCCTTTGATACTTAGAGAAGATAATTCAGTTTTTCCCGTTTCCTTAGAGAACAACCTGATATGGTTAAATTAGTGAATACTCGTACTCTGCATAAGTCTGAACATTAAATTTTAACCTAGTTACCTGTTGAGGGTTGATTGCTATTAGCTACATTCAGTTCTGAATTGCATTTAAAGAGTTTTCTTAGGCAGGGAATCTAAACCTTTATTTTGCAATATGGGTAGAAAAATGCTCTGAGCTATTAC
Organism: Nettapus auritus; assembly: GCA_011076525.1. Classification (NCBI taxonomy): domain Eukaryota; kingdom Metazoa; phylum Chordata; class Aves; order Anseriformes; family Anatidae; genus Nettapus; species Nettapus auritus. The sequence goes on along the minus strand of CM021765.1, from coordinate 126,464,522 downwards.
CCGACTGGTGCTGAAGATGTATTAGCAACCACTTCTGCAAGGGCAGAGACAGGAATATTGCATGGTCTTTATGTGGTATCAGTTCAGGGTTCAGTTACTTCAGCAGCATGAACGGTGATAGTGCTGTTTTGTTGAGGGGGAATTATGGCTGAGAGTCATGAGCAGAAATGGTGGCAGAGTCAAATGCTGCTCATAAATAAACAGTTTTCAATTAATTTAAAATGAGAACTTAGGCTAGTTAGCTTTACAGATCTTTTGGCTAATGAAAATTACCTTCTTAAAACCGCTTTTGTTTGTGGTCAACCAGTGCTTGCGACTTGATAATTCCAATTTGAATTTCAGAAATCTTCATGTGATGGCCTGATTTGAGCAGCATGGATGTTTTTCATTCCAGTGCTAACTGTGAATTTAATTGCTTTTTAATTATGGCCTTTGGCAGATTACTTTTATTTAGCCTTTCCTAACAGCATAAAAAATAATAGCGATAATATTACTGAGCTTTAAGCTTTTGCAAGGACAGATAATTAATTAGTCCTAGACGTTTACCTGCCAGGTGTAAAAAGTGCTGCTCAGTGTGTGCCAGCATGAAGTAGCTAACTGGTTTAGCTGAATGAAAATAAACTGTCCCAATACTTGTAATTCTTGTGGATGACAAATTGTTGTTTCAGGAACAAGTATCACAGCTCTTTTTAAAAAAATTATATATATATATATTTTATTTTTACTTCAGCAAAAGAAAACACGTGGTTTGGTTATATTTTATTGTTAATATGTAATGATGAATATGGAGTTGTTCTTAAAACTGCACTATTATCAAGAAGAGGGGCTTCCATCACCAAAGACCCAATGCACTGGGAAGATTTATAAAAATAATAAAAATAAAAGCTTAAATAGGTTCAAGCTTCCTTTTGTACTGATGCAGTGCTCATAATTTACCATGTATTTGATAGCTTCATTTTGATACTAAATCTTTCTTTTTTTTATTTTTATTTTTTTTAACTTATATGTATTTTAATGTGTTTTTTTTCCACAGCTGGAGAATGGTGCGTCCTGGCATAACCCAGAGCCCCCAGAGAACATAGGAACAGAGAAGGACAGAGCAAATTGCCCATTCTATATCAAAACAGGTTCCTGCCGATTTGGAGACAGGTAATCACTTGAATATTTACCAGCAGGAATGTTTTGGAGAGGTGAGACGCAAGCAACTTTGGTAGCTTATGTGCAAACTGAAGAAATCTTGCTTCGTAAATTACTTTTATTTATTAGGATGGGGTTCTGTTATTTATGGTAGAACTAGACATTGAGAGCAAAACCACTGACCGCCTGGAACTGAAGCGTTTATTGTTAAGGCATATTGTTGATGGTACATTCTGGTTCCACTGGCCAGATGGCCTTTACCTTAGATCTGGCAGATGCACAGATACATTCAGGCAGAGTACATTTGATTTCTGCTATTAGCACGGTCCTGTTGTGTCAGATGGTGATTTTTATCTTGATTAGTTTACGTACACTGCATCTTTTAAAAAATAATTAAATAAATAGGAGGATGTCAAAGAAAACCCTCTGATAACTTATTACATGAATCTTTGGCGTAAACAAGTAAGGCTGTTTAACTAACTTGTATCACTGATCTGCGTGTGATCCGTGTAGTTTTCTTTCTCCTAAAAGTAATTTGTTTTAGAGTGATGCATATTGGGGACAATTTTGTGATTACTGAACTCATACAGCCCACGTATCTTTTTCTGTTCTCAAATACATGATGAACGCTTAAATAAAGCTTTGGGCAGCTATTTCACTGCAAACAGCATTATTGCTATTGAAATTTTAATGATTAGTTCTTTGTAATCTTTGCAGTATTTTTGGTTTAGAGGTACTTAATGGAGGTAACCTCCTTGGGTTAATTATGAATTAAATCAATTCTGCTGCAAACTATGCATAAGCTTTGTAACTAAGTACTGAGAAGCATCGTATGCTGCCCTTCTCTCACCTATAGTTGTTGATTTCAGCTTCCCGTCCTTCATCTTCCTTCTTTGTCTTCACGTAATGTACTTCCTTCGTATTTTGGTCATTTCATCCTCTGCTGCTAGCCATAAGTAGAAGGACCGAGACACAGGCAGGATAAGGAACGAATGAATAGGGTAGAAGCTGAAATGGGCCACAGTGGTGAAAAATTGCGAGCTAATATTATCAATAAAATAATGACTAACTTGTCAAAGCTCACTATGTCTTGAAGAAGGCGAAACTTTTTCAGTCAATCTTTATTAATCATAGAACCATCAGGGTTGGAAAAGACCTCCAAAATCATCTGGTCCAACTGTCCCCTTACCACCAAATACTCATAGTAATTGAAATACTAATTATTTTCTAGCAATATTAAATTCTGGGTCATTTATTTTCCTTGGGGTTGCTTTTGTTCTGTCATGTGCTATCTGTGTGCAGGCAATACTGGTTGGGTATAATATTTGTGTTCCATAATACAAACACAGCAGTGAAATGAGGTCACTTTTCAAATCAAAAATGATGAAATTCATTGTCTCATTTGTGGTTTTTTTTTTTTTTTTAATGTGTGAGTCAATTTCTAGCTGGCAAGATGCAGAATAAAACTTTCTGTCTGAAGTCTAGGTTGTAATTGCCAGTTTTAGACCGGGCCTCCCCCAGTTTGTCTGTGCTTTGCCATTGCTAGATAAGAGAGCAGACTAGTCTGACTGCTGCTCTGATCAGGTCATGAAAAGCAGAAGCGTGTTGGAGAGCGCATGACCCAGTTACTCTGTGAAGTGTTTGAAACAGATCATAAAGCACAGTGAAATAAACACGGGGGCTAGCATCTGTGCTCTTAACAAATCTAAAGGTTTGTGGGGGAGAACTGTATTTTGTGAGGGAGGTAGCCTGAAGATGACAGACAGTGTGGGAGATCTTAATACTTTTATGGCTGCCCAGAAGATGCAGATTAAGCTATGACTTGTTTATAATAAGCTTTTTTTTTTTTTTAATGGAAAAAGCAATAGGTATTCATCCTACTATAAGACTAGACATGCTTTCTTTTCCTTAGCCCCCTCCCACCTCACAAACCCCCCTCTTCCTTGTGTGGTGAGAACACTACCTGCAAAAGTTCTTCAGTAGACTGTCAGAATTTCTGTAAAACCATTGAGAAATGGGAAATGTATTTAAGCCTTGCACCTTTGGCTTTTAATATGTTATGGGTATCTGTATCTTCTGCAGACATTTTTTTTAATGTAAGAATATATTTATGATTGACAGAAAGCATTATTTGCAAACTTCACTGTTTTAATAATTAAGTAACTTGATTTTCCACTTTCCTTTTGTAGTAACTTTCTGAAAATAGTAGCTGTTTGAAGTTTCAACAGGTCCATCTTCTGCCAGAAGTGCAAATCCTCTTTGTTCTTCTTCTCTGTAACTATCCAGGTGTTCTCGCAAGCATAACTACCCAACAATTAGTAAGACACTGCTTGTCCGAGGGATGTTCATTACTTTTGGCATGGAGCAGTGCCGGCGGGATGACTACGACACCGATGCGAGCCTCGAGTACAGCGATGAGGAAACCTACCAGCAGTTCCTGGAGTTCTATGAGGACGTGCTCCCTGAGTTTCAGAATGTGGGGAAGGTTGTTCAATTCAAGGTATGCATAGGAGTGTAATAGCTTGTCTTTTTTCAATTTTTAACGTATACCACATCAGTTGTGTTTTACTAGCCTTCAGAGAACTCTGTGCAGCATGCTCTAGCTAAATCCCATATCCTTGAGAGAACTGTCTGGTGTCTGCTGCAAACTACGCATTTCTCGTGGCACCTGTAAACTTCCAACTGCTGCTACAAAGCGTTCTGGGTGAATCTTCTTTGCTAGTCTCCTGAACTGTCATAAAAGCTTGTGCTTTTATATTGCCAGGTGTTCATACAGAGCAACAGTCCACTTAACCTCACAGTCCCTTCTCTACTTAGCCTGTGATAAGCCCCAGAGGGCCCATGGATTAAAGCTGCTAGGCAATATTAAAGATATCTGGGCTAGTGCATTTGTGCCACTTAAAGCTGCACCAAAGGAATGATACTGTGGAGATAAAAAAAAAGTACTTGGAGTATACACCCAAATACTGCCATTTTAGAACTGGCTAGATAAAATAAACTCAACTGGCAGTGAACTGAAAAGGTAGGAGATATTTCAGTAGCAGAAATTAATTTGAAATGGCTGTATTACAAAGAAGTATGTTATGTAAATGGTGTTGAGATTTGTCATCCAGCCTTAGTCTCTGCATCTGGCTTCCTGATTTTTTTTCCTATTTATATTATGATTTCTCAGGGGGACAAATGAGAGTCCTGTAAATGGAGACCTCGGAGATGAAGGATGCATTTTGACAGTCCCTTGTCATAAAATGTGCAGCGTGGATGGTGAAATCTCCTTGTAACAAAACCTATTGCAGCATCCCTTTCTGCTTGCCATTCCTAAGTGTTTTTCTGTAGTCACCAGGAGGCATGCTGTGCCTTTTCTCTTTTTGTTTCTCTGTACTGACAGCTGCCTTAGAACAGAGATTGTATTAGCATTTCAAGCAAGAGGAAAGTTAAGTTTAAAAAAAAAAAAAAAAGTGAATTTTCAATAGCTGTATAATGAGGTTGTAAGAAAGAAACCTTTACTTGTTTGGATGAGTTTCCCACCTTATTTTGACTCAAGGGATATTAGCCAGCAATGCTCCATCGTAGAACATGGGATATAGATTCCCACTGGAGCGAGGGTTGAAACGCTGTCTTACCTTCAAACTCGGATCCAAAAGGTGTAGAATCTTTGTTGTGTTATGTGCAGCTATCTGCTGAAGTTGCACATACTTGGATCCCTGTGGCTAATAATGGGGTAAGAGCTTCTAGTGTGGGGTTTTGTAGCTTCTGAAGTAATTGTGCAACTGTAATTTGATTTTCAAAGGCATTTTAATTTTATTAGAAGTGCTTTGGAATTATGTGTTGGCAGCTGGAATCTCAACTGTGGTTGAGTCTTTCCTACCATTTATATTATACTCATCCCTGTTTGAACTGACTTCCATTTCCAACGTGGCGTGGGGTTTTATTCTTACTGTTCTTTCTGGGAAGCTACTCCAGAATCTGGCAGATTCTGACAAAATGCCCTCTTCTTTTCCCACCAAACATGTTGAAGGTGAGGTTGTTCTTTCATTGACATTGCTTTTTATCTCAAATACTGTGACTATTTACTCTGTAATATTTAATTACATAACTGCCCATTGTTGCCTCTGAAGCCCTTGCCTAATCCAGAGGCATATTCTCTGCGGGTCACGCAGGGTCCAGTGATGAAAGAAGCTGCTTGCCTCATTTGGTGCGGGTACTGGAAGAGGCCTGGGGGCAGAAGAGGCTGAGTTCACAGTTTTGCTCTGGAGAACTAACTAGGTCCTAACCGGCTTGGGCCTGCCTGTCTCAGCTTCCCTAGTAACTAGTAACAAGGTTTTTGGAAGTTAAATTGTGTATTTTTGTGAGGTCTTGATAGACTTCGAATGCTAAACTATTGTGAAAAATGGTGTGTCAGAACTGTCCAGTGAAAGCTAGTGACTTCAGCTTTTCTAACTCATCTCATAGGGATGCTGTGAAGGTAAATTGTTCTAAAGATTCTTTTTCCGTAACGAATCCCACATTTCCTCATGGGGATACTACTGAATGTTTTCAGAGCAGGACTTGGCAGTTGCGTAGTAGAGTTGGCCCAGTCTTAAGTGCATGACAATGGAGTACAAGCTGCCTTGTGGACCAGCCGAAGCAGAGGACCTTGTGTTAATTGAAGCAAAATACTGGAAACATACAAACATAAACCAGAAGGCCTATTTGTTGTCTGAACATCGCTTTGACTAAAACTATGTTTAGAAGAAAACAATATGCAAGTTCATACTGATGTGCTGTCATAAATCAGAATGGCTGCCACCTTCACGTGTGTGACTTGCTGTGCATCAGCCTTCAGTTGTCCTAACTTAATGTTTCGATCTTCTTAGGTCAGTTGCAACTACGAGCCTCACCTGCGAGGAAATGTGTATGTCCAGTACCAGTCGTAAGTATTCACTATCTTACCAAGTTTTAGAACTAAACACCAAAGCCCAGTAATGAAAACTGTTTGTATAATCCAAATTATTTGTTCTCATACTGCAATGGGAGCCTAAAATTGGTAAGTGACTTCCCAAATGCTCATACAGTAATAATGTTACACTTTTGTTTGTTTCTTTCTTCTTTTTAAAGGGAGAAGGACTGCCAGGCAGCTCTTGCTCTATTCAGTGGCCGATGGTATGCAGGCCGGCAGCTTCATTGTGAATTCTGTCCTGTGACAAGATGGAAGACAGCCATCTGTGGTGAGTTACATCAACGCTTGTAAAAGAGAATGTGTGTTAACGAAAGAGTTAACGTAGAAGTGAAAAAGAGGGAGTTAATCTGTCGCTTGGATTCAGCCAGTGCTTCTGATTGAGTTCATTTCTATTTGGAAGACAAATATGCTTACTTGTTTGTGTAGCTCTAGGAAGAAAAGGGAATATTTGTCCTATGTCACTTAAGTGTTTCAGTCGTCCTAGTGGATTTGCTTGGACTGGAAAAGAAACCATAGATCCCAGTTTTGGAAATAATAACAACACTAAGGCGGAAGTTCAGAAAATACAAATTTATCTCTTTCAAAAGCAGCAATAGTTTCTCAACCATCAACAATTCTTAGTGGTAACTTACATTTGACTTCTCTATATTCACATTCTTAGTAAGTTCTAAAATTATTTATGAAAATAGTTTTAAGCTAAAGCCGTAATAGCCGTCTTAAATACATGTTAGAAGGTTAATTCCAAGAAAAGTACATATTGTAAAAATAATCTTAGGTGAATTAAATTGGTAGGTGTTCAGATGTTTTTCTGTTGGAGAAGGCAAAATTAAGTTCAGCAAGCTTCTTTTCCAGTAGGTGCATAATGAAGGTTTAACGGGTCTGGTTCATTTAAAAAAAAAAAAAAAAAAAAGCAAACCCTAATCTGTTGCAGGCTTATTTGAAAGGCAGAAGTGTCCAAGAGGGAAACACTGCAACTTTCTTCATGTATTCAAAAATCCAAACAATGAGTTCTGGGAGGCCAATAGAGACATACGTATTTCTCCTGAACGGACTAATCAGTCGTCTAAAAACTCTGAGAGGAGAAACAGATCAAGCCATCGCGATGACTATTACAGCCGGTCAAGGAGAAGGGGCAGCCCAAGCCCAGATCATTCTTACCGCAGAAACGGAGAATCTGAGAGAAAAAAGAATCGCCGCAAAAACAAGAGGAGGCGCCGGTCTGGCAGGTCAAGGAGTCGAGAAAGGAGGAGGTCTCACAGCAGAGGGAGAAAGAGGAGAGGACGCAGCCGCAGCAGAAGTTACAGTCGAACACGTAGTCGGAGCAGAAGTCGGAGCTCTTCTCGGTCCAGGAGTAGGGGTAAAAAGAGATCAAGCAGCAGAGGAAAAAATAGTGAAACTCCCAAAACAAAGTGAGAATTAATCTTAGAAGTTGCTAATTGATCAAATGTAGAGCTGACAAAAATCTTTCCAATAGGGCACCAGATACGTTTGAGTTTCAAATAAAGTGTTCTTGCACATTAAAATGTTTCTTCCTAATAAAGGAACCTAGGTTACTGTGTGCTAAGCTTCAGAAAACTAAAAGTTTAAGTCCTGTAATAAGGTGTAAATGTTAAGTGCTCTAGCTACTCTGTCCCTCTGAACTACTGCAACATCTGGATGCATCCTGAATACAAAATAGAAAGAGAAGTAAAGCTGTTTTGGTATATGCTTATTTCTGTGTAACGTGTGTGTTAAGTGTTTACTGTCCCTGTAAGGAGTTAGTACAGAACAGCTAGTGTGCTGTCAGTTCACACAACAGCACGCTGCCGGTTGAAGTCTGTGTAAAAGACGGCCATTTATGTTTACCATATGTTTACGGGCTATCTCGTTCTAGACAAAGTAATATAATCATGTTATGCATTGGAGAAAAGGGATCTAAAAGGCTTCACTGTTTGCTTGTACAATACTTGCCCAGTAGGAGCTTTGTGGTCGTAAGTGTTGGATTTTTCTCTCTCCTGCAACTGAGCTGCTGAGCTAATTGCCTGTAGGGATTGCAGTAGACTAAAACCAAGTAGGAATTACAGAGGAAAACAATCAATTTATTCAGTACCTTAATCCCCAAGTAAGTGTGGAGACCAATCACTTGTAATCCCTGGAGTGAAGACAGAAAATACTTTGCATACTTCTTGGTTGCATACCATTTGTAGTTGAAAACAACCTGCCTAACCTATTATGGAGTGGGCTGAAAAGTGTAAATCTGGTGACTAAAGATGGGAATGCAGTTGTAAAGGCTTGAGATGTTGTAGAGTGGCTAAAGAAACTCAGTATTATTTTATACCTGAAGTAATATTTCATTTTTTTTTGTGAGAGGAGGACTTGATATAAAGCCTTTTTTTAGGCTTATATTACAGTTTAAGGCACCCTACTGCCTAGCTTCCCTACAGTCAAGGTGGAGAGGGGTCCTTAAAAATGAGGTTATCCGGACAAAGCTTTTTAGAAATGACAGCTGTGTTAGCGGAGTACCTGCAATTAGCAAAGTTCTTAATAGCTTTTTCTTCAGTTTTAAATGAAAGAGTTGTGCTGTTAAATGGACTGTACTTCACACTGTTTAACTTTACGTTTTTAACTTGGGCACTTCAATGTCTGTTTATTGCTTGGAGAGAGCAGTTTGTGGCCCTGAGGGTGCGGGTGCCCCAGGTGTCTGCTGGCTGCAGAGAGAGCTCTCTCTTCAGCCTCTCCAAAGACCTTGGGACTCCTGCCTCTAGAGTACAGTTCAGACCACTTGCTAAGTTAGAAGCCTCTGAAGTAGGCATGAAATGCTCCCAAATAGGTGTTTGTTACGACTCAACAACGTAGCATCAAGTTCTTTAGAAAATCTGGACATCCAAACTCCAGTGTAGCGTTCCTCATAGCAAGAGCATTTTTTTTTCTCCCAGGATAGTTAAGAGTGAATGACCATTGCTTCTGGATATAATATATATATATTTTTGCTTTTCTAATTGCATACTGCACCTAGCATGCTGATTATAGATTTTCCTTCTTTCATGTGTAACTGTTGTCCAATTTGGAGTAATACAACAGAAGTGCTATATATTGTTGTTCAGTTCAAACCCGACTTTCACTATATATTGTCATAACTGTAGGCAGAACTGTAGCTTAGTTAATTTGATTAAATGTTTTAGTTATTAACAGACGTAGGGACTGATAGCATAACTTTTGAAATAATAACTTCATTTGAAAGGCATATTTCGATGGATAGACAGCACTGTTTTAAATTACATTTGAGAAATTTGTGGCAACCGCGTTCTCTTAATATATCTTTTCTGACTAGATCTTACAAGCAGATTTTCCCCAGGGTTTCTATTTTTTCATAGCTGCTCACTTGTCTAGTTGGGGCACTTGTACAGAACGTGGCAAACCGGTACAGTTGAACTGGCCTTCCCCACTTGCTGGGCAGCATCACCAGCAGGCCAGTAAGCTCATTTCACTGGTGCTGCCTCGCATCCCACAGCCCACGTTCTGGTGAGCCAGCCTGCTGGTGAAGGCTCTCGGGTGGAAAAGTTGATTTGTGCCACCTGCTGCGCAGCGTGCCGCTCGTGCCATTGCTGAGCGTTATCTGATGGAAGTAAATCACCGAGCTCAACCAGAAGTGAAATGGGTGGTAGGATGCTGATTTTGTGAAGATCTGTGACAAGCAGGGTAAAGTAAATGAAACAGACCTCTCTAGGATTGGAAACCAAGTGCCAACTAAGACCCACGTGAGAATTCCACAGGTAATTAGGCTCCTTGTCCCCACGGTTTTGTAATGGGATTGGGGAAGCTGAGCTGCTGTATTTTATTATTTTTTTTTAAAGTTCTTAATAATAATTAAAAAAAAAAAAGTTGCTCAGAGATGCATGTAAAACTTAAATATACTTTATTTCTGCTATTCTAATGGCTAAGGCTTCAGCTTTTTTTCTTGAGGTCTGGATCCAATGTGCTGGCTGCACCCATGCGCTGTAGAACTGGTAGCTATAATTATCATTGTTTCACATGCAGTCTGCTTATTACACAGAAATTGAGTGCTGTAGATCTGACATTTAGTTTGCATTTGTTAGCATGAAACCTGGCATTCAACCAGTTTTCAAAATTAAGAGTTCATATATTTCAGTAGTTTCCCTACTTCATAATCTTAAGTAGTGTCATATGCATGGTTTTGTGTTTCCTTATTAGCTGAGTGAGCTATTTATTCTGAAGAGACAAAGAGACTAGAAGTTCTTAAATGTTAAGCTCCCTTTTTTTTTTTTTTTTCCAAAGGGGAAAAGCCCCAGAAACCACAGAAGGGATTTAAATTTGCAAGGAATAGCTTGTTCTCACCATGTACTCTTCTGCATAATCCACATAAAAGGACCTTATAATGTGAATTACTAGTGGCTAGTCAATTCCTTTTTTTTTAATAACTGCTTAAGGCAGTTGCTTTCAAACTTTTTAAAACGTCATTGTGTAAGGATCACCAAGAGGCTTTGGACTGATTATGAAAGCAGGTATTGACACAGAGCTGCAAGGAGGTGGTTAGGGCAGCAGTGGGGGCCTGCCAGCCAGCTGACGGAGTCAGGGCAGGGAGCAGGCACTGCTCTGACCCTTTTCCTGTGGAAGGAGTAACGTACCTGAGCAGGAAGCTGAATGTGAAGTCCAACTACTTCATGAAAACCATCCTGTGCCAGGTGACTACCTGAAGCGTTTTGTGACAGTAAGCTAGCACGCTTCCTGTGGCAGAAAGGGAATACTGGCAGAGGGGTAGGAGCTACTCCTGTCAGCACCAGTAGTATCCCTGCCTGGTGTGTTCAGGCTCCTGGGAAATAGGTTTGCCTTCTGCCAGCAGCACACCTTCATGTTTTCACCGGTGCCTGTTTTGAGGTGAATTCCCTTTCCTAGATGCTTCTGTGCTTGTTGCATAGCTAGCTACCATCGCACAGCTCACATGCCGAATGCAAGACTTGCATTTTCACGAGGGAACAAGCGTACAGGAAGGCCTTTCTTCTCTGGCCCTTTCCATTAGTGATGGAATGAGTGGTCAGAAAATATTTTAAGTAAATTTTCAGCTTTATACACTTCAGGCGGACATTCTTTCATTCAGTTGCATATTACCACATGCAGTGTATCAGTAATTACCCTGATGTTTACTGGTTATATACATGTACCAGTAGCAGCATCTTTGGGATGTGCAAAGTAACGGTTTTCAGAAGAAATACAGGAGGCTGCTCAGAGATGCTGTTGTTCCCTGTCGCGTAACAGCACTTTAAAAATGTGAAAGTTAAAAACTTAAAAGCTTGATTTAGTTTCTTATATCACTTAAAGAATGCAGCTGATTTTGCTGTCACTGTAAGCTTGTATAATTAAAAAAAAATAAATTATTCCACCCATCCTTCCGTTCAGCTCTGGTGTATCAGCTGAACACAGCATCTATCACATTTTTTTAAAAAAGAGCTATCTGACAAATACAGTTCAGAAAGCTACTAGACTGAGTAGAAAGCAAGCTGTACAAGCATAACCCATAAACATGGTAATTCAGCAAAGAGGCAGCCACAGCATGACCATAATCAGTGTTAACTCAAAAGGAACAGCAGATATTTAAGAAGGCCTCTTCAACTTGAAGATTCAGTGATCGTAGTGAAGGCACTCAAGCCAACAACCCCTTGCCTAAACAATTCAGAAAATCTACAGGATTCCTTAGTTTTTTTCTCCCCTTTTCTAAGTAAGGTAGGAGATTCAAGAAACAAAATCTTACTTTCACATTAAAGAACGCCCTATAGATGCTAAGTTTTCCCCATTCTTTTTCTGGTAACATCAAGCAGTTCAGTTGTTTTAGAAAGCTGGAAAGCAGATGAGCCAAGAGAAACTTTTGGTTGAGACTAGGACTGTGCATGTTGTATTGACATGTTCATCATTCCACATAAGGAACGGAACAGCAAGCTTGTATTATCTAGAACCCTCTCTCAAGCAACATGTGATTTGTTTTAATTTAAAGTGAAGTGGCACTACCGCAACAATTTACCATCCACTTTAATAAATTCCATGTTTAATGTGATAAGCCTTCCAAAAACTTGCTAATTTATTGCTTTCTGTAGAATTTAAATGGATGTAAATAACTGATCTTAGACACAGTATTCTCACACATTTTTTAATAAAGTGCTCAAGAGCAGGTTAAGCACTGTAATAAAATTTCCCTTTTTTTAAGCTGGCACTGAGTAGCCTTTTTTTTCCCTCAGCAAAATAGAACTAATTATATATAAACACAAAGCAATGGTGTAAAAACGGACATTTATTACAACTAAACCAAGGTGACAGTACGACGGAGGTCAAACAATTTATTCATCACAATCACAACAAAGCTTAACCCAGCCAAGCACATACAAGTGACAGTGTAAACTTTAAAAACGCTTAATATGTAGGAAATTGCTTCAGGTTTGACTAAAGGTAATTTCACCGCTTTGATCTCACACTGAGGGGTATTCTAACAGCACTTCAACCTCATCTACCCCCACACATTGTGCACGGAGGAAACACAAACCACTGCTTTTTGGTGCCTTAAGTTAACCACAGTCTCTAGCAATGGGGTATGTTCAAATCCCAGAAAGGGCTTAAGCAAAGTTGAATGCTGTGAGTTCACAGGCTCTGCTCCAACACTGCCACTGAGACATGCAGACCCACCCCTGCCTTCTGCTGCTACCCACAATGGGACCTGGGTCAGGGAACTCACGCCTGTCACCACTGACCTTCTTCCGGTGGGTTACATTTAGCCCCCATGAGGCCAGGCCCACAGCCTGGCTGTCCCCAAAGCTGTGTAACTCCTTGTGCCAGTGCTGCACAACTGCCTCCATCAGCCATGCCAAAGCTCAGTTTGGTGAGAACATACATGGCACTATGTACGTAACTGACCCAGCCAAAACATGGACTTCTACAGTGAAATTGCTGGGAAGGGAAGAGAGGGAAACAAAGGGACCATGCACGCACACACAACTTTGCTACTCCCAGCTGTGCTGACACCTTCTCAGAACTCGCAAAGCATACATAAGCCACATTTCCTCAAGTGAAACCTTTCGAACATACAATTAAAGAGCCTGCGAGAAGTGTCACACTATCACCTGGTATCATTTTGCCCCATTTGCAGTGAATCTCATCTACAAATCTGGTTTTAAAAGTTCACTGCAAATTAGTTGGTTATACCATACACCAGGGAGGAGTTTTATAAGGGATGTGCCACAGGTGGAAGATGTAAGTCAATAGAAGTATTCAAACATGAAGCTGATACTGTTTTTCCTAAAGGTGCTTATACACCCATTAATGTGTAACTATAAAACACCAATAAATACAAATTAATTTGTAGAGTTCAAAACAAAATCATAAAAACTCCCTTTTGTAAAGCTCCCTCTTTCCATGTTCAAAAGTATCCCATTTTCATTACATACCTCTATAGTGTCAAAAAGGCTACTTTTGTTGTGTGTTTATATTCAGAGCAAGCTAATACTGATTTAAAAATAGTTTCCATTTGGATTTTTAACAACATGCATTCCCTTTTTAATATAGTAACTTGCACAGTTTTGCTCAGATGACTACATGTAAATGCATTTTCACTGCTAGTAAATGATCAGTTTGCAGTTTTCTTGCAAGAAGCATTACCACCTTAACAGTTTTTAACCAGTTTGATATGCAGATCCTATGAGGATTCTTTGGTATAATGGCAAATTCAGTAGTAAACAGTTATTTCCAATCTTAATGCATCAACTGAAAGAACGCAGAACTATCACAGCTGTTGACTAAAAACATAGATGAACAGAAGTCTTTGGTTGCATAAACAATTTCTGCAATATAACATTTCATACTTGAAGTTGTCCATGTAGTTTCCGTTCATTTAGATATGCTATGGCAATGATACATTTATTTCCTGAAGTCAAGTTTGCTTATAAAAAACAGTACACTTACTGAAATCAAATGCAATTTTTCTATAAATGCAGAGAAGAGAGACATTGAGTCAATTTAAATCTAATTCCCTTTTGTTTATCATGTTTGGACTTGGGTTTCTTGTTCCCTTTTCAAAAGGAGAATTTCTCTTGTAGGCCTGAATGAAGCAGCTTAGCAAAACAGTAATACTGACAAACAGCATCTTACACCATTAGCTAAACATTACAATGAAGGCAGTGAACATTTACAGTATGAAACACTGAGATGTCATCAGCGGAACTGAAGATTTATGTCAATCCAATTTCTTCAAGTACACTACGTGGGGTCTCTGCTTCCTATGGAAGGAAAATTTGAGACAGTGGTAAATGGATCCTGTGCTTCTACTGAACAGCACCATACATGAGAGTTAGTATGAAAGATGCTTAATTAAAGAAAAGCTGAAAGACATGAAAATATAAAAGCATTGCAGTTTGCAAACATGGCATTAGCTGCACTTTTCAAAGAGCTGTTAATTAGATTGTCATGGTTCACAGGAAGAGCTGGTAGATTTTATTGCCCTTAAGCATAATAAAAAAAAAAAGCAATTCAAGTGTACCAGCAGGGAACAAATCACAACCCAGTAATAGAGATATGAACTGGGGAGGGACAGGGAAGCATCTTGCAATGGAGTTTGCCAGTTATTTTTGTGGTAAATTGTTTCATGGGTCTCTGCTAGGCTAGAAGGAATACATGGATGAAAAGACTGAAGCTGCTTAGATACAGTATCCCTCATGCTCTTCATGAAGAGCCTGAACTTTTTACACAGGTAACATGCTTAGCTTAAAAAAAAAGTCCAGGTTCCTTGGTACACCTGGTGTCAATAAATTTACTGTTCTGACAGTGGAGGAATTGCCAGGATTGGAATTGGTAGAATACAAAGTTTTAGGCTAATTCTATTTTTACAAAGCTTTTTTGTAGTCAGAGCAAGTTGTTTTATACAAAATTCCAAAGGGTTATCATCAGTTCCATGTTCATTGTTGCTATAGCATCTGGAAAAAAATACTAGTTTGATCAGAAACATTAAGCAGTATTTTGCCATAACTATTAACAATATGATAGTAAATAAAAAGGGATACTGTATCTTTATGGAAACATAAGCATTAATACCCAGAGTATGAATAAACTTACTTTAGCATCCTAAAGCAAGACATGTCATGAAGCAGGAAAAAGGCAGATAACAGTTAAAGCAGCAAACAAATGTTTCCTAAACAAACTTATCTAAACATTTTTTAGATTTTTTTTTTTTTTTTGGTAAAGTACAAAATTAAAAGCTTTAAATCTTGCAAGCAACATCAGAACTTTGTTTCTATGGACTTTGACTATGGAGCACAAAACGATCACATTTAGAATCTTCAATCTATTCAATTCACATGTAGGACTATTTAGCACTAAAAGAAAAGCTATAATATTTTAAAGGCAAATTCACTTGAAAGTCAGCATTTGGAAAAGTCCACTGCTGAGCGCTTTCAGATGGCTTCCAAAATCCAGAAAAAAAGCAAGTTAAAACTAGAAGCGGGATTCTCAGTGAATTAAGGATGTAGTGTTTTCTCACTGGTGCAATATTTAATTCTTCTTGGAACTGCAGTGGCCTTGATAAAGCAAGGCAGTATGGCTTAAATACTTATGTGTTCTAACATGCCCCCTCCACCCCCCCAAAAAAAAAAGACACTGCTCGAAGAGGAAGCTATATCCTTTCTCTCTCTATATATATATCCTTATATATATATATATATATATCATATAAGTTTTTAATATAACCTATAGCATTAAGTTCCCAGATTACTTCATTGCATTCATTTTAGAGGATATGCCTCTCCCCTATCCAGTAACCAAACACATTTTACTCCAAAAAAATCCTCCACTTTTAACCAACTATAGCAACAGAACTCAAGTGGAAAAAAAAAAAAAACTTGAGGAAAACATGAAATCACGAAACTTCTCATGGATTTCTGGGTCTTGAAAATATTTGTAGTAGAACAATCATGTAAAGTTTTAAATTGACTCAACAGCACTAGATATTTACAGTTAGAGTGGTGAAGCAGTGTATTCACTAAAACCTAATAAATGTTGCTCTAACTCTGAAGACAGCGCACTGCTGCTATCGTTAGAGCAGTTTACTATTACCATCTCCACTGCCTATTCAAAGCTGCAGTTAATTTTCACCAGGCATATACTTAAATTAAGATTAAATTTCTTCAAATAAATCAAGCTCATTGGCTGATAATGAATTTAAAGCAAATTATTTCGGGGACATTGGCTACTTGCCCACAGGTAGACCTCACCAGTTAAACTCAGTAAGATGTCAATGTTTTAATACTACAGCAGTAGCCTTGAGGCAAACATGCCTTCTTACATGCATATCAACAGTATAATCTCAACAGGAACACCTAAAAGCTGATGTGTTTTGCTAGAATAATTTCATCAATTATGACTTTTAAGAAACAAATGGAATGGATTATGTTTTGTTCATGTTATTTGTTTTAGGAAGTGTCAAACATTTTATGCAATTATGGAATACATTCTGCTTTATTATACACTACCTGCAGCACAGAATCACCCAAGGCAAACAATGCAAATTTGAAATATATCAGAACACAGATGAGGAAAAAAGCCATTCACATGAGACAAAAGTGCATGCAATACTTTTATTTCAAACATGCCAGGGAAGCTAATTCATTACCTAGTCATTTAGAAGCAAGCAGCTGTATACAGATAACAAGAAAAACAGCATCTCATTACAGCTCAATGCACAGCATTTTAAGCCAACAGGCATGAAATAATGCAGGCTAAAGCAGCATTAACCAGACATTCAGAAATACATTGTTAATGTCTTACAGAAAAAGGCAAACTTGGAAATGGAAAACCACTCCTATGATCTTGTCTTCTACGACTTCAGAATGCTGCAAGTCTAACCCCAATCTTTTGTCCCATCCCCTAAATCTCTCATCTTTATGTCAGTTTAACACTTGAGATGTAGTGCATTACCACATATAAGATGTGGAACTGGCTACCTGTAAGTAGTTAGTTAACCTCTGCAACCACCTCTGCTAATTACATTTCAACAATTTTCAAAGACAGCATTAGGTTTAGGTTACAAAATACACTCTTCTGCTAGGCTAACAGAGGATGCCGTGAGTGCCCTCTCATTCTGCCCCCTCTGACTAAAAGCTAATCATATTTATGTGTGGCAGTTTGCTGATGCACACTGCAGTCTGCACTTAAAACTGGAAATACCAATTGAAGGAGACACACTTCAAGTATGCTATTAACAAACTTAAAGTCTTCCCACATGATTAGGATGGGAAAACAATGAACTTGTTCTCTCCTTCAGCAGCAGCAATTTTTTAACTCACATCAGTGTTTTGAACATTGAAATACAAATGTTGTAACTTCCAGATTCTCTTAAGTCATTCTCATTGCCCTAATCAATTCTGTCTTCCTTCTTTTTGTAAGGTAAGGCACACTATTGTACAAGATTCAGCAAAGGATACTGGTATGAGCATCTTTAATTAAGATGCAAGATCTACGTAGAATTATGTGCAATATTTAATACTTGTGTATATATGTAGTAGTTCCACACACTACTACTACACTAATATCTCAGTAAATATTAATATAATCTACTGATTTTAACTCTATGTTTAAATACCACCAAAACTCAGTTAAAAGATAACAGGTCAAGTAATGTTACAGTACAGGTGCTGCAGCAAATAGATATTTAGCTCAGAAAATTCTGCAGAACTTTTAAGCATAAGACTTCAAGCTTACACACAATAAAAAAGTTAAACCATATGCCAAGAAGCACAAGTTTCGTTGAAATGAGACATGTGAAGAGACAACACTGTAAAACATAGGGGGAAGAGGAAAGTACAACAGCAGAGAATGGTTGTGGTATTCTATTAGATTCAAGATGACTGGATTCACCAAGCTGATGATAATGTTGTCATGAGTAAGTCACAGGTCTATCTCCTCTGAAATTCTGCATGCATGATGAATGAAGCCATTTAGTACACTGGGACATTAAAGTATTCATGACGTGGCTACAAAAGAAATGTACATATTCTTACACATAATAAAAAGGTGGACATATATGCAAGGAAAAAGAGATTCTCACTTTTGTATCCCTGACATGGAAGTACATTTTATACATAAAATAAATATCGTATTTTTAACTACTCAGGGTTTTCTAGGGAAAAATAATGTTTTTACCCCCCTGTACTTGCATGCTGGCAACCAACATACAGGAGAGTTTCACATCATAATTACTCTAGTAATTACTCTAGAAAGTTCATTGTTTCTTCTCAGCCAAAAATTGTTTGAAGCTGAGTAACTGTTCCAGAGATGGCTCACCCTGTGTATCTGCTACGTGCTAGCCTCTTTGGCAGGCATCAACTTTTGGCTGCTGAGAGAGACACGGTGGTGTGCTATGTGAACTCCTGACACCTCCTACCAAATCCATTCTCACAGGCACACACTGATAACAGGCCCCAAAATGCAACTGCAAGAAGCACAACACGCCAGGGTAATGCAGCAGGGGATTACCTGACAGAGAAATTACCATACTTTTAAAGAGCGCCTGTCTAAAAACTGGGAGGAATCTGAGACACCTCTCACAGCAGGCCAAGTTCTTCACTTTTGAATTATGCCACTGAACTCAATAACCCAGCCCTTTATTTTATCAGCATGAAAGTTAGTACATGATTTGTTGAAAGATGTTAGAAATCAAGCAACACTCAACTTTTTTTTTAACCCCCACAAAAAACAATGCCTTGAAGACAGATAAGGAAGTTTTTAAACAAAGCAATAGTGATTTAGGAGCATACACCTCAGATATGCCAGTTAAGCACTGTCTGGGAGAAAAACCTCTCTGCATACTAGTTAGCATCTTTCATTTTATACCCATTAAAACCTTCAAAGTCTTTTAGCACCCTATCTCCCCAAATCACTGAAGTCTTGGAACAGAGCTTCGAAGTTCCGGTAACTTCGAAGCCTAACACTTCCTCCATCCTGTGTATTTCACAGCAGTATTGCCATCTAATTTACAAAGTGTTCAAGGTTGAATATTTTTTAAATTCTTATCTCTCCACTTAGTAGAAGTCCCAACAAAAATATCCTAGAGGCTTTACAGGACGTACATTGCTTTTTAAGAATCGGTAACCTGACCATTATTTTGTACCAGTTACTTAAAATTATCAGGAACAAATCCAGTAGTTCTCATACAACAGCTCAGTGGCAGTTGAAAAGTGAAGTCTGCTGTGATTTTTGGTAGAACTACAAAAAACTGGTGTATAGCAGTGAATTATAAATGGAATTTTAACTCTTAAAATTCTTACTAAAGTCAAGTGTCAGCATATGTTTAAAAATGAGAAAGTACCGGAGTTGAAGCATATTTTTAACTGGAAAAGGAAACAAACAGTATACAGTACTAGCCCCAAGGAGTATGAGCCTCGATTAAAAAGAAGAGTAATTCTAGAAGCCTCCACAGACAAAACATTTCCAGAGATAATTACTGAGAACTTCTGTTTTACTTACGTTGCTGGCATGACACCCATTCATAAAGACAACTAAAAAACAGGCATAATTGTAACAATCTAAACCACCTAATTTTTACATTTTTGTATTTTCAGTTTTTACCTGTTATCTTTTAGTTTTACACTACCTGATATCAACAAGTAAGGACATGGAAGTGTTCCTTTTTTATTTATTTACTTGTTACCTTTCGGTAATTTCCAAGCTACCCAGTTACAACTGAATATTCTATTCCCCCCAGCTCACCCTCCAGGTATTCCCCACCTCATTCTTTGAGATACCAACCACTGAAAATAGGAATTAAATTTCTCTGGTGTGAAAATACTGGCACACAAAATTAGATGACTGACTCCTGACTCAAATTAATCTTACGGGACTAGGGTCTCATCTTGACAGAAATGTATTACCTACTGACAAGGCAAGATAGAGTGTCAGATAACAATAGGAAGAAAGCGGTAATTTCACTCCTGGCAGCATTTTAGCCTATGGAACATGTAAATACCACCTGCAACTAGCCTAGCAATAAACTGACATTGTAGAGGTGAGTCCAAAAGATGAAAGGGAAGATAACAGTAACTGAGAGATGAAGTGATAGCAGCAAAATCGTGAGATGGAAACTGCTGCAGTTGCAGCGAGCCCTCTGTACCGAGGACATCCTAGAATATCACACACAGAGGGTCCGGCACTGTGGTAGCCTGAGAACCAACAGAAAGGAAAAAAAATGACAAATTGTATCTGGTCAGAGAACTACGGTACCTCTCATACTTCAACTATGAACTGCTAAATTTCTTGCTGTGTTCCCTGCCACACTGCCTCCAGATAAGTGAGCCTGCGGGTCTGATTACCAGAAAACTTACTTGGGAGGGGAAAGGACAGATGTCAGCTTTTTCAACCAGCATGTAGACTACCTTGCCTTCCTTCTATGGGACTCTACAGACCTCAGACATCTGAGCCTGTGAAGCACGTGCTTAAGATAGCTAGCTAGCCGTGAGATTATAAATAAATTAATCTAGCAGCTAGGGAAGAGGTAATGGTGTTCTTACAGAACAATACAATGTCAAACTAACATGAAACACTACCCCTGAAAAATCACTTATTTTAAAAATTTTTATGTCAACTGTTTATCTGCCTTTAACATGTACATCCTAGTTAGTAGAATTTTTTTTTTTTTTTCTCCAAACTGACATTTGTGTTTGCAGCTCATTTTTAGAAGCTGGTAACACTGGGATTTTCAATCCAAGTCATTAGAGATTAAATTAGAAAAACGGTAGAATTTGGGTCACAGAACTATTTAGCCAGCCCAAGCAACATTTTTTCTCAATCAGATTTGTAATGACTCAGCCTAATTAAATATCATAGTCATACAAAAATTAGAAGGGACTTTATTTAATCCAGTCCTCCAAACAGCATACCTGGAACATTACTGATATATATATATATATATATAATCTGTTAAAAGCATCCAGTGATGGGAACTTAACACCCCCCAGGCAATTACTCAAATGCTTCATTATCATCGCTACTAAAATTTTTCCAAACATCTACTTGGAATTTATTTTCTTGCTGCAATTTTTGTCTGCAGTGGACAAGAAAACAGTCTATTTCTTTCAGGTATTAAAGAGATGAGAAATAATTTATGCCTAAACCAAGCTGACTCAAGCTCAGTGTTTTGCCCTGCTGACAGTTCAACAGTGAAAAACAGACTTGAAGAACACCTGGCATGCCTCATTTGTCAGGTAAAATTTGCTTAGGTTTTTGTTTCAACTTTCGGTCAAAACCAGCACAAACCCCCATGGATGTAAGCCATGCTAAACTGCAGACAAAAATGTAGTGGCTACCTCATGATAAAGACTTGGTGTTTTGTTGCTTATTTGTTCTTTCCCAGCATCTAAACAACCCCAAGTGAGAACAGACAAAATGCAGGACCATGAAGTGCACAGCAGTTTGGGAATGATTCTACAGAAAAAAAAACATCTGTAAAAGAAAGGGGAAGGATGAGGGTTTCTGTTTGAAAACACAAAGCTCTTACAGCAGAGATTAACATTTAACGAGCACTTCTTCAGTAGTTCTTCAGAAGCAATTACTTTTACACTCTACTTCTGAATCTTTATTAGGAAATATTTCTAATGAGAGGCTGCTTTGGGAAACTGCTACTGTTCACTTGAAGTTTCAAGGACCTTAAAATAGTAGAGTAACTGTTTCCCAATCTTTGCTTAGCTAAGTACTCAGAAACTGCAGTTACAGGGTTATTGGGAAAAGTCTCCTTTACTTACAAGGGAGAGTGATGTGTTTTGTTTCCTCAAAGAGCCTAGAAATACCCACGAGGTCTTCACTGTGTTCAAATACAACTATTACCTATGATAGTGTTTAAAAACTAAAAAAAAATCTATAGCGATTCCAACTCCAAGTCAAGACCTTATCTGCAATTTCCTATGCACAGAGGACAAAAAAAAACCTTAAAGATTGGTGAAAATCAGTCAACATGATACTCTGAAACAGCAAAAGTTGTCATGGATGTGTTTCTCAGCAAAATGTTCTAGCATGTGTGTACAATTAGGGTCTTAAATGGTTACCATTACCTCAGCAGACCAGAGCAGGAGGACATGACACAATTAGCAGTGACCTGCCTACCTCCCTCTCAAAAGCAGGAGTAAAAATACCAGTGGAAACTTTACGTACTGTAACCGGATAACAGTGGGTGGTCCTGCTTCTTGCTATTTCTGACCTGCTGGATCAGGAGTGATAATCGCTCCGGGAGGCAGTGCTTTCGACCTGCCTGTCAGTTGCTACAAAGTGAGCTAGGAAGAATTAACATGGTCTGGGCTTACATGGTGAGGATGATTCTGAACATCCACTGGAGGCTTCGCATTCTCACCACAAGAGCACAAAAGCTCAGAATGCTCTGTATTACGAAGCCAGAGCCAAAGTTACAAAACAAATCACTGAGCTCTCCTCTCCCAGACGATATCTGTATGTTTGGCACGTTGCCAAACAATGCACAAAAGGATTCATTTATGTTTTCTTCCATTCTCTTCCAGTCCTGCACTGCGGCTAGAGGTTTACATTACTTATTCCCCTTTACTTAAGAAACCATTGCTTAAACTGCTGGGCTGTGTTTCTGAAGGGATGACCAGAATATACTGTTGTAACAGCCATGTCACGTCCAGTATCATTCAGCTTCCATGGCAATGGCGTTTAAGCAGTCCCACTCCTTCCTGTTCTGCAGCACTTCGCCTTCCTATACTTGTTTGGACAAATGTTTGCAGGGCCAGTTTGTTAACAAGAAAGAGAAAAGTTGCTGACTATGGGCTTTTATAAATGAACATTTAAATAAAAACATGTATCATTTTACACACGATATATGAGAAACACTGGATTTTTAAAACACATATACTGACAATTGTTGAAAATAAAATAGAATTTAAGTTACATTATCAGCTTTAGCATATGAATACAAATCTTCTCTTGCCTGCAGCCAACCTTCTTTACCACTGATGACCTTCATTCCTATATATGAGCAGCAGTTACTTCCAGGAGGCAAACCATCCCTCTCACTTTGTGCAGCCATCTGGCTGTCCCTCTCCACTCACCCCAGCAGACATCATCCCCAGTTCTGCAAATCCTGTGGAGTCACAGCGAGCAGAAGTTATGCCCTGTACACAGTGACTATTCTTTCACTCCTTTCAGGGAAAAGCACAGCCCAGGAAGAAGCATCCCATAGGCAACTGATAACACCACTGTTTAAATCAGTGGGGACAAAGCACAGTTGTTCAGCTAAATCCACGCCCCCATGGAATTAAAGGAGGACATACTGTAGATAAAGTCAAGTCACCCAGAATTCTCTAAGCTTGCATGTTCCTCAATCGGTCTTTGTAGCAGTCTAAGACAACAAAAGATTAACACTCCTAAATAAAAATTCTATGCTTAACATAGGTCTTCATTCAAAATGAATGAACATCCTTTTTAAAGTTCTAATCACAAGAAAATGTTTACAGTCACAGCATTAACGCTAACCTCACCACGAAAACCACACTTTGTGAATAAACTTATTATAAAGAGAAAAAAAGCAATAAATGTAAAGAAAAATGTGGAAAAAAAACTGAGTTGGAACATTTAGATTGTCTTTTAGTTGTTTTAGTATATGTCTAGATTCACATAAGTAATTCAGTTTTGAACGACTCTTGTTGGCTGCCTGAATTCTATAGATCTACTATGCAAGCATAACAGTTACTCCCCACTCCCCGAAACCAATCAACCGCCATATCATGGACTAGGTAACTTCTAAGTGGTAAAACCATCCATATAACAATATATTTGATTTTGAACATGTTACAAAACATTTTTTTCTATTATAATAATTTTATTTGGTCTGGAAACTAAATCTTGATCTTTATAAAGCTGCATATGAAATTGCATTTATTACTGCAGTTCCACATTACAAAAGCCAATTTGTCCACTGAAATACTTGTATATCCTGATACCAAGTAAGCAGCAGGCTAATTAAGTTTTCTCTAGCAAATCATTTTCATGTGCGTTTTAAACTTGCCTTATTTTAAGATAAAATCTTACCTTTATTAGTAGGACTGCCACAATGTACTCCACTTACGCTTTGGACAAAAATATGTTGCAATGCACTATATATGCAAATAAGCTTTGTTCTGTCATGCAGCATCCGGCACTTGATATACAGTCAATTGCAGCAGCACCCAGTCTTTTTAGGACCCATTTCCTTTGCACAGCAGATGTAAACAGCCCATTTTCCAGTAAATACACATTTACATGGGTTGATTGTAAGTAAACAAAGCCAAACATCTGTTTAGTTATTAGTTTTGGTATCCATTTCTCTAACTTGCATTATCCCACTTAATTATTGACACCAAAAGAAAGCTAGTAGAAGTCAGACACTTTGAGTTGATGCGGTTAGTACAACAAAGGAAAATAAAAGGGAACACTCAAAGCACTCTTCAAAGACCATCATGCAAGTGTTGCAGAAGGTTAAGCCCATCACCCGTTTTTGTTTACCCTTGCAAGGATTTAATTACACGTGCAACAGTCTTTGCATAGCACCCATTTAATCCATGCCACCAAAATGGTAAACTTGGTAGTTACCAATCACTTAGATGGGGGTCAAAAGGGCTAATGTCTTAGATTGCTCTTAATCATAAGATATCCTCAGACAAACCTCCCCAGTCTTCATTCTGGCTCTATAAACACAAAATCAAGCAGCAGTGAAAATGTAGTATCAACTATGTAAAAAACAAATTAAAACACTATTTACAGCTTATTTCTATTTAAGATAAGTTAGAAAATATTCTCGTTTTTATATAAAAGTAAATTCAGTTATTTCACTTAAAAATATTTCAGCTATTGTTATTCTTTAACACAATTTTATGAGGTCCTACTAAAAGTCCACCGTTAAGAAACCAAACAAATGCATTAGTAAAGAACATCTGTTCAAAGATTCTATATAGATGCATTAAAGAATGCATTAGTTTATTTTTCACTTCTTAACAAGCTAAGGATATTAATTCCTTAAACGGATAAGCTCTAGAGTTAATCAGAAAGCTTTGCCTATGCTTGAATAGAACTTAAAATCGGTTGTTCATTATTGTAACCTTAACGGACTGAGAGCGAAGTAGCACAGGATGGTATCAAATTTACATATATTTAATCCAGTGACCATTTCACACAGTGCTATTACTAACATTGGTATTTGAGTAAGTTTTGTTCCATAAAGAGATGAGTAACATTCAACTTATCCCTTAAGTAATCTAAACAATTTAATTCAAGAGCTATGTAATGATTTTTACTCCTCTCATAGTTCTCATTGTTACTTGCTGAGCTGTATGTATGTGATAAACCAGTTGTTCTCATATAGTAATGCCTGGTACAAGAAGTTGAACATTTTTGCTTTAATCCATACAGTAATCATCCATACTTAAAAAAAAGTGGATAGGCCTTCTCAGACATTTCTTGCCTTTTCAAATCAAACTTTCAGCATAAGATGAAAATACACACATTTACAATATATAGCCTACACCAGAACTATTACTCCTGTTAGACAGACTAGCAATAAAAAAATAGCTTTTTCCTCTAAAATAGTATCTAAAAGCTCCCAAACATACCAGCAACATGCCTGACATTTGTACAGATATACGAGCACAAAGAAATCAGAATCCAAAACCTAAACACAATGGGATCCCTCCTGGAGGAGTTCATTTCCTCCCCCCCCCACTGTTCTGTGGAGCTCTAAACACATCTTCACCAGTAATGAGAGTTTTAAGGAAGGACAGCACTACTGCAACATGACATCTCACACAATTCTCAGACACCAGAGGGAAATGGAATTTTCTCCTCACTATCTCAAGGTTCAAACATCTAACACTGCTCTTTTCAGCATTCTGCCAGATTTAGGGAACACGTTCTATTAAAATGTAGATTTATGTGCTCATTCAGAAAGAGCATTTAATTCTGAAGATACTCGTTACTGTCAAGCAGTCTTCTGCAATTGTTCATTGAATTTTCTCTGTTTATTGACCAAAAACATGCAACTAAGCTCCTGGAAACAACTATGGATTATGCAGCAGAGCTAAAATTTTCATCGTATCACCCTGATGCAGTACTTCTACAGACAGCAACAGAAGAGTATCTCTGGAGAAAATCCATCAGGAGTTCAGTATTGTTAATATACCCTTCACAGTTCTATAAGGATCACTTGTATAAAAGAATAATCAATTCCATAGTTAGTTTTGTGATATAAACATTGATTATTAGCATTGCCATTTATATCAGAAAGGGTACTGAATAGTTGCCAGGAACAGCAAGGACTTAACTTGTACTAACATGCCTTACTTAAAATTGTTTATAGTGTTTCAGTTTGCAAAACAAATTGAACATTTAATGCAATATAATGCTTATACTGTAGATGCCTTCCTCGTAACTTGCTGATTCTTAGGACATTCTAATCAGTTTCTGACTTAAGAGAATTACTCACATCTTACATGCACACCCTGAACAAAACTGTCAAGAGAAAACATTATGGAGACAGACTTATTAAAATGAGATTCTAAAGGTCTCCACAACGTTGTTCGGGGGAAGAACAGACTGATTTCTAACATTTTCAATTCAAAGTGAAGGATAGGTTAATATCTGACCACGTGTTTCTGGAAAGGTAACTGGATTTCTAGAATATTTAGAAACCAGTCTGCAAACCTATCATAATGAGGTCCTAAGAATCATGAAATCTAGAAAAGCAAGAAATTTCAAGGAGTATTAGCATACCTACTAACTACATCTTTCCAAAAAAAAAAAAAAAAAGAATAGAAGACACAAACCAATTATTAAGTTATCAATGAAAAAGAGTCTTAGAATGGTAAGTGAGTGAAGTATGATACAATGACATCCTGGATACTTAATGCCACATTTTGTAGGATGACATTTAGGCCTGAAAAGGTTACCTTCCCCTCCTCTCTCATTTCTACCTGGGAAAAAAAACTGAGATGCAGTTTCTACTGTTCGTTTTCTGGACAAAATCTGATTGCTTTAAACAAAAGAGTATGATCTGATATTTGCAGGAGAGCCTATTCCATAGCACATAGAGGACAGTTGAAAAATATGTATTAAAAATACAGAAGTAATTTTGCATTCAAGGATTAAAGACCTGTCTGCTACTACTAAAGAAACAACTAGTTGTAGTTAGAGGTTTGTTCCAAAGAAGTGATATACCTATGATTTTTGATGTATATTCTTAGAGTTCATTCCATCTGAAGTTCAGCTAAATTTGTATTAGGTACATCAGAAACTGTGAACACATCTTCAGGAACAGCTGGCAGGTTTTATCAGGACTTTTAAACTTAGCTGATGACAAGCAAGATAGCCATAAACAGATCTAGATACGAATTCAGTAATGCAGTTCTGCAGAGATTTTAAGTTACTTCACTTGAGCAGAATGCTACGAAGAGTGAAATAGTTAACAAAACATACTCACAAAAACAACAGTGTAAAAGAGCCATAAGTTAACTGACATATTTGTAAACACCAGACTTAAGCAGTTCCACACAATTAAAAACTTTGTAACTCTTATATCTCCTTGCTCTGCATCCTGTGAATGCCGAATTTAAGAAGCAAGCTAGTTTCCACCGCCAGAAGAATGATTTGTATCCTTGTAGAACAACAAATTGACAAGTGTACTTTCGTAAGACAAGGTGCAAATGAGTTCTTCCAAAGTGAAGCGTATTATATATACAGTAATATCACTCTAGTCAAGTTATGTATACAAGGTTTACTATATTCAAAAAATAACCATCTGTTCAGCTCATGTGGGAAAATGAACAAAAAAGCAACTGACCACTAACATATGCTTTATCTTGGTTTTAAGTAATATGTTTTCTGATAAACCATGCCAGTCCTTAAGAACAAGCAATGCAAGTTTTTATTCCCAAGACTGGAAAGAAAAATCTACCCATCAAGTCCAAAGTATCTGAAAAAAAACAAAAAACAAACAAACAAACAACAACAACAAAAAACTATTTCCACATGCATGCATTTCTTCACCTAATAGTGTATTAGCACCTACCTTTTAAACAGCATGATTAAGAAAGCATGCAATACTTCAAAAAGGAAGTCAGTATGTTGAATGCACATTCCAAATCGGACTTCTTTACTTTATGTATAGGCTCTTCTATAATACTTGACAAACTATTTTACATATCTCATGAATAAGTATGGTTATGCTTTCTCACATCTATCACATGAAGACAGAAGTAGTTTCATTCCAGGTTCTTAACATGTCCTATCAGCACCATAAGAGAGCTCGCTTTTTCTTTTTTCATCTATATATCAGTCAACAACTTTCATATAACTGGACAAGACACACACTTCATACGTAAACCAAATAATCAAAATTTAACTGCAATACAATCGCTGCCACGCATCTAACACCCTTCTGGGAACGATGCCTGAACAGCATTAAAAGATGTCAGCTACCAAAACACTACCACAACTTACTGCATCTTGTAAGAGTTGAGAGAGATTCCCAAGCAACATAGGCCTTAGGTATTTCCTAATCTGTGAATCATTAACTAAGAGCATATGCCTTTCTCCACCACAGTACCTCTCATACAGGTCCCCACAAATATCTTTTAAAATATAATTAGAAACCATTATCTGTTTATATAATCAAGCATATACATGTCTTAAGAACTGCAGCCTTAAGCTGACCAAGCTATCTACTTGAAACTGTCAGAAGTTACACATCACAGTCCAGGCAGTCAGCTCTCCCTTAAAGAGAGATTACAACGAAGATTTCATTGTTGATGCCTGTTTCGCACTGAGAGGCATACGGACAGGTATAGCCAAAGCACAGAACGTCACAGCCAACTTCGGAAAGCAGTCTACTGCAGTAGTCCGTATTTAAGAGCTAATGTGAAGCTAAGTGAAGACTGAATTCATGGCATTATGGTAAGTTTCTCAGAAGACTAGTAAGAAACAGGTGCTTACAGAGACTCTTTATGCTAACATTCCTCTATTTTCTCATATTCCAAGAACAACCTAATGCTACCTCGCTATTATACATACCTTCAGAACTCCTGCTTGCAATTAGCACATTTCATCTCCAAGAGAATTTTCACAGCCAAATTTTCATTTGCAAAGATAACTCATTCTAAAACTAAATCTACACAGCAATCTTAACCATCTTGCACAAGTCAGCTGATATTAACAATTTAACCACCCTTCTGTATACAGGATGAGGTAAGGACTTGAAATAGCAAAGTAAATGAGGGTGATTCATAGCATAATTATTTTTCATGTGGAAGAACTAGTAGACAGTTCCAGAGGCCAAACTGCAAGAGCCTATGAAAAACATTACACAGCTTCTACATTTTTGATCATTAGTAGAACAGTGATAGAAAAAATATGATTTGTGAATAGATCCACTGGCTTTTTTTTTTTGAGTTCTTCCAAAAAATACGTATTTTAAAAAATATTTTAGATGTTCTGCAATCAACTAGTGAAAGTATGCGCAACCTCTAAGAATAATGGTGGGCAAAATGGGAACAATTTCTGAAATAATTTTATAAAAAATAACAGATAAAGATACCAAGAAGAATATTAATTTTAAACTACTGTTTATAAATTTGCTCCAACCTCAAATGAAGACCAGCAATTCTCTATATATTTGGTTTCAAATATATATATATAACCATTTGTTTTAGATATTACAATTAACTCCTCAAATTTACATTTTCATCACAGTGAATAACCATGAACATCCAAGGAGCACACTAGCTTACTTGGACCATCAAATAAAAACACAGCAAACTTAAATGTAAAAAAAGGATCATTTCCTTTCCATAAAGCACATTGTGTTGTGAGTTTCATGCATTAAAAAAATCAGTCATGCATGTTTTAGATCTTCCACAGACCACATGTATGCAGCCATGCATAAACAGTGTCTGCAAATTTGCCTCCCTCAGTATAATCGAGTGGATTGCACAAAATACTACCTTTCCAGAAATGCATGCCTCTGTAGCCACTACTTAAGTATCTAAACTTCCTGTAGTAAAAGAGCTATAGAACTATCAAACAAGACAACAGCATTTTCAACAGACATTTCTAGCAATAGACTTAGAGTGAAGCACGGAAGCATTGAAATAGTTAGTTTTTACTATCTGGATAATGCATAATACTGCCAGTTTTGCTAAGTATTGATAAGTTAGCAGATGGTAATAAATGGGAGGTAGGGAACAAATATTTGAACTGAGTGCAATTTTAAGAGCTAAAAGAAATGGATGAAAAAGGCTTTAAAGTTTGCATATTTCAGTCCCATGAACACTAAGTGGACTGCACAGCACCAAGACCTTAAGGACACAACAAGTGGGTGCTCAGAAACAGAAACACATCCTGGAAAACTGCCACAAGAATACAAGAAGGCAAAACTATTAAGAACCGATTCACTATTCAGCAATTTATGCCTCTGCATTTTCTTTTAATGTTACCCAAACAGCCACTTAATGTATTTGCAATTATTTTCCTTTGTGCAAGCATTCTGTACAGCTTTTAAGATGCACCATACATTAATGTATGTATTATTAATAATGTATATTCAAGACTGATTAATAATTTTTAAATTAGGCAATGCAAGTTTTCAGGTCCAAATAGAAGTCCCTTTGTTACACATTATTACAGTGTGACACAGTCAAAATTAAACCATAACCCTGCAAGAAATGGTTTGCATTTGGAATCAAAACATATTGCACTCCAGTAGCTTTCAGGTATTCTGGGAAGCAAAAATAAACTAGAGGTACCAGAAGTTTCCATTTGTGACAAACTATTATTTTAACAACTTTCTTTAAGTTCAGAATGCACACGGTAGCAGTTAATACAAAATACCATCCAGAGAAAAAGTCCAACTTTTTTGGAAGCTCAATTTAAATATAAAATCAGAGTTCTTTACAGTTCTTATAGATTAAAAAGCATATATAAGGAGTAGTTCTATAGCTGACTGACAGTCGATATAACTCTACTAGGAATGAAAAAACAATTAGCTTATAAAAACAAACATACAACTACAGTGGAGCCATGATCAAGAGTTAAATTCCAATTTAATCAGAAAAGCTTTAATAGACCTTGACAGAACAAAGAAAATCTCAGGTGGCTAAGGGTAGGGTATAGAATAAAATGCATCAGGGTAAAGCTATCACAGCGATGGGAAAGTCTCCAACTGAAAGAGTCATACTTCTTTTTACATTCACATTTTTAACTTGAATTTACATTATGCAAGTGTAAAAAGAGGATGCTAACTGTTTAGAAAGACTGTCATTAATCCCTATCATTGGCTTTAGAAGAGCCTTAAAAGTTGAATTCAAAACCCATGACAAGGAGAATACAGTAACTTCATCTAATATATAAATTAACTCTGCATTTGCAGAAGACAGACTGGAATAGGTAACTGTTATATCCATTTCTATAAAAAGAACAGCATAAGGTTTTAAGAGAAACTGGATGGATTTTTCCCCTTTGTAAACTCCAACAGGACTTCCAGTTAAGTGTAAAGGAGGGACTGAAACTTCTTCAGAATATAAGCAGAAAATACATGCAAGTATTTCCTCGCTAAAAAAAAGTATCAAATCTGCGTGCAACGCTGGCCCTAATCAGAACACTAACTAGCTGCTGACAGACAATAACTTCAATGTGTTGTAGATTTGTCTATGCTCTGAAAGAACTACAAACACAATCACAAGGAAAAGAATAGAATGTTATGTGCATCTGCATCCTATTAATACCACAATCAACAAAGGAATATCACACAGAACACAGAACGCTCATATCAGAACTAAGCAGTTAACTGACTGGACAAATTAACAAACCAAAGGTTCATACGAGTATAAAAACAGAGCAGCTAACATGTACATAATGAGTGAAACTCAGTATGTTTAAAAAAATAAGGTTAATCATCCCTGCTAAACCATTCATTTCACTGACTCACACACAAGACTGGCGATATCCTCAGCCTACCAGAATTTTATGAATTTCACTTAAACATTCGAGAAACAATGCTGACCTCAAGACTACAGCAATTAATTACAAAGAAAAGCACAGAACTGAGTAACAAGAGTGAAATGTTATAGAGTTTTATGCCATTGAACCCCTCCCCATCAAATACTTTCCAAAGAAAAAGGCTAAGATGCAATCTAGATTTTTCATCAGGAGTTAGTCATGAACAAAGGCATTCAAAGTGAAAAAACAGATGTTTGTACATTTCATTCTGTGTGGTTTTGTGGCAGTACTATTAGTGCTCTTCCAACTTAAAAAGACAAAAATCAGAGTAAGCAACCTATAGCAGAAAAGCATGTCTTTAGAATCTAAAGAACTATACCTGAAGGAGTCTCAAAGGAGAGAGTCTAGCTTCTGGATTTCAGCAATGAAACAGTAAAGAAGTGAACATGCATCAGGTATGACAAAAAACTAAGTGTTGATTAAAAAAAAGAATGAAAGACACATGAACAAAACTAAAGCTGCACGATCTATAATTATCTAGGTGTACACACAGAACAGACACTTACATACACAAAATCACAGTAGGTTACAATATACTCATGCCAAACAAGATGAGAAGAGCAGATAATGTTGTAGTATTGCACAATTAGAACAACTAAGCAGAAACTACATGCTAGGCATGCTAAACAGCACCTCCTACAAGCTCAAAGAAACAGGACCTTTTTCTAATCACGGTCTAGCATGCCCATACTTTGGCCAGAGAAGTTTAATTTGCTTACCTCCTGTAGAAGATCTGCCTGCTCAATGGCTTTGAGAACATTTTTCTTGGAAGTTTCCTGAACTTCCCCTCCCAAAAGGAACTCATCCAGAATAAAATAGGCTTTTTCAAAATTGAAGATGATATCAAGTTCACATACCTACAAAGAACATCAAGCATTACTGCAAAGTGGAAGTACATCCTGTTGAGGCACCCTCTCACAAAACTTAACTTGCTTCACCAAATGAAGATGTCAGCTTCAGGCTACAACTTTTTTTAATTGAGCAACAGCAACAACAACCAAAAAACAGTTTGAGACCAAAAGGAATGATTTTTTTTTTTGCTCAAGTTAAGAAAAATTATTAGAGCAGCTTCTTTTAAAAGCCCTTTCTTTGTTGAAAGAGTTCAATTCACAACTGTCAGTCTGACATGTCTTTCATGAGGCAGAAGATCACCACTATAGTTATCTTCTTCCCTGCACTATCCAGAGGCAGATCACGCAATTGTACAGGAAAAAATTCAAACAGTCACAATTTCGTATTCATCCTGTGCATGCCCTAGTCAGAAGGGCTAGAAAGATAGAAGGATGAGCAGTAGTGTTCCTAAGCGCAAATGCACACTCCCTCTGTTCTGTTTGGCTTTGGTATCTGGGAAAGCAGATGCCTTGTCTTTTCTTCTCTTCCCACTCCTGCTAACTCACAACCAACTGCCTTATTTGAAAGCAGATGTAAGAAGTGTTGGAGCATGGAGGAAAGTATATACACAAGAGCAGCACCAGGGAGAAGAGAAACTGGAAGCCTGGACAGAAAGCTATGGATTCGTAATATTCTATCTGACCACAAATGAAACTAAGAAATTAAATATAGGCAATTAGCACCAGACTAGCAACTCTTCTTCTCCAAAATCATAATTTAATTTTTATATTTTAGCAGTTACATAGGCACTGATCAGTTTAGTTTGGCCAAGCAACAGAAAAACCATTAGACAAACCATTTAAACAGCCAGTTGATTGTATTTTAAAGAAAAACACTGTGGAAATAAAACCAAGTGATGTAATATAAAGAGACTGTGAATCCATAACAATTAACTGAAAAGAAGTTAACTCACACTTCCAAAGTACTTGTCAAGAAGTTCTACGTAACGATGAATTATTTCCAGAGTTATTAGTTCATTGTCCTGATCTTCAATAGCACAGCAGAAATAGAGGCTTGCATATCTGTAAGAACAAAATAATCCTCATGTTAGCAAAAGATGAGTAAAACAAATACACTTGAGAGTTATTAAATTCTCAGTAGTCCTTAACTTTACATGGCTGTTAGTTTGTACGAATAGCCACACAAGCTCTACCAAAAACTGGCTTGGAGACCAACAGACATGCAACATGGACCCAAAGGGATCTGCCTCCCAGAGTCAAGCAAGACTTCAGTTTTTATCATCTTTTAGCTGATGGAATTAAATTAGCCCCATTAGTGTTTGGAAAAGGAAATACATTTGATTCTCTGGCCTCCTGGCAGAGTTTTGAGGCAAGATGTTTTCTCTACTAACTGTAACATCCAAACACTGGTATACTAATCAACAGATTAAACGTTAAAGTTATAGCACACAAGCTACACATATAACAGCTAATTAAAATGCCTTGGGATAAATAAATGGAATTAGCAATTTAGGATTTGGTCTTTAGAGAATTTAACTAATGCCAAAAAATTCCAGAACTAACACTAATGTCATATACCCCAAGCACCACTAAGTCAACAACTCGATCACTACCAACTGTTCGGGTGTCAGGAGAGGCCATCAACCAGTTTCCAGCAATCGACTTCCAACTTGGAATACAGGCAATTATTTCCTTGAATATGATCTTAGGTTCCACTTTAATAAAAAGACTATCCAATTCTACCATATGACACCACACAGTTGTTTAATTCATGTTTAAAAAAAAACAGCTGAGGCAAAACCAAAACAGGAGTGAAAGCTGAAAAACCCATTTGCTCAAAGTGCCAAAACCATATGGCATACAGATACACATGGCAGAAATGAGATTTCAAGTAACACCTGTTGTAGCCACTAATTTATGTGAACCAGGAGCTGCTTTTGTTTGCCCATTTAGAGAGAACTGGCAGCATTAAGCACTGAGTAGCCAACCCTGTTAAAAAAAAAATCATTAGGATGTAAACATCAAGTTTAAGATGCATATTCTTTTCCCACACGCAGAAATGAATAAGCCTTTGTAACGTTACAGAAATTATCACTTTATCGTATTGTTTGGGACTCTGTAAGGCCTAAGAGAAACTTTTTTTTGCTAGGAATAAAAAAAAATATTTTATAGTATGTTGAAATGTATCTCCCAAGCACTTAGTTACCATCATTCATGATGATGCTCGAAGTCTCACTCCCACTCTGCTCTAGCTGATTCAAATCACTACGACTTTATCATGAACAACTGATCAGATACAGTTTTATTCAAAAGTTCTGAGCTGTTATAAAAAAGTTACTGTCTACCACTTCTTTCCACCCTATCACAAAACCAGACTTGGGGGATAGGGAAGGGCTAGGGAAGAGAGAGGGGAGGTACCTCCAATGACGCACACCACACAAATTCCCTTGCTAGAACCATTCCCATAGTGTTTAAACAAGTTGAATCACACACCAGTAAAACTTATCAAATCAAATTTGACTTAAACATTTGAAACGTATCCACATAGGACAGTCCTTTTGTGTTTCTCTATTACTCAAAAGTCTCTTTTGATACTCAGAATTATTTTATGCAAGTACAAAAAGAGAAGGGAGAGAGAAAGATTTTACCTAACGTAGAACACTTTCCAGGAAAGCTGTCTGCTCTCAGTGTTCTCATTTAAAAGAAAATGTAGCGTACTTTTGAAAGACTTTATTTGGCAGCTATTAAGCAGAGTACACTTTCAAGCTCTGCCAACTGCAGTCCTTGGAGAAGGAATACCAAAAAATGAAAACTACTTGTCATAAGATGAAATGAAGGCCTAGGTATCTATCCCTATATGCAGAGAACATTACTTTTTTTTCTTTCCCTTTATTTTTAATCCAAGTAGTAACCAAATGCAGATTCAATATGCCTACTTTGCAAACAGTGTAAGATTATACGTCAGCCATCACTGTAAAGGGCATGTCGATACTGGAAACAAAGGTATACATTTCTCAAGACCCAAATTCTCAACCACAATAGTTTGCTGTCATCTTTTTCCCTCTGCAGCCCATGGCTTCAGAAAAGCATCCACAAATAGTCTTGAGCAGATGGAGAGTGTCTATGCAAAGATGAGTAAATTTCTGTAGTCAGGCTGAAAAAGTTATTTAACCTACAGAAATGTTGTTTCTTCCTAATGAACCTGAGAGAAAACTCTTAAAACGCTCAATGAAGAGGAAAATCTTGAAATAAAACAAGCCACAACACACCGAAAAGCAAACACAGCCCAGCCTGTAGGAAATATTCTGCCATTTTCATTCCTACTGCAGTTTGAGTTCTCCAGCCCACCCCCCACCCCGTAGGATCCTTAGCCCTAAATCAACCATTTAGGCTCAGTTAGGGAAACATTTTATGAAAAACACTGTCTGCTTGTCAGAAAGGGGGACCAGTTCCAGCGAGACCAAAAACAGGAAAAGTCACCTAAGAATGCAATAATAAATAGAAGAGCAAAAAGGAACTACAGGCAACACAAACACTAAAATTCGTACCTTCAGGTAGGTAACCTTACAAAGGTGTTGTTTTTTTTTGTGGAAGGAAACAAATTTATGACCCTCCCTCCAGCAGCTGCACTAGTCCAATACCGAAAAACCTCACAACTGGCAACTAATCCTTCAGCCACGTTCTTCCCTAACTCTGCGCACAGCCAGGCTCACCAATTCTGCTGAGGGGTCAGGTCACTGGGGGCAGAACACAGCTTGCAAACCCTATCCATTCGATGGTCCTCTACATGAAGAGAGGACACCTGCTGTAAAGTCATCACTGACAGTTTGTCACCAGGTAAAGCTGCACGCCTGAAGACCTTCAGCATCTAAGCTGCTTTGCATGTAAATTCTGTGTGCAGAAAGCTGAAGCCTATATAGCTCAGAAAGAGCAGAGCTCAACTCAAAGCCACCACTACGCTGCCAGGCGTAGGCACAGGTACTTCAGGCAGCCCAAGAGTTTGGGACGTGGTGATAAGTTATCACAGTTGACCCAGTGAAAACTGCAGCAAATAAAGTTGTCCTTGGCACAAGATTTATTCCTCCTTCAAAAGAGCTGCATGCTTCATTAATAAGAAGTTCTAAGACTCTAGGACAGGCAGAGCAGTCACTATTTAATTAGGATACAGAAATAAACAACTGTAATAAAGCTATCTAAAATAGGCATTCGTTTCACAGTTTCTTATTTCAGTTAGGCTACAAACCCCAGTAGTTTAGAAATGAACAAAAACTTGGTACTGGTAATCCTCTGTAAGACAAGGCTACTGCTTCTACTTGGATATATGCAGAGGTTCTCCTAGTACCACAAGAACCAGAGTAGTGTACAGAGAACGTAGGCAAGTTAAAACAACCAAACTTAAGTACCTAATTACCTAGTATCACCACATTCAGTCAGTTTTGCAGAGTCACCTACTCAACACCACGGTTACATTTTTAACAGATACAACTGGCAGTTAGATACATATAAGGAAAGATACTGATCAGATCAAATACTGGCCCCTAGCACTTGCCACATGACTACCAATGGGATCAAAATACTGAGTGGAGATGTTCACTGCTTGCCAAATGGGCTCTTTTTTTTTGGAGGTGGAAGGTAGGAGAGTTTTAAACACACCCCCCCCCCCCAAGTCTTTAAAATAACCTGTTATTAAGGTTATTTTACATTAAACGGATGGCTCTCACAACACTGAAGGCAGCACAAGCTGTGACAATTTAAAACTATGTACAGCAATACAGTTCCAAATTGACATATAAAAGCAAAGTCACAATCCTTAATCAAGTTACCAATCAACAATAACCAAATGCCATGACCTCAGTATACCAAATGCTAACAAGTAAAATTTACATCAAAATTGGTTATTCTGCAATTTCCGATTTGGAGTGCAATATAGTAAACAATGAAAATAACTTATACCGCCAGAAGCTAAAGCAATGAATAGCTGAGATCTTAAAAGAAAAGAAAAAACACACACAACCTATCTTAAGTTCCTTTTCCAGTAAAATATTAGAATTTTTAACATTTAACAATGATTTCTCTGTCAAAAAGGGAAAGCTGCATGAACTACTATCCAATATAGTATGCTCCAATACTACTAGTTAAAAAACAACAAAAGGAAGAGCATCATGAATTGTATTTGCTAAGTTTCTAATCAGCTGTCTGCAGACAGCTCCCTCTCAGTTTTTAATGGATTCCCATTCTTTTTTTTTTCACCTCCCAAGAAATCACTTCAAAACTGTGTCTTTTGGCATCAGAAGTTTGTATCCTTTTTCACTCTTTGGGTGCCTACCAGCCTGAAAAACTCTTCCAAATGAGCTACAGAACACTTCCACCCCAATTCACGAGCTATGTCAAAAACAGGGCACCTTACCATCTGCATTCTGAGATCTCTAAAGAATTTGTTTCTCTAATGACAAAATAAGGCAACAATGACTGACCCAGTTTTGCAAGCATATCAATGCTACATATACGAAACTAAGGAGAACAAAAGTAATCACATATTCAGATGGATTTTAAGGACATGCAGTTCTATCTCCTTGAAGTCTCATCCAGAAAGCATTTTGTATGAATGATAAGGATGAAATACCACAGAACTAAGGAGGCTAATCAAAGTAGTCCAGCTTTCCTGACAAATGTGAAATATCAGAAGGCAGCAAAAGCTACCAGCTTGTCAATTTTGCATTTGAGTTGGTTTTATTCTTGCAAAAATGCACATCAATGATAGCCGAGAGTATTACTTCTAATAATGCCAACCATTCTTTGAGTTGATGTATCTAGGTCAATTCTCTTACACCTGAAATGTTGACAGTTAATATGCTCTAAAAACAATTATAGCACATATCAGCAATTTCAGACTCATAATAGCAATATGTATGCACGTACAGCATGCACAACAGCAATACGTACAAACATATGTAGCTTTTATTTAAAAAAATATTAAAAAAATGCGCCAGGAGGTTGAGATCCTTCCCAATGAGAGACCAGACAAGAACAGACCTTAGTAGTGACGTGCAGGAGTCTTGTCTGCAAGCAAGTGTGGGCGCCTTCTGCAATTTCATAAACCACAGAGCGTCTGTTAGATGTCTTGCTCTTTCGGCTACCCACTGTTCAGGAAGTACTGGACCTGGACTATTTTAGTTGTCTTCTCAGTATAATCTGCTTCTGAGCTAAAAGATCTGCCTTTTCAAAGAGATCGTGGTAGTTGACATACTAATTATGGTATGTCAATTGGAAAAGTCTTTCCCCCCAAAACCCAGAAGTAGTCGCTGTTTTCAGATACAGGATTTTAAACTATCAGCTCTTACACCCAGTCCTTTTGGTGATGTTTTAGCCTAATGAAACTGCCAAAAAAAAAAAAAAGTAGAACAGAAATTGAGATGTTAATTAGCTTGATACACGCTAATCTTAAGCAATTTCATAGGCTAACTGTGCCAGATTGGTCTGCAGGCAGTGAAAAAAGCTACTGCAGTCAGCTGTGCACACCAGCAGTCTAGCAGATGGACTGCAGTCTACATACACATCGCAGCCAACTTCTGTATTCCCCTTGACCACAGCCCCCACCGCACGTTACTGAGATGCACAAACACCACAACAACTCAAAAAGCCATGCACAGATTTCCACCAGTTACCTGAACAGAAATGGACATGACAAATAGTTGACAACAGCAGTAAAGAGATCGGGAAAGAGAACAGCAATAGAATGAACTCGCTACCAGAACAGCTACCACTGTTCGAGACTGTTCAAGACTGGGCAAGGAGTAGAACAGACTGGCCTACTCATGCCCCATTTTTCCGATCTAGCCCCATAAAAGCCCAGCTGAAAGCACACTTGCATGCATCATCGCTTACGGGAGCACACAAGGCATTTGAGCAAGCTTGTCTACATCTATGTTGAAAAAGTTTTGTAAGAAATCAGAAGGAAGAAAAAAATATTGTTTTCTTTAAGCACAGCCTTATTGTTTTTTTTTTTTTCTGCTGATGTTGGAAAGCTACGCACATCAGATACACCGGTAGCTTTCATGTGCATGATGCTACACACACTGATGTACATATGAAAGCAGGACTTAGAACATCTATTCCTTTTTTATTCTATTCAGTTGGTACATTGGAGAAGAGTCAGAAACTCTCAGTTTCAGCGCCAGTTCTCTGTCTTTCCTACTGACAGAACACTACAATATTGTAAGGCATTGAAATTATTTACCACCTCAAAGAAAATAAGAATGCATAAACCTTTTGAAGTTTATAAATAACAAGAGAAGGGAGTTAACTCGAGGTTTCATAGCACCAGCTTTAGCTGGAAGAGATGTAGATTCCCAAATCACAATGATAATTACTGTTATTTGTGGGGAAAATTATTTCTACACCTCTACATTGTAACACATTCTAAAGATCAGAATAAAGCTAAAAAAAAAATCTTGCCACACGCTCTAGCAAGTTAGTGAACAATTGAGATAGGAAACTATTGCTAAAGAAAATTATACAGTAGTTGCACCAAAAAAAAAGCTAGTCATCATTTCTTAAGTTAAGAGAAATGCCTTTGCGTGTTCATAGCAAAAAAAAAAGCCTACATACTCAGAAATAAGGAAAGCATCCTCTTGTTTCAATGAGCTTTTAGAAGCAAGTTACATTTACAAGTGGTTTATGAAGCTACTGCCTGAGGTAAATGTTTACGAAGCTTAGTATTTACCTATTACATCTTACACACTTCCTATTTCCATGCATTTATTTACTGTAGGCATCTAAACAGAGAGCTAAAACCCACCACTCCTTATGAAAGTAGAAGGGAACCTCATCTCTTCAGCACATTTCGAAACGCATGAATGACTTTCTACACATGAATGATTCCTACTTGGCTATCAAATTAGATTCAAAGGAAAAGTCAGTCTCCTCCATAGCCAGTAGAGGAAAAAGAAAAAGATAAATTAGAAAAACAGTCAACCATCATTATTTTCTTGCTTATCATACTGTTTGTGACATACGGTAATTACAAGGTTAGTGAGAAAGAATAACCTTTTGTAGACAATCTTCAGGTCTCTCCACTCCAGGAAGCTGCACATTTTCGGTTTGCGGGCTAATACTGTTTGAACAAGTTCCCTTGTGATTTTCTTTTTCTCTTTGTCAGATAACGGGACATACCACTTCTGGAGCCTCAGCTTCCCCTGGCGACTAAAAAGCAACATAAACTGCATCTGTTGAATTAGAAGGAAAAAAAAAATTAAAAAAAAGATTAATCTCAGTCTCTTAGTTTAAGATTAGATAGCTCTGAGGAAAACCAAGCAGGAAGCAAGATAGGCTTTTGGATGGCTATCTACATTATGCACTTCTACAGCGGTGGCAGATGTTACACAAGATTTGAGAGTACCAATAACACAAAGGATTCAGCTGAGCAAGGTCAGAGAAAGCAGAGATAGTAGAAAACACGCACAAGTTTCAGAAATGCAAGTCAGAGCCGCCAGGCAGCAAATACACCCCAATTCCTGACAAACCGCGTCCAGCCAGCCTCGGAACGGCTGCATATGCATTTACGACAGAAAAATAACAAAAAAAAGGCACAACCACCTCGTCCAACACCCAACCTCCTTTTCATTTCAGCGGCTTAGAGCATTGCAGCAGGAGCAATTTGCACTTAAGATCTCTCCGAAAAGCCTCCGAATACTTTAAGAGGCATCACCCTCCCAGCGGAGCGTCCTGTGGCACAGCAGAGCCTCGCCTCGCCTTACACAAAAGGAGCCGAGATTAAGTGTTTTCCCTGCGGTCCTATGTTCCAGGGCTCGCTTCCTCTCAAGGAGTGATGTTGCAATTATATTTTAGGAGCAACTTGCCGGCTGGGCTTCCCAGCAGCCGCAACATTAAAGGAAACGGATGGGTTTTGTTTTGGTTTTTTTTTTTTCCCCCTTTCCTCCTTTCTGCTCCAAGTTGAGAACCGGGCTGAGGAAGTTTCCCGGGCAGCCGCGCAACACGACGGGAAAAATAATAACAAAATAAAATAAATAAAAATAAAGGAAAGTCCCGCGTACCGAGCCCTCGCAGCCGCCCCCTCACGCACCCTCCCGGCCCCGGCTCCCCCCCCCTCAGCCGCCGCGTCCCAAGGGGGGCAGCCGTTAACGGTCGCTGCCCTGTGGAGATCTGAGGGGATGGAGGGGGGTGGGGGGTCCCGCAGCTCAGCGAGCCGTGCCCGGGGACGCGGCGGTGCTCACCGTGCCCCGGGGACGGGACGACGAGGAGGAGGAGGAGGAGGAGGAGGAGGAGGAGGAGGAGGAGGAGGAGGACGCGACGCTGATGCTGCCGCCGCGGCTGCCGAGCGGCACTGAGGGGAGGGGGCAGCAGCGCGCGCGCACCCCAACGGCCGCCCCGCCCCGCCCCTCCCTGCCCGGGCAGGGGCGGGGCCACGGGGAGGGGGGGCAGAAGGAAACTTTACCGGTTCGGCGCATGCGCGTTGATGGTGGAGAGGGAGGGTAAGGGGGAGCTCGCCGCTGTCCAATCGGAGGGGTCCGTCATGGCCAATGAGAGGGAGGGGGCGGGGCCACTGGCGGAGGTGGGAGGGGGCGGTGTTAAGGATCCCCCGATCCGCGCGGCCCGCGTTAGGATAGGGCAGCGGCCGGCGCCGCAACAGCCAATCAGAGGGCGCGATGAGGATAGCGGTTCTCCAGCCGCCAATGGGACGGCGAGGCACGGCGCCGGGGTAGTGACATCAGTCAATCAGCCGCCCGGAGACAGAGGCTCCACCTCCCCGGCCCGGGGGGGTCCTATGGGGGGGGGGGGGGCCGGTGCGGGCGGATGGGGTGCGCATGCGCAGAGCCGTGTTTCCCCTAGCACGTGCGTGCCCCGCGTGGTGGGGGGGGCAGAGGCGCGCGGGGCGGGGCGGGGCGGGGCGCGGCGCGCGGCAGGGAGACCGTTACCCGGCGGTGCCGCGACCGTTACCTGCTGGGGGCTGAGCCGCCGCCCTGCCCCTTATTTTTCCCTCATAACGCTTTTATTTTCCCAAAGTCACCTTGATTAAATTCGCTAATTAAATATCCCGGATTAGTCACAGTCTTTTTTTTTTGGGGGGGGGGGGTAGGGGAGGGAGTTGTTTGGCAGGGGATAATTTTTACGAATTGTGTGCCAAAACAGCCAGACCTGTATTTTTTTTATTATTATTATTTGTAGGGACTTGTGTGTGTGTGTGTGTGTGTGTGTTTCCCTCAGTTCTGATGAAGGTCGGCTAAAATTCCACGGTGTAAACACACTGAAAGAAATCCACATAAGCATCTCTTTAAGCCAAATTTGGAACACCTTAAAAAAAGAATATTCCAGGGGAGGTTCAGGTTGGAAATGAGGAGACATTTCTTCTCAGAAAGAGCAGCCAGGCGTTGGGACGGGTTGTCCAGGGAGGTGGTGGTGTCACCATCCCTGGGGGAGTTCAAGGCAAGGCTGGACGTGGTGCTTAGGGACATGGTTCAGTGGGTGACATTGGCGGTAAGGGGATGGTTGGACCACGTGATCCTGGAGGTCTCTTCCAACCTTAATGATTTTCTGAATTCACCTTTCACTCTTCCACCCCACCACCACCATTAAGGATGG
This sequence comes from Nettapus auritus, assembly GCA_011076525.1. Lineage (NCBI taxonomy): Eukaryota > Metazoa > Chordata > Aves > Anseriformes > Anatidae > Nettapus > Nettapus auritus. Next base: position 126,420,953 of record CM021765.1, on the reverse strand, counting down.
AAATAATCAGAAAAGGTTATTTCTGCCAGGTGGCTGTTTAGTGGCATAACACTCTGATTGACAGTGAGGGAAAAAGCGTGCTCCCCTCTGGACCTTTCTGATGGGAGCTGCTCCAATTGCTTTGGGATGTGTTGTGCTTTTATACTTTTTATTATTGACGCTTTAAAAATATATATATATATTCTGGCTACAAAACAGCTGCAGCAGCAGAAACCAGTGCTGGAAGTGTTTTTGTGTAGAAACGTGGGTAGTCAGGAAAGCCAGTTTTCTGGCATTTCAGGGAATGCTATAATCAATTGTACTTGAGGAAAACTGCAGATACATTACTTTACCATTTTACAATATATGTTAGAGTTGTTAAGAGAAAAGTGATACCAGGGAGGAGGCATGCGTGAAACCAAGCTGGGTGGACAAGGCAGTTCCAGCATCTCTTAGGAAGTGGGAACTGCAATTGGAGGTGCTTGTTCTCATCCTGTTTAATGTTGACTAAGCAAGCATCCTGTTCTCATTTGAATTTGCCCTCCATCAAGTGCAAGAACGTGTGTGGATCTGGTAGATCACAAAACCTACCCTTTCGTTGGTGTGGTATCATTCTGATCTGTGTATTATTTTGTTCTCAGTAATTTTGCAGCCCTGCTTGTTCCTTTTGAGGCAATTCCGTGGTCTCGAGCGCCCTTTTGTTCAGTAAGCATTCTTAAGTATCTCTTTCCTAACCTGCACTTTGCTGTCTGTCCTTGAATTTAGCATCCTATATCCCATGAATTCTCCATTAGGAGTGCATACACGCTTCAAGTGTTTCTAGATCACCAAAATCATTATTTAAGCCAGCAACCACCTTGTGTTTCTCTTCATCTTGGGTACTTCCAGTGTATTAACATCATTATAGTAATGAGAGCTCAGAAATGAATTTCTGAAGTAGTCACTCCAGACCTGTATTTTGATTTGTTGCTTCCTAGCTCAGTGAAATATTTCTGCATACAGATGAAAGCACACATTCTGCAAATGCTTTGTTAGTGAAATTTAGCCAGACTACATAGATGGTTCAAGAAATAGATGTATTTTGGTGCTGTAAAGGTAAAGTCTTAAAAACTCTGATTCTTTCTGAATCCTGTATCACCTTTTTTAGTTTTTTGTTGTTGTTGTTGGGTTTTTTTGTTTGTTTTTTTTTTAGATTTCCTGTTCATTTATGGTTTCATCCAATGATACAAGTGCATTTTTCTCCTCTATTCTTCCCACCTGTCTATTATGTGACTGGAGTTCTACAGGCATTAACCTGAATTTTCTTAGTTAAATCCCCTCCTGGTCAGAATCTCTCTGCAACATGCCATTTTAGGTGATGTGGTGAGGCATGTGTGACCGACTGGGGGTATGTTAGGCGTGGTGGGAGCAGCGTCCAGCCAGGTCACTCTCAGCTGAAGTTTGTCCTCCTCAGCCTGTTCCTGCCTCCTCAGCCGGAGGATGCGATGTTCTCAAGCCTGCATGGTATTGCCACTGGTGTGATCATCCTTTAACTCATTTCTCTCAAAATGAGCCTGCTTATTTTAAGCAATTTAAGGTGTGATTCCATGGCAGTTTCAGATGATCTAAATCCCAGCTTCTCCCACCCCCTCCTCCCATTCCCAACTCCATGCTCCCATCTCTTTTCCGGTGCTGCCATAAGTGCTTGTGCTACCTCTCGCTGTTGCAGCAGAGAAATGCTAACAAGGCTTATTTTGGCTGTACAGGTGAGGAGAAAACAACTGAGTGAGCCACTCTCAGGATCCAGTACCTCTGGCAGGATGGCAGTGACAAGAAGAGGTAATGCTGTCCTTTCTGTTTGTGCTGTTTCTTTCGGGAACTTCAGATGACGTTCTCTTTGCATTATTTTTTTTCCCAGTGTTGTGGTTTGTACTAATTACCCCTCTTTATACCTGCTCCATTGTTTGTTCCTGTAAGAAATTATCCTGTCACTTACCTATTGAACCAGCAATATACTAAACTAGCTGTAATTAGCAAATTGATAAAGATGCATATGATGCTTAAAACAATAATACAATAGCCTCTGCGTATTCCGCAAACCCATGACAATGCAAATGTCATGCAGTCTAATTTTAGACATGACACTGAGTCTTCTGTTCATTAGCCTTTGTTTATTGCCTTACAGCCAGCTTTAACAAGACAGATTTTAAAGAATGAACTCAGAATTTTGATCTCTAAGCCGTGAATGATAACCTCCTGTTTTATTAATGGATTTTTTTTTAAACTGCTAAAGTTATAAATCCTTTGTACTCCATTTCAGATGTAAGGCAAGTCTTCAGGGGATATGTCCATTGACCATAAGACATCTGGGGTCCCCAGCCAAGAGCTTCTCCCTAGATTATTTCCAGCATGACTACAGACACAGAAGAGAACTGCCTGGAGCTGGGAAGAGAAGCAGGGAGGGAGGAAGGAAGGAAGCTTACACAAAATAAGATTAAATTTGTTTGGCTTTCCCTTGTATGGTTTATGTCAGTTCTTGGGTTTTTCTTTTTTCTTTTTCTTTTTTTTTTTTTTTTAATTAGAATGTAATAGTTTTGTCTGGAATATGGGTCTTGTATGAATGTTATTGAGGCCGACATCTCGGCATTTGCCACTTCATGCACTGTTTTAGTGCCAAGACTAAAGACCCTAATAACATTTTGTTTTGTTTTCTTTGTTACACAAAATGATGGGTAAAGCAAGAGGATTGTGAAAAACAAACTGTTTATTAATTCTAATGGAAAACTTGTTTATTAAATTTTAATGTTTTTTTTTTTTTTTTTTCCCCAGAAATGCCACCCAATATTTGGTAAAGAAGGACTTTACTTCAGCCTACCTTTCCACTGTCTTCACCTTCCTAAAGCAGAGGCAGCATACCTTAAAAGTGCATACTGTATCTTTGCAGTTCTCCACTAAAGTAGTCAGTGGATGTATCAGTGAGACTCATTTTATTGTTAATTTATCTTCTTGATGCACAATATCAGACTCCATTTTCATTGACTGAATAACCGTGGAGTCATTATGAAGGCAATAAGAACTGAGTTACTAGCCTTGGAAGTGATTACTGCTAGATTTTTGCCTCTTAAGCCTCCAAACAGGATGTTGCATTATTATATGCAATTCTCTTCCCTGATGTACTGTCTGAGCATTGGCTAGGCTATCATGTACCACTCTGATTCATGAAGAACACTTAATCTCAGTGGAGCCAGAGTAAGTATACATGAGATCGTAAATGACAGCTTTCATTGCCATGCTATTTTTATTTATTTATTTTTTCTTTTTTTTTTTTTAATGTGGAGCTCTCTGTCTTGATGAAATACTATTTAATGCAAATCAGGGGCCTAATTTCTAGATGCTACTAAGTCATCAGATCCTACCTGGAACTCCTACCTGCCTGTTTTTTCGGGGTAGGTGTTACAGGTCATTGAGATCCTGTTAAATATGATTGGTTTCTAACAGTTGTGTATGCCTGTCCCTCAGGAACGTGAATGTCAGGCCTCGTGTGATAGGCACAGCCACAAATTGAGCATCAGGGGTGTTCATCCCTGAAGCTGACTTTTCACAGATGGTTTGAAGCTGAGGTGTTGGTCTTTTGGCCCAGTTCTGTGAATTACAGAACCTATATCATGGCTTACACGTGTAATTTCCTTTGGAAAATAAATACCTGCTTTTGAAAATACCTCGTTTCTGCATTTTCAGATAAGGAAATGTGGTAGCTGCCAGTCAGACGGGGCTTCCCCTTGCTTACCACGTTCATCAGCCTGAGCCTCGCGCGAGGCACAGCAACCATCTGAATGCAGCAGCACAAAGCCAGCTGGCAGCATTTTGTGCGTTGGGCTAGCGAGCAGCAGGATTCTCTTTACTTGTGTGATGCTCTTATCTTTCTTGTTGCAATGTTTATATTGGAGCAGTGTGCAGAGAAATGAAGAAGAAATGAGCTGCTCCACAGAGATTTATGAAGAAATTGTCGCAACTCTTAATGCCCTTTCCTGCTCCACTGGTACAAACTGTGCCACAAAGTGCAGCAAAGAACTGAATGTTTTCAAAAGCAACTGCACAAGGAAACCTGGCTTTTTAGCCTCACAGAGTGCTTGCTTGGGAGGGAGAGAGAGGAAGAAAAGGAAAGCAAGGAGGATTTCTAAGGCTGTGTCAGTACTGTACTTTAAGGAATCATTGAATAAAGCACCTCACATACATCTTGCTCATCCTCTGGCACTCCTAAGAAAGCAGCAGCTGCGACTGCAGTTTGTGAAGTGGCTGATGCTGCAGGTTAAGCAGTAAGTACTTACTGGATCCATCCCCTCAGATGAAGAAGTACTTGGGCAGCCTTGTGTGGAGCTGCTCAATTTTGCCCGTGATGAGGAATTTCTTTTATATATCAGAGCAGTGCTATGGTGTATAAAATGCAGCGTGTGGGTTTTCTGAGCACACTTTGATCACCCTAAATCCTCTCAAGCCCTCATTTAGGCATGGATGTCCTCCTCTCTCTGTCCTCCCTGTAAGACACACCCAGCTGACAATCCCACAAGGCCTCTTGATCCTATTCTGCAGGGAACCTGGTCAGATATAGCTCAAAAGATGCTGTGTTTTGCACGGAGGGGATGGTCCAGTTGCCAGCTTCTGATGTTCCCAGATTGGCATGTTGCTTTGTATAACCAGAACGGAAGATACACGCTTGCATAGCTTGTGTCCTAATTATGCAGCAGATAGAAACTTTTCAGGGGAACTTGGAAACTGGTATGAATCTGAAATGGTAACCCAAACCTAAAATGTTCCATGTTATAATCAGACTCCTAAGTCTTCCAAGCTACCACGCTGATCCTGCAGTATTACACTAAGCTTTCATTTCAAATCCTTTTGGGTAACTCAGTCCGACTTCCTTCATCTTTCTAAAGAAAATATATTGCATGATCTGCCTAGTTCTTGCCAGTAACACAAGGGGACGGCATACACCGTAAGGCCTTCGCTTATTGCCATTTTCTTTTTGGCTGAACTGTGTAAAGAGTATGGAACCCAGGCAGCTGAAGGCCTGTAAACCATTTACTTCCATATTTTGAAGGCTCAAGAAGGATTTAAACGATGCAGAGATTTTGTGCTGGCTGTGTCCGCATGTGAGGAAATTTTATCCACATGGATTATGGTTCATCAAGCTGTCTAGACTCTCTCTGTCACTAAAGCCTATCCTAGCGGTGCCACATTTGTCCTTCCTTAGAGCTGCTGAACAGCCATTGCAGTAAACATCTTTGCCAGGGGGTCTCTAGATTTTAAAGGATTTTGAAGAACTAGAGGGCATAGGGAGTGAGCATTATAGTGCTCGCTGTGAGACCTTATTGAAGGGAGATGTGGTTTTGTATATAAACAACAACTCTGTAAACAGTTGACTGTGTCCATTTACGCTTTCACACCCCCATACCAAGAAGCACTAAAATATATCTGTCCAAATGGTCTAGCCAGGATCCCGTATGTGATCACACACAGGACAAGGAAGCCGTCTGTTAGGTCCTCATTGTTCCTCTGGGTTTCTTCTTGAACTGATTTTAGACTTTTTTCTTTTTTCTTTTTTCTTTTTTTTTTTTTTTTTTCCATCTGTGAGGAGATGGTGCTTGGGATCTTTTGCCTTACTATTCTTTCTCACCCTTCACAAATTTGACATCTTGTATTTACCTGGGTATTTTATGTCTCTGGACATGTTCTTTTTGCCTGATGCTTTATCTGTAGGTCTGTTTGTTCCTTCTCTTCATTTGCATACCCGTGTTTTTAATGCATGTTCTTTTTCTGGTGCTTCCACACACATATATGCACACATTTCCACCCACACTCCATCAATAACAAACTTAAAATTTGTTTCAAATTACTGCAAGATTATTGAGTAGCTCCTCATTTTTCCTTAAACACTTTGTTTCTAAAGTGCAAGCTTCTCTTTTTATTTCCATCTATGCAGTAGCATATCAAGTACAGCTGGAAGCATGTCCCAGTAAGAAGACCCCACTTACTCTCTGACTTTAGGATTCTGCCCTGTTCCAGTGGGTCATTAGTGGAACAAAGCCAGAAGGATATTCAGTTGTTTGCTCAAGTCTGAAAGACCAGTGTTTCAAAACTGCAGTGTGTGCTATTAACAAGGATGAATCCTTTGGCAATGCATCCTTTCTGCTGCAAAATACTTGCTGTGTGGAACCTAAGACCCTTATTACAAATTCATGAATGATTTTAATCCATTCTGGCAGCTTTCATAAGCATTGCAGTCATCTGAAAGCAAAAAAAGATCATTAGTTTGTGCAAAATAATACAGCTATACTCATATTTGATCTAGTTCTCTAGTGGGAAAGGAATACTTAAACTTTTTGTAAAGATTAATCAAGATAGGTTTCTACTATATTAGATCTAACAAATTTATTTAGAAGTCATGTTCAATAAGACATAATAACACAATGCAGAACATAAAAAAAAGACGTCTCAAGCGTGCTCAGCCACCCTCGATGTGCTAGAGAAGTTGTAAAATCATGTTGTAAAACTTAATTACCAGTTGTCAGAAAGTGACAATCTAGTAGGAAAATCTAGCTATCAAGAATTCCTTCCTTTCATCTTCATCATTTTTAAACAGTTGCCCCAAAAATGTGAGTTTCTCTCTAAGCGCTCTTAATTTTTGGGGCACTGCTTGTTGCAGACAAAAAATTATCAGGAAGGAAATCAGATCGGAGAGTCAGCAGCTTTTGCTTCCCTGGGGCACTATGGTGCAAAATGATAACGACAGTCAAGAAGTAACATTTATTGTGGTAGATGCCTGAAGAAGTACCCAACAGCTGATTTCTAGTACAATTTTCATAATAATATTTTTGCCAGTAGGCAACTGTCAAGATACTTTATGATTGCAAGTCAAAGAGGAAGCGTGTGTGGGAGAGGATGCATTGAATGGAGTATTCCAGAGCTGCTGTGAAGTTTTCTGTAATACAATCAACCCCAATGTAAGACCAAAAGTAAAGATTCAACTTTCAAAATTCCAGCTCTTATTTCTATAGAGCACCAAGCACAGCTGAGCTTTAGTTGAGGCTCCTAAATGTTATGAAATCTCTAACTTCTGTCAGTAGAACAAGTTCGTCCCACTTGCTCAGATTTGCAAAAGGAACTCAAGTAAAAAACGTTTATAATTCATTTCTCTTCCCAGTCTGCCATGAAGAATTTGTGGTTTTACAGCTTGCTTTGCCACTGAATAATCAGAATCAGGCATCCTTCCTCTCCGTTCTGTCATGAATAATTTGTATGGAGGGGTACCAAAGAAGAGTGTAGTGAAATCACCCCCAGGCAGCTGAAGAGTCTGAAGAAATTAAGCCTGTGCATAAACTACATGTAGACTTAAAAAAGAACAAGAGACCCATGCCTGAAACAGAGCAACAAGATGGCGAATATGTAGGTTGGTTTATATTTATTTACAAATGTTGGTAGCAGATGGTTACCAACATTTCATCAGTATGTCTGCTTAAGCAGACTTAAAAGCTGTAACAAACAGCACAATTTATGTAGCAGCTCGCCTTCTTTAGCCCACTCTCAACTTGCATTACCCAGAACAACTCCCATTACAATTCATCACTCTGCTAAGTAGCTAAAAAAGGGAAGAGATGCAAGGGGAAAACCAGAAAAGCAGCATGGTTGTCCAGCGCTAGGGATCAGTGGTTTCTCCACCATGGACTGCCTGCTTTGACTGATAGTTCTGTGCAAAAAGAATCATTTTCAGAAGATTACTTCCTCTCCCACATACGGAGTGTACCTAGGTTGTTAAAGCTTATAGAGGCTACAGAAGCAAACACTACCTGAGAAACCAGATAGGCATAATTTATCTCACTGCTCTCTTTGTAAGGGAGCATATTTAGCAGACAAACTGAGCCAGTCTGCTTTTTTTCCCACATTACCCCTTTATTTTCATGCAACACACAAGCTGCCTGAGATAAGGTGATGACTGACAGATGAGGGTGGCTAGTCCAATGGATGCCTCTGTTAAAAAATTGCTGTCTGAAGGAAATAAGTTAAAAGAAAGGGGGAATCTCAACTAAATTTCCCCAAAAGAATGCTTCTCACCTAAGGGTACCTCCCACTGAAACAGTTTAATTCAGCTGGGCTCCCCTCTCTCTTGAATACCCAATTCACTCACAAGTTCAAGAAGAAAGATTATGTTTTTGCAGGCAACTGGAAGGAAATACTTGTGATACCAAAGTGGAGATGGAAGAAAACATCAATAATATCACCACAAATGGGATGGGCAATATAATGAACAAACAGTGATTTAAAAATGGAAACCTGAATGCTTGCTCTGTAAATATTTGGACTGGAGCTGACTTTCCTGTTCCTGTTCTAGCTAGTGGCAAGGAACAGGGTCATGCCCTGTCAAAGGATGTCACTGTAGGTGGTGCAGAGGCCAAGTCAGACAGGGAAATGATGGTATTACCTTCATCGGTAATACCATCATTTCCCTGTCTGACTTGGCCTCGCAGCCTGCCTGGGGTCAGAAACCTCCATTCAGCAGGAGCCCAAAGTGTGCGTGTCCGTGTGTGTGGGCTTGTGTCTGAGAAAGAATTACCGACTATATGCTTATAAATCAAAAGAATTACCAACTATAGTCTTTTGTTCCTTTCTGGGAAAATCCTGTATACAGGGGCTGTGCAGCCTCATAAAAAGCGGGTGGAGTCTTAACTGGTTTAGAATATGCTGATTTAATTGACTACATTTAAAATATTAAGAGACTGAGAAAACATATTCCTTTTCTGTCTCATTTATATGTAGCAAATGCTCAAAACAACTTTTTATGAGAGTGAGCATCGACTTAATTAGAAGTGGCGTGCTTTCAAAAGATTCCTTCTACATGATTCGACACATCACAGAGCAAGTTTCACTGAAGATGAGGACATGCATATTTAGATCCAAGACTTGCAGGGTGTGCCTGCTCTGTACAGTTAACCAAGGTCCACCCTCAGAGTTAAGCAGGTCTGAGCTTACACATTAGCCCAACTAGTGAGCATTTCTATGCCAAGATTTGTGCGATGCTCTTGTTCCCTCATTGTTTCCGTACCTCATTGTTTTGGTACGTTCATGGGCAGTGGAGCACAGAGTGTGCTGGGACCCATCCATGTCCCACCAGAGGCAGCCCAGGCACAGACAGGGGTGGTGGGGATGGGACAGGGATGCAGGCCCAGCAGTGCTCTGGTTTGCCTTTGCCCTCTCTGCCCAGTCCTAGAAACAGACTAAGCCCTTTTGGGGCTTTAAAGCAGCGCCAGCCTGAAAGCACCAGACTGAAGAGTGGATGATGGATGGGGACAGGCTAGGAACTGGCTAGGAGCCTGAATCACTCTGCAGTTCAGGCATCACCAGGCTGGAGGAGACTTTGGCAGCGTCCATGCTTACCTTCCAGCTGAATCATCCCGCTCAGCTGGGCTGAGCCGCACCTGGCTGGCGATGGGATGCCAAGGGACCTTGTCTGGCTGGGGTGAGCTCTGGGGCTGGGGCTGTCCCTGGTTCCCAAGCACGGGCACAGCCACCCTCCTGCCTGCTGAAGGCAGATGCATGTGGTCCATCTCTGAGAAAAAGGCAGAATAAGCAGACACAGGGCCAGCAGGTTTATGGGGTCGCTCCTTCCCTTCATGTCAGGGAGTAGAGCCAGTGCCCCGCCATCCCTCGGGAGGCAGAAGCTCGGGGCCTGGCCATCAGTGGGTGCGACTGCTGCCGCTGGGCTCGTCTTAGAAGTCACGGGTAATGACATATTTAGGCTACAGCAGATCACAGTTTCATTAGTGATGCTGCTTCTGGAAAGGAGCGCTGAGTAGTAATCATTATTATTGCTTTAGCAGATTGTATCTGTGCGCTGCTGCCACCTGCCACTCTCCATACCACGCTGCAGAGACAGCCCTGGCTTTAAAGCCTAGTGGGTGACCTTATTATCAGCTCCATATCTCCGAAGCCCACAGAAGGCCGGCCCCGAATTATACAATTTAGAAATAAATACACTGGAGACTTCCTTTCCCTTGTTGCTTGGCTTCTGGGTCTTTAGCATCCATACAGGTCATTTTTCATTTTTCTCTCTGCAGCAGGCTAAGATATTAGGTGAGGGAAGGAAGAGGAGGAGAAGGGAGGGAAGGACAGAAAGAGGAGGGAAAGGAGAGAGGGAAGGGAAAGCAAAAAGGAGAAGAAGAGCAAGCAAGAAGAAGAGAAAAATAATTTCTACAAAATCACATATAAGAGAGATAATGGCATTGCCAAGACCTGGCTCACTGAAGAAAAGCAAAAAGCAAAGTAAATATGTTTTATCTAGCAACAGCTTACCATCTGAAAATGATCCAAAACCAGCACAGAAGTTATCAGTGTTGGAAAGCCACCCCATTGCCTTCTCATAATTTGTCCAGTTGGTGTTAGTGAACTTTAGATTTCTTGTCCCCTCAGTGCTCATGATTCCTGGGCTCTAGCCCACAGCAGTCCAGGTGATGGACTGCCTGGGTGCTGAATTTTATTTTTTGCTTATTTATTTTTGAAGTGAGAGGGCTGGGACTTCAGGCTTTTCACTTGAGTGCTATCTTTACTTTCCGGGCTGTTGAATACCCAGGTGCAGAAGGCCAGAGTAATTCGGGACTTCTGGCTGAGTGTCACAGATATGATACATCAGAAGGGGAAGTAATACAGTGGGGGATCCAGCAATAATTTAATGGGTGGTGCTACAAAAGCACAAAATGATGGTGGTGGAAACACAGTGCTCCCAGCTCTGTCCGGATGGCCAGCCTCCGTGCAACCCATCCAGGCACTCACCTGGGTCAGCAGGAAATACGGCACAGATTGTTTGGAAGGCAATACTTTCTCTGGATCCTTATGCCATATAAATCCTTATGTTCACTGATTTAGTAGAGGTGCACAAGTTTACACCACTGGCAAGTCTGGCCATATCTTTAATTTATAATTCAAACTCTTTGTCACAAATCTGGAGAAAATTATTCCAAAATATGATTCTCTACGCTGGGAACAGTGTCATTTAAATGCAAACTCTGGCTTGGCCACGGTCAAAGGTTTGTGGCATGCATTGTTTCCATTTTAAATGTGTAGAAAGAATGAAATTTGTAGCTGAAAGCCTGATAATGTGGTTATCCTTGTTCAATTTTTTAGCACCATCTGTTCTTCCCAAGTAAGAATTCCTGACAAATTGTATGAGCGAAAACTTACTTTATTTCTCCATGCAGCAGACAAACTATTAGAGTTACGGAAATCTGGTTGGGCAAAGAAATATGTTTATAAAATGATTGGTTTAAGTCTTTGTTGTCTGAGAAAATGACTTTTTAATGTACTGACAGCTGTCTCCCTCTGGCATGCTTTCAGTTTAACAGTTTATGTTGGAGCCAGATCATTTGTTTCATAACTGGCTGCAGCATAACAAACAGCACTTTTAAATCTCCAATCAGCCCACGTATCACATAAATGTTATTTGTCCCAATTGGAATACCTTTCCAATAACTACTTTTTCTTAATCATGCCTGAAAAATGCATAAGTAATATGGCCACACAAAAATCCTCTTTTAAGTCACGTCAATAAAAATGTTACATGCCTGAAACATTTGGGTATTTTAATAAGTTGTCTTAATTTAGAGTTGAGGCAGCTACCCAGCACATTAATGCACACTTATTTATTTGCTAAAATACTTCTATAGTGCTTATTTAAATTCTATCTAGAAAACAAATGTTATTTTCAGCTCCCTAAAGCCTGTTTCCAAAACCCAGAGTGCTAGACATGGTGCAAACACAGCCCGCATGCTTACAGCTGAGCCAGGGGTTGTTTAAGAGTCTTCACCAGGCTTCATCTCTCCATCTGTATCCAGTGGTGTCCAGTTGGATCCAGGCTGGTTTTGCATGGGTGAGTAAAGAAGTCTGGCCAGAGTTTGGTGTCCACCCTCCCGTCCTTTGTGCACCACACTGGAGGTCTTCACCTCCCCTTTGGAGCACCACCTGTCCCTTTGGTCGAAAACTGCAGTCTGAACACAGAAATCAGTTTGTATTAGGGACAGCTGGAAGTGGCACAGAGGGAACTTTTCATTTCCATCTAAAGTGGTCTTCTGACATCACTGTAGCTCCTCAAAGGGTCCTATGAACTTGGTATTTGATGGACATGGCACAGAAAGGACAACAGCAGACTTATTTCTGTTTTTGGCAGTGTGATGCTACTTTTCCCTGTTCCATGGGGAGAAGAGAAGCTTGTAGGTCAATTTGATCTTTTCTTTGGCATAGAACATTCTGTGCACTGCAGTGCCACCCATACTCATTTGGTAAGGCTTCCTTAACATCATTTTGAAGAGATGTTACTGATTTTATTAAAAATTAGATTAACTCATCATGAAACGAGAGCGGTGTTCAGGCATCTCCTCGAGGCTGGAATACGTTCTTTGATCCTGAACCACAGCATTTGTGCCCTCTTCTAAATCCCATCTTTCAAATAAATCTTGCAACCAAGGTGGGAAGGATCTACTGCGGAAAGAAAATTGTCTTGCTAACCAAACAGTGAATGACACCATTCCTGGGTGTATTTCTGTGGTGCGTTCCGTGTCTGTGATCTATCCCTAGGCTACATGCACTCTGAACTGAAACATTTATTTCGTGTCAAAATAGTGTGCTTATGGACCATATAAAAACAAAACAAATGTTAGAACATTTGCAAGCTTTACACCACCGATGAATAGATGCATAAGGAAGGAAAAATATAAGATCCCTGTAGAAATAAGCATCTAGACAAAACATCTGCAAGTGAAAATGTGTCTGGAGAATGGCTTTTTAGAGGAAAGAAAAAAGACACATTAAATAAGCAAGCAGTTATCAGCTGCCTGCCAGAGATTGCAGCTGTAGGTAGGAAAGCAGCTTCTGACCTGTGGCTCTCTAGATTCTTACCCTATCCTGCAACAGTAGTGGTGTGACACAAAAGTGAAGCCTGGAGCTGTACTGCGGTTGTATTGACTGTGCATCACATGGCATTGACTGCCCCCTTTCCCTACGGTGACTAGGGAACCTTCATTAGCTCTGGCTCAAGTTAAGGCTTGCTTTTAAGCACAGGACTTGCCACATCAGTTAGGCTGACCTTCAGTGGCAAGTGAAGCTTAATGGTCAGAAGGGGAGCGATGGGGGTTGTATGGTTGGCTTGGATGATCCAGTTCCAGCTTGACAGAAGAGTAAGCAAGGGAAGTACATGTTGCCTTTATCATTTAGCCTGTCTGCCTGTTCTCTATCCCAAAACTGGGTGGAAAGATCTCAAATCTGGGTCAGTCTTGCTCCCTCTCTGACCCAGGAAGCTCTTAGTCATGGTAGACAGCCAAAATAGTTATGTCTTCCTGAGTAGCAATCAGTTCTGGGGAGCCAAAAATTCCCCAAGATTTGGGGCTGCTAGCACACAGCATTCAAGTTGGGCTTTTCTCCAGGTGCATTAGAAGATGGAGCAATAGCTCTCCTCGGTAAAAACAGTGCATAGTAGAAAAGATGAAACTGCTGCAATAGTTCAAAAATTCTGAATGTAGATTTATTAGAAAAGTTTATAAAAAACTCAGTTCTGTGTTTAAAATTGTGGATGCTCTTGCAAGATACTCTCAGCCCTGAAGTGTGCCCTACAGTATATTTTTTGCAGCTATTCAGATGACAATGGAGTGTTAGGAATGTCACATTGGGTGTTTGTGGATATGTAATAGCATTCATGAGCTTCTGTGATGACACAAGCTTTGTAGAAGCTCTCCGACTATAACAGATCTCAAATAAGTGATTGTTCTGAATAAATTGTCTACGCTATTGTTTTCCCACTGCAAACAGAACAGAGCCATTTTTAAACAGGCTGGATAAAAAACGACATCAAATTCACTGTGTGAAAGGAAAGGACAATTTCAATTATATTTTCCCCGATGTTTTCTGAACACTTTTTTTTTTTTTTTAAACTATTGCACAATTCTTTTTGGTTCAAACCCAGATGAGGCTTTGGAAAGTGTTGCCTCCCACTAATAAACAAGGGATTTGCACACAGCCATTCACTTAATGTTTTGGAACAAGGAGTCACTTATGCAGCTAGACAAGGGGCAGAGCTTGGGAAAACTTTGCTACGGCACTTCTCCAAGCCACGGCTGAAGAGGGCTGTGCTTTTGTTTCTTAGATTTCAGATGCTAGTTGCAGCAGGATACTTGTACAGCACATTAGCGAAAGCCTTCAGTAAGACAAAGGTGCCATGGCAGTCAATATTCATGGTTCAGCAAACAAGCTGAAATCTCAGTATTTTGCTGGGTAATGTGGTGCTGTCTTCCTGATGAGTCCTTGCAGTGGGTTCGTGACCCCTCACGGTCATTACAGACCCCATGTCAAATTTTGTGAGAAGGTTGCTGTCGAGCCAATACAGATGATGGCAGCCCATCTGCTGAAACTCTCGCTGCAGTTTCAGCTGGATGCAGCATTTTTGCTGTCTCAGGTAGTGATTTACAGAACATTTACAAGATATTTCACTTTGGAGTGAACAGGGCAGCAGCAGTGAACTAGCAGAGAGCCAGGCAACATGCCCGAGCACAGGCTGATGTGCACACACGCCCAAGAGGGACAGCCTTTGGAAAGACTGATTTACAACCACCCACCCAAGCACATTAGTGTTCGGTGGGGGGGGGGGGGGGGGGGGGGATTATCACAGGCCACTTCACCCTCCCTGCAGCACATTTTTCAGCCTCCTCACCACACTGCCCTGTGCTCGGGGCTGCCTGTAACCCTGAGCTGGAGGGGGGAGGCACAACTCAGGCCTTTGAGCACCTTCCAGCTAGCAGACAAAACATTCTTTCCTGCCACAACCCTCATGCCAAAATTAAACCCTAGCTGAGAGGCCAGGGCACTGCCACGCACCCCAGGACACTCAGGGAACTGGCACCTCTGGGGCTGGACAAGGTCCTCGCTCTTGTGTCAGGTCCATCATTAATGACGAAGTATGTTACCAATAGAAGATAAATGAGACGGGAAAGGAGCTACCTAATAGGGCACACAAGAAATAAGGGAACCTTCACATCTAAAGCCTGCTATGTTAAACAGCATTGTAAGCTCAAATGGGTGTATTTTTTAATTTAGCTTTCATACTGTATCAGTTCCAGACATGGTCACATTTTCTCCACTGTGACATTACCGAAGTAATTCTCAGCCGAGTCCACAGCCTTATTTTGTGTCACATCACTCTTAGATAACTGGAAACATACCATAAATATTAGGCAGCTATGAGAAACAAAGAGTTGTAGAAAACACTTGCCTCATCCTTGAAAATGACAAAATATTTTACTGTCAAGAAAATCAGCCACAGACTGTCTTTTAGTGTAATCTCAACCAGGAGGTTCTCAAAGAGGTTATAATGATCAACCTCCCCATTAAGAGCCTCAAAGCGCCTGCATTATACTCTTGATGGATTGTGATTTTGCTGTTGTTATTTAATTATGGCAATTAAAAACATCAGCACAAGATTTTCAGCAGGAGCCAGGAACCGGAGGAACCGCAGCATGGGTGGGGTGAGAGGAAGATGAGATCCTTGCTCTGCAGTTGGCTGCGGCCATCCCGCTCCCCTCTGGGCAGCGCTATGAGCACTGCTCTGTCTGCAATGCTTGGGATTTATTGAAATACCCACCCCTGCTTTGTTTTCCGAAATATTTCCACCCATTGTGAAAGGTTACTGTGAGAATAAGATGCCATCTCGTGGTCAGATTTTCATCTCACAGGTCTGAGCTTGCTTTACTGAGAAGCTAGTTAAGTGGTCCCTCCAGCTTAAAATTAACAAAGTAACAAAAACAGCACTTTCAGATTTCATTATAAACCCAGGTCTCCCACTAATACCTGAAGGCCTTTAGAGTAGAATGTTCTGCTATTAATCATAACCCAGAAGCGCATTTGGAGATAATCATTTATGAAGTTATGAAAGCAAAATGCTGATATGTGAGACCTATTTTTCCAAAGTTGAGCAAACACATTCATTTTGCAAAGTGTAATGATTTTGTGTAACTGCTTGGAAAACGGTAGCACAAGCATTATTCAAGGGAAAGACCATGATTCACATAATTTAGGTTGATGTAAATAGCTAGTAGGACTACCTAATCTGTTTTCTATATTTCCTTCTTTCTGAACCTAAGGTACAAAGCTGAATGGTAAGAACACCAACATACAAAGCCTAACTGAAGTACAAAGCTTATAGACATTGGCAGCACATACTGAATGCAGATTTTAGTCAAGTCACTTATTCAGGAGTACTTTGTGAAATTAAGAACTAAAGAGTAACAATTTATACAACATATCCAGTGTTAATTCTCTATGTTTTAGGCAACATAAAGCTCCACTTGATTTGCAGGGACCAGACCTGGGGACATTTTAGAAACAGCATTTCTTTAATGAATATCACATTCTCACCATTTCCACTTTGTGAAATTAATGATAATACCACCAGCATTTATACTAATCTCTTTCTACTTATCCGAATACATAATTTGAGGTCACATTAAAGCACCTTTTTCACACCATCTATTGTTTCATCTTAACAAATACTTAGGAACATTCTTCAAATCAGGCTTACCTGGAAGTAGTTGAACTTCTGACTGTTTTTTATTATTATTTTATTTTTAAGATCTGGAAATGGAACTTAGAATCCACCTAAGTAGTTTCACTGAAAACATACAAGGTGAAAGAAGTAATCAAACTCCTTAACATGAAACAACTGTAGAACCTAGGAACACTTACCTGCTGGCTTCTGAACTTTATTCACTTCCAGACTACTTCACAGTGCAGTCATACCACCAGAGTTTTATTGTACTGAGAAGTCACCACCAACGTAGCTAGCTCTTAGAGTCACTAAAACTATTTCACAGAGATGGTAGAAAACATGAAGATAAAGCAGCCTACTGGGGAATTCTTAGTCCATTTCACCATGGTAGAAAAGCACCCTAGATAACCTAAGCCTCAAACTCCCCCAGGAATGCAATTCCCTAGAATGCCTCGTGCTTCCTATATAGCAAAGGTCAAATGATCCACACCTGGCAGATTTCACTTAAAAAGGCTGGAGTCAAGACACCTCGTGGAATAGGCTCATCTATGTGGCTTTAGTCTTTTAAGGTCAAGTGCTCCTTTCCACTAGTAGAAATAACCTGACAATGGGCTTAGTGGTTAGAGTTGACCTTATGAATGAACTACAAAAGGTGCACAAGAGTCATATTTCTGTTAGTCATTTGGTGAGGAAAACTAGTACAGAGCCTATCAAAATAAATAAATAAAAGAAAAAAAAGAAAAAGACCTTAAAGACAAATTGCTATCATAGATTTTCATCTGTCTAGTCATGACAGTTAAAAATATTGCAATAAGAATTACTTTTCTTGACATTAGTGTTATTTAAATTTGCTTTTCTGAGATCTTCATGTAGGGCTTTTCAAAGTCTAGCCCTGTGACCTCTGACTACACTATTTACTTCAGCTGCGTATAAACTATCACGTATATATGCCAGGATCTGGATCCTCATTCACTGTTCAGGTCAAGGACTGGGCTGAAAGTGTGGGCTTTAATTTGGTTACATGACCAAATTGCTGTTTCCTGGCAGGTCATGGGAAGAAGATTGGCTGGCTTAGGGGAGCTTATGTATATGTGGCTTTTAGGCTGCAGCCGAAATGTTCCTCTACATCTGGAAGTTTAAAGAGGGTTGCAGTCACCAAGCTCAGATACAACCACGTATTAGTCTGGCACAACTGATTTTTGTGTTCCTTGCACTAGCTGTTCCTTCATCTCCTCTTCAGAGATAAGGACGTGCATCTCTTTCATGCTCCTTCATTAGTGAACAACCCAGGATAGATGAAAGCCTCTTTCTTCAAGTCAGTGAGATACTGGGCTACAAAGATGGTGAAGGGCCTAGAGGGGAAGAGGTATGAGGAGTGGCTGAGGTCACTTAGGCTGTTCGGCCTGGAAAAGAAGAGGCTGAGGGAAGACCTCATCGCAGTCTACAGCTTCCTCACGAGGGGGAGTGGAGGGGCAAGCACCGATCTATTCTCTTTAGTCACCAGTGATGGGACCCATGGGAATGGTGTCAAGCTCAGGCAGGAGAGATTTAGGCTAGACATCAGGATGAGGTTCTTCACTGAGAGGGTGGTTGCACACTGGAGCCGGCTCCCCAGGGAAGTAGTCACTGCACCAAGCCTGTCAGAGTTTAAGAAGCATTTGGACTGTGCACTTAGTCACATGGTCTGAATTTTTGGGTAGAACCTGTGTGGTGCCAGGAGTTGGACTCGATGATCCCTATGGGGCCATTCCAACTCAGGCTACTCTATGAATCTATACCCACCTTTGGTTTCAATGAGAATTCAGGCCCTAACAACTGAAGTTTCTTCTGGATGGTGTTTCTTCTGTAGAGGATAATTTCATTTCCCTTTGGAAGACTTACAAAGATGTAGTAACAAATGCAAAGGCATAAAACAGTACCTGAGGCATAGGGTACTTTTGAGCCTGCAGCAGACTGTAGGTATGATATTATCATTTCAGACAAATATGATCTACGTAATGTGGAGTGTTCCAGCACGCTTACAGTCTTCCAAAGGCCAGAAAATGGGACCTTCATTTTAAGACTGTATGGAAAAGAAAATGAAAACAACAAAAACAACAAAAATTAAGAGAAGAAAATTTTCCTTCACCTAAATTTTATTATTTTGCAACTCCCTCAGGTGTCCACAAGGAATTATGTCCCCCCCCCCCCCCCCAAAAAAAAAAAAAAAAAAAAAAGATATTGAGCTTAGAGGTATAATTTCCTTTCACACTAGAAGACATTCTTCTCACTGAAGTACAGTTAAGCCCCACAAAGTGCCAAAAAACCTGCCAAAATGTAAAGTATTTATACGTTAGTTTTACATGTTGGCATTATTTTCTTGTCTGGTCTTGCATTCAGGGCTTGATCTATTTGGGGGGGAACATGTCATGCCGTGCAAGGTTGTTTAGTTGTATGACTGACAAAATGACTTTAAAAAATTTTGAACTGTTTGTATAGAAGCAAAATACAGAAGAGTACACTATCCACAAGGGAAATGTAGAAACTACCTGTTGCTTCTCAAGTTCAAAGTTTTCCCTTAAAAGGTGTAAGCATCTGTTAAGGTGTAAAGGGTGTAAACAGCAGTTTGAGTACAATTCTTATGGATACATGAATATTTTCCTCTCCTATTTCCAATTTGGAGTGCAATATTTTTCATCATACTCTTAGATCAGGATTCTGATTCTAACAATGGTTCCTAGTGCAAATTTCCAAAGAAGAGAGAAGCAAACAAGTCCTGTCTGCTTTGAATGATATGGAGACAGCAAACAAATGTAAATGAAGAAAATAAACCTGTAGGCATGTTTTCAAATAATTGTCATTGTCCAAAAACTTTAAATTGGTTGAATCCTTGAAAGTTAATTAATGTAAACTCAAGTTGCATCACTGAATTTGAAGTAGTAAGATAGACTTGCACCATTGCAGAGCCTCAGTCACAGTTTAAATTGGCACTACCTCTAGCTTCACAAGAATGAAAGAGAAAAGCATATCCTTCTACCTTGTCAGCTATTGGCAGACCTAGAGGAAAAAAAAAAATTGTTAAAATTAAAAAGTAATGTGTTTTTTTAAGAACATTTCATCAACTAAGTAATATCTAGTAGTAACCAGACTACAAATGAAAGGGAAGATGAAACAGTAGAAGGTACTTGCATGGCCTTAATCTACATGGCAATTGACAACAACCACAGTCTGCAATGATTTGTAAGTGCCTTACACCCTTGAGGCAGAACCGATTTTATTTAAGGGAGGTGCAATCCCTCTCAAAAAATGAGAGTCTGGAGTCCGCTACTGAGCATCAAACTCAACTGAGAAGGGAGGATGAGTCTCTTTGGATCTTCACGTAACAGAAAGGAAACTCAGATTTTAGCCCTAAGCAACTATTTTTAGGGACAGGCTGGGTACTGGTATGTTCCCAGCCAGGGTCCATTTCAGCATCTTCAAAGCTAAAGAAGTGGTTGGCTGCTCTGTTGAATTGTGTTTCTAGCAGAAAAATGGCTGTGCATTGCCTGCATGCAGGCCCTGGCTCTGGTCTTTGCTATATGGCCTCACAGGCATGTTGGCAGTGGCTGTACATCTACGCTCATAAGCTGTGCTTGCCCAGAAACACTCCTGGGCATTAGGACTGACACCGTGGGGTGGCTGATGTCCATGCCAGGTCACCATCTGGTCTTCAGATGGAGGCAGCTGTGTGCACATGGTCACATGCTGCTGTCAGTGCCTGGAAATAGCTCTGGGGGAGCACCCAAAGTAGCACAAGGAGCAGTTTAAGGTAGGTGTTTGTGGTCCTGTGCCCAGAAACCTGCTTGGCTTGACCAGCACAGGTGAGCATGGAGCAGCACAGGGGCTGTGCATGCAGCCAGGGATGAGGGAGAAGAGGAAAGTGAAGGTGTGGAGATGGGAAATGCCTGGCTTGAGTCAGCCTCGGTGGCACCATAGGCTCTGTCCTGATGCCCCAGCAAGAGGAAGAGAGATCCAGCCAGCCCTGAGCCCACCTCCATGCCTGCGCTGCAAGGAAGGTGACCACAGCCAGGTGCGAGATGAGCAGGGAGCTTTGCTGGGCCAGCCCCGTGGCAGCTCCATATGGCAGGTGCTGCTGCATCTTAACTGGTGTCAATTTGTGGGAAAGCATAACAGAGCAAAGGTGTGAGTGCAAGCAGAGGATACAGGGAAAAGAGAGCTACTACTGTACTGCTGCCAATTGATTTTTTTCCTTTTCTTTTTTTTTGGCAGCAAAGAGGCTTTTATTCTCACTGCATCACAATGAGAGCTTCCAAGCCCACATAAGTGCCTGTTTGCCTTTCCTTTTACGCTGCATTGCAGCTGGCATGCCCAAGAAAGCCAGCTTGCTCTGAACACACACTAGAGATTGCCCAATATCATCAAAGCAGAAGTGGTACATTCATGTGCTCCTTCACGGCAAGCAGGCATCAGGGTCAGAGAAGAAAGCCGAGGGTGTGATAGAGTTCCCATTCCTCCCAGATGTGTCCTCACCCGTGGCAGCTGAGACACAGCAAGCAGGACCATGGGCTTCGCTCAGACCTGTCAAAGTGGAGAGGAGCTGAGTGAAATGCAAAGTGCCAGAGCCGGTCACTGAGCTCCAAGGGGCCTCTTTCCTTACAGGTGCTTCTGCCTGCAGAGGCAGAATTTCTCTACAGCTACACACTAATCTGAAAATTTAAGCAAGCTATCATGTAATTTTGTACTAGATGTTTGCTCTTTTCTTTCTGTCCCGTTTTTTTTTTTTTTTTAATCTTCTGCAACACTGATAGACATTAAAAAACAAAAGGCAAAGAAAAATTCAATGAAAGTGATTCATTCCCTTCCACCCTCTATCTGCCAACTATGACAAGTAGCAAATAGAGCAGCACTGCATCCTGCCTTGGGTCAGGTCAGGACCACACGCTGCTGCGAAATCAGCAGGATTGATCATGAACCAAAATATCCATAAATGTCAGGTGTATCTCCCACAGATGGCAAAGGTGAAAGGAGCCCCTGTGCTCACACACACTGCTCTTCTGCACAATCAGGGCATAGAGCTGTTCTCTGCCACTGGATGACAGCCAGTTTAGAAAGACACAATTTCATTTTAAGAGCCTGTGCAATTCCCCTGGTAAATCATTCCAGCTGTTAATTTCCTTACTTCAAGGAAACTGTGTCCTATGTTGAGGCTAAGTTTATCTACACAAAGTTTTGCTTTCAGCTACTAAATGTTGGTCAGCTGCTGGCTGCAGGATGGAGATCCAGGGCTGGAGGCAGCTCTGCAGGTTTTGGGGGAAGAAGGGAGATTGTGTTGTTCCTCTTTCACTTCCTAACAAAGCAAATTCACAGCTCTGGCCAGTGATAGCAGTAGTTTGCAAGCATACTCATGTCCTCCTCCTCCCCCTTCCCTGTGAATTCATTCAAGGCTGTAAAGGCAAATCTCATGCCAGCACTTTTTAACGTGTCTATCTAAAATGATTGTAAGACCCTTTCTTGAGCAAGGTGAATGACTCGATCCCTCTGTACAAGCTAAATAAGTTGATCCCTGTGCATCACATGAATCCCCTCCCCATTCTGGATCATTTTCTGTGTTCCTCCTGCGAGTTCCCTCCTTCCTGCATGCTCCCTGGAGGCATATTATTCTAGCAGCACTCTTACCATTGCTGCATACAGCGGAAGATCACTTTCCTGCATTAGCCCTCTTTAGGTGCTGATTTTCCCATACTATCACAATCACCAAGGCAAGGCGAAGGACTCATTGTTTTCTGTGACAAGCAGACCATTTCCTTAGCTGACATGAACATATGGGTGTGTTTCCAACAGGATGGCTGAAAAGTCTCCCAAAACCATATTTGCCCTCAGCAGGGTGACTAACCAGAAGCCAGGCCTGGGGCTTGTCTTCTGCTGTGACGTCTTCCACCCTCATTTGGCTGGTCATCCAGCACTGTCAGCGCAGGTCTTGGCCCCAAGTTTTCCTAATCCAGCAGGTCAAACCCCTCAGATGCTCCTCCTAAAATTCAAGTTTCTGCTTATTTCTGAATCCCTATAATGCTTTGCTGACTAACAGTTCAACAGTTCATACTTATTTATATATGCAAACTTATGTGACCTATATTTTGTTACTGAGGAATCTTTTAGCAGCCTAAAATCAGAGAGAAGTACTAGAATTTGGGTGCCACCAGGGCATAGCAGCCTGGAGAAGCTCCAGTCTCGGGCACCTGGCCACAAACCACCATTCCAAACCTGGATTTCTGTGGCAAAATAATCTCCCTGAATACAATCAGTAAGCTCTTACCAGATCCAGCCCCAGTTACAGTTTATTTTGTACAAGTTTGTTATGACTATTTTGCCACTCTAACAATGTGGGTGATGCTATTGAGACACAGTTACAGAATCTTGGTAACTCTGCCTGAAATGACACGCAGAAAAATCAAAACAGAAGACAAAGGTTAATTGAAAACTCGCAAGGTCATCATCATCCTCCCATATCCTAGAACTTGCTTCTTGTTCCTACTAGCTGTATTTCATGAGTATACAGCCATCAGACACTAGTTTTCAGGTTTTACGGCCAAGTAAAATGAAAAATGTTTATTTAAAAAAAAAAATGATATCCAATAATATTTATCTGCAATACCTTGTAACTGCCAAATGTGAGAACAGTGTTAAGAACCGGGAAAAATAAAATAAAATAAAATAAAATCTTATTTCAACTTACTTTATGTTCTGGCAATAAATAAATAAATAAATAAATAAACAAACAAATCTGTCGATTTAGAATATCAAATAGACATCCATATCAAACAGACATCCACTTTCCTGCCTTCACCTCGAAGGTATTGAAAAATATTACCCTGTCAGTTCTACTCAGACCCAACAAGAAAGGATTGTCTCTCACAGTATCTGCTCACAGCCCAAGCTAATCCTTTTGTAGCACTTGTCTTTTAATATTTAACAGGCTCCAACGTGCTCAGATTCAGTGGACAAAAACGTTGCTTATGAAGTAATCCTGTAGTAGAATTCCTATTTGGTTTCTAACACTTAATCTTTGCTTTTGTGAAATACTTTTGATTACTTAGAAATTCAGACATGAACTTAATACATGTCTCATAAAGAATTATGGCAGAAGTGAAAAGTTAATTTCATAGTACAAAATATGAGGACAGCAGTAATGGATTATTGGTAGAATTTAGTAACAAATAGGAGATAATTTTTCTAATATCAACATAATTTTTATCCCTTCAGTTAATATTAATTTCTTTAATTTGCAGTTATTCAGATTCTTTGTGTGTATTTAATTATTGTATTCCCCTAACTCTGGAATAAATATAATATATATTTATCTATACATAAAATATTATCTATATTCAACAATTAAGGGAAAGCAACACCATTAGGACTGTAAATAATTGAACAGTAAAATTTATGTCTTACAATAAGCCGTGAACTAAAATTTAGTTAAAGAATGTCTCAGGCTCCCTTTCTAATTTTAAATAGATTTTAACAGTATATTCCTATCAAGCACATAATTTAAATGCATCATCTTTATTAATTCTTCAGTCATCCATTGTAAAAATGGTAATCTCAGTAAATTCACTTGATAATAGTGTAGAATCTCCTGCATAGGAATTGCATAGTATTCAAAATGTAACAATGAAAGCAGAATAGCTTAGCTCTTCAATTATTTTATTTATTTATTAAAAAAAAAAAAAAAAGAAAAAAAAAAAGAAAAAAAGAAAGAAAAAAAGAAAGAAAGAAAAAAAGCTCATTAACTATGTGAAACTTCTGTCCACAGGCTTTTTATGGAATGAACAACTGAAATCTGGTCTCCAAATCTACACCAATTTTTTTCTCCAATTTTGGAAGAGAATGAATAGAATAGGTAATATAGGTACATAAATGACCTTAAAGGTAGTAGAACAACCAAAGACTTCAGTGAAAGAAACCATCCCCCCACCTGCTGTTGTTATGGAGGGTGAGTTACCAGTCTAGCAATTAAGATGGAGGCCATACACAATACTGATGCATTCCCCTTTCTTCTACCCTCCTTTCTTCTACCCAAGGTGTTTATGGACCTTGTACAAGGACTGGCTGGGAGAGGTTCCCATTGCAAGATAATTGGGCAAGAGAAAAAAGCCCATTAGATTGCTTTGATTGTGAAGCCTTCCTGACCGCCTGTAGTCTGCACTGTGGGAAACCTCTGTCACTTAGAGATCTGGCCTGTGAGCTGTCAACATGTCAACCTTGATACCCGTCATTTCAGTGACACAGAGCACTGTAGGGCTGGGTTTTGCTGGGAAAATTGAAGGGATGGAGATGCTTCAGGACTGCAATGCATGCATCACAGCCACAAACAGGTTTTTGGCTTGCAAGACTGGGCTATATCTGGGATGTATGTCCCAAGCAGGATGGACATCATGTCCTTCACACCAACTGTTTTGCTCTACGGACCTGCTCCTATTCACCTATGCTACTTGCTAATTAATGCAAAACCTTATTGAAGAATGCCACCCTTTCAGCTTCCCGCAGGCCCACCCCAGCCTTTGCTGTCTGTGTGTTCATTTACCTCAGCTCTACCAATCATGGTGTTTGGTGGCTGGATCACTGAAATTATCTGTGTCAAGGATGAAAAGAAGGTTTATATTTCACCAGGAGCTGAACGTGGTGGTTGGTACAACCAAGAGCACACTGTGCTGCAGTGAAGCATGGAAGTCAACACCCCAAGACTGGGGAAGGATGCTCATCATGTTAGTGTTGGTGAGAGTTTGAGGAAACCTCATTTTCCTTGCAATCTGACAAGAAGCTATAGACTTATCTCAATATACTTTTCCCACATAATCCTCTCTTACCTTATTTAGAGAGGTTAGTAGGAGATTTTGAGGTTAAGTTGGTCAATTTAGGAAAAACACAAACATCACTGATAACTGACACTTAAAACTCAATAGCTGTGCAAAGGTTGCTCAGTAAGACTAGATATTATATTGCTCATTATTCTTCCATGGCCTGGCCCCCTGATCTATTCACAAGGGCAAAAGTTATTTAATACATTAACTGGAACCTCTGCCAGGTTTTGGACTGATATAATTTGTGGCCGATGAACTCTTGTAGTCCATCATTAAATTCCCTAATAGGTTCTTTAACAAGCTGCTGTGGAGGAAAGCTTGCCAAGTCTGAACGATTTTTGCTCAGGGCTTTTCCACATGTTTCTAAAGCCCCGGATAAAGCCTGAGAGGTTAACAGAAAGACCTCATGAAATACTTATTATTTCTCAATAGACACCTTTCACATAGCATCTTCCTGATTTACCTGTGCTCTCTTGCTCAGTGAAACTATTGAATGTTTAAGGTCCAGATGATCTGAAATAACTCATAGAGTAGAAGATTCTATACACTAAAATCATGAACTGAGAAATAAATAAATAATAAAATAATAATAATAATAAAAAGCTATTACTTACAGCAGTGAACCTGCCAAGTTGATTGAAGCTACTTATTTTCTTCTAAATTAATCTTTGATTATTAAGCCTATTTGATGTCAGAATTGAGATTGAAATATTTCTGCATCAACTTTATGAATCAGGCAAACTTGCATCTTGCTGGCATAGCTAGAGGCAAAATATGGAAGATAAGAATAATGACAGAATTAAACAGTTTTCTAGAAAGATTTTGTAGAAATAAAGGGCTATTTACTGAGTGATGTTTGTCTGGAAGTCTCACTAGAAGTGGCAACAAGAATAATTAGAGGAAACTAAGGTCTCCCAGCACTCCATCCAACAATTTGTAGATACATAAGCAATCTTTCAATGCCCATCTCTCTCTCTCTCTCTCTTTTTTTTTTTTTTTTTTTTTTTTTTTTTTTTTTTTTTTCCCCCTCAGAAAGAGAGTGTTAGTCTTTTTGTTGTTGTTGTTCTTATAACTCTCATCATATCACACAGTGTTCCTGAGGCTGTGGTTTACGGGTCCCTCACTGATTAATGTCTGTCAGGATGGACTTAAGTCTTATCTTGATAACAGATAAACTTAATAGCAAAACAGCAAGTTTATTCTAGAAATTCAAAAGATTATGCTATTTTATTACAGAAATTGGAACTGGAAACAAAACAAAGAGAAAAAATAAATCTCTGAAGTGCAATTCTCCATGATGCTTAACCATTAGAGCTGGTTCCACATCTCAGATATCATGAGGACCTGGCAATATAGTCCCCCTAACATCGATAGGCATGCTCTGTGACTTTATTTTCTCTTTCTTTTTCAAAAATACAGTCTTCTCCCTACCTGTCTTGTCAGTCTGCAGGGTGACCATCCCATCTTTTCTTGTTTGGCAGCACAGATTTAGCATCACTGGGCTCTTTAATCCCACTTGGCTGTGATCATTTATGGTTTTTTCATCCTCTCTCCTCAGCAGAGAGCCCCATCCTCTTCTACTCTCCCCTGGAACTGGGTTCTTATATTCAAGCTACAAAGGCCTTAAATGGGACACATCCCAGTCCCAGAAGCTCCTGTGCACATGCACTGAGGTTACAGTCCTTACCAAAATAGTTTTTTTTTTTTAGCTTAAAGAGCCTTCTTGCTCTTCATATCATCTTAAGGATTGCCACAGAGCTTTATGAACCCTGAGCTGTAAGGTTCACAGTGCTGATACCTGTTTATACCCACCATTTCTTGCCCAATGGTGATGCTTTGCCAAGGCTACAGGTGACAAATTAGTGACCAATATGACAGACTTGGAACTGAAATGGAAGTATCCTATTTTGCCAGTACGTCCCTTTCCCCCCTTCCACTTTTATTGTTTTCTATGTTCCTGCTTCTGTTTTATAAACAGATCACACAAGTTCAGCTGCAGTGGCTGGGCAGAATACGAGAGCTGTTTATGCATTAAAACTGCTGCTTGCTGCCAAAATCTCTGGTGAGCAGCAGCTTCCTGGAGGTATATATTCCTGCACTGTTAGAAACAGGAGCTCTCCTGCCAGATCCTGCCATCAGTCTTGTCCCCACATGGAGAGGTTTTGTTCCATGCAGAGCTCTGAGTGAGGTGCATTGGAAAAAATGAGCCCTGACAGAAGGAAGGTGCCAGGGACTCTCTACATTGTGATACCCTGCTGCCGTGAGAAACAAGAAGACTTCTTGACCAAGTTTAGCCATTGTACTTGCAAGAAGCCTGGTGGACCAGCAAAGTTCCTGGAGGCTTTCTGAAAATGTGGCTGTAGATATTGTTCATGTAGGTTACAGTTTATATCCAGCATATGATAGCTGCCTGCAATCTTTCTCAACCTCTGTTCTTGGGTGTCCTCTTCACTTCTCTTCAGCACTAGCTGGTGCTCTGGGGAGAGGCTGGCACCTGCCTCCTTTACAAACATTCAATTCACAAAGATTAATAAGGATGGAAGATGTTCCATTGAGCAGCCACCTATGACAAGCTGATGACAAATTGTGCAATGTCGTGTCTCCTAGCAAATGCAGATCAGCCAAGAGGATAGCAGCTGGAAAATCAGTTGGCCTCACATTGTCAAGATGTCCTGGCAAGAGCTTCCAGGGAATATGGTGGCTGCAGAGCAGTAATGCAGCTTCATCCAGTGTGGAGGAGAGTGCTGTGATGAAAGAATATGTAACCACAACAGGGGTTAGAAAAACAGTTCTCAGGGGAGGCAGGAGTTCTCTCTGCCCTCAGTGAATAATTCAACTAGGGAGTTTTGCTCTGGGCAACTTGTGAAAGCAGCAGAGCTTCGTGTATGAAATGGTATTTCTGAAAGCTTTACCCATTAATTTAACATGCCTTAGCTCAATTTCAGCCTTCCTTATACTGTGTGGTCCGTCTTCTGCTTTGCTAGTCAGGACTGATGTGCTTCTCTGTGGTGTAAAGTGTACCAGCTACAGCAGGTCCCAATAGCTCTCTTCCATGGCAAAGCAAAAGGGGAGCTTTGGAACAGCAAAGGAAGTCACACAGAATTTCCAGTGTACTCAGCAATTTCTTATTCTTTTTATGCTATGCAGTATTCATTTATGGATAAAGGTTTTATAAGAGCCATTTAAATATATGATTGTAATAAATATTCATAACTCCTTTTGCAAGGTTTTTTTTAGAAATGTACAGAAAACCAGCAAAGGTATTTCAGGATTTCCTTTCTCCATGCAGTTCTAGAGATATTAATGTTTGTGAAAAGCAAAGTTCAAAAGGGAGTCTGTAATCATGAGTGACAGGCATGTAATATAATGCTAGTTCAAATTGGTCTTTATAGCCACTCTTCTAGAATGCAGAACATGTGCACAGATATATCAAGTAAACTGGGGCTTGTATTTCAAGAAATACAAACTTTTTTTTTTTTTTTTTTTTTTTTTTTTTTTTTTTTAAACTAGGTTCGAAATACCATTGGCAAATATATTTTAAATACTACAACCTAATTCCAATGATTAATACTGGGTTGCTCAATACCAAAATAGGAGACTCATATAGGAATCTAATGGAAGGGTAATTCTAGGAGAAGGATAATGGATACTGTAAATCCAGAGCCTATTGAAGCTTTACAACTGCCATGGATATTATGTTGTTACCCTGCTGCTCTGTACATATATCTTCAGTGTACCCACTGAATGTTTGTATGCTGGTGAGGTGTGTAGGCTTGGTGTACTCCAGGAATGGGGGAGTGAGACCCTGGAGGAAAGAAAGCTTCAGTAAAAGTGATCTGGACTTATTCAGGACTGAAATTAGAACACGCTCCTCTACCAAGTCAAAACAGTCTGACAAGCTATTTCTTCTAGCAGTGTCAGCAGGTATCTTCCTGCCTTGCAGCAGGAACATGAACCGTTTCAGAAGAGAACTCACCCTGGATTTGGAGGCATACCTTTCTCTTTGATAAACAGCCCACATTTGCTGAGTTACAACACTGAAACTAGTATAAATGTGCAAATGTGCCAGACTTGTCAAAGACACCTGCAAAAGCTGCCCAGCCTATATATGGCCCAGTTGCCAAAAACTGGAACTGTCCACAGGTCAGAAGAGGAGCCCTGCTCACTCCACAGTACAAGAATTCCCCCCCTTTTTTTTTTATTCTCCTAGCAAAGACACGTTTGGAAGCAGGACAATGCAGCAAGACAGGCTGGAGAAGAGAAAGCAATGGAAAAGATAGAGGTGGAAAAAGTACAGAAGTACTGAGGGTCTTGGTGACCGTGGTGTTAATAAGAGGCTTAAATCTTTCAGCCTGTTTATCTTATCTAAAAGTAAGTTCAGAGATGATGTGATTTCTGTCAGTGTTTTCACAAGAAGAAAATGCTAGGTACTAAAGTGCTTTTTGATCCATGAGAGAAAGATTCAATGGTGTTCTGTAACAATGTCTAAGGAAGCTGGGCTTAAAAAAAAAACAAATGCAATGGTGTTGAGAAATTAAGTTAAAAGACTACAACAAATTCCCAAGGGACGCCATCAGTTTGCCCTCCTTGACATCTTATCCAGGTTTGCTATCTCTAAAGAGTCTGCTTTTAACCGCTATGGTATTTTGTGCTTTATATATATATATTTTTTTCCTTTTTTTTTTTTTTTTTTTTTTTTTTTTTGGGGGGGGGGGGAGGGAGAGTTGGTTTTCTTTCCTTTCAGGTGATGGCCTATAGGTAGGTTTATTTAGTGAAAAAGTTTAGATGTAAAATTTCCTTTTAGTCCTTCTAGACTCAAATTCTGTGGACATACAACATGCAGAAGTGGCAAGGATAAGAAAAAGATTGGAGCTGAGTAAGAGGAAAGGACCAAGATGGGAGAAAAAAAAAAAAAAAAAAAAAAAAAAAATGAAGAAGGAAAGGAGAATATGGGAAAGAGGGAGCAGGAGCTCAGCTGTGCAGCTGAATTATTAGATCATAAGCCTGAGGAGACCCTGCTAGACCACACAGCCTGAGACTTCCCAGAGATCATCATTATTTAAGCTGGTGCTTCTTGTTTTAGGAACAGAAAGACCCCACAAATGAACTTTGTTTTATCATTATCAGCAACTGAGTAGCACCACATCTATTGACAGATGTTACCATGACTGAGTACATTATTTGTTAAGAGAAAATGATACAGTTTCTCATCAAACGTGCTTAATCATTTGTTATATGAAGTAAAAAAGGACAGAGACATTATCTGTCAAAATGATGAGTGGAATGTTAAATTTTCAGTCTATTTGCTAAGTTATTCTATTTTCTTATCTAAAACATTCTTATCATGATTTAGTGAAGCAAAGAATACTTAAATAGCAAACCTTGACTTCAGTTTTATTGCCTCAAGCTTCCTATTAAAAAAAATCAGCAATAGTTTCTTCAGTTTCCTCTAAGTGTGATTCCTTTTCTTGAGGGTCTGTTTCTGTGGAGAAGGTTTTCATATTCTTTCTCATGTATGAAGACCCCATTAAAGAAATAGCCTAAGAAATTCAGTTCCCCAGCACTTCATTTATGAACATCATCATTTCTGGACAACTAAGCATATGACATTTCATCCTACCAGTACCAATCTGCAAATCTTTCTTTCCTCTAAAATATCATTTTCACTGTCAGGGAATGGCAAATAAATGATGAGAAAAATGGTAGACAAGTCAGCTTTGAAACATCAAATTTAGGGATGATACCAGCAGAGGGCAATAAATAGACACCATACCTGACAGCCAGCATTACAACAGCCTGGAAGCTGGAAGCTCAAAGCCTTCTCGTTTGCCCACATCTTTTGAAAAGCAGTCTTGGATTCCTTCAGTACACTCAAAAAAAAAAAAAAAAAAAAAAAAAAAAAAAAAAAAAAAAAAAAAAAAGTGGCTTTCCTTCTCAAAATTTGTTTAACTGACACATGGACCTTTGATAAAAAGCACTTTCTAAGTACTCATAACCAGCCACAGTAAAGAATACTAATTAGTAAGTGGAGTGAAAGTCAAAAACCTTAGCATGCCTATTTGAAGGCATTCTCCCACAACCTGTATGTGTGAAGCAGTCCAGTAAGTGCTGCATCAACAGCCCTAGAAAAGCTACTTGTTAATTTGATTTACAGTACCTCCTTTTCCTTTTAGTAATAGGAAATACAGTTTTAGAATCAATGCAATAAACAGAAATGGGGGCTGAATAAAACTCAGTAATTTCCATCCACAGAGATGCAGAACACTTCATGGCCTTCAGTGTGTTCTCTTTAAAATATTAACTTTTAGGTTGAAATAACTTTTTTATTTTTATTTTTATTTTTTATTTATTTTTTTAATGTACAAAACATATATTGGCTTTAGTCTTTTTCATTTCAGTATGATCATGTCAAGGGACCATTAACCAATCTTTAACTTCCAGCTTGCACATTTTATTGTTTGTTGAGAAGATGTTTGCTAAAAAAAAAAAAAAAAAAAAAAAAAAAGTAATTATGTTGTAAGGAGACAGAAAATGCTACTTGAGTTCCCTAGGAATCTTGTTAGATAATTAAGTGCCTTAGGCCTACTCAACATCTCCAAACTTTTCAGCAGTTAAATTATTTACAGGTAGTTAAGACCAAATGTTCCACTCACCATCAACTGGGATGCTGTTTTGTGTGTCTCAAGGCTATTTTAAGGCAGATCCATTAATCTAAGGAGCCTTGCAAAGAGAAAAAAAAAATTACTTTTCTTCCCTGTTCTGGGCCATGCAACCCTTGTGGCTGATTTCAACTTTGATAATGTTGATAGGACCCAAGGCTGATATTCAAGGATGTCAGATGATAGAAAAACTGCTCCAAGCATCTTCCATGAAAATATTGTCATCCTAAAACTGATGTTTTAACAATGCATTTTATTTCATTGATCTGTACCCTGACAGTAGAAATAGTTTCAGTGGGTGTGTCTGAACAGCTTTATTGGGACTTCATTGGGGAGTTCTGTAAGGTAAAAAACTTCTGTGTTGTTACACCTTCCATAATGTTAATAGTGCTCTTCTTTTAATGGATACAATTGATACAGTTGCTGCTATTAGATGAAAATCTAAGAGCTTTCTTACAAAGTTCTTGTCTAATTAGTATTACAGATACACACTGATACACCGAAATTAAACAGCACATTATCCTCCCTGCACAGTAGCTACCTCTGCTACTGAATGCACATCATTCCCACTGTGACCATACAGACAGGTATACTTCCTTCAGAACTTATTTCCTCCATTGGTCCTCACAAATAACTGCACTTTGGAGCTTGTCATTGAGGTCAGAAGAAAAAGTAGCATCCAGTTAGCAACGGAGCTCAAGAGGAACATACTATGGGACTCACCCAACATCATGGATATGAACCAGGGCTCTTCTGCTCCAGATTCTCTAAAAACACATGCACCCGGCCCAGCCCTACAGACAGTCTTGGGTGATGTGAAGAAGGAAACGTCTTTACCCAAGTATAAGAGAAAACATTCCCGCAGATCAGGCTACATGATCTGATGCAAAGATGCAAGGTTTGGACCCAACTGATGACCCACTAGATCATTGGGAACAACCTTCCAGAATTCAAGCAAAATGAACACAAATATCTCCAGTTCCAGGAAAAAAAAAGACAAAGTGGGTAGGCAAGGTCCAGGGCTGCCAGAGGGAGGTGACTTGTCACCCTCACTTTGACTGCTCTTCATGAGTAAAGGTCTCCCAGGGGCCTGGACGTCTGGGGTGGTTCTTGACAGAAGGGCGACAGACCCTCCTGAGGAGCAATTTAGCAGTGATTTACCATTCCAAGTGGGAATCAGACTTTGAGAAATTGAAGGTATGTGCATGTTACTTGGAAAGAAAAGATCTGCAGTGCTGTTCTGTAGTAGTCAAAGGGCCATGCGCGACTTGCCAAGGCCATTGTTAAAGACTGTAGCAGTGGGGTTATACTGAGCTGAACCCTCACTCTGTGTAATCCAGTAATTTGGAGCTAGAAATAGCCAACTAATGCTCTCTATGCTCTAAAAATACAGGGGCAGGATATGGTACATGTCTATAAGAAACACAGTGGCTTACAGAGAAAAAGGAAAGGTATTTTCTCCCTGACACCTAAATTTATGTACATCCCAATGGATTATAAAAACTGAGAGAGACAGGGGAAGGATGTCCTAGCAGCTAATTGGTATTCATCTGTCTCGTTCTTAAACTAGAGGATGTATTAGCCCCATCTGCCTCTCTAAAGGATTGTGCACAGTGATTTGTGCCCATAAAGGTACAGGGAATGAGGTCTTGCAAGGAAGAACCATTCCACTTCCTGCTTTAAAGAGAAAAAGAAAGCGTATCATTGGGGGGGGGGGGGGGCGTGTCATCTGAGAATCAGCTGAAATTAATTGCAAATTCCAGCCAAATTGACAGAATCATTTAGAGTACTGAAAATGTGAAAAGTAGAAATATTAGGAGCATTTTTGACAATTAAATAAAATATTGATTTTTCTTGTCAAATGAAATTTTATTTCAACTAAAATGTGATTACATTGTCACTACACCAAAACATGATTTTATAATGTCCATATCTTCCTGGCTGCTAAAATAATATTTTTTGTCTTTCTTTGTGGATCTGTAGATCAGAAGCCATTTGATTACAGGCAGGATAAGACATGTTTTGGCAGCTTTTCTTTATTCTCACAATACAAAGACTTCTTATTTTTCAGTGCTTGACAGCTCTCTTCATGTTTTGTCCCAGAGAGAAACAGATTTGTGTTACTGGACAGGTGATGGGAGAAGTAGAAAAGCAAGACAGTCTAGCAAGCAACTCCAGGTCTCTCTTTGAATTAAGAGTTCAGGGCTTTAATCACGGAGTGTACAAATTGCCTTCTCCTCTCTCGGCAAAAATCTACAGAAGTCAATGGTGGGATAGCTCTGCCTAGGTGAGACTGATTAAGTCTAGAGAAAGTTAACGCAGAAGAAACAGGAAATATTATGAAGGTCTCATTGTCTCAAAGGTTAAATGAAGCTCCCCTGTCTTCATAGGTAAATATGAAGTAGTATAAAGGAGACAGAGGTGGCGGTGGGCAGCTGGGTGCTACCAGCTACCCGGACTGTCCCCAGCTGCCTGTCCTGGGCGGCACATCCGTCTCTATCTAAACCTGGGCTAGGGTCTGGCTCTCAGTCAGGGACAGGCCTAGGCTGTTTAGGCTGCCAGTCTTTTCATACAGTGAGCCTGATCTTTAAGAAGCAATCATGCTGCTGCAAGTAAGAGTGATTTGTTCAGCTTCTTAGGAGCTCTTTCTGTGCTAGCCTTTCCAGGTGAACAAAGGGTTAGACCAGCTATCAATTTATACTACATTGCCAACTTCAAGTGTCAGATTTGCAGAGACAAATTAATGAGAGTTTGGCATCACACACACTTCTGAAATGCTTGGGAAAGGCTGTTTCTTGCTTTTAGGTATCTACACACCTTTAACAGCCTCATTGTTGGATGTTACTGCATACCTTTATACCTCCTTCTCTTTTTCCAGACATGTCATTTATCTTTTTATTTCTGGAAGAAAGTTCTTTACATCTGCTTCCAGTCCTGGTAGCTCATTATATTCTACAGGTTTGAGAGCTGCTTAACTAAGTTTTATTCTCATTTGGGGTCTTAGAAATTTTGTTCAAACCCTTAGCTCTCTGTTGTATAAGCTGTGTGAGCTTTCCAAGGAAAGCACATTTTCCACATCCCGGATTTTTCTTTTTACTCATCTTTGACACCTGCTTTGAATTTATTTTTTATTTTTAATTATTTTGGTACCCTGGAAAGCCAAGGGCAGCAGAACAGATTGTGGAGTTGTATGTATGTCAAAGAGAGGGTTGTCACTCCTGGGGCCATGTTGTTGCTTTTGACATTGGTGACACTGGATATTCAAGCCCAGATGGATAAAAAAGCTTCAGGAATGAGTCACAGCTTCTTAGGACAGAGACCTTGATGCAGTAGGATTTCCTATGTTATTACCTGCAGACTATGATGTAGCGTTATAAAATCATACAACTTAGACCATTCAGATCATACTGTAACAGTGACCTATCACTTTACATTTTTTTAGCACTAAACAGGTTTTTTGTCACCTGCAGACTCCATCAGCACTGTATGATTAATGGGTATTTTCATCTCTTTTTCCTGCTGTGTGAGTCATCAGTCTTTATGAAAGGCATGTTGTCAGTGTACTGTATTTCAAATACATTAGTTTTAAATATTTATAGACAAGAGAAGAAGAATGTGCCATGTTGCCAGACAAAAGAGGAGGCTCACAACCCCTGCATTGTTTTTCACTCAGAGAAAAGGGGAAGAAGTGTGGAGGAGAAAAGAGGGGGGGGGCGGGGGAGGAAAAGAATTCCAGAAGTGGCAAAAGTCCCTTTGATCCTTAAAGAGGTTTAGTCCCCACTTCTGATTTTGTCTACACCATTTTCCATACCAAGGCAATGTGATGGACCTCACTGAAGGAGCTCTTTTGCACCATAAAGAAAATAAAAGGAGAACCAGGCTCTCACGAGGACTGAGAAAAACAACCTGGCAATTTTCTGGTGGATGGCACTGGTCACTCACCTCTGTGGTGGAGAGGAACAGGCATGCTTAAAAAAACAAACAAACAAACAAAAAACAAACAAACAAACAAAAAACAAAAAAACAAAAACAACAACAACAACAAAAAAACTCATTTCAACCTGAAAGATTTTTAGACCAAAAGGACACTAACCTAAAGTATAGGTGCCAGAAAACCTGAAGGGACACAGTTAGGTGAGATGGATCCTACCTTTAATGATCAACTTGCTGTTAAACATTTATTTATGTCAAGGGGTGCCTCATGTTGCAGTTGATGGAGGGGTTTGGGCTGTGTTTAACATGTCGCTTTGCAAAATGCTAGCGCATAAAACATGAAGGTGCCCTCTTGAATCCAAAGAAAATATATTCAGCTCCTTGCTTTATTTTGCATGCGTACTCTTAGCTGCTGCCTTCTGCCAGCAAGCTGGCAAGGAGACATAGTGCACAGTCGGCAGTCTGGGACTGTGCTGCAGCAGGGTTTCAGGCCAAGTGCATGGCACCCTGTGGCCAGGAGAGGGCCACCAAGCCATGGCAGTTTCACCGTGGTTTGCTCTCGCCAAACAAGCATGCTTTGTAAAAGCTTAATTGCAAAGTCATTGAAATTCGTGGACGTCTAACGCCAGAGAAACAACGGCATGCTTTCTCGTAGGAGAGGAATGAAATAGAGACTTTCCTTCAGGTCTGCTGCAAACGGAGAGGGAATCAAAATACGGAGATGAAAAGTGTTGTTAAAAGTGCAGGGATCCTTGCCTTTCACTCCAGCAGCCTCTGTCTGACAAACGTCCAACAAGCCACAAGGCTGCTAATCCGTGCAGAGCTGCAGATGTCCTACAGCTCAAGTGGAATCACCTGTACCTCTTCCTACCCTCTCGTAGTCCTAACAGAGCATGACAGATTAGCAAATGGACTACCCACTCCAGCCTACCCCTTACTGAACATGCCTTAACTGAGAGAAAATTGATTTTCAGAGACTGAATAGGAGCTAAATTATATGTTTCAAGGCTGATTATATGAGGCACTAGGGGAGGTGTCTGCCTCACACAGGTGTCACCAAGAGACTGTCATGCACGGTGGAGGCTGGTGTGGTCAAACCTGTTCACAGCTATTCATTGGGCAAGTGCAGGCAGCCCATGCTCCTCAAATCTAAATTTAAGCCCCCACGGGATAAACACAGATCTAGTCATTCCTTCTGTGCTGGCAGGAGTTGGCAGAAGTGTAGAAATGTATTTTGTTGCCAGTGCTCCACAATGGAGTGTCTTCAGCTTTCCTGTTTCTCTTTACACTCCCAGGTATATGTAGCCCTCTCCCCAACTCTTTCTCACACTACAGAGTTTAGGAATTGTAATTATTTTTATCCAAGATAATACACTATTAATAAATATATTTGGCCTCTGAAAGAAAAAATAGGTAAGATCACAACTGGGAAGTGCCAGATTATATGAAGCAAGGTTCAGCAGGCACAGACTCCAGCTTTCAGAATCTCCTCCATGTCATTTGATTAAACAAGCTATCAATCCAGAGACAGGAGAGACAGTCAAATGTGCCTTGCTCCATTTTTCACATGCATCAAAGCTGTCCCACTGCTGTGCTACTGCTTCAGCTTTTGAGCAGGGGCTGATAGCAGGCAAGGGCAGCATGGTCTGGAGCCTCTTACTGCCTAAGTGCAACAATCTCTCTGTGCTGTTTCAACACCCAGAACATGTCCCACAGCAGCGATTGCAAGGCAAGACACACAGCAGAAGGTCCTGAACTAGCAGGGTCCATAAACATGTGGCTCAGCTAGGTTGTTCCTTGGGAAGGGCTGTCATGAAGGGGGTCCTGGTAAAAAAAAAAAAAAAAAAAAAAAAAAAAAAAAAAAAAAAAAAAAAAAACACTGCTGAGCCTTTGCACGTGGCTGTTTGCATTTAGTTGGTTGTGATGGGCTTCTGCCAGGAAAAGCTACTCAGGCAGCCTACCCATCCAGGGCCCAAACTCTACACCTCGAACCCTTACACCTTCATGTCCATATGAGACGATTCAGGTGGGTGAGGAGACATGGTCAGTTCTGCTCATGGGGATGGGTTGATGATATTGCCAGGTACCCCTATTTCCTTTTTGGTATGTTACTGTACAAAGCTGTTCTCATTCTGAGAAGAGACTGGCACTCAGATGTAGCTGTCTCCCTCGGTCTAAGCAGGATGGAGATGAATCTGATAAACAGGAAGCATTATTTTGAAGGATTGCCTTTTTCTCCCACAGAAAGTACTTACTACTTCCTTCTCAAGATGATGAACTCTGTATTTAACTTATGAGTCAGATGTAAACAATACTTTTTTTTTTTTTTTAATTTTATTTTCCCTCCAAAATTTACTTCATCTTCTGGGTTGTCATGCCTTGATCCTGTTGTTTAGTGAAGTTTCTAATTTATGAAGTTTGTAGCTTGTATAAGATTTGTTCCTTTAAAAATTCAAACAAAATCTCGAATAGCTGTCTTTACTGCTAAGATCCAAGACATCTTTACCAAAACAGACAAGCTTCTCTATAATTACAACCTCTTTGTGGTAGAAACAAGATAAATGGTAGGCATGATGACATCATCTAGAGGAATCACTCCAAAAAGTGATTGACACATTCTTTATCTCAGCTTGTCTAATTTACATGTTTATTAATTAGCTAGAGATGATATATATCATCTTGTAATAAACTTAGTGTCCTGTGTTGTTTTCATTTAATTTCATTTGCATATACCTCATGATAACATTATCTTACACATATATCAAATATTTTCAGAAGAAAGGAACTTGTCTCATTAAATGTCTTACCCACTTTAAGAATTAAAGTAACTTTTTTTTTTTTTTTTTTTTTTTCACTTAGTCAAAGCACATTCCAGCTCTAAGAAATTAACATGTCATAAAGCTGACTGTCTGTGTTGGGTCTGTTTGGGATGGAGTCACCTTCCCCTGCAGCAGCCCACACAGTGCTGCACTCGTAGCTGGAACAGCACTGGTATCACTCCAGTGTTGTGTCTATTGCTGCATAGTGCTGGCACAGCATCAGGACTCTCTCCAAGCCCCAGGAGCCAGAAAGCTGGGGGTGGGCAATTGATGGGGAGGGGACATCACCAGGGCAGCTGACCTAAACTGACCAAAGGGATATTCCATAACACCTGATGTTGTACTCAGCAATAAAGGGGGCTCTCGTGGGGGAGGGCACTCTCTCCTGAACAACCGGTATGAGTTTTGAGGCCCTGCTTCCCAGGACATGGCCAAACATCGCTCGTTGATGGGAAGTAGAGAATAACTTTTTCCTTTCTCTCTGTGCTTCCCCATTTACTTTTTCTCCCCATTCCCTTTCCCTTTAATTAAATCATTCTTATCTCAAACTTCGAGCTCTTTGTGTTGACTTTTCTCTCCCTCCTCTTTGAGGAGGTGGGGAGTAAGAGAGCGGTTGTGGTAGAGCTCGGCTGCCCGTCTGAGTAAAACCACAACACTGTCCTATACCCTTATGAATAAAAAACAAACACTGTCCACATCAAATGTAAATCTGTTTCCTCTATGTACCCCAGCAAGGCTTTAATTCATTAGACCTCATAGTGCCAAAATTCCTTTCTCATTAATAAGATGGTACATGGTAAGGCTACTATGTACACAGGCAAAAACTTCTCCTGTAGGTGAATATTGGACTACATGCAGAAAGCAGCCGCTCACCTTCTCTGTGACATGGCTCACTGTTACTACTTTATTCTGAGGCTCAATTTTTTTTTCATCCATTTTCTCAGTCATTTCAAAATCTTAGTTCCAGTTTCTGACACTATTGTTCACTGCTCTGGGTGAAGTTATTTTACTGGTCTCATCATCATTCATGACTTTACCTGGCCAGTTCCCAGATCCCAGCACAAGTTTGAATTCCAGACACTATTTTTGAGATACAGACTAAATTTACAAAGAAGATTACTGGTTGTTGTATTAACTTTCTGTTCAGAGCAGCTTTCAAGACCACCTTCTTTACCAAAATTATTGCCATAGGTTAATACAGCACAAAGAAAAGGAGAAAACTGCAATGATTATGTCAAACAATGCCTGCTTCTCCAGCAGTGACAAAAGATTCCACTAGCAAAATTTATAGATATAATTTGCCCATTAAATATTTTGATAGCAACCTGGCACATGCTGTAAAGGCATATAGTCACAATCTATCCTCCTGTAATTAGACTAGAACAGTGGTCAGTGCTTTTGTGAAAGGAGGTCTCCATCAATTGTCTCCAGAAAAAGCCCAGGAAGTTCACAAAAGACACAGAAAAAGACATTAAAATGCTCTTTTCCTGTTTTGGCAGAGCCTTTTCCATTTCCACATGGAGAGATTTAGTGTTTTGGTATTGTACATTTCAGTACACTGTCACTGGGATACCATTAAGACTATCCAGGAAGGAGCTAAAAATTCTCAAAGTTATGTCCTACATCAATACCAAAAGAAAGCAAGGGTCAAAAGATACTACTTTCTTAAAAAATTACATACCATACTTTTGTGCAGCCAACTAGCACCGTCTACAGTCAGGAGAAACACTAGAATGAGAATGTCATAACTGAAACTAGAAAAAGACAGCAAAAGGTATTTTCAGAGCTCTTCACCTTTTCCTTTTATATGTTATAAAACAGCTTTCTGAGACTAAGGAAAATACACAAACAGATCAATCTAGTCTGCCAATATGATTTTAGGGGATTGTAATATAATAAGGGTGATTCATAAAAAAAATTATGTATGAAGAAGTGGAGTTGGGAGAGATGATTGGAAGATATTCAAGAATAACATACATTCCTGCAAGTATATCCTGCATGCCATTTGATAATTCCAAGTCAAAACCAGCGCCAGATACACAGAAGCTGGTGTGCCTCTGCCCTAGTCATGCAACAGTAGGACTTCCTTCCAATTTCGAAAAAATTGGAGAGAGGAAGAAGCTTACCTCTTCCCCATCACAATCAATAATGTATTGATACTAGGTTTTGTCCTGAGTGCTGTGCAGGCTGAAGTTGTCATTGAAGCTCTTTCTTGCCACGGCCTTTCAGATGCAGCCTGAGAAGAGGACAAGAACATCCTCTCTTCTCACATGCCAGACTCGTTTCCTCCCACCTTTTCCTCAGCTCCTGTTTACATCCTGCTTTGACAGAAAAGGCACTGTTCCATTTCTTTCATGGAAGTCCTTTCACAGCCAGTCATCTAGGACCGACTGAGCATAAGCATTAAGATAAATACAGTGTAAAGTTACTATATCCTGGCCAAGTCTTGTGCTGTGCCTGATCAATTTTTCTGAACACAAATTTCTTGCAAAGTTCATCCCCAGCCCATTCTGTAAATACTGACCTGAGGTGAGGATTCCCAGAGCTTTGATGTGAATCTGCACGAGCCTTTTCCTTACAGTAAGAAATTCTGGAAGAAGAATTGCTTAAGTGAAAACCAGGTATTGGCCTGCACAAAAACACACACAGAATGTGTATCATAGGAAATAACATAGTAGAGGACAATGGCTGGCTCTGGGCTGACATTTAAATGAGGAGGAAAAGAGGAACACCCCAAAAGTGGGGAAAGATGTCAAGACAACACTGGACTTGCTATGAAACAGCATAGACAGAGCTGTACAGAAAAAGTGCAGCAAGAGTTTTCTGTGCTTAGCCTGGGTAGCAGATGGTAGCTGTGAGTGAATAAATACCTTTTGTTGGGTTGCCCTTGTGTGCAGGAAAGCTCTGTATTGCATGCATTGCTTCCAGAGCACTTGACTCCACGATTCATTTTGTTGCCCAAGAGAAATAACGCAGAAGACCCCACAGTTTGGTTAATCAACTGGGTCAAAAGGAGTAATAATATGCATAATGTAACAATTAGCTTTTGGCAGTATTTAATATATTCACTTTGGGAAAGGTTTGCATAATGGTTCTGATTAATATAAATGAATGAAATTTTAAGGAGTTTGTCAGCTGTCCTCCCCCTAAAAAGCAGAATGATTAATGATAGCAAAATTATAACAAGAAGGTAATAATAGCTTGCACTTAGCTTTTTAGATTGTAAGGAACTTTACAAACATTCACTAATTGATTTAAAGCCTCTGTTTATCCTGTGGTGCG
This sequence comes from Nettapus auritus, assembly GCA_011076525.1. NCBI lineage: Eukaryota > Metazoa > Chordata > Aves > Anseriformes > Anatidae > Nettapus > Nettapus auritus. Next base: position 126,378,892 of record CM021765.1, on the reverse strand, counting down.
AACACCAGGAGTATAAGACAAATGTATTCACTGGAGAGACTGTGAAATTTGTCACGCACCCTGCTGAAATCAATGTTCCACTTCTGTGTTAGAAAGGAGAAGTATTAGGCTCCTATGCTGTTTATATTAGACTGCGGATATTTTAGCTGCCAGGAACGCCGAAGAAACCACGCTGTTTATTGCCAAAGCTGATGCTCTCCTAGTGAAGTTGCCTACTGTTTGTAACAAAAGAGACTTCCATTGGCCTATGTACTTTTAAAAGCCCACTCAGGAGTGGAAAAAATGGGCTCTCATAAAATACAATAGCACTAATAAAACTGATGGCTAGCACACTTCTAAAGCCCTCATACAGTTGTGAGGCCACCTCCAAAGTGAAATATTAGTCACTGTGTGCAGGGGTGAGAGTTTTAAACTCAACCTTCACTTGCTAAAAGCACTCATTTTCTGCAAGATGACCCTGGCTGTCTTCAACAAAGATTCCTCACAGCAAGGAAAACGATATATCAGCTTTGCTTTAGGAAAAGCTCCATTTTGAGATCTGAAAGTAATTGCTACACTTGAACAGTCTAAGTATGGGTACATCTCCTTTTGATCTACAACTGCATAAATCAGCATTACAGTTTGTATCTCATAGAAAGGTATTAATGCTGCCGGACTGCTTGGCTGTTCTTGCTCCACTTCTGTTTATCTTTTGTAAAGGTCGTGTTCCAGCTTGCAGCAGAATTGGCAACAGAAGCTGCTAGCAAAAAGGCTTTTTTGTATGGAAGAGTAAAGGATTTTAGAAAGGAACACAACCCTAAAATAACCAATGTGGGCATTTCATGGGGACTGTGTGCTCTAAATTGTTATTGGCTGAGAAGCAATATTTTTGGATCCTCTTCTGAACGCGTGTTTTGTTTTGCTTTTTTTTTTTTTAATACCACACTTAACATCAGAGCATGGAAGACAGAGTAACTGTGAGTACTTCAAATACCAAATGCAGTAACCTTGGTAAGGAGGGTGCTGGTAACCACAGCACAGAGGCACTTGAACTGCTGCTGCATGGAGCTGGCTGGTGATCAGACGCAGCTGTCCTGTGCTGCGCTGCTGGGCTGAGCTAGAGGCACCAGCCCAGCAATCGCCAATTATGCTGCTTCAAGGTCCAAGCTGATGTGCCCTTGCAGAGAGATGCAGCACCATGGGAAATGCCTGGCTTGGATGAGGTTGGAAGTCACTGCACAGCATTTGTTGTGTGGTAATCAACATCATGTGGGCTGAGCCTTCGTGGTACACAAAGCCAGTGTTAATAGAAAAACATACTTTGTATTTGCCCACATATGCTCAAAGACAGGTTGTTGCACGGGGTACCAATATGAATTTATTAATATTTAATGCCCAGATGGCTGTGAGCCCTTGAATAAGAAGCTTCACTTCTCTTTTGCCCCTTTGTGTGATCCAGCTGATTCTCCATCCTTCTGGAGGCAGTGCTGCAGTAGGGGAAGGAAAAGGAGCGCTGTGTGTTGTTTGTATAACTGACATGCTAACATGAAATTCAAACTGTGTACCTAGACAGGTACATGATTCAATGCCTTCTGTACATTTCTACTTAGAGTTCACATGTAGATACTGACAGAGCAGTAGGAAGCTGATATGTCCTTGTGATGCTCCAAGAGAGAAAGATCAGGGGCGATGGTGCAGTTTTCGTTTGTAACTTTTTGGTTAAAACAAAACAAAACAAAACAAACAAACAAACAAAAAGATTATTTTGAATTCCTTAGTGAGAAGTGCTGTCTGCTGCAATAAGAAGTCCATAAGAGCAAGAATAGAGAGTTACTATGTTTCTAAAAGGTAGGCTTAACTGGCTGGGCACAGTCCCACACCAGTGCAGGCATGTTTCCTGGGGGACCTCACCTAATGACAGGCTTAGTTGCCTTCACACTTAGATCCCCCATACCTAGGTGACATACACTTTCAAGTTCCATTTCACTAGTTGGTTTTAGCTATGTTGTACTTGCAACTGAAATTAATACAAGCTACGAATACCTGTCACTCTTCTTTGGTGGAAAGACTGCACAAGGGAGGCCTTTTCAACATCACAGAATAGATCTGCTCTGCTGGCAAATAATAACTCAGAAACAAGAATAGATCTGCTCTGCTGGCAAATAATAACTCAGAAACAATCTGGACTCCCAGAAACCCTCCTGTGAGAGGATCAAGGTAGTATTCTGACTCTTCTGCTTGATGGTGTCATGGGCAAATGCCTCATTCTCAAGAGTGCCATGGGGTTAATTTGGGAAGTAGGAAGTCTTTCTCTGCTGGGTCCTTCTTCAGGCTATCACTAGTTTCTGCCTTTTCCAGCCCCAATCCAAACAATTTCCTTCAATACCTCATAGCATTTCCTGTTGCTCCACTTCATCTTTCCTAGGTATCTTCAGCCTCCTGACAAAATCTGCTGCTTCTCCTGAACCTGAACAAATCCTGTGAGGCTTCTCTAAGAGTTTTCTCTCCTGGCCTTACACAATGAACACAGAGCTTGACACTTAAACCTAAAGGTCACAATTAATTCACTTGAAGACCTTGAATTAAAATAAATAAATAAATAAATAAACATTTGATTAACAAAACAAAACAAAACAAAACAAAAGACAAAATTACTCCAACTGCTGTGAAGATACAGAACGCTAAACAAGAAAACCTCACTTCTCAGCTATTGAGGATCCATAGTATTTTGCAGAGGAAAAGCTCCCTATCAGCCTCCAATTCATACTTGTGATTTGAAAACATCCAGTTCAAAAAGGCAAAATAGAAGCTGCAGTTATGACTCTCCCCATTTTATAGAAGGGAAAAATGAGAAACAGGCAAATTAAGTTGAGGAAGTAGGACACATGAAAAAATGGCAGCAAGACTCAAATTGAAATGCAAGTCAAATGTCTTAATCACAAGACTCTTTTTTCTTTATATACTGATATCTACTTCAATACTTTCTAAAACAGAAACAGGTTGAATGTAGAGAAAAACAATGGTAGATTGTGTGGGACTGTCATTAATAGCCTTTTTGCATATTGATCATTTTGCTTGACATTGTTCTTTCAGATGTCAAAACCATGTAATACAAGGTTGGGGTAAATGTGCACACTAACTCTGTCTCTGGCTCATAAGATGCTTAATGTTTTTTCACTTTCTTAGCTTAAAAAAAATACATCGCTTTAATATCAGGAAAATAGTCTTGAAGAAAATCATTTCTCATTTATCCAAATGTTCATTTCAACTGATGAGAGTCAGAGGACCATAAAATGACATTCTAGTCCTGAGTAAACTGCATTTGAAATTCATTAAAAAAAAAGAAAAAAAAAAAAAAAAAAAAAAAAATTGAAATCCACAGCATTTGTGCCCTTAGAGGTCTGTGTGTTGGTGTGAATCTGCCCTGCTCTACTGTCATCATCAATTTAACAGCATCAAGGGGATGGAGAATAATGTCTGAGACATTATTTTTCAGGTGGGGAGTTCCTGTAAAGAAAAGTTTAGTATTTGGAGGAAATTTGGAGAAGGCCTGTGCATTACCCACTGCAGAAATGGGGCTATGGGCTGAGGACTTTTCTCTGTGTCTGATAGGACCTCTCAAAGGAGGAAGCATTGGATAAGGCCACCCATTTGCACATGCCTCAGCTAAAAGAGTTTGGTATCTTGCCTAATTTTACCTGGAGAAAAAATAAATAAATAAATAAACAAACCAACAAGCAAACAAACAAACAGCACCACAACCACCAACAACAAACAAGCCATTTTTAAAAAAATCTTACCCTGGTTGTCAACCAGCTCTGCCAACCACAGTTCCCTGTCAGACAGCCTCAAGTCTGAGATATTTAAGGCAGCATGGTAAATACACACTGTTCAAGGTTAAACACAATGCAAAGAGCTTTAGAAGAAGGGGCTTCTACAAAAAAGAAATAAATAAGTAAATAAAATAAATAAAATGAAATAAACAACCAAAACACCACAATACTGAAAATGTCCCAAAGTGCTCGTGATGTGTCAGAAAGCTTATTTACAAAACACTCAGATAAAATGCACTTTATAAAAACATGTAGATATCTTGTGTGTCCTTAATCAAAGCTTTTTGAGGATGGTTTTGGACCTGTGAGGCAACAAGCATTAGTCTTCCTCTTTATAACGTCTTGCTTGTCTCTTCCAGCCAGCCTCCTTCTTCATGTACCTGTGTGATGTTTTTCTCAATGACCTCCACTCCAAGTCTTCCTGCATTTTAATTACTTTAAGATGGAGTCCTGAATGTTAATGATACTTCAGTATATTAAATCTCTGAATAATTAAGTTTGATTTTTTTTTCCTCACTCCTTTGGTGATAATGATTCGTATTCAATGCACTAAGTTACAAAGCTTGGCAGCTGAAGCTTAATATATTTTTTTTCAGTTTCAGAGACAGAAGTACTAATTCAGACAGTCATTGAACAAAATCTCAAAACAATAGTATTAAGAACTGATGATCATATTAAGTAAGTACAACCACAAGGAAAATCACATTTGTCTGTGTATTTATGAATAAATTTAATTTTATTTCAAATAATCTGATTTGATTTTTTTTTTTTCCTGTGGTTCTTATCAAAATTGTGCCTTGGTGCTGCTTTAGGAAATGTCTTTGATAGTATAATCACCTTTCTGTTGGTATAGGGAATTTAAAATAAAGTTGTTTTGCTAGCAGCCTGGTTGCAGTGCAAAATGTTCATTTCCCTGGCCCTCACTTTTAATGCTCTATCCAGCTTTATGCAAGGTGGGTGGAAGTTTTACATCTATTGCAAATGGACACAGCATGTCAAATTCTGTCTTGACTGACTAGAAATCCAAGATCATGCCCTCTATCCGAGATTTCTCTTGAGTTTAAATACTATTTCCATGAGCAACATTTAAGTTCAGTCTTATACCTGATGCTTTTAAAAACCTTTCTACATTTACTAGAAATGAGTGAAAACACTACAACTTAGAGATGAAAATTCAAGTTATCTCAGAAAAGTAAAAATTGTAAAGTTTTGACCCTGTGTTATACATAATACTTTAAGTATGGTTTCTTCCTCTTCTGTGTCTATCATTTATTATTAATGAACAAAAGCTCTACAACTTTGAAAAGAAAATTTAAGTCAGTATCTACAATATCAAGCTGGAAAATGAAGATGAGATGTCTCAGAGGTACTAATTACTGAGACTGGGAAACTCAGTATGGAAGGGGCTGGAAATATGGATTAATATGTTATAAGTCAAGGAAAACTTTACTAACTGGAAGAACTATAAAGCAATAAAATAAGGTGTTTCAAACAGACTGTTTTATTTGAGTATGGGGGTGTTATGAGAAAAAGAATTACATACACCAAGATCTCGTTTACCTTAGTTACATCAAAACAACCTTATAAATTTTTATAAAGTGTTTGTAAGAAGACAGTTATGTAATTAAAGCCTATTTCTTTATAGGGATGTTTGCACTGTAGGACCACCACTAACCAGCACTCCCCCCTGAGTTTAGTACAAACAGTTTTTGTCTGAAATATCTTACATTGACTGTAAACTCATTTAGGACAGGGAAAGTTTTTTTTTGTGTTTGTACTTGCATTAAAAAGATATATGGGGCTGATGCCTCTTTAGATTTCAACAACATAGTTCTTGACACTTTGCTTTCAACAATATGGCTTAACAGAGAAACATCAGATGGGTTTCAAGTACTTCTGATTGTATTTTTTAAGCGAAAGACAGAGTTTGAAAGGTGTGCTCTTTAGCAGCATGTGGGGAAGAGTAAGTTAAGAAAGCCAGCTAGTGCTATCCACTGGACTCACAGCAGTGTAGCATTTATTTTAAATCACTTGAATATGTATAGCAAAAGGGGAAATCCACTTTTATGCTAGTTTTGCAAATACACAGAACTTTGGCATGAAGTAGGCAGGAAGAACTGTCCTTGGAGAGATGTATTGACAAAGAAAAGGTGAAGCAATTCTGCTGATTTTCCTCCTCCACCTCTAGGCCCCAGTTCTGAGAGACATTGTGAACATGGAGGTAGTTACCTAGTCTCCCATTAAATTATTTATGTGTTACAACAGTGTTTACAGGATGAGGCCTTAATGGGCCAGGTCTATAGTCTATGCTATTGGTCTTAACAACTGAAGGTGAATGGTGAAGATTTTGCAATGAATCTATACTGATTGACACATATTTTTCTGTTTATTTTGAAAAAAACTGGTAACAAAAACGGTTCTGTACGATATAACAGGCACAGAACACTTTTATGATGTCAACAATAAATGGAAATGAGTCTTATAACCTTTTATTTTTATGGACAGCTGTCAGATTACTGACTACATTTGCCAAAGATCTTCAAGAGTATCCTGCCAATGTATCACTTCTGCAGGAATGACAAGCCTGTTATATTTAAAATAATAATTTGAAATCAGATAAGGAGAAAATTGCATAGAAATAAAGGATATCAAGGAGGGAGAAAGGTGGAAAAAAGACTTGTTGGGTTTTATGATACTAATACTTGATATAAAGGCAGTTGAACTGTCATTGGCTTGATCACACAGTATGATGATCATCATCAGCAAAGTGACAGAAAATGCCAGTCTCATGCCTGCTTGAAGAGCTGTTGTCCCTGTGCTCCTGGAATGTCCCCGTCTGAGAGAGGCTGAAATACCATATTTGTCTAGGAAAGGGAAAGTAATGAGAAAAGAACAAGCAACATGTTTAGACCTCAGGAAATAAGTAAAACAAAATCTTTTGTACTACCTTTCAGTGAAAGCTTGGGAATTGTCAGTTTATCTTCTGCATTTTATTGTCTGTATTTGTTCTTATGCATTTTCAAGCAATTGAGTAGTTCTGTAGTTTCTTATTAATATTTTGCAAGAGAGAACAAAAAATATATTAAGACACCTTTAAATTAGATTTTAAATAGCCACAGACCTATTATAAACTTGCAGTGAAAATTTTTTTATAACATCAACTAATTTGCCTCCAGACTCATGCTTTTTAAGGATAAACACTATTAGCTTACATTTCTCAGTGTTTCAAGTTCGTTTATCATTTTTAAGATAGTTTTTAAAAATACATTATGTTCTACTCATAATCATGGACTACACAGCCTCAGAAAAGATTTTATGGGCCACAGCTTCAGCTAAAAGCTGACTTACCCTTTTCTGTTTATGGGCTGCAATATTGTTTGGCCATCTTTTCTGAAGTTAGCATCTAATTAGAGCCCACAAGATGAGAACAGTGATTCCATATTTGCATTTAGTTGTTGCAAATTCTCATTTATAATTTTCTTTCCATTCTATTTTGTGGGAGCTGTTATGGTATTTGTGAACACTGAATGCTTTCAGTGTAGTATTATTAATTCCCATACCATATTAAAATAACAAACTAAATAAGGATTTGTCTGGTACTGCTGAGGACTACTAATTGAGATGTTTTTTTCAGAAATATGATCCACCTTGTGATACATATGCATGAGTACATGATTTTTTTATGTGTTTGTGCTACTTAAAAAAAAAAAAAAAAAAAAAAAAAAAATCATCCCCATAGAAATAGACCTTCACAGCTTTAGAGCAATCTTTCCAATCCATAGTTAATAACATTTAAAAATTATGAAGCATTTTGGGTCAGAGACCCAAAAGTATTTGGCACCTGGTCTTATTTGGGATTTAGCCCATCTACAGAATTCCATCTAGGGAATTCCAAACAAGGTGGCTTTAGACTACAATAAAGAGTTAAAGGAGGAGTATGAGTGCAGGTGTGCATAGATATGCTTCTTGGCTGATCTTACATCTGAGAACAGAACTAAGGTTAGAAAGAAAAATGTTTGGGGTTTGAGTGGATTTATTGAATGTTACTTACATAAGCTTTTATAATGTTATAATTCAATACTCTTACGAAATTACCCACCTTCGCAAGTCCATTTTTTGTGCAGTTATTGCTTCCCCTGCTTTCTGGGGTAGATAAGTGGTGTTTTTTTTTCAAAGTTCTACTAAGAAATCTTGTCCTCTGGGACAGCACCTATCTCCTAGAATAGGCTGTCACAGAAACAAAACTGAACTGGGGCAGTTGCCGTTTGGTTTAAGTGCTGAGGTCCATAGCCTTTTGGAAAAATTTACTTTGGTTCTGGGGTTGCTCCATATTCCATCACAAGTGTAGTCACCTTGAAGGAAAGGAAAAGGGGAAGGTGAGCCTTTAGTCCAATATTGGCTACATTACAAGAGGGTGGCAGATATGTGACAGAGGTACCCACAGAACTTCCCAATAGAAGAAATAGATTAACAAGTGTCATTGCCCTCCCTTTAAGCTACAGGGGATATTTAAGCCACTGCAGATGGACAGAAACAATTAATAAAAAAATCCACTTTTGATTGCCTAATTACACATCTACTGGTCTAGTGCCTAATTTACACTTAGAATACTGTAATTTGCCCTGTCAGGTGCTTTTTTGTATTGTTCATTTCACTGTGCTAAAATAACTGCCATCATATACTTCTGAGAGATTACTTTTGTTGGACCTAACATTTCCATGAGATCTTTAGTCAATTGCCATAGCCTCTCCCATTTCCTCATACTCTGAGGTATGCTTTACATATGTACAATAATTTCCTTCCATCTTAAATATTCCAACTCCTGGCATTATGTCAGCTTTTAAACTCTTTGAAATATTATTTTTTCTCCTAGATGATTTTCAGGGGAATCACTCTTAGAGGCAGACTTCAGATAATTTCACAAAGAAGAATTCTATCCAGTGTTTTTTTACCGTCCTTTTGGATTTCTAGCTCACCTGAATAATGCCACAGCCATCAACCTCAAAAGCAAAACCCAGCTGAGAGTTCATACTCAGCCCATCTAGTTCCTCCGTGGTGTCCTTCACCTTAGTGTGCAGCCTGCGCACCCATGAAACCCAACAAAACTCCAGTAACTCTACAGAGGCTTCTCTTTGATAATTTTGCAGGCTGTGGAGATATTTCTGATGATCTGATGTCTGCACCAGATGCTCACCTTTCTGTAGCCAATTTGGATATTTCAGATATGTCAACACACTTGCTGACTTTCTCCTTGGAAAAATTTGTTCTATATTCAGTTTTTTACCAACACTGTCTGCAAAAAATATCTCTACAAACATAATTCATAAATCACAGAATCACAGAATCACAGAATTTCTAGGTTGGAAGAGACCTCAAGATCATCGAGTCCAACCTCTGACCTAACACTAACAGTCCCCACTAAACCATATCCCTAAGCTCTACATCTAAACGTCTTTTAAAGACCTCCAGGGATGGTGACTCAACCACTTCCCTGGGCAGCACGTTCCAATGTCTAACAACCCCTTCGGTAAAGAAGTTCTTCCTAAGATCCAACCTAAACCTCCCCTGGAGCAACTTAAGCCCATTCCCCCTCGTCCTGTCACCAGGCACGTGGGAGAACAGACCAACCCCCACCTCGCTACAGCCTCCTTTGAGGTACCTGTAGAGAGCGATAAGGTCACCCCTGAGCCTCCTTTTCTCCAGGCTGAACAATCCCAGCTCCCTCAGCCGCTCCTCGTAGGACTTGTTCTCCAGGCCCCTCACCAGCTTCGTCGCCCTTCTCTGGACTCGCTCAAACACCTCCATGTCCTTCTTGTAGCGAGGGGCCCAGAACTGAACACAGTATTCGAGGTGTGGCCTCACCAGAGCCGAGTACAGGGGGACGATCACCTCCCTAGCCCTGCTGGTCACACTGTTTCTTATACAGGCCAGGATGCTGTTGGCCTTCTTGGCCACCTGAGCACACTGCTGGCTCATATTCAGCTGACTATCAACCATCACTCCCAGGTCCTTCTCTGCCTGGCAGCTCTCCAACCACTCATCTCCCAGCCTGTAGCTCTGCTTGGGGTTATTGCGCCCCAGGTGGAGGACCCGGCACTTGGCCTTGTTGAACTTCATGCAGTTGACCTCAGCCCATCGGTGCAGCCTATCCAGATCCTCCTGCAGAGCCTTCCTACCCTCGAGCAGATCGACACATGCATCTAACTTGGTGTCATCTGCAAACTTACTGAGGGTGCACTCAATGCCCTTGTCCAGACCATCGATGAAGATATTAAATAGGACCGGCCCCAGCACCAAGCCCTGGGGGACTCCGCTAGTGACCGGCCTCCAACTGGATTTGACTCCATTTACCACGACTCTTTGGGCCCGGCCATCCAGCCAGTTTCTAACCCAACGAAGCGTGCGCCAGTCCAAGCCAAGAGCAGCCAGTTTCCTGAGGAGAATAAGAGAGAAGGTAAGTTTTCCAAACCTATTAGCAGGAAAATAGTAGGAATGAACTGCTGACAATAACTAGCCTATGATCTGAAGTCATTCCATTTAATGTTGGTGCATCTTTTACCACATATTAACTGTGCCACCCAGTTATGTCAAACTAATGGTCCTTCCAATCTGCTAGCTTCATTATTATAATGGACTGCAATGGATACCCAGAGCTAAGCTTTAAGAAAGGAGCAACAGATCCCCATGAAGTCTCCAAGCTTCACAGCATTTCATAATCCCCCTGAAATACAGGTCCTATCTGCATCTTCATGCTACTACTGATGACAGATATATTCTGATTATTCATCTGATTATTTTTGACTTCACTCAGATTTTTGGCTTTCAAAATTGCCTCTACTATTAAGTTATCCAATTTAATGATTTGTGATTTGGAGAAAAATACTTCCATTTGGTTGTTTTAGAGCTCTTGTCCATTAATTTTACTGGGTGTTCCCAATTTTTGAATTATGTCATTTTTCTGTTCTCCTCTTCTGTAATTTTACAGAGGTCATAATATCATCGCTGAGCTCTTTCTTTCCTGGGATTGAAAGGTACATTTTTATTTGCAATGCATTTCATGGTGTTTTATTTGCAAAGGCTTTCATGAGATACTAAAACTGAAATTAAGCTTTTTGATTTAAAAATGGCATATTTTATGTCCTGTGCTTATACCAGAAGAGATTACTTACTATTAGATGGTACTACTATTTTAAAATAAAGTATCCTTTAAGAGCACTATCTAAAGTACCCTTTAACAGCAGAATAAAAACACTGCAAAATTCTGTCATTGAACTCCAAAACTCATATCACAACGCAGAAGAATGAACACCTCTGCTTTATAGTGGAGCAGTTTTTTTTCAAACCTACCTGAGAAAACATTTCGTACATTAATTTTCAGATTATTTACATTTAAATATTAAATATTAAAACAAACTAATATTTAAAGTGTATTAGTAGGTGGCATTTTTAATTACATGCTTTCCATTGTTTTTACTGAATGCTATACATGTAAGTGCTGAATAACCCTTTGAAAACACTGTCGATGAGATGTGAAACATCTGAGACTACAACCTATTATTATTTACACAAACCTGAATCAATTTGTGTTATTGTTTAACATCTTAAAAGAGCCTTTGTTGTATTAGAAAAGCTCATATACATCAGTAAATTGAAGAGCCTGCTGTTTTCCCCTGGGTACCTTATTATCTGTTGTTAATTTTCAGAGAAAGTTGTTGATGGGCTTACCATCTGTGATTATAATATAACGTATGAAATACTCCTAAGCCTTTGTAATTAAATTCCACTATTTGAAAGAAATAGGATCAGATTTACTAGATGGCGCAGCAGAACCTTGTAGTCAGGGTTCAGGGTTTTAAATAACACAGCTCCCTTTTCTGTCAGATGTGTCTTCAAGAATGATTTCCTAGTTTTCAGTTCTCTGTAGACCTTCCCTTAATGCAGACCATTTAGAGCTGGTTGAATAAGAAAATAATAATAATAAAAAAATTAATTCTTGTCAAACATGCTATAAGTAGCAATTAACATTATGCCACCCACCTCTAAAACCAGTTTGGGGCTTGTTGCATATTCCTGTAGCTGTGTAGAATATAATATATTAGAATCCATTGTCTATGAGAGAAACTTAAAATAGGGACTAAAAGCCAGAATTTTCTGAATTCTAACCCCTACATTTCCACAAGAAGTCCACTTGTTTTCTGAAAAGGATAATGAATTTTGCACACATCCTTTGTTATAAAATTAATATGAAATGATTTGAGATCCAGTTAAATACTCACTGAAAACTTAGCTGGTTTCAGTGAAATTTTGTCCAGATTTTTGTTTAGATGTCAAAAGGTGGATGAAATCCTAATGTCAGGCTTTCTTCCCGTGTTCCAATGCTGCCTATAAAATGATTCAAATATATGCAAGTATTCCCACAGGAGTTTGGGAAGATTCTTCAGTATGTGCTTGTAAAAGAGAAAAGCACCAGTCCTATAAACATCTTCATCAGAAGTGTTTATCTTGGCTGCTATTTAGCTCCAAGGAAATGAAATATTGATTGTGTTCGTAAGATTGCCTTAACCCTCTCTACCTTCCTTGCAGTGAGTGAAGTTGATAGAGTAGAAAACACTCAATCAAATTTTCACTGGACAGGGTCACATTAAGGTCTGATGTTTTGTTGCTGTGGTGTTTTTTAATGAACTCTTAATGTTTACTTTTAATTTCACACACACACACACAAAATCCAAAACTTCAAAAATAGACCTATTCAGTTTAGTAGGAACCCTTATCCTGTGTGCAAGTGGCATGCCATGATCCCAGGAAGAAAACTGTTACAGAAAGTTAAGTTTATTATCAGTATGTAGGAAGACTATATCATTTAGGTATTCTATAAATTCAGAGCTGGAAAACTGCTAGATCAGTTTGTTCATTCTCCCGCTAGCTTGAGATGTCTCTTGTGTGCTGTACATGCAGTGATTTATTCATACAGTGATTTATTAATGGGATGCTTGAGATCAACACAGCTGCAGGCTAGTGAGCACCTTTTGTGCACTGCTGAGCAAACCTGTGCCCCCTCGAATGTTATAACGTTTTGGAGCATAGACTGGATTCGGTTCCTTTAAAGCTTCAAAAACATCTATTTCAAGCTGCTGAAAATGTCACTGAGATCTCTGCCTACCTGCCGAAGGGCATCTTCTTGAATTCTTGCTTTGTATTTTCCTTTTACCTGCTGTAATTATAATGATCTGAACTTTACATGGTATTTCTTTATGATTTTAAGAGCAAATTCCATAGAAAACTTACAATTAAAGTAATTAGGTCTTGAAAGAACAATTTGTTGCTTTGCATCTGACGAGGCCTATTAATCTTTCCCAGTGAGGGCTGCAGACACAGTGGACATCAGCAGCTACGTTGGATTGCCAAGGCTGTAAAAATCAAGATAAATGACTGTTTTGTTTAAACCCATCTGTTCTTGATGGGCCTAAGAGAGGCTTAGCTTCTAAGTGGTTTCATAGACCATACATGACCACAACACTTTCACTGGGAGTCATTTTAATACAGTTTGAAGTAGTTTTGTCAGCACACATTGTTCTGTGAATATTGTTTTAAAAAAATGATTTGTAAAGGCATTGTATCTTTCTTGTTAGTAATGGTGTTGGTGCCCTTTGCAGTATGCAAAGACAACTCAGTAATTCCCAAAACTATATGTCATGTCCTAGCTTTCCTCAGAGAAATTTGGCAGTCACTGGAGCCTTTGCAATGTGATGTTACAGGCACTTAAACCTAAACTGTGGTTCTTTCACAGCCTAGTTGAGAAGGTAGGGGCATTTTAATGTGTGGCTGGGGAAAAAAAAAAAAAAAGAGAGAGAGAGAGAGACCTAAGCTTGTCTGAAAATAGAGGGACCCAGTAAGAAGAGGGAGAAAGTTATGTGCTGTGGAGATGATCCTGGATGTCTGATACAACCCTCACCCACCAACTTCATAGCACAAAAGGGGTTTTACATTTCTTCCAGTTGCTGTGGCCGATCATCCTTGGAGGCTCAAGGGCAAAATAGGACATGCCCAATCAGCTTTTCCTTGGCAGAGTTGCCACAATGGCTGCCCAGGTTTCCATTCTGAACCAGTGACTGAACGCTGATATGACCATTTAGCTGGGATGAGTAAAACGGATGCATCTCTTCCCCTCAGGAGCCTTTCTGGCAGTCACAGGCAATGAGGAGAAGTTCATCTTCAAACTCTTCAAAATAGGGTTTCCTCATATCCCCAAGCCTAATTGCTAGAATTTGCAGGTGATCACTTACGATGCTTCCTCTTTAGCACACCCCAATGGTCTTTGCCCCTCAGCTATCACATTTTTTTCTGAGAACAACATTACCTGATCCTGTCACCCTGTGAATAGGCTCTGAGGGTGTAGTTCCCTGGGATAAAACATGGTTATCAGGATTAATCTGATTTGGCTGCCATTTGGTAATTTTGTTCTCTCTGGCTGCAAGAGAAGTCGTAACTGGTGACTGAAGATCTTCCTTAGAGCAAAGCATAGGAGAAAAACGTAAAGAAAAGTGTCAGGGAAAAAAGCTTTTCCATGTGGAGGGTCTGGAAGGACCCACCATCACTTTGCTTCCCTCACTGCCTGTCAGAGCTTCCTGCCCTGCCCTTGGAGGCCCAGGGACCCGTCCCAGCTGCCCAGCAACTACTGCGGGGAAAATCCTGCCCTGTTTAAGCAGTCCTTACACAGCACCCTCACCTTCAAGCTGCCCCCTTGCTCCACTGGGTTTTAAGTCTCTCCCCTGCCTGCTGACGGTGGCAGGGGAGTGGCGGCAGAGGTGTGCAGTCACTGACAGCCCAGGACAAGATCCAAATTTTAACAGTGCATAAATTAACATGAACGGCAATCCCTTTGTGTATTTCAGCTGAAGAGTATTTTCAAGTATACAATGGTGATGCAGGACCTAGTATCTGGTGACATAGACATAGAAAGGGTTGAAATGCTCTGAAATTTTCTCCCCAGCCTAATAAACCATTCAGTATTAGGTATACGTTAATAAGTTGCTAGGCCATAGTTATCTTGGTGTTGACTCAATGCTATTATTTGCTATTTGAAATACAGAAAATAGAATGTAACTACATAATAATTAAGAAAGGAAAACATGGTTTCCTGGAAATTAATCACATCCATCCCTTGACTGGCTCTCTTATCTAAGCAACACGGGATATTGGGAATACCAGCCTGCTGAAATGTAATCTATGAAAATACACGTACAATATCAGCTTAAACCCATCATTGCTGATAGTAATCATGTATAATAAAACTCTTTGTACCTCTGGTATTCACCAAGTGTAATTTATTTTTTTTCTAGGCAGCAACTTTTCAAAAAGGTTAAGTGCCCAACAATACAGGAGGAAGCTTCTAAATGTCTGGCTTTTTTTCCTCCATTCAATGAAAATATAGAAGCAGAGGTGCGAGTGGTTGCCACATGGTGCCCATCTGCCTTTTGCAGGTAGGTGCTCCTCACACCATCAAATTTTTAAGAATGGCACCCAGTTCACAGCACATCTGGTCAAGAAGGCTGCTCACAGCCGTGACTTACAGGCAACCTTGAGTTCACTGTGATAGACTGTAAAAGTGTCACCATTGTTAAATGATTTGGGAGGACAGTGAGGAGGAGAGACCAAGACAGACGTGTTGAGCATTTAAACAAATAAAAAATGGAAAAATGGAACCTGGGTAAATAAAAAACATGATGCAAATGTAAATGTGGGGAGTACATACTTTAGGATATGCAAATGGAGGGGAATAACAAGCTAATGTATAAATTAAGGTTGTTATAGAGAATGAATTTATACTCTTAATGTTCAAAATAATTTACTGTTTAATGATATAAAATGGGATGATAACCTTATTGTAATAATTAATTATAAAAATGGTAAGGGTAAATCAGAAATTATATTTGAAAGGAAAAAAAAGAGAGAATTTTAATTGAGGATGATTATTTTATGTTCTTTTAAAAAGACAAAGAATTAAATATTTACAAGGAACAGGAACCTTTTGTGTGGAGGGCTACACTTCATTTCACATGTGATTTTTATTGTCCCTAAGCCCACATACAATATTTTTACAATATGTGTCAGAGTATATTCTATAGATTACCTTCAAACTACACACACAGAGACTATGTGCAACTGCAGTACATCCTCTAATATGTGAAAAAAGAAAATTAGATTCCCTGACAATTTTTTCTAATATGAACCCCAACTGGTATTTAGTAAACAGAGTCTAGCCTGACATTTATTCTGTGTGGTTAAAAAGCAGCTAATGATCAGGGAAAATAGATGATGCCTCGTCTATTTCTCATAGTGTGCCCCATAAACTTTTCAAGAGCAATCCTCCCACGGACTAGGTGACCTGGACTCAGAATAAACTGCCTACTTTCCATGTCATCGTTCCCTCTCTTCCTTCCTTCCTTCCTTCCTTCTTTCCTTCCTTCCCTTCCTCTCTACTCTTCTTCTTCTAACCCTTCCTTTCCTCTCTTCCTCTTTCAATTCCACTCTGTCTCACTCCTTCCTTTCTGTCTTAGCAAACCATACAGAAATGTGGGGTATATTTTAATACTGGATCAGTAGAACGGGGTATTTGTATAAGTTAAATAAAGTATGCATTGACGAAGCTTCTCAGATGAATCCCAAAGTTGTTGTTTCCCTGCAGTTCAGTTTGAATAATTCCATGCAGATATAGTTCTGAGAAGTTTACTTTAAATAAGGAGAATGAACTTTGGATGTTATGGATACATAAAAGCAGTTTCATTACCTAGAAGGTGAATAATGACCTTATTTGTTTATTAGAAAGGAAAACAAAGAAATGTTGAGTTACATTGTTTGTGTTGTTTGTTCAAATTGTTTTTGATTCATTAGAGTACAAGGTTAAATTGTAATAATAATAGTATAACCGTTAGTAACATGATAATAAGTATTGATGTAAGTTTGATATAACAGAGTGATTTGTGTTGCCAATAATAATTAGATACCCTAATGTTTTAATCAATAAGATTAAGAAATGCTTGGAAAACAATATGTAATATAAATAAAATGAGGTATAAAAGGCAGACTTAAACAGTTTTTCTTTGGTGCTGTCCCCAAGGTGATGTTTCTGGAGACAGCAGTGTCGTTCTGGTCTGCCAGATGGTGAGGAAGAAAAACAAGGTGAACAAGTGTACAGGCTGAACCTTTGGTGGCAAAGAGGATTGTTTAGCATCAGCAATAAAATAGTATTTCCTTTTCTTGTTGGCTCCTGCTTTTCTAAGACTCTAGGTTTTCATGAGGATGTCAGTGTGATTAAGCAGAGATGATCCTCCCACAGGCCACAGGTATTGTTTAGTCTGCCCAACATCATGAGGAGCAAGATTTGAACCTAGGTCTTACCTTTTGCCTCTTAAAATCTGTCCACATGCCCTAAACTGTGTCCACTCACTGTTTATTGCACTCAAGCTTTCTTTATCACCCTGGCCATTCTGCATGTCTCTGCATGAATACAACTGAAAAGAACAATATAATGAACAAAACCAGGTGTAGATACCAGGGATTTTAAATCTGCTTAAATATATTTCAGTGTATCATGGGCTCTACCTATGGATCTCCTTAAAAAAAAAAAAAAAAAAAAAAAAAAAATCTTTTCAATGTGGTCAGATGAACAAAATTTAGCCAGACTTTTGAAACTTGTTACTCTCATGAATGCTTCTAAAACATGAGTGTTTTACTGTGTGCTTGGAGTACAGATGATAAGAGGAATGTCTTACTTTTTTAAAAATCATGCACAATATCACATTTACTATCATGTATTCCACAGACATTGAACAAGGTTCTTCTGAGAAGTTTTCTCTTTGCATCTTCCCCCACAGCTCTGTGGTTCATCCAGTCTCCTGCAGGAGGACTTGGACATTCAGCCAGCCTCACTTAAAGACCTTCTCTTCCACAGCAAAAACACTCTTTGAGTTCCCAAAACCTTCCACTAACATTAGAGAAAACGTTTTCTCTCTCACCTTTAGCCTCACCTTTCATTTCCTGTTTCAACAAAGAGTGCTCAATATCCCACCTATGCTGGATCTACAACTTGAGGTTTCTACCACCCCTTTCCAAATCTCTGCTCTGTTTTCTCCTCTCCCCTGTGATATCTCTTCCTTCTTATTTGTACAACCTACTGTATGTACCTACATATTCTGCATATCTCTTGAGGGCCCAACAGGATCCTGCATGCAATGGAGTTTAGATGTCTAGGCCTTTCCACCAGTCCTTGGTGAGCATTGTGTTCTATCAAGGGTCTCACCTTCTTAGCAGAGAGCTACTAAGAAAACTGCAAAATATGGGATGATTCTTGATCGCTCTCCTCCTGGAGTCACATTACCCAAGCATTTAGCCTTACTTGGCATTGTAAATGCTTGGGTCTTGCTCACCGGGATCTTCCTGAAGTGTGGAAGGTCTGACTCATTTTGTGTAGTTTCTGCAGATTAGAGTAGGAAACAAGTGGCACGAAACCCATGTTCCATTTCCTCCTCAGCCTGAAAGGGTTCAAGCAAAGATCAGTAAGTGATAACTGGTATTCAGGTTCCTAATAAAAGTTAATTAGTTTTAAATCAGCAAAAACAGTTATTGAGAAGAAATCAATGTGAATAACATCACCTTGTACCTGGCAGGAATAGAAGAACAGAGTCTACAGCAGAGTCTTGCTGAATCTTGTACCTCTGCCTGTGCTCCAGTTTCACCAAGAGGCATGACAAGAGTTTCCCATTCAACATACACCCTCTGGCTGTTTGAGGCTCTCCCTTGGGCATGAGGCTTTGGGGCTGAGAAAGGAATTAATCTGAGGTTCCACACGTGCATGGTGAATCCCATAACCACCAGGCTACTATGGAGAGTGGGGCCTACCTCCAAGGATGTATCTGAATGAAAGCTGCTGTGGCAGCTGTGGCTTGAGCCATTTAAAGTGCCATCAGACATTTTAAAAGGCATTTCATGGACAAGGGTCTCCTGGTAATGAGTTGGAGTTTTGTGACTGTCCAATTCTTCTCCCAGTCACAGGAAACCTTCAGCAGGATCTAGCACCAGCCTGAGGAGGCTGGCTGTTTCTGTATGGTCCTGAGGACCCCAAGAGCTTTTCTACTAAATATGCAAATATATTCAAGTGATTCCTAGATAAACAGATTTCTGCAGCACTTTCTTAATCTCGAGTCCCTAAATTTTCCCTGCAACCCACTCTTAGGAGACATAATAGTCTCCAGATTTCACCCTCTTTTATGAGTTCCTCCCTCAAGTACAGCAGGGATTTGCTCATGCAAATATTAATCCTGTAGTTGGACTTAGGCAAAACCGTGTGTGCCATCAATATTTCTCAACTCTGCTTGCAGGAACGGTTCCATGGATTGACACCATGTGAGTGCTCTCTGTAGCAGCATCCTCCCCACTCCACTCTTTGCCTTGCTGATGGTTCACTGATTTTATATATATATATATTTTTCATTCTTCCTTTCCCTATAAATTTCACTGGTGTTGGGTGTGTTTGCTACAGCTTAGTGTCTTTTACACCTAGAGCTGTTCAGTACATTCACCTATTAAGACCCACTATTGAAAAAGATAAGGCACTGCATTTACAGACCAAATACAGAATTAGGATGAATTCAACCATTTCTTCCTGCTCCCAGGAGTGCAGTGAGCTTTCGTGTTGCAGAGGATGAAATTAACACTAGAATAGAGCTTGCTAATACAGGGCTTGGTGATTAAAATTCTCTGAGGATCGTTGCACTGTAATAAGCAAAATGTCCTTGTGTAGCAATTTCTGGCTAGATGTTTTAGAAAAAGAGAAGACATTTTCCCAAGTGACAGAGAACTTAATACTGAAAAAAAGATCACGGGGCATTTTTTGCAACTGACAAAATCTGATTTTCTGTCGAATTTAGAGATTCTCTGTGCCTTGCCAGTGAAAAGTCCAGCAGAACAGGGAAGGAAAATATAATTAATTTTCTGCTGTAAATAAAGTCATCATTCAACTGCTCACCCAAGGAATTCTTGGCCAAGAAGCTAACAGGCCTGCTTGTTATGGAATATATTTACATTTTTACAGCAATAATAAAATTCCCATATTAGGACTTCACTGGAGACACAGCTCTGCTTCAGTTCCTGTGTGGTATCATGCGCAGATTTGAGGCACGGTTCATGTAGCACGCATTCAAGCACACTCCAGAGCACAAAAATTATTGTAGAGTAGCAAATCTACGTGGTCTGCACTCTATTGATATTTTCTGCTTTAGGAGAAAAAATACGGGGGAAAAACAAACAAACAAACAAACAAAAATGTTCTTATGGTAACACATGAAGGAGTAAGAAATAACTTGTGTTCTATTTAAATTTCTTTCTTGCCTGCCTTTACTTTGTCTACTATGCATTTGTCTGCTACCTCCTACTAAAAACAGATTTAATTATGCTGCTATTAGTGGCTATGCAATTGACTTTCACCACATTCTAAGGCTTATCATCTGAGGGAGGAAAGAGATGACTTACCTTTTTTAACTAAGGATAAGTAAACTCATTTCCAGAAGATAAAAGTTGGTCCAAACTATTTCCCATCTCTTGAACCAAACCTCATGCATTTTCAAGTAGAGAAAATTTGCTAAAAATTTGTCAGAGTCTAAAGCATTTTCTCCTTGCGTAACCCAGATGATTTCAGCAGTACAGAGCCAGCCTGAGTCAGGGAGCTGTGATTTGATATGAAAATGCATGTCAACTAAGAGAAAGGACACAGAGACAGTTCTAGTTATGTATGTGGGGTAACAGCCTTGGACAGGCACAAAAGGCATGCATATTAGAGAGTCATAACTGCCTCCTTATAGATCTTATGATTCTACTTCTGTTTTAATTTCTCATGGACTAAGAGTAATAATTGCACCTGTTTCACAGTGTATCAGAGCCCTGCCCTTTTCTTGCCTTTCTTTTCCGTGCCTCGCATTGCTTTGCCTTTTACCTTTTTTCTCCACAATTCACTTTTATAGTTAGTATAAATTGTCATCCAAAAAGTTTTAATATGAGAGTGATTATTTTTAAAACTAATACCCAGAGGTTATGTTTACTCTGTCTCGAGAGCTCCTCTAAGAAATGAACTCAAATATCAAGTAGAGGACTTGTGTTTTGCTATCAGTCTTTCCTCTAAGTGCTTTTCTTACTTGAAAAAATTGTGATGCATATTCCCTGGTTTGCCCACTTTCATTATTGTTTAATGAAGTCTCCACAGACTATGTGCAGCTCCTGTTTGTATTGTGCAGTTCTGGCATCTTGAGTGATTTTGCATCTACCTAAATCAATCTGGAAATTAAAAACCTTGGAAGTTTTGTGGGTGATGCTGACCCTTCAAAATAAATTAATGTTCCTTCCCATACATTTTCTTCCAGAGCAGTATGAATGTTGCATGTCATAATGTGCACAAAATATCATCAGAAAAGCAGGAATGTGACCACTATTTGTAAATGAATGTAGTAAAAGGCAGGAAAGACTTGCTGGGTCACAGAACACCACAGCTGTACTTTGTGAAGCAGATGTTTTTCTGCTGTTGTTGGGATGAGTCCTGGCTGACAATGGCAGGTTTGAGCCTGGGATTTTCCCTTCTGCTGGGTACAGTTGGAGAGAGGTGGGATGTGTGCCAGGGCCCTGCTGGCAGTGGCTGGCTGCCCCCACAGGGGGCCATGCACAGCTTGGAGCATCAACCACCAGCAGCTGCCCCAAGTTTTCCAAGGAGAAAATTCTTCACTGTGAGGGTGGTGAGGTACTGGAACAGGCTGCCCAGAGAAGCTGTGGATGCCCCATACCTAGAGTTGTTCAAGGCCAGGCTGGATGGGGCTTTGAGCAATCTGATCTAGTGGGTGGCATCCCTACCCAGGGCAGGGGATTGGAACTGGATGACCTTTAAGGTCTCTTCCAACACAGACTTCCCTAGAAGGGAGAAAATGGGCTTTTGTCAAAATGAATGCCAAGAGAATCTGTAATGCAAAGCACTTTGCTGGCAATGCACAATGAAGTTGCATGAAGTATACAGCTGTTGTTACAGGCTGCAGCCCGCAGTGGGTAAATAATGGGCTGCAACCTGCTATAAACACCAGTATGAACTGACTGGCCAAGACCAGCCCACCAACCCATGTGCAGATGCTCTGTCTTTGTTTTCTGGTGACTGATTTTATTCTGCTCCTCAAAGTGAATTTAGCCTCTGCTCATCTGCCTCCTGCCCACTTTGCTCTGATGCCTGTGCCCAGGAGCTCTGGCCCTCCAGGTCTCAGCTTCTCAAGAAATGCTTTAGTTTCCACAAGCCTTCAACTTCTTCTATGAAGGCCAGGAAAGGTCAAAATAAAACAAGTTTTTACTGTGGGACAATATCCTAAAAAATGTGAAAAGAGTTGTTGCATGCGTTTTTTATATTATGGGTAAGGCATTTGCTAAGGAGAGCCTGACCTGCTGAAGGGCAACCCGAAGAAGATATCCTACTGCTTTCTGCCACCTCTGGGCTGCTGTGAATCTTATCCAGATGAATCTAGTCTACTTTTAATCCAGTGATTTGTATGCTGTTATGTTGATTTGAAAAGCCAGTGGATTTAATTTTCAGCTGAAATATTATGTATTTAAAACACATAGTTCTGAGCTTTGTTTAGAATGGTAACATTGAGTTTAGTTATGTCACTACAGTATATTTCCTCTCTCTTTTCTATTTATAATTTAGAAATTTTGAACGTATCACATTTCTCCACAAGTCAACTTATCCTGTTATTTATGGTTACTGAAAACACTGTTTTGGCTACAACTAAGATGGCAACAGTCCATTTCTTGTTAATGAAACAGAGTGATTCATATCTAGTGAGAATTCATAGCTTTGAAGGAAGAAAAAGATTTTTCATCCCATTGTAGTAAACAAAATTAAATTTAGTTTCAGCTGTTTACATGGGAAAGCTTAGAGGTTTAATAGCAATGCTTCACTGCTGTGGGGGTTTTTGTCCTTTTTTTTTTTTTTTTTTTACTTCTACTCACTTTCTGTCTTTGTCCTGTTTTATACTGTCTTTCTGATTAATATCTTTTAATAGGCTGAATTCTTTGTTCACCTAGGAAGGGACCCATCAAATGAAATTTCCACTAATCAGATCTGGATTTATTATTTCCTTCTTCTCACATTGCCTGAGATACTTTGAGATAAGATGAAAATAAATGGCTTGACTCATTTCTAACAGGACAGAACAGCACGGCCATGGCTGTCAAGGGAAGCGACAGCCACAGACAAGATAGACATCGCTTTGTTCTTCCCTTCAAAGAAAGCCTTTTTGTTCATCTCTAGCATTTCACTTCTGATTACACACCAGATAACTGCCTCACATGGTTTTGTTGTACAATAAGGTCTCTCAATAGAATGAGCTTTTCTTTCTGTGTGAGAATCATGTTGTCTGTACACAAAAGCATTGGACTGGCACTCAGTTTTCAGGCTTGTTCCTATTCAGTCCTGGGCTTTCTGTATGCTCTTGGATATTAAGTCACTCAGAGAAGGAATCATCTCTTTTATACTTAAATGTCTGAAATGCAGCAGTCGCAGCTCGGTTGCCCTCCCGTGCATGGAGAGAAGAGGGGATCCCCAGAGGCATCTGTCCTGGGAGAATTAACTCCAAATGCCCCTGCCTCTCCTTATCACTAGAGAGCTGTGCTGTGACCACACAACCAGTGCAATATTCAGACGCCTGGTTACTTGCAGTGGATGTTGTCTGCCATCTCTCCCTTTCCAATCTGTAAAATCACATTATAATGGTCCTTTTTCCCAGTGAAGAGACACCAGTCTGTAGGTTGGTGAGGGATCCATAGATTCTACTGGTGGGCCATGTATGGCTTTTTCTAACTTTAGCATGGAGCCGTGGAAGAGAAAGATTCCTCTGAATTCAATATTTTCAGCTGTGTGATACACTTGAAGTATAATAGTATAATCTGCATTTTTGTGGGCACGAAGTCTTAACAAATCTTGCAGCTGTTAATGCAGCTTACCAGTGTTTAACATACATTTTTGCAGTAGCCATCAAACTAGCTGGTTTTGTTTGTTTGTTTGTTTGTTTGTTTGTTTTCTGGTCTGCCAGTATTGCTGTGGTTTCTTTGTCTATGACTGCTGGCAGCATCTGAACTACCATTTTTTTTAGGACAACGCTAGAGCATAATCAGAAGACATTTCACATCAGACACCCTTGCCTTCAGAAAAGTCCCTTTGAGCAGTCTTGCTTTCATAATGATACCACATATATTTATCTCTGCTGATATTCCTAGAAGAAAACTATTTCCTACTTGTATTAATATTGCCCAGATATCTTAATTATGTGTGTTTTGTTAATGGTGATATAAAAAAAGGAAGAAAAAAAATCAAACTTCAATTTATTTGGCTTGCAAGAGCACAGACATTCTGCTCAAATCCTATTCCTTTCAGTGATGCTTAGTTTCTTGTTTCCAGGCTGGTAAGACTATCAAGTAGGTGTTTATGCTAGAGTAACTCCAAGGTGAATTCCAGTCTTTCCCTAAAATATCATTATTCGTATCAAGGGAAAATCTAAAGTTCTGGAATAACATGTCCAGAGAGCACTGGACCTCTGTCTTAGTGCAACAAATTATGTTTCTGACGGTATCAATGTACAGGATCGTTTAGTCATGGTTTAAACAGGTAAGAAATGGCAAATAAAAGTTACAAAAATAACCGAAGTTGGTGTTTGACTGGCATTCAAGCAGCTGATTGAAATGCCTTCATTTTCTAGTTCTGAATTCATTGCTTTCTTCTTCCCAGGTGCCAATTTTATTCCTCAGTGGCATTTTCAGAAATAAGTATGTTTGGTTTGGGTACTAAGCTGGTTTAATTTAGAAAACACCAGGACAGAGTAATGGAAAGCTATTTCATTAGGAAACTGGTAGCTGAATGAAAACAAGTCTTGAAAGGAGAGAAGGTGTTTAATATTCATGGTATATTTTAGTTGTCCTTTATGTTCTGCCAAAAAGAGGCCGATTCTTCTTGCCTTAACGGCATTTAGATTTCAAAGAAGATTGCCCACTTAATTTACAGGTACCATTTATTAGGCCAGGAAAACACATTAACGAAAGATATTTGTAAAATCCTGCTAACCGTGATTACTCTGAAATTAATTCTGAATGAGATTTTCTCAGCTAATTTTACTTGACTGCTCTAAGAAGTGTTTTATTTTGAAAGCAAAGTTCATTTATTACAAGAAAAAATGAGCAAAAGTAACACATTTTGAAAAATTTTGAAGTACCACATTTTTGCACCTTGAAGTCATAGAGCAACACAGACATAGGGGATGTAGCTATGGTAGTTCTGCAGTGAAAATTACTGGTGAAGGTTTTTGTTCAGCTGCCAAATAATAGCTTGAATTTTGCAATACATTGCCTTAAATATCCCTTACCTGCATTTTACCTATTGATTAAGTGGGATTGATTATTTCTGTTATATGATTAAAACTTTTTTTTTTTTTTTTTTTTTTTTTTTTTTAAGACATCTTAAATCTAAAAGTTATTGAAAAAGCTATTTTTTTGGTAGTTCAAACTCAAAATACAAGCATGACCTCCCTTCCCAAGCCTGGGATGATGGAGATGGGAATGAAAACTGTTACTACAATAGGACTGGCAGGTTCTTATGAAGTTGGAGCCCCAAACACATCCATAGCTCTGTGCAGAGGGATCTGGGGAGCTTGTCCCCACTGGTGTAGCAGCATCTCCTGGAGGAAACAGCCTCTGGCGTGCAATTCTGATATTACCAGGAAGTCCCTGTTGCACATGGGATGGGGAAGGAAAGAATTAATCTCTCCTTGCCTTTCCTATTGTTTGTCTGAAAATCTCCTGAATCTTTTCTGCCATGACTATCTCTTGGCTCATTCACCACATAACTGGGAGACACCAGTATGCATTTGAGCCTAGTGCTCTCCCCTCATTTGCAGGGGTGGCAGAGCTGTGGTTCAAACACACTTGCTGCATGGGCTTGGGGTAGAAAAGTCTGCATCTGGTGTCTGCACTGAAACCTGGGTTATTCTACCATGGTAGAATTCTCCCACACCTGGGAGTCCTAACTCATTGCTGCTTAACTGGTTAGTGCTCATTGCATTTCTTACTTCATATGAAGCTTTGGCAGAGCTGTTCAGGTACAAAGTTCAGCACTTACTTCTGATAGATAATGAAGGTTATACTGGTTTCTGATTTTAAATGTTAGCTATTATTTAGTGACAGAAGGGGCAAGATGTGCCAATTTTCTCCTTAATTTAGTGGGGGGAGAGGGGGTAATAAAAACAAACAAACAAACAAACAAACAAACAAACAAAAAAAAAACAGTGCAAGGTCGAAATCAGCTGAAAATTTTCAAGATAGAGTAAATGCTTAAGCACGATGGATTTTCTGTCACTTGATGATGAGGATGGGACTTGTCTGACCAAATCTTGACAGCGCTGACAAGTGACTGAGCCAGTCACCTTCTTTGCCCTGGACAAGCAATGTGGGGACAGAAACATGTTCTGGAAACAGTTTGTGTTATTCCAAGTTGGATAGTGAAAATAGCAATATGAATTGTGTGATGAAAGTCCCCATTTTGCCCAGTTGCAAGGCAGTTTTGGCTGACTGCTTCAGCTGTGAACACTTGTTCTGTATATATCGCAAGTCAGATGAAATGAATTCCATCCTAAATTCCTTCTTACCATCCTCCCATAGCTCAAACGTGCCTGAGGCGTGGGCTTAGAATGCAAAGGATAGTATAAAAGCCCAGTTTCATGTAGGAACTCAGGGTGGATGAACTGATACAATAGCAAATATAAATTATTTAGGAAACACTCCAACTGAAAATAAATAAATAAATAAATAAATAAATAAATCTCAGACCAAAATTTTTCCTCTGGTAAATAGAAAAAGAAATAGTAAATAAATATCCATATCCAAACAAAGCATTTCCCCTACAGCCATAGCATGTCTTTGTGTATGAACTTCAGTAGACTACACGTATTTGTGATGTTGTTACCTATGCCAGGAACAGCTGTGGCTGGGCTCACCTTTGTGCATGTTCTCTGTTTTCAGAAAAATATTTACTGAATGGGAGAAAAAAAAAAAGAAACGGACAAACAAACAAACAAAAAATAAATCCAAAAGAAAAAGAAAAAGAAGAAGAAGAAAAAAAATGAGGCTGATCTGCAAGACAATTCTAGCAATTAACCTGCAGTTTCTCATTTAAAGAGCATCTGTTGAACACTTTTGCAGGCACATACTTTATTCAAAATATTTATGTAACATCAGAGGATAACACATTTAATTAGGATGCTTGTGAAGAGAATAACATATCATGTTATCATTCAGTTTGCTGGTCAAAAACTACGGTGCAGACAGAAATACAAATAAGAATTTTCTGTGTTTTTACATAGACATTTCCAAGGCTTTTTATTATTATTATTTTATTATGTTGTTGTTGTTATAAGAGTCTTGACTGTTAAATGTTATTTCTCCATAGTGCATAGAAGGAACCTCCCAGGGCCTTTTATAGTAATCTGGCAGCTGAGCTCTGCAGCATAACTAGATCTCTCAAAAGACTGAACAATTTTCCCCTGCTAATGATTCTTAATTTTCTTCCCAGAGGAAATAAAATTCATAGTGAAAATCATTCTGTATTAAATGACATTTGAAATAAATTGGGGCACAGAAAATGAGATTGTACCCAAACTTATTTATTTTGTTGTTGTAAATTGCTTGTTAACGTTCAGGCCTCTGCAAGTAGTGGGGTCTTTTCTGTGGTCTCTGCAGTTCCTCACTTCTCACCAGTCTACCCAAGGTTGAGGCAAAGAAACAACTCTTACTCATTTCTCCGTTTTGTTCCCTTTGGCTGAGAGGATTATAGGATGTCCTCCAAGAGGAAATGGAATTGCTGGACTGTGAAATTCAAAGGAGGAAAAAAAAAAAAAAAAAAAAAAAAAAAAAAGAAAAAGAAAAAGGAAGAGATCCACTGAGCATGAAACCTTGCTCCCTAGGAAAATCTCAAGAAGCATCATAAGCACAGAAATCTTACATTGCTATGTGGGAAACACATGCCCAAATGCCTTTGGGCAGGCTTCTGGAGGTTTTTCTGAGCTGTGTCCATTACAGTTAGGGCAATGAACAGGAAAACTTGTTAGCAGGGTTCAGCCAGGGGCCCTCCATCTCTGTTGCCTTCCTTGCTGCATGTGAGCCAGGCCCATCTTCTTTGTGGTATTCCCTCACACTCCTGGCACCGGTAGGGATTGAATTAGAGATTCTGGAAGCTACATCTATACCCTTTACAGACTTTTTACAGGCCTGTTTTCCGAAAAGACTTCAAAACCCTTTTGGAACCTGCTGATGCTGTGTTTTTCCATCCTATGGCAGCACATTCCAGAAGGTCACTATCCACTTCTTAAAAAAATACTTCCTTATGTGCCTCCTCAGACTGATCCTAAGTGAACTCTTGTTCTAAGACTGCAGGATTGACTAATAACAGCCCTGTATTCACTTTATTAATCACCTTCATGATTTTTTGAACACTGAGCACATCCTCTTCAGACTTTTCCTTAGCAGACGTCATGCACATATTTCTGCAGGCATCGGTGCAGTCTGCACCCTGTTCAGCCCACATGGTATGGCTAGAGTTGTGCCTGATCACTAGCAGTTTGGATTTCTCTTTTGTGAACTTGGCATCTGTGTTGCAGTTCTAGTTCCCTTGTTAAATATAGGAGTGTCACCAAGTCTTTGCCATACTTCTGCCCCCCAAGCATATCTACATGCTTCTTCACTGTTACCTTCCTTGGTGCAGCTCCCTTACCTCCCAAGCACCAGTTTAAGCTAGGATCCTAAATTTCAACAGTACTGACTTTACAGCAGCATGTGACATTTCAGGAGCAAGTCAGTGAGCAGTTAGTGCTCAGAAATCCTCATGTAGAACAAAAACTCAACAGGAAAAGACCACTGGTTTCTGATGAGCAACAGGGTCATAGAATCATAGAAGATTCATAGACATTTAGGTTGGAAAAGCTATCCAAGATTACCAAGTCCAACCATCACCTACCACTATCAAGTCCAATCACTAGACCATATCCCTTAGTGCCACATCCACACATCTCTTAAATACCTCCAGGGCTGGGGACTCCACCACTGTCCTGGGCAGCATGTTCCAATGCTTGACCGTGCCCTTCATGAAGCAGGGACCTCCTGCTTTCCTCCCTCTTGCACTGAGGGTTCCCTTTGTCCTCCCTGCCCTTTGGATGCTTACACTGAGGAGGAGGCAGCAGTGCTGGGACTGATCCAGGAGCACTTCGGTGCCAGGCAGCTTGTGAGCTGCTGCCAGGCAGAGTGGTTTCAGGCCATGTGCTGTCAATGGGGAGGCTAATCTGATTTTCTTGCTATTGGCTGCTGGTTTTTGAGAAGCATTTTGTGTCCTTGAGACTTCCACTCTTTTAAATTTCATTCTTGTTGGGTAGATTCAATAGGTACTGGAGGGATAGCAGGGAGAGAAAATGATGGCTAGACCAGCAAAATATGCAGCCGCAAAATTGAATTTCCCTAGGAAATCAAGGTATTAACGGGAAACAGTGAGCAATCTAGACTAGTAAAACTACTCATTGTCCACAAAAGACAGAGGCAAGAATGGTCTCCCCTCTGCTGCTTTTTAGACTGTACCAGAATGTCTGCCTTCAGGTCAGAGCCATCCCTTTAGAGTTTAGTTTGCTTTGTGTTGAACATCCTGAAGGAGAGCAGCATACAGCATGCTTTTCAGGGATCAGTCACTCCATCTTATGAAATATCCTGGAAAGCCCATGCACAGGAAATTGTAGCATACCGTGTTGAAAATGATGTTAAAACTTTGTGTATGCCTTTCCTTTGAGGGCTGTCATTGCATACTGGGTAAAAGCTATGCTGTCTAGAGTCACTGGCTTTAATCTTTGGCTACTGGTAAGCAGTGTGACTTCTGGTGGAAATACACAGTCCTAAATTTCTTGGTGAAGGGCAGGATCACTGGAATATCTTGTAGTAAAGAATCTAGACTGGGAAGCTCACACCAAAGCATTTGTTAGAATTTAGGGTCTGAAAGAATTTGTAATACACAAGGGATGCAAGCCAGGAGTGTATTGGAAAGCCTTAGGGGCAGTCAGCTTATCTGCTGTGTCACCTGGTGACCTGCTTAGTATATGGATAGTATTGATGTTTCCTCACTAAAATACATCTGAATCTTGAAGTGGAGAAAAGTTAAGTTTTCTGTTAAGTTTAAAAAAAATAGTTTATACATACATAATATTTTGTAAAGAACTTTCTCCTGTAAGACTTTGAAGAAGACAGTTTGCTGCAGGGTAATAGGTCTTTTTGTTGATAACTTGTTTAACTTAAAGTATTAAGACATGAAATATGTAAAATGGCTTTTCTGGATAGCATGTGAAGGGGGCAGCTTGGGATTTAATGTTCTGGACCTAGTAAAAGATTCAAGGAGTTATGGCTGCTGCACAGCTTGCTCTCTGTAAAGGGACAAAGAGAACTAACTGTGTGGTGTAGTGCTCTAGTGCCCACTTAACCAACAAAAATAGGCTATATAAAAAACAATTTTTCAGCATAGGTTGTTACAGCCTCCACTACATGATGCATCTCATAAGCTGTTTGAACCTCTAAACTATGCAGTGGCATTGGCAAGAAATCTTTTTTTCTCATTGTAGAGGGAGTTTAATTCCCTCCCTTAGCCCTTCTGTTTCCTCCATGAAATAGCTCACATGCAGAAACACTCATAAGACACATAGAGATCCTCAAGATATTTTGCACTACTGGGTCATAGAATCACAGAATGGTTTGGATTCAAAGGGACCTTAAAGACCTTCTTGTGCTGGGGGCCCCAGAGCTTCATGCAGTGCTCCAGGTAGGGTCTCATGAGAGCAGAGCAGAGGAGGAGAATCACCTCCCTCACCTTGCTGGCCACAATACTTTTGATGCAGCCCAGGATACAGCTGGTTTTCTGGGCTGCAAGCGCACATTGCTGGCTCATGTTGAACTCCTCGTTCACCAATACCCCAGGTCCTCCTCATCAGGGCTGCTCTCAATCCATTCTTTCTCACCATGTATTTGTGCTTGGGATTGCCCTGACCCTTGTACAGGACCTTGCACTTGGCTTTGTTAAACCTCACGAGATTTGTACAGGCCCAATTCTCAAGCCTGTCCAGGTCCCTCTGGATTGGCATCAGTGTGTCAATCACACCTCACATCTTGGTGTCATCCACAAACTCTGCTTATATACCTGAAACTTAGAGTGCTAAGATCCTTGCTTAATACAGGAGGAAAATAGGAATATGGAGCATATTTTGGAAAGAAATAGTTCATGGCCTTGAATAACATTAGTCAATGCTGATAATGCTAGGAGATATCTGGCCCT
>CM021765.1:126298313-126347259 GCA_011076525.1 Nettapus auritus | reverse complement strand
AGGAGAGGAGAGGAGAGGAGAGGAGAGGAGAGGAGAGGAGAGGAGAGATAGTAAAGTAGCCAACTTGCCTCTGTCTCTCTGCCAGTCATGGAGAAAGAGGCTTAGTTAAGCCCCTGTAGTGGGTTTACGTGGCAAGGTTTTGGTAGCAGGGGGCCATAGGGAGGGCTTCTGTGAGAAGGATCTAGAAGCTGCCCCATGTTTGCTAAGGGCCCCACTGCTGACCAGAGCTGAGCCAATAAGTGATATTGTTTTGCGTCTCTGTGAGAGCAGGTTTAAGACAGGGAAAAAAAACGCTGCGCCACACAGCAGCTGGGAGAGTGAGAGGAGTGAGAAACAGCCTTGCAGGCACCAAGGTCAGTGAAGAAGGAGGGGGAGAGGTGTTCCAGGTGCCGGAGCAGAAGTCCCCTGCGGCCTGTGGTGAGGACCATGGTGAAGCAGGATGTCCCCCTGCAGCCCATGGAGTACCACGGTGGAGCAGGGTTCCATGCTGCAGCCCGTGGAGGAGACCACGGTGGAGCAGGTGGACCTGTCCCGACGGATACTGCAGCCTGTGGAAGACCCCTGCCAGAGCACATTCCGGGCTGGACCTGTAGGCCGTGGGGAGGAGCCCACGCAGGAGCAGGTGACCCGGCAGGAGCTGCTGCCCGTGGGGGACCCAGGTTGGAGCAGTTTGCTCCTGAGGGATGGACCCCGTGGTACGGACCCATATCTAGAGCAGCTCTTGAAAAGCTGCTGCCTGTGGGCAGCCCACGCCAGATCAGTTCGGCAAGGCCTGCATCCTGTGGGAGGAACCCCACAGCACGGGGGACGAGAGTGATCGAGAAGGAGCGGCAGAGAAGAAGTGCTATAGACTGACCATTAACCCCCATTCCCCTGCTCCCCTGCGCCGCTCAGGGGGAGGAGGTGGAAGAGGGTGGATGGGGGGGGAGGTGCTTTTGGTTTCTTTCCTCCGTTTCTCACGTTTCTAGCTTGTTAGTAATAAGCAATAAATCTTACTTTCTCTCTATGCTGAGTCTGTTTTGCCCATCATGATAATTACTGTGCGATCTCCTCGTCGCTATCTCAACCCTTGAGCCCTTTTCATTGTATTATCTCCCCGTTCCTCTTTGAGGGGGAGAGAGTGAGAGAGCCATTGTGGTGGAGCTCAGCTGCCCAGCTGAATGAAACCATCACAGCCCCAGGTCCCTGTCAGCTGCTGTCTCCTGCCCACCACAACAGAGATGTTGATGAATCTAGGAACCAGCTTCACCCAGGGTGTCTCCAAATCCAAGGGATCCAGACCTTTAGGGCCACTGAGCTCCAAAATGCTTGGGGTGCCCCATGCTGCTTTGTGCCCTGTCCTCCAGAAGGGAAGGTGAGTTCTGTGTTCTGAAGCCACTTAACACAAGGCTGGTTCCTTCCATACCTGATATGTGGCTGGTGAGGTAGGCTGGTGCTCACGGTGCCACAGGGTAGGTGAGCAAGCAAGCAATGTAAATGGCAGAAATGTCCACTTACACTATCCTGTTATGCAGGTACCACACCAGATTTTTCTTCCATTTAGCAAATCCTCCACCTGATCTTTAAAATGAACACAGTTGAGTCTTGATTGAAATTACTGAATCAATTTCTTTCATAAGGCATTCCCTCCTAGTCATCATGGAAAAATTACTTTGAATAATATTGTTTCCACAAGTTTTAATATATATATATATTTTTAAAGGCACAAACAAGAACTCTATTACAGTTTCCACATTGCTTTATGATTTCACTTTATTACTATTTAACTTTCATATAAGTCTGGCTGGAAGAGAGAATAGTCTCGGTGTTGCAGAAACAGATCCCTGCTGAATGCATCGCAATTACAAATGTTTTTTCATGTGGGCAGATTATACATAATCTCAATAGATCTCTGGTTTCAACTCAAAAAGAAAAATAGTCTGATCCAGAGCTTTATTCAGAGAAAAATGTGTGAGCAAGCTATAGCAATGACAATAGAGAACCAGTATCATTCTGAGCTTTGTCAGCTCATCTTTCACTTATTCACAGTGCCATGTACCACCCAGGTTTCATAAGAAGCTTCTGTGTATTAATCTGTCCTAAAACAATCTTTCATGTTATCTGTCACTTAGTTAACACTGAAAACAAGAACTGGTTTATAAAAAAGAATAATAGTAAATAATAATAATAATAATAAAAACAATAATAATAATAATAATAAATCTTTTGAGAAGAAAAAAAAATTGCTAATCAAATAAATGCAATCTTGAAATTAAGCACAGATGGCAATGAACACAAGTATTCAGCTTTTATTTCAATGAACACAAAATAACAACATAATAAGCATTAAAAATCATTATGAAAGCACACAAAGGGTCAAGGTCACTCCACAGTACAGAACTGAGATTCCAGTAATCACGGTGAACACCTGCATGTGCAGTGAGCATGTTGGAAGTTTTTAGGATGTGGAGATTGTGGACAAGGCTCCCAAGAACAGGTCACTGAAATATGTTGTCTTCTGGTTAGCAGTGAAAGAACCATCAGGAACAGAGCAGCAGAGGCAGCAAAAACTCATATTAAACATTCATTCCCAAAAACTGTTGACACATTTTATTCTTTGATTTTACTCACATAATCTTGACTCTTCTATTCCTGGTTAATTCTGTCTCCCATGGATGTCTCATTCTCATGTCTTGTTATTCTCACCTTGCCAATGGCCTCTCTTTCTTCCTTTTGGAAAAGAGCTATTATTTTTCTCTTCTCTTTGCCCTCTTTCTGGTTCTCCTGGATTTCTGTTTAGCCATTATTTTCTGTTTACTTTGTCTCACACAAAAATAGGATGCTTCACAAAGAACACTAAATATTAAGGGCATCAAGTCATGAGCTAGTTTGTTCTATAGTTAAGTATTTTTAATCCCAGGGGAGCTGAGAATAAAGCCAGAGGATAATCCAGAAAGCCATAAGGCAGGGATGTATAACTAGCTGTCACAATAGTGATGAGCAAGGTCTGCCTCTGTACACAAATACGGACCCATCAGTTATTAAGGGCTTTTTGCAGTGACATGATCTAGATGTTTTGTAGCATAGCCAAAGAAGTCCCAGATGAACTGTCCCAGTAATAATAGTATCAGTGATGGTCAGTTAAAACTCAGTTTGGTTTATTCTCATAGAGGAGGAAAAACTAGTCAGGGTGTGATAGAAATAGATGTTTTCACTGTGACAGGAAAGTCCCTTGTCCCCCAGAGCCCCCATTTCAATGCCTGACCACTCTTTCTGAGAAGAAATATCTCCTAATTTCCAACCGGAACCTCCCCTGGTGCAACTTGAGGCCAATCCCTCTAATCCTATCGCTAGTTACCTGTGAGAAGAGGCCGACCCCCAGCTCCCCACACCTTCCTTTCAGGTAGCTGTAGAGAGCAATGAGGTCTCCCCTGAGCCTCCTCTTTCCCAGACTAAACAACCCCAGTTCCCTCAACCACTTCTTACAGGACTTGTGTTCCAGGCCCTTCACCAGCTTCGTAGCCCTTCTCTGGACATGCTTCAGGGCCTCAATGTCCTTCTTGTAGTGAGGTAAGGGGCCCAAAATTGAACACAGTACTCGAGGTGTGGACTCACCAGGGATAAGTATGGGGGAAAATCACCTCCCTGCTCCTGCTGATTACACTATTCCTCATACAAGCCAGGGTGCTTGGCCACCTGGGCACACTGTTGACTCACGTTCAGGTGAGCACCAACCAACACCCCCAGATCCTTTTCCTCTGCACAGCTTTCAAGCCACTCTCCCACAAGCCTGTAGTGCTGCATGGGGTTGTTGTGGCCAAAGTGCAGGACCCAGCACTTAGCCATGTTGAACCTCATCCCATTGGCCTCTGCCCATCAACCCATCCTGTCTAGGTCCCTCTGCAAGGCCTTCCTACCCTCTGGCAGATCCACACTTTCCCCTCAACTTGTCATCTACAAATGTACTGAGAGTGCACTCAGTTTCCTCATCTAAATCATCAATAAAGATATTAAAGAGGATGAGCCCCAACACTGACCATGTGACTAAGTGCACAGTCCAATCACTCATTAAATTCAGACAGGCTTGGTGCAATGACCACTTCACTGGGGAGCCTGTTCCAGTGTGCCACCACCCTCTCAGTGAAGAACCTCTTCCGGATGTCCAGCATAAACCTCCCCTGCCTCAGCTTAACCCCGTTCCCATGGGTCCTATCACTGGTAATTACAGAGAATAGGTCAGTGCCTGCCTCTCCACTCCCCCTCGCGAGGAAGTTGTAGACTGTGATGAGGTCTCCCCTCAGCCTCCTCTTCGCTTGGCTGAACAGGCCAAGTGACTTCAGCCGCTCCTCATATGTCTTCACCTCTAGTTCTAAATCAAGGTTTTCACCCAGCAGGTATATCTAATATGCTTCAAGCACTAGTGGCTATTTGAGAACTATAGCAGGACTACTCAGAAGTAAAACCTCAGAACATTGTGTAGTGTGGATGTCAGATCCTCAAGAGCAGCAGACATTTCACCCTATGGAGCTGAAGATCTGCACTGCTTGTTAACCTGGACATAGGCTCAGTCACCCACAGAATTACTGCAGGGGAAGTAAAATCTGTTATTTTGCACTTTGCGTGGAAGTCCAGCTCCAGAAGTCTCTCATTAAGGAAAAAAAAAAACAAAAAAAAAAAAACAAGACCAACTTATGATGAATGAAACATGACAACTCAACTACTTCTAGGTCAGAAGTATTATATAGGAACTACTCTTCTGCTGTTTGAAACCTAAACTCTCTCTACAGTCATAAGTAAAATATTCCTGAGACCCCCTTCTGCAATAGAGACTGACAGACACAAAACTACAAAAATATTTCTTCCCTTTCTCACAAGGTGGTCACATCACAACTACTTTTGGGGAATGGCTTATCCTGACTCCAAAACCATGCCTGAAAATTGTTCGGGGAATGTTGGGTGGTTCAGAGCAAGAGTACAACAGAAAACACTCTAAAAAATTATACATAATCTAGTTTCTGTGCATGGGGAGTTTTTCTGAAAATATTTACTTTACAAATAAACAGAGATTGAGAGCTTCACAGATCTAGGTAGACTTAAATGTGTAGAGAACAAGAAGTGAAGGACATCACCATGCAATACTTTCAGTTTATGATTTATCATATGTTGACTGTGTGATACTGGGTGTTCCTCTTAGAACCCCAGCTCCAGGCCACTGATTCCTGTGTGAGAAGCTCAGCTTCCATTGCCAAAAGAAAATATTTCAAGATTCACCCTTCTCTGTTGGAGAAAGCCTGAAATCTTGAGTGAGCCTGAAGTGTACTGGAGATCAGGAAAGAGAGAACTAATTTTACTTTTGAAGTCTTCTGACCTGGGGAAAATTAATTCACGACTTAGAAGTATTTGGTGTTAACAATGCTCTTAATCCGAAATCAAATGCAACTGAGTGAGTGGAAAAATAATTACTCTTGATATTGATCATTGGATATTGTAAAGTTGTATATTTCAAATTAGATTTGCAAATATTCCTGAAATTCCTCTGCTGTTGGAGGAAGGAGTCAGCTCTGGAGTACTTGGTGTATTGGCTCTGGCTGGGATGTTAACCTTCCCTGCAGCAGCCCATACAGTGCTGTGCTCTGCACTTGGAGCTAGAACAGCACTGGTATCATACTGGTGCTGTGTCTACTGCTGAGCAGTGCTGGCACCGAATCAGGACTCCCTCCAACCCCCCAGAGCCAGCCGGCTGGGGGTGGGCAAAAAGAGACCAAGGAACATCACCAGGGCAGCTGACCTAACCCAACCAAAGGGATATTCCATACCATGTCGTGTCACACTCTGCAATAAAAGGCGAAAAAAGGAAGAAGAGGGGAGGGGTGGGCCCTCATTGTGAAAATGTCTGTCCCCCAAATGCTGGCTACGTGCGTTGAGGCCCTGCTTCAAGGATGTGGTCAAGCATTGTGCATTGGTGGGAAGTAGAGAGTAATTTCTTTGAGCTTCCACACAGCCTTTGCTTGTTGGATTTTTTTTTCCTTTTCCCCTTTCCTTTGTTTCCCTCTATTTAATTGTTTAATTAATAATAATTTTTCCTTGATAAATCTTTTTTTTTTTTTTTTTTTTTTTTTTTTTCCTTTTAATTAAATTATCCTTATCTCAACCTATGAGTTGTTTCTTTCCTTTTCTTCTTCCCTTCCCCTCTTCCGAGGAGGGGGATTGAGAGAGCAGTTGTGGTGGAGTTCAGCTGCCTAGCAAGGCAAAACCACCACACAGGGTAATGGGGCTGCAGCCTTCCCCTTCTAGGTTCAAGCAGTAGCAGAGCTGAGCACGTATCCCTGAGATGCACAAGACAGACACAGGCAGAGACAGGACCATAAGATGACCGGCTTGTTGGGTTTGTGCTTTGCACTTTGCGGTGGCCAGGGCTAGGGTTTTGGGTGCATGGGGCAGCTGTGTGATGCTGAGCCGAGACTGGGGACATGGACTGGGGCCTCCCAGGGCTGCAGTGGTCACCATGGTGCTCTGGTGCCCACAACAGAACTGGGATGAGTCGGAATGGGGAATGTCACCGGGGCTCTGTGATGCAGTCTGCTTCAGGCTATTGGTGAGTGCGGCAGGTGGGGGGAAGACTGGCCGAGGGCAGGGTCAGGGGCAAAAATGCCAGCCCCCAGGGTGGTTTCTAAGGCTGGGATGAGGGCGCAGCCACTCTGGGGAGGGCCTTGGGCTGGGCACAGAGGTGCCCAGCAAGGGCAAGTGCCCAG
Source organism: Nettapus auritus (assembly GCA_011076525.1). Classification (NCBI taxonomy): domain Eukaryota; kingdom Metazoa; phylum Chordata; class Aves; order Anseriformes; family Anatidae; genus Nettapus; species Nettapus auritus. The sequence continues at coordinate 126,340,528 of CM021765.1, read as the reverse complement.
AGGCTTTGAGGATATGGCAGGCACCTGTGACCCCGTGAGATGCTGCTGCCCCACAGGGGCTGGAGGCTGGGAGAGCCTATGTGGTGCCACCTGCCTTCTCAGCACCCCTGCCCAGGGCAAAGCCCAGCCCAGGACTGCTCATGAAGAGAGCTTTGCAGGATGGTCCCCACGCCACCTCTGGCCAGGGCTCGTGGCCCTGTTGGACACCTGACATCTGCGCACAAACACTTGCCTGGGGTGGCCTGCGGCCCTGGATGTGCAGCACTCACAAACCCTGCCCTTACTGCCTCCAAGCTCCATTGCTCCCTCTCCTACCTACCCTCGCATGTCTTTGGCTCCTGTCCCTTCTCCCCCAACAACCAGCTCCCTCGCACCCAGCCCTGCTGAGCCCCCTTCTCTCCCATCTCCCCCAGACCGTGGCTATTGGAATCATTTGCCTTCTTTCTGTGATGAGCCTCCTGCATCTCACTCTCAAGGTTGGGGACCAGCCCAACAAGGTCACCCACAACCTCATCGAACAGCTAGAGGAGATGCTGAGGGAGGAGTTGTTGTGGCTGGTGCAGGAGGTTGAAGAAGGAAGTGAGCTGGAGAGCGGGAACAGTGCGGTGTTCATGTTCCTCACTGTGTGCCACCACTGGCAGTTCTGGGCACTTGCTGAATTACTTCTCAGTCTGTTTGGGATCTATTGGCTGCTCAGACAGGGAATAGCTGACACCAATCGTGATGCTGACGTGTGGAGCTCAAGCAGTGAGTATGGAGATGGAGGAGAGGAAGAGGATGAAGAAGTTGAGGAGGAGTTGATGGAGGAAGAGGAGGAGTGGGAAGAAATGCGTGTTAATTACCAAGATGATCCGGGCCTGCCTTTGAGCCTGCTCAGGGAGTCTCTGCTGCCAAAGCTTCTTGAGATGGACAGCATTATGGAAGAGATGGCAGGGGCAAACTCTGCATCAGCAAACTCTCTTCAGAGAACCACTTTCCTGATGGAGCTGCAGGCAAAGATAGGATTGGTTGCAACTCTCTTTGAGAATAACCTAGCTGCTTCTTCCTTCATTTGCTCCAATGCCAAAGTTAGTTTTTCTCCTCCTTTTCCTTCAAACTTCCACTGAGGAATACCTATAAAACTTCCCATAGATGCATAGGAATAGTCAAAATAGCTATGGTTTTTATATGTTTCCCATAGATCAGACACCTCTATAGAAATAGATTTGTATTTTATAAGGACAACCCTGCAGCTGGGTTTCAGGACTCCAACAAACCTGTGAAGAGTCTCACCTGATCCATTTCAAGATGCTGCTCCCAGGAGTCCTGCAGCAGAGGCTGCTATTACCATCAGGACAGCAACTGCCCATGCTGCTAGGTAAGTGAATACCCTCTAGAAGCATTAGTTTAAGTAAAAAGACAATAAATTATATTGTTTGAACAAAACTGTCCCTGAGTGTTTTCTCTTGAGTATCTAGAAGAAACTTTGTTGGGGGACACTAGCCTTTGGTGCCATCTCTTCCCTGTAACAAATATATGATCTTTGGGCTTGGTTGTCTGTTAGCAGTGGTTACATTTCGGAGTGGTTACATTTGACACAACAGGATTTCTGCAGCCTCCTGTTAGGTGAGGTAAGTGCAAAGCGCACCACTGCCTCTTGCAGACGCTGCTGCCCAGGAGTGCTGCTGCCCAGCTGCAGGGGCTCAGAGCAGTGCCTGGGGATCTGGGGTCTCTGCCCAGGCTGGGTGTGCTAGCTCTGGCTGGGATGTTAACTTTCCCTGCAGCAGCCCATACAGTGCTGTGCTCTGCACTTGAAGCTAGAATAGCACTGATACCATACTGGTGCTGTGCCTACTGCTGAGCAGTGCTGGCACTGCATCAGGACTCCCTCCAAACCCCCAGAGCCAGCAGGCTGAGGTGGGGAAAGAGAGATCACCAGGGCAGCTGACCAAAGGGATATTCCATACCATGTGGTGTCACACTTAGCAAGGTGGGAAAGGGGAAGAAGAAGGGGGTGCTCTTATTTTGAAGACATCCACCCTACCAGACAGCTGCTACACATATTGAGCCCTTCCTTCCCAGGATGTGGCCAAACATCGCTTCTTGATGGGAAAAAGAGAATGTTTTGTTTGTTTATTTGTTTGTTTGTTTATTTTCCTCTTTGCATCCACATGGCCTTTTCTTCTTCTCTCTCTTGTATTTCCATTTAATTAGATTATCCATGTCTCAACCCTTGAGCCATTTTGTAGTATATTCTCCCCCTTTAGTGTATTTCCCCCCTTTTTCTTTGAGAAGGGGGAGTGAGAGAGCAGTTCTGGTGGAGTTCAGCTGCCCAGCAGGGTGAAACCACCACACTTGGCACACTAATGGACTCAGCTGGGTCCATCGTCAGGAATAAGAAAAGCCAAGAGGCATCACTAGTGTCAGTTCTTACATCACCGCTTTGCTCCCGTTATGAATCACCCTTCCAGCTGCAGTCAGAAAAGACAGGACATTTATTTAATCCTCTGACTCAGAATGTTTTTGTTTGTTTGTTTGTTTGTTTTATATATATATATATATATTTTGTCCTGCTGCTCTGAGGCTGAGTAGTTCAGAGTTGAATTAACTGTATCATTATGAGAGAGCATAAAACACTGTTGTGATTTATCCCTTGACAATGACCTTCCTTGCCTAAGAAGAGCATCATTTCAGCAACACCAATATAAATCTGACACAGACCTCCACTACATTTGAGGGACTGCTCATGCAGCACCTCTCCAGTACAGTGGAACATGCTCCGGAGCAGGATGACATGGTTTGCTTACCAAGGAAATCTCCCCACTGTTAAGAGGCTGATGGCTGGGTTCATCTCTCCTGGTGCAGCCAGTCAAGATGAAATCAGAGACCTCTTACTAACCCCAGGCTGCAGTCTGATGGTGATTTAGCTCCCTGAGGCTGAACTCCGGCATGGACAGCACCCAGGGCAGCTCTCATCCTATCCCCTCCAGCCCCCTCACACTCTCCACCTTTCTGCCTCCCTCTCCTGCTCAAAGCCATGTGGCTTCAGGTGGCAACCTCTGATGCAAATTAAAAAGTAACACACAGCCAAGGACATCAGCCTGAAAATGGATCCCTTTGGCAACTGGCTCTTCTGCGGGTGTAAAATAGATGGCCTCTGCTTAGACAAATGTTTACAAATTTAAATATGAAATATTAAATTGACAACTGCAAATTCGCTAATGCTTAATATTTATGTGTTGCATATACAGCTGTGAATTTGTTGCCTGTTGTGTTTGATGAATTAGCCACTAATTAAGGTCACCAAATTACTAAAGGCCTCACTTTCCCTGTCTGATAGCCCTATTCAAGTTTGTTCAAAGGCTTTGGAGAGACAATGCAGGGTAAAAAGAGGAACTGCAAACAGACTCTGAGATTTAAAAAATGTGACATTTTATTATAAGTAATAAAGTCAACCTACAAAGCATAGATAAATGTTAAATGATACAATTATGCATTTTGTTATCTAGGCAAATATTTTTATTGTGTCAGCTTTAGTTGGGCCTATGCAAGTTCTGGCTGACCACCTTTGTGAAACAGGAGATATTTCTTCTGCTCATAGCACTATTTTCATGTGAGTTATCACTTTCAGCCAATTCCTTTATTGTATGTTGTTACATCTCTCACAATGCATCAGGTATCTTTTGCTTATTGATGCATTATACTGCTATTAAACTATAAACATTAGTTGCTGTGACATTATTTTTCTTTCAAATCTTCACTTTAATCAGTATTCCAAGCATGTAACTTCAGTCCTTCAACTCATATATAAAATAATAATAATAATAAATAAAATCCCCAAATACATTTGCTTTTCAGAGTCTGTCAATCTTAGCCCTCAAATTTCCATTTGAACCTCACCAATATTCAAGTGGTATACGACTCTGTGGGTTATACATATATAGGTGTGTGTGTGTGTGTGTATGTATACATAATATTTCTAAATTCATAGACCTCAGTAGTCTGTTTTTATCCCTTGGATATTCCCTATATTTAAGTAAATATAGTTCTAGGCTAATCTGTAGTAAGATTAAAGTCTAAATGATTCTTCTTGCATCTGCCTTGCTTCATTGCTTCATCTTAGAAATGGTGAACATAGCAAAAGAAAGAATATTAAATAGAAATTACAGATTAACATTTTACTTCAATGTTCCTGCATTTTACAAAGCCAAGAACATGTACTGACACATAGTTCCAGTGCAGTGCTGGGTAGACCAGGCAGTTCCTTTAATGTCTCACTCCTACTTTGTGTAGACATCAAACATACTATGAGGAAAAGAAAGGGATAGATTCATCATGTACCAGCATTCTCTGGTCCTAAAGAGCATCAAACCTCAGCTAGGATGCACGAGCACCTGAAGGACATGAAAATTCTGGTTTACTTGAGCAGATCACCATATGCTGGATGCTGTTGGCAGAAGTGTGCAGGATGTACATGAGAACTTGTGAAGTGAGCTTGTTACTTTTCCTTCAGACTGTATTCAGAAATATGGAAGTTTATTTTCTCACTTGAATATTTTTTAGCTCTTTATTCTCCTTTCTTCCCTTTCTCCAAGTATGATGACTCCCAGTTTGCTTTCTTTTTTCCTTTCCTGTTCCGTAATTGTCTTTTAAACTATGTAGCAAACTTTATTATAGTCCTGTAATATTCCATATGCATACATTATCTTCAGTATCCTCCATTCATGGTCTTTGGGGTAAAGACAAGTTTTTATGTCAACATTTTTAAAGAACCATGCACTGAGGAGTATTGTGTTGTAGTAGGTTTACGTGGCAAGGTTTTGGTAGCAGGGGGCCATAGGGGTCGCTTCTGTGAGAAGGATCTAGAAGCTGCCCCATGTTTGCTAAGGGCCCCACTGCTGACCAGAGCTGAGCCAAAAAGTGATGTTGTTTTGCGCAACTGTGAGAGCATAGTTAAGACAGGGAAAAAAACGCTGCGCCACACAGCAGCTGGGAGGGTGAGAGGAGTGAGAAACAGCCTTGCAGGCACCAAGGTCAGTGAAGAAGGAGGGGGAGAGGTGCTCCAGGCGCCGGAGCAGAAGTCCCCTGCGGCCTGTGGTGAGGACCATGGTGAAGCAGGATGTCCCCCTGCAGCCCATGGAGTACCACGGTGGAGCAGGGTTCCATGCTGCAGCCCGTGGAGGAGACCACGGTGGAGCAGGTGGACCTGCACCGACGGAGACTGCAGCCTGTGGAAGACCCCTGCCAGAGCACATTCCGGGCTGGACCTGTAGGCCGTGGAGAGGAGCCCACGCAGGAGCAGGTGACCCGGCAGGAGCTGCTGCCCATGGGGGACCCAGGTTGGAGCAGTTTGCTCCTGAAGGATGGACCCCGTGGTACTGACCCATATCTGGAGCAGTTCTTGAAGAGCTGCTGCCTGTGGACAGCCCACGCCGGATCAGTTCGGCAAGGCCTGCATCCCATGGGTGGGACCCCACAGCACGGGGGACAAGAGTGACCGAGAAGGAGCGGCAGAGAAGAAGTGCTGTAGACTGACCATAACCCCCATTCCCCCGTTCCCCTGCGCCGCTCAGGGGGAGGAGGTGGAAGAGGGTGGATGGGGGGGGGGGGGGGAAGGTGCTTTTGGTTTCTTTCCTTTGTTTCTCACTTCTCTAGCTTGTTAGTAATAAGCAATAAATCTTACAGTCTCTCTATGCTGAGTCTGTTTTGCCCATCACGATAATTATTGCGCGATCTCCTTGTCCTTATCTCAACCCTTGAGCCCCTTTCATCGTATTTTCTCCTCGCTCCTCTTTGAGGAGGGGGAGTGAGAGAGTGGTTGTGGTGGAACTCGGCTGCCCACCCGAGTAAAACCATCACATGTGTGTGACCATGTACCATATGCATTCTGACACAAATAACTTAAAACAATTACTATTAAATTAGTCATTACTTAATATTTTTTACAGATAATTATGTTGGTGATGCTTTCTGAGCAAATATCTTGATTAAACCCTGATTATGTGGTAGGATGAGTCTTGGGTATACAACATACTCCCTTTGGAAGGAAATCCAGACACCCGTTGTCTCAGGACAACTGCATTTTAATCCAGGAGTCTGCTGAGGCTCCCTAATTGGAGCTAAAAAATTGACTTAGCTGCCCATGATATAATCATAGCCTGTATTCATATCTCTTGGAAAGCCCAGAATTCATATTCTGATCATTTGATCAATTGATGTATTCAATCCCACTCCAGCAGGTTCCTTTTAGTCTTTTTCATCCAGAACAACCTTGTCTTGGTATTTGGGTTAGAAATTGCAGTTCTGCCCCTTGGTTTCTCATGCTCTTTGCAATAATTTGCAAAATACTTTTTGATTTGTCCTTTATCATAATTGTTTTACTAGCTGGAGAGGGAAACTTTTGCTAACTTCATCATTTTCTTAACTCAAGCTCTTTTAAAATTTTAGTACTTCCCATCTTTTTGCTGTTCATAATTCTATCATCACCATTGCTTTATCCCGAGGTTTTTCTTTTTGCTAAAAGAACGTGTATAGATTTTCCAGCCTCCTCTTTTTCCAGCCTCCTCAACTGCATCAGTTGCAGTTCATTGTATGATTGAAATTTCATTACCTCTCTCAGCTGAATGAATTTGTGATCTTTGATACTATGCTAGCAAAGGAACTACTTGTAAAACTAAGACACTGTTCTGAAATGTATTTATTGATCATAGCTTTCTGGTCTGCTTTTTATGAGGAATATTCCCCCTTTCTGACAAGAACACCAAAGTCAAAGGTTTCAAAACAATTTTTTTTGACTCCATATTTTTAATGGAGATGAACTGGAAGAGCTTGCTTAGATTAACACACTTCTTCTATCCCCTGCTTCAAATTTTTCCATGCCAAAGAAATATTCAGCTATTTGTCTTGGTCTTTTGTCAGAAGAAAAAGTGGTTGTGCAGATCTATGTCTATCTGGACAAAGTTTTTGAATGCCTCAGTAGCTTCAGTATAGAGGGACTGCTAAAAAGAGAGTAAGAGGAACCAGAGAATAAAGCATCTGAGCAAGCATCTATACAGCAGTAAACTAATCTAGGCTATAAACAAGCAAAGTAGCTCTTCACTTTGGTGATTCTCTTTCAAAAGCTAGGTCAGAAAATTGAGCCATTCAAGAATGGGGCATGGAATTCATCACAGTGAAATTTTCAGGTGAGGACAAACTGCAGTGGCTGAGCCTCTTCACTTTGGAGAGGCAACAGGGGAACACCATGCTAGAGCTGTACAAAGCTGCTTATAGAAAGATAAAATAAATAAAATAAAATAGCAACTCTGAGGGTGCAGTGCCACACACTCAAAGTTTAGCAAGTGCAAGCTGCATCCAGCTCCTCAAATGTTTTCAGTCTGCCCTAGTTCTGTCCACACTGCCCCTGGGGCAGACGCTGCTGTGCATCAGTTGCTGTGAGCCCCTGCGGCAGGCCAGTCCCCGCAGCTGGGATCTCAGAGAACCCATCCAATATTTCTTCAGCTGCTCAGTGCAGCTTTTCAGCAATCCCTGAAGTTTCTGGTACTGTGAGTAGACTGCTTTGGGCAGCTGAGTTAACTATCATAAACTGTGCTCAGGGATGCATTTGTTTGACTGCATTTACAGTAATAATCCCAGTGAAAGCATACCTAGCATTGCTAATTACATGATATTGATTTTTGCTGGGAACCTTAGCTTGTTCAGTACAGATTTAGCAGCTTTTTGTTGCTGTGTTTTGTTCTGCTTTCTCACTGTTTTGGCTCCATATTTTACCTCCTGCAGGCTGCTGAAACCACACACTTGAGGCAGAATTACTAATTTCTTCTCATGATGTCTAATGCTTCTGGATCTGTTAATGATTTGTATTTCTGTTAAACTGCCACCAAATGAGCAGGGCTCCATTTTCCAAACAAGAAGTTGAGACACAGCTATTATAGTAAAAAATATTTTCCTAAAATTTGAATACCCAATTAAAGAGACTTTAAACCACATTTTTTTCCAGAGCATTATATAACACATTATAATTCAAGCAGCAGCCCTGAGTGTTCAGTATTTTGGTAGATCAGGTGCCAGGGTCTCAAATCAGATATCACAAAAAACAAGGAATGTACCATTTTTGACCATGTATGAAAGTCTCATCAGATGCCCCGCCTACTCTTGCAGAGGAGCACAGTGTCAGAGGCAGGGATTGATGCTGATCTCCTAAAGGGACACTCAACCACACCAACACCATTTTTTTCTCCCACAGGCTGCTGCAACTCCAACCACCTGTAGTAAACTGTGAGAGGTCCTACAAGAAGCAGTCTCCTGTACTGCGTATCCCAGATACACCCCTAAAGAAGTTTAATTCTGGTTTCTCCCTGACCTGACTTTCTGCTCCTTTCTCCCACTCCCAGCCTTGGTGTCCCCCTCTGATATCTCCCATCCTTATCTCTGCCCAGGCTGTCCTGTAGCTGTGGCAGGGTGGATGCCTCTGTTGCTCCACAAGGAAGAAGACCTGGAGACATGGACATCTGATGGCACAGAGCAGCCATCAGGGTGGATATTTAAAAGAGAGGAACCTGTTAAGCCCCCAGACTTTTACTTCAGTTGGAAAGAGTAGAAATTCCTTACACTGAAGGTGCTGTCAGATATGCACAGATTTCCCCACAGTGACAATAAGTATGTTTCTAATAGAAAGCCCACAGGTCTTAAGACCCTGAGCCAGAGGACTCAGGATTTGTCTCTCTCTGAAAATGAGATTATGGGACATTTCTTAACACTTAAAACTAGCTGCTGCTTTTTCTTTTTTTTTTTTTTTTTTTCTTTTTCTAAAGTTTTTTTCTTCATTCTCAGAAATGGCTAATCTGCTCTAACTGAAACCTTCAAAATAATAATAATAAAAAATAATAATAATAATAAAAAAATCAGCTCATGGCAGGCATATAGCACTGGGATTTTCAGCCTGAAGCATTCTTGTCGGACAAAGTTAGAAGCAACTGAAAAAAGGGTCTCATAACAGGAAAATCTGAGCAAACTTAATAATAGGAATCTGTACCATTTCTACCTATTAAAATGAATGATCCAAGGAAGGTAACTCAAAGGACTCTCATTTGCCCTTTCTCAGAAGACAGGAACAAGACAGCATTAAATGAAATGAAAAGGCTGAAGGGAAATATTCCTCTTACAGCACAACCGCACACAGCACATGAAACATGCTGGCACAGGATAATGCTGAGTACAAGAATTCAGTAGTTCACAGAAGAGTCAGATACGTATAATGAGAACATCTACAACCACATTTGATAGGACACATTTATAGAGGGTATTTTTCTTCATGCTTGAGGACATATGCCAAGTGCTAAATGCCTGAAGAAGAACCTTCCCTTACAGACTCGTTGGCCACTGTCCATATCAGATCTGCTCTTCCAAAACATCCAGCATTATTACTGAATGTAAGTTGACTATATTCAGACCCACCAGTTCATTTTTATGTGGACTTAAATAGTCCATTTGTCAGATCTAGAAAGGTGATTTTAAGGACCATGATGAGAACTCCTGTTCTTTCAGCTCTGTCTTTCTCCCCTATTTTTGTTAATCTTTTTGTTTTTGTCAGACACTGTTGTTTCTGCCTTTTTTTTTTTTTTTTTTTTAATTTGCAAACAAATGGAGTTGAATTGCTCTATTTAAAGGTCGAAGCATTTAAATGTTTGTAACTTTAGGTCCCTTCATGACTAAAATAATTACAGCTTAACACCAACATTCAGTGTTCCCAGAATAAATTGAAACTATGGTTATTTATTTAAAATATAACCTCTTTTCTTGAAAATATTTCCCCAATGGTTTTAAACTGTAACATGTCCTCTCCTACAGGCAGGGTATGGTATAACACATTTCAAAAGAAGAAAGTCACAATCACCTTTCACAGAGAACATATAAACACAGCGCACTCTTTAACTGCCAGCTTACCACCAGATATTTTCTGCTACTTATGTAAAACACTGCTGTATGTTGTCATCAGTGGCACAGATGCCCAGTAATAAAACAAACACAGGTATCTCCCCTGGAAGCTGTTTACCCTGCCCACTCTGATATGATGAAAATATATGGGCATTGTATTTAGAATTTATTCTCTAGCTATGCGGTTCATTGTATCTGAGTAATAACGTTCCTTGTATAAGCAGAGTACACTATCTTTGAATCATAATAGCCTAACACACACTAGCTGTGAGTTTGAGATTAAATCACTTACCTTTATCAGGTTGTGCCATTTACATTTGTGCATATACTTTTCTTTATCTGGTAAACTTCTAGCTGCAGCTAACAGTGGTTGCTGTTAGTCTTGTTCTTTAGAAAACAAACAAACAAACAAAAAACAGTTGGCATATGTGTTAGCTTAAATTAGTCTTGATTCAGCAATTCCAGCTGGGCTAGAAGTATTCTGAATAATGAGCTTCTCTCATTTGAATATTTCAGCATCCTGGTGGGCTTTTAAAATGAATAGTTGTTTACAGCTCACATTAGATATAAATCATATCATAGAATCATAGAGCCATGGAATTATTGAATCATGGAACATCCCAAGTTGGAAGGAACTCACAAGGATCACTGAGTCCAACTCCTGGCTCCTCACAGGACCACAGGACCACCCAAAAATCAAACACTGTGTCTGGGAACACCGTCCAAATGCTCCTTGAACTACAGCAGGCTCAGTGCCATGAACACTTCCCTTGGTTGTGTCCATTAAACTAGTCCCCAGTTGTGTCCACTGAGCTATGCCACCTTTGTACTTACACCATCCAATTTACCACAGGACCATTCAGGCCTGGTGGTGCACCCTTCCTTCCATGCAGGAGGCACTGACCCCACAAGCCTCTGAAATGCAGCTGTCTCAGGTAGGAACACAACACCTTCTCCACAGTGCATGGAAAGCCTTACTACACTCATGGCCAGAAACACCTGACCAACAGATTCCAGTGAAACTGCAGGGGCACTATTCATAACAAGCACAGCAAAAATAGGACCAAGACACAGAGCCAACATATACACTTTTGTTAAAAGATCAGTACTTGCCTCTAGCACTCAGTGCTTAGAAACCCAGCATAACACCGTGTTCCTCAAATACAATGTAATGCAAAGCTTGTTCTAAACAGGAGACACAAAACAAACCAGATAGGAGGCAATGAGAAGAGCAGAGGGACAAAGGCTGAATACTGTCCCCAAGAGCTTTAAAATTACCTGTATTATAACTGTACTACCAGATAACCCTTCCTAAAGGACAATTGCTATGGCTGCAAAATAAGCACCAGTGTGTGTAGGTTGGGGAAAATTTTTGTGAGGGAAAAAAATTGCTCTTAAAAAAGCTCTTTTACATAGCATAGCTACAGAATCCCTTAATAGCTCTTAAAATACTTTAACCAGAAAAGCACTTTAGATGACCAAGGAGCACAGGGAGAATGAAATGTAGCTGTGTTCCCAACCTGATGTCTGCGGAACTTTTTATAAAGAAGCAGCATGGGAATATCTTGTTCTTGTGCTGTGCATCACATTCATTACTCAGACTCCATGGGAAACAATTCATTAAGGAACCAGAAATGCCCAACTTCTAGTTGTCTCTTGTGAACCTGTTGACATAACAAGGTAAAGCTGGACTATTTTTTTCAGGTGAAATTAAGAATTCATGGGATGCACTGTATAAAATATTTTTACAGCAAACTTTTTGTAACCAAAACCAGTGTAAAAGCCACCTATTGGATTTTGGTGGTGGTGGTGGTTTATTTGCTTTTTTTTTTTTTTTTTTTTTTTTTTTTTTTTTTTTTTTTTTTTTTTTGGTTTGGTTTGATTTGGTTTCCTCCTTCTCCAATTTGTTTTTAAAGAGTTAAAAAGTTTGAACCTTTTAATAGAAAAGTGTGTGGTCATTTTTATCAGATTTTCCAGAAAATGAGCTCTTGAGTATAAATACACTCTGCTTATAATGGAGTTTTCCCCTACTGTTTCTTGCCCACAGGTCCCAGAAGAAGACAAAATCACCTGTGGGTCACCTCTAGCAAGGATGCAATTCTCTATTGTCTTCAGGTTTGCTAGGGCTACTATTCATTCATTTCTTAGTGAAGTACTGGATTTTCTTCTCTATTCTGCTTTTTCAGGACATGTTCCCTCATTAGTGCAGAGATCAAGCTGTTAGCTAAACTGTTGGGAAGAAAAAAAAAAAATCAGGGCTGGAAAAACCCATTTCAAAGAATGGAAAACATTGACTGATTTATCAAATCAGAACAAGATTAGAATTGTTTCATTTGAAGTCCTGGAAATATAATTTAGTTCCAGGGGTACCCAAGCGAGTATCAATAAAAGCACTATGATTTGATTTCACACTTCATGTCAATGCATTACTATTCTTGCTGCAGGTAAGCTTGAGAGAGAAAAGTATTACCAGCGCATACTAACAAATACGTAACTCTGATGAGTTGTACTCTGAATGCACTATTCTTAGAAAAATAAAGCCTCTAGAACCTGGGAAACCAACATGTTCCCTGAAAGACATCCACCCAAGGTCCACACACCATCTGGGCAAGTGGAAAGGCCTGCTTTCCTAATTAGATCTGCATGCTGCCACAGTGCTTTCTCTGGTAGAGCATGGGCTCTGATTTTGCCAGTGGGACAAGAGCTCTTGCACCATTTCAGGAAGAAGCTGGCATGTTCATTAGTTGCTCTTTTGGGAGCTGCAGATGACATTCCTCCAGTATAACCACGTCCCTAACATGAAAATTCTTGAGACAAAACTTTTATACAGTGTAAGCCTAATATCAGTATCTCAGCTAGGGCTGGCTTCAGCATACCTCCTTCCAGGAAGAGACCCAAGTCACTATAGGGCACAACTATGTGGTGGCACAAAACCAGCTCCATAACTTTGGGATGAAAGTAAAAGCACAGATGTAGACAAGCAGGAAATATATATACATATATAAAATCTGACCATGACATAACAGAGGTCATTCATTTTCATTTAATAACAAAATACTTTTCAGATAGTGCTGTCATCACCTGTGGAGGAATAGGACAAACCATCCTTTTCACTGTGGATAGCACAAAACCATCACCATTGGAAGGTTAGGAACTTTCTTCTATAAAAATGCAACTCCTGCTCTAGCCCTGTCTCTCATGCTGTTTATATTATGTGTCTGTGCTGCAGGGCAGTCGATGGAGCCAAGGCACTAGAGAGGAGATTTGAGATTTCTGGGGTATCATGGATCTCATTTAAACACCAGATTCTTGCTCACTACCAGGAGAAAAGCTGGGTTATTTAGTTGTTTTTAACTGGGATGTTTGGCTGTTGTTTTAACTTAGTATTTGTGTGAGAGGATTGCAAGAAATATACTCTATAAACTCAGCCTGATCTTGCAATACTCAAGGCACGATAGGTGTGTTAAGGCTACAAAGACAGACCTAAATGATTCTTCTTGCTTTCCACCCTCAAGAGAGATGCTAACCCAAGCAGTTTCAAAGAACTGCCCAGGGCTAAGGCTGAAAGCATTTGTGAGACTAACTCCCACTGTAATAATGGGGTCAATATAATTTAGCTTAATTTATTTTCTCTGTCTGCTTTTTCAATGCACCTAAGTTGTTACTCAGACTAACTCATTATTTCAGGTGATACAGAAAGGTTTTTGCTAGCAATTTGTACAATGCAGTATGAATTGTAATCCTTGATGTCAAGGGTTACCACGGTTGAGGGTTAGGGATAGTGTTTCACAGGACAGAATATGCTGAGACCCAGTGGCTCTGGAGCTGCCATGTGAAGGTGAAGCCTGCCAAGAGCTTTCAATATTGACCAATTTTTAGTGACAGCCAGAGATGGGGGGCCCTGTTGCACCTGCTCACCATTTAGGGTAGGTTTAGGATTAGGATTTTGCAAGATAGAAAGTGCAGAGCCTCTCTAGTTCTAGGTATATGGTTGGGTGGCCAAGGGAAGGTGAAGTCTGCCAACAGCTTTCATTTTTGGCCACTTTTTGGTAGGAACCAGAGATGGGGGGTCCTGTTGGATCTAGCCACTGTCATAAATATTACCAAAGCATGACTTTATTTTTGTCATCAGACTTTTAAAACATAATAAATAATGAGAGAGAACAAATTTTGATCTAGTTTTAGATACACCTGTCTTTTATGCAAGATATTGATCAGTAATTGATAGAATCGTAACAGTTCATCTCTTTGCCATCACCTCTGCTTCCCCAGTGTCTAGCAGTGAAGTTTTCCTCTTCTGGACCAGAAGTTGTATGCCAGTCATGACTTCGACAGGACATCCAAACAGGCTGTAGCAGGCAGAAAGAGTGAGTGCTGTGTCTGTGTGCATGCTGCAGTCCCCAGTGCAGTCACCTGAGCACCTGGAAATTACAAGCAAGCTAGTGACAGTACTGAAGCTCTAGAATAATATTCAGAACTTCACAAACTAATAATTTAAAGGAAAGTATTGAGGTACTCAGGGAAAAAACAAACAAACAAACAAAAAAACCTGCAGATTATAGGGTCATTAAAGGTCATCAGATTTCTGTTTTTTTTTTTTGTTGTTGTTTTGTTTGTTTTCTTTGATTGTTTTGTTTGCTTTGTTTTTGTTTGTTTGTTTTGTTGTTGTTGTTGTTGTTTTCCTTTTGTTCATTTTCTTTTTTCCTGCACTGAATAATCAGTGTAGTAATTCAGTTCAATGAAGCAAAGCTGAATACATGCAACAAGGATGCTGGGACTACTCAGAGCTTCTGCAGGTCTATGTAAGCACCAGAGATATGTGTACTGCTTAACTGGTAAAAGAGTCAGAGGGAAGCAGCTGGAAATGCAGATAAACTGTAGGAGGACTGGGCATTCTGATCATTTGTTACTTCATGTTACCAGGTCTCACCCTCATATCTAAATTCTTTGATATTTTATTTAATTGGTGAAAAAGTGGATGAAATTTAAAAAAATTTAATTTTAGTGACATTTAATTTCTGATTGTAAGTATATGATCTAAAATATCTGAAAGGAAAAAGATATGGAATGAACTTAAAATGCTAATAACTGCCCAATAGAAGAACAAGATTTTTTCAATATATTTGAAAGGAAAAAAAAAAAAAAATCAAGAATATTTAGCAGACAATGGGACTGAACAGGTCATTGCATATATATGAGGAGTACCTCTGACTGCTGCAGATTTATATGTGTACATCAGTGTGTGAACGTGTGCTTATATAGTACATAAATGTATGTTTGAACATATGTTTTTTATATCTATATATTTATGAGTTTGTTCATATCTATACATAAGGTGTCTGAAATCACTGGAGAAGCCAGATGTTTAATTTTATAAGTGGGAAACATTCTGTGTGTGAAAACCTCAATTTTCTTTCTAATCTATCAAGAACGCCTGTTAAGGATAATTATCTGATGTCAGAGTGATACCGGTGGGAAGCAGAAATGAGAATTTTCCTCTTAATTGCAAAACCATGCAGAATATTGAATATGTATCCATTTTTCCCGAGGTGTGAAACTAGATGAAGAGTTTCTCATCACTGCCCATTTAGCTCCGCTACTATTGAGCAATTTGCTGCCCTTTCAATTAAGACAGTCCACATGTCTGTGAGTCTGCAGTGTGAATTACACAAGTGAAATCAACCTGGCTAAAAGTAACACACATCAAGTGTAAATTTTGTATGGATATTATTAACCCAAATTATTCCAGTGTTTGGCCTGTACTAGAACGTGGAGTTGAAGTGAGAGGCAGGTTTTTTTTTGGGGGGGGGGGCGGGGGCAAGAGGAAAGAGAAGACACAGTGGGGACCACTGATGCCAGATCTGCATCTTGTACAGACATACAGAGTTAAAATCCATAGAACTGAGCCAGACACATTGAAATGGCTTTCTAAGCTTCAAGAGCATCTGGGAAGCAACCTTGTCTCGGTGAGGGATCTGGCCATGCTGTGAGAGAAAATATTCCCAGTCTGTGCTGGCTTCTGAACAACAAGCACTAAAACCTAAAGGCAAGATGATGTATGGCCATCGGTGCCCATGCCATACAGTACTGCTGGGCTAGTGTGAGCCATCCCAGCTGATTGCCCATCAGCATAATTTAACTTGTCTCATTTGCTGTTCACAGGTGAAGTTTAGGACACATCCCCTGATTTTTTCTCAGTGAATTTCTGCAGGGAGAGATGCATGCACTGGTCCAAAAGCTGAACATGCCACTGGGGCCAGGGTAGGCAGGAGGCAGCAGCTGCATGTAGCTGAGTCAAGCAGCTGGGACCACAGTGTCTGACAAAGCAACCTGGGGAGCAGGTCATGGGCACCTGGACCCTGCTGAAGAATGGCACTCCTGCGTGCTCCATTGGGCAGCTTAAACATCATTTTCCAATACATCTGTCCTGCTTGCATTCAAAATCCTGATAAAAAAAAAAAATCCTTTATGTAAGCATTTAGACCAAACATCCCCAGACATACCCCAGAACAAACAAGTCAGGTTCAGCAGAAAGGCTGGAATTCAGCTGTGTTGTCTTGCACAACAAAGTCACCATAGCTACAGTAAACTCATAAAATGCCTTTAAAAATCATCGGCATCCTTGTAAGGCCATAGGGGCTCCAGCCAGTGCTGCAGAGTTATGGGGTGGGTGGTGTGCCTGCGGGGACAACCAGAGTCACCTCAGCACCTGGGGTTTTCTTCAGCACTAAACTTCTGATCTCTCTGTGGTATTGAAAATGCCAGTAAAACCTCCCTATAACATTTTTGTCACCTTGAGTATTGTTCAGTGCTAACCCCAGCCTAACTGATCATTGCAGCAAGGAGCTGCTGTGCTGTGGGAGATGTGCATGACTGAAATCACTGGGCTTTAATTCACTGGAAAATCTATGCCATTATATCACTCCCGATGAATCTGCACACTACAGCATGTCTTGCTGCTACTTCTAATTTTATATGACTTGCAGCAGCCACCCCTTTCCTGTTTGGTCAGTAACGCTTGAGGATCAGCATATCAGCTGGAGTAAATCAGCACAAAATCTTTCGCCTCCATAGAACTGCACCACTTTGCATCCACCATCTGGCCTAAGGCAGTTATGATGACTCTTATGTCAATAGTTATAATTTTGGTTCAGTTGCTTTCACTTATCTGTGACATACCAGCTGCTAGACACAACAGGTTTTCTAATTTTTTATTCTTACTCCTTATGATAAAGTTCCTGTGAGTTTTCAGTACAGTTTGACAAACTAAGAAAGTGCCAAGTGGTCCAGTCTTACAGATTACCAACACTATTCTACCTAGCTGTCTAGAAGGATAATCTTAGGCCATAATTTGCTATGTAGGTTTGCTTTGTTTTTATTTACCACATGCTATATTTGAACTATTTTGCTCAATGTGAGGTCTGTAAATTTTTACATTTTTATATGGACTAGGGCAGTGTGAAAATATAGGTGGATGTTTTATGGCTTATTCAAAGTGCAAGAGATCTCTGCACTCATGCAATCTAATTCTCTCTCCCAGGTTAACTCAGCTTTGGGGCGTACAATGGTCTTTGCCACTTCAGCTCTTTGCCATCATTTCCATAATGAGCTGTCATCTTTGAATTTGTAGGTGTAATAGCTATTTTCTGCTTGTTTTTACAGTTTCATTGCAATTTAAGAGATGAGGTAAAACTGACAAATCAATCCCAAAAGAAACAGCCACAAATCATATGGGTACAACCATGCTAGTGTCAGCAAATACACAGGAGGATTTGAATAATAAAAGAAATGAGTGAATAATAAGAGAGATAAGGGGAATGTTTTCATTAAGGTAATTACCCTGGTAACAGTTATTGTTTGAAACAATATAAAGATGATATTTTGCTTAGAGTTCAGTTTAAAGAAATTATTTAATACAATACCTATGAGAGTTCTGCTGCTTTAAAATAAAAACAGTACAGTCTGAGGCTGTGCCAAAGGATTTAATGACAAAACAGAGTCCTTCAGCTTGGCTCTCACTAATAATTAAAAGGATTTTATATTGCCTTGCCAGTCTCAGAAAGCCAAACCTGTGCCAGGTTTAAGAATTAGAAATAAATGTTTACTTTTGCACATTCGGATGAAGTTCCAAAAGTATCTGAATACTGAGTATATTTTAAGCAGGTTAAGGCAGCTTTACATGATGAGAATGGTGGAAAAGCTTGTTAGAGCAAATGGTGATGATGTGCAGGAGCTTCAGATACCCACTCTTGAGCCCCAAAGCCAGAACCAAATTGTGCTGTTCTTACCAACTCCCACTCTGGTATTTAGCAGCTTTCCAACATCAGAGATAGCCCTGGGTACCAGTACCACTGAGACAGATTCAGATGCAGTGATGGGGACTCCCCCAGAGAGCAAAGAAAGGTGTTTGGGTACAGAATGCATTAGCTGCAATAAACACAGATTTGGGGTATGAAACATGACTGGTAAGGGAGTTTCTATTTCCATGTTTGTGTTGTTTTGCCTGCAAATTCAAGCAGTACAAAGGAGTTTTCCAGACTTTGAGCACTGTACTTCCCTAATGGCACATTGTTAGACAGGTCCTATGTACGTTTCTGGTCCAGGCCAGCCTGTACCGAACAACCTGAGCCATCATTTGGGAGCTAGCATGGATCAAGGCCATCTGTAGATAACAGTTGGTAGTTTGGGTAGTGCAGTTCCATTTTGGAGCATCCTCCATGGGATTCCAGTGCTGTGGACATAGGCTGTTTCACACTAGTATGATGTACAGGCATAGACATAGTGTGCCTATACAGATGGTGACTGGGTCTTCTGTGCACCAAATCAGCAGGTCTCCCTCTCTCTATGCCTCTGCTTGATGTCAGTACCTCTTAAAAGCAGCCTATACAGTCACAGGCTGAAAACAAGACTTCTCCCTTAGAACATCAGCCAGAATTTTGAAGATGTATAAGATGTGACAGAAATACATAGACCCACACTTTCCCCCTGATTACGCACTAAGGTGACACATAGGTCTTCAAACTGAATAAAAAAATTAGCACTGTTACTGTGGAAATTCCTCCCAGACCCAGCTCTGCACAATGGAAAACTTGAAGTTTTAGCACACTATGAACAAAAACAATTCTACTAGTATCAGATAGTAGCACCAAAACAAATTTGTAGATAACAAAGAAACAAACCTTTCAAATATCATGGAGGATTTCAATGAATCTGCAAAACCTGTATCTTTTCACAATGATTTAAAACTCTGCTATATTACATGGTGAATGAGTAGAGCAAAAAGGTTGGACTAAATGATATTAGAGGTCTTCTTCAACCTGAATGATTTGATGATTCTATGGAAAACAAACAAACAAACAAACAAACAAAAAAAAAACTTATAATCAAAAGGAAAACCAAAAAAACAGATTTATTTCAGCCTCTTTGAGATAGAAACAAAGCCAACCACCCAGATATGTTTCTAGTGGGTTATGTTCAAGTGGCAATGATTTATTTTTGAAGTAAAGTCTTACTGTTCCAAAAATAAACCTGAATTTAAACTGAGTTTAAGTGTCATGTCATCTGAATTGCAGTCATTTTTTTCAGTATCCCTGCCTCCTCTGCTCAGATGGAAAAACAGTCAGTTGCAAGGTAACTTTTGCATATGTAGATTGAAATACAAAGTGCATGCAAGCTCATAAATGTCAGGCTCCCTTTAAATTACTCTTCTGCAACTCTCAGGCTAAATTCCTGAATACTTCACTGCACAATATGAAGAACCACTCCTCTAGAACTGCAACTGAAACTGGCTTTAATTCTGTTATAACCTGCTTAGACTCCACACCCTTCCAGAGAACTTCATCCAAAAGAAAAACAAACACAAAAAAAAAAAAAAAAAAAAAAAAGATATCAACAATATGATAAGGAGGATTCCCTGATTAGTATATCAACACGTTGAAGTCTGGAAGATGTTTCCTATTTGCTTCAGCAGACCCCTGTGTAAGTCTTAGAGACTGAATGAAAAAATTTAATGAAAAGGGTACTCTCTGGCAAATAATTCTTTGTTATGTTGTATGTTATTTTATGCAATGTCTTCTGAATTTTAATCCTGCTTTAATGCTGGAACTCATCCTCATAAGAGAATCCATAAGCAGTAATGGGAGGATGTTGTTCTGTGGAGTGCACGCACACCCCTGCTCTTAATTGCCATTCCAGATACTTCAGCTTGCTGCAGTGCTCAGGCTAATAGATACCGCTGAGAGATAGAGAATTATAGCCAGCACGTCAAAGACCTAATGCATTTAGTCTGTTCCTGGAGGTGATTTGGTACATCCATGTAGAGCTGTATAACACTTAATTGGTTGTAGAGATGTGTCTCAAATATACATAACCGTTGACACATTGGCAAAGGTCTGAAGAGGCAGCCTGGCAGAAGACTTAGCATGTGTATTCTTGATGCATTACTTAGGAAATGTCTTTAAACATTTCTTTCAGGAGGTACCAACATCAAAACTGAGGGGCTGGGATTTGCAAACTGAATATGTATGTGATTCAGAAACTCTCCTGGGCTCGACATTGAGACAATAATAAATTTCACATCCAGCCACATGTCCTGTCCGTTGATACTCCTTTAGAGTTCCACGCTAAGGTAGTACCACATAATAATATCTAATGGGAACCCCTTTGCCACTTTAATGTTGGCCTCTTCATAAACTAAACATCCCTCTGCAAAGCCCTGCAGAACCACCCGAGCGTACTGTGAGAACTGGCGGAAGAGCTGGCCAAGCCGCTTTCCATCATTTATCAGCAGTCCTGGCTATCAGGGGAGGTCCCACTTCACTGGCGGATAGCAAACGTGGCGCCCATCTACAAGAAGGGCCGGAGGGTAGACCCGGGGAACTACAGGCCTGTTAGTTTAACATCAGTGCCAGGGAAGCTCATGGAGCAGATTATCTTGGGCATCATCATGTGGCAGTTACAGGGCACGCAGGCGATCAGGCCTAGTCAGCATGGGTTTATGAAGGGTAGGTCCTGCTTGACGAACCTGATCTCCTTCTATGACAAGGTGACATGCTTAGTGGATGAGGGAAAGGCTGTGGATGTGGTCTACCTTGACTTCACTAAGGTATTTGACACCGTTCCCCACAGCATTCTCCTCAGGAAACTGGCTGCCCATGGCTTGGACTGGTGCACGCTTTGTTGGGTTAAGAACTGGCTGGATGGCTGGGCCCAGAGAGTCTTAGTGAATGGAGTCAAATCCAGTTGGAGGCCGGTCTCTAGTGGAGTCCCCCAGGGCTCGGTACTGGGACCAGTCCTCTTTAACATCTTCATCAATGATCTGGATGAGGGGATCGAGTGCACCCTCAGTAAGTTTGCAGATGACACCAAGTTAGGTGCGTGTGTCGACCTGCTCGAGGGTAGGAAGGCTCTGCAAGATGATCTGGACAGGCTGGACCGATGGGCCGAGGCCAATGGTATGAAGTTCAACAAGGCCAAGTGCCGGGTTCTGCACCTGGGGCACAACAACCCCAAACAGAGCTACAGGCTGGGAGATGTGTGGATAGAAAGCTGCCTGGCAGAGAAGGACCTGTGTGTTTTGGTTGACAGTCAGCTGAAGATGAGCCAGCAGTGTGCTCAGGTGGCCAAGAAGGCCAACAGCATCCTGGCTTGCATAAGAAACAGCATGGCCAGCAGGTCCAGGGAAGTGATTGTCCCCCTGGACTCAGCTCTGGTGAGGCCGCACCTTGAGTACTGTGTTCAGTTTTGGGCCCCTCACTACCAGAAGGATATGGAGGTGCTTGAGCGAGTCCAGAGAAGGGCTACGAAGCTGGTGAAGGGTCTGGAGAACAAGTCTTACGAGGAGCGGCTGAGGGAGCTGGGACTATTTAGCCTGGAGAAGAGGAGGCTCAGGGGTGACCTTATCGCTCTCTACAGGTACCTGAAAGGAGGCTGTAGCGAGGTGGCGGTTGGTCTGTTCTCCCACGTGCCTGGTGACAGGACGAGGGGGAATGGGCTAAAGTTGCTCCAGGGGAGGTTTAGATTGGATATTAGGAAGAACTTCTTTACAGAAAGGGTTGTTAGGCACTGGAATAGGCTGCCCAGGGAAGTGGTTGAGTCACCATCCCTGGAGGTCTTTAAAAGACGTTTAGACGTAGAGCTTAGGGATATGGTTTAGGGGATGATTTGTTAGTGTTAGGTCAGAGGTTGGACTCGGTGATCTTGTATGTCTCTTCCAACCTAGACATTCTGTGATTCTGTGATTCTGTGAATGGTGGCCCCAGGCATCTGCATGCTCCTCCTGTAGACCTAAACGCATCATTTTATTCCTTCCATTAAGACCTATTAGTTATTACAGTGACTATAATGTAGCAAGAAAGAATCTATCTCTCCCTTTTATGTGATTTCTCTTAGAGTAGCAAAGCTTCACCAGAAACAAACATTGCAAGAAAGAGATTACTCCCTTGTAACCAAAACATAAACTCTTGCTGAAGGAACAAGATATGTAATTAAAAAAAAAAAAAAAAAAAAAAAAAAACAAAAAAACCATAGCAATATTTTGCTAAAGCAGTGAAGATGAGCATGAGAACATGAGCCAGATGATGCCTATTATGAGGGCATAGTGAAGATTTAGCTCTATGTTACTCTACCTATTCAGAATGTCCTCTCCTAACAGCATGACCCTAATGGGATCATGGCACTTTAGCACTCCAAAACCTGTTTAATCACCAAAAGTCTGGGCAAAGGGTGTTTCTTGGACATTTAGTAGAATTTGCTGAAAATTTTCAATAGAAAAAAAAATAATAATAATAATATAGTTTTCATGGGTAAATGTAAAGATCAAATGTCTCCCTACTTAAGTATTTTAAAGTTCATTCTTCTATATGCTCTCACATGTCATACATCCATCAGTCTTCTATGTATTTTTCCTGCCAGAAGTTAATGTGACACAAGTTTCCACAAAGATAGGTTCAGTCAGTCCCACTCTGTGCTGAAAGGGTTTGCCAGAGGAGACTAACAACTTTTTGAAATACTCCACATTTTTTCAGACTGTCACAATATCCATCAGCACTCTCACCTTTTGCTGCGCAAGTTTCATTGGTCTTATTTACACTTGATAGAAGGGACTGGGAAAGAAACTTGTCTGAAAAGAAACTGAAAAATTTAGAACATAAAAGAAGAGATCACTTTTTCTTCTGCTCGGATTTTATTTCCCTTTTTACTGTCTTCCATCAGGGAATGAGAAAGAAAGGAAGAAAACAAATTTTATTTGGTTAATACATGTTTTCTTATATATAACATTAGCTAAATTCAGTGATATTGAGTTGCTGGTGAGGATATCATTAATTTTACAAGGTATTGAGACAATATTATACTAAGAATTAAGTGTCTTTTCTGGCTTTGATCTACATCTCCAGCCTACAAGGTCCTTCACCCAGACCTTTATAGTAAGCTCCTATTCTCAAAATATGATGTAATCACGAAATCATAACCCAGATATCCTGGTCTTCTATTACCTTCCCCCATTTTAAATGTAAAATTGTCAAGCCATTCTATTAATACTGTGTTTGCATCAATGTCAAAATCATATTTTCAAATATCAGTAATTGTTTATCATCAAGCACCTACCTCTATTATTTGATTTGAACCACTGCAAATAAAAGTAGTAGTAAATTTACTCCTGTTGAGAAGCATTTATGGAATCATTCAATTTTCCACAATCACATGTAATTTCTGTAAACAGTAGCAAATGTTTTCTCTGAGAGTATTTTAACAGTTTTTTTTTTTTTTCAGTTTTCTGTCTTCAAAAGTACTTGGTTGAAAATTTGAGGCAGGTGAATAATGGCTAGAACACTCCAAAAGTTTGAAATGCAATATTGGCACCAGAACAATTCATTAAATTAGATAACAGTTCATTAAGGTATTCCTAAATTTCAGGAAGCTGTCTCACTTACTATAAATGATAAGTATTGTTATGAAAATAATTGAAAACCAAATCACTGCTTTTATTCCTCAAAACATTCACAAATCACTCACAGTAATGAGTTAAGATTAAATACACATTTAATGCATCTGGAGCGTCTCAACTTTAGGCATGAAATACCTGTCATTCCTGCCTGCTGCCGGAGGCTTTGTCTAGGGTGGGATCTCCATCTTTACTAAGCTGTCCTTGTCCAGCACTATAGCATACTGTAAAAGGTTGGATTAAAGCAATACCATTTTCATTTGAGCAAATTCAGTTTGCATTCTCTCTTTTGTTAAAAAGTGTGCTCCTTGGAAATCTGACAGTGACATTTGGATTACCGCTGATAGCCAAAACCTTAGCAACAGGCATGATTCACATAAACCTGGGGTATAAAATTCACAGCTCTGCTGGTGCTCAACATCCTGTTTCCAGCAAGGGTGCTGCTTCTGTGGCATGGCACAGATTCCTGCACTGCAACCATGCAAAACAATTGAGCCCCTAAAGGCATGGATTGCCAATCTCCCTTCCCATCCTACAGGACATATCTTTACAACTCCATTTCCCCACTGCACTCCCACCCACTCCACAGGGAAGAGATGCCCTTCTCTCTCAGATCATCCAGCAAAAAGCATGGTCAAGCCCAGCTCAGCACAATGACTCTCCATCCTTCCTGAGTGTTCAGTTTGGAGGGCATCTTTCAGACAAGGATGTTTTGCGTACAGTGTAATTCTGATAAAATAAAGGATACACTAAAACTTCTCTATAGGGAATGGACGACCTGTCAGAGGTTGAAGCATATAAATAATTATTTTTTCATTTTTGGTCATGATGCTTTGTTTTTGGCCATGACACAGCTTTCTCACTGAAGATAATTTCTTACTTTGTCAGCTGAAGATCCTGAAAGGATTAAAATCCATAGATTTTCCCTTTCTTACTTTTCTTCTGAGGCTGGGAAAAACATTGTGTAAAGCAAACGGTAAATGCAAAGGTAAAGCTTAGACAAGGTCAAAAACACTTTGGAACTGGTCAATGGCTGTAAATATCTCCAGTTTTACTGCAAGAAGGCAAATAAATTTTATGTTTTGACTCAGAACAATAAAATACTTTAAGTGTATTTCCAGACAGACTCTTTCACTGCTGCTGCCAGAGGCTTGAGGAAAAATCCTGCCCTTCACCTCCAGCCTTGTCCATGCACAGCCCTAGGGCACCTGGCTGATTGTTGCTGTTCACCTCTGACAACAACAATTCATGTTTGGTAGAAGTCTATTTATTGCTTTTACTGAACCATTGCACCTTTTTTTTTCTGTCGTACTTAGGCATCTCATCATCACAAATACACTTTGAGAGATAGTTGGGTGTTTTTTCGTTGTTGTTGTTATTTCAGTTCATACAGTTACCCCCTCCTATTGCAGATGCATCCTTTGGGAAGCCCAGAATAGCTGTGTTTTGCTGCTCACTCACCCTTTGATGTTGTTAGCAGCTTATCTGCCCACCTTACCTCTGAGTTTAGAAACAGGGCTTATAAGTTTGGGGCATTTCTTGGCAGGTGCATTTCCTTTCTTTATAAGCAAGGATGGATAACTTTCTGGCAGGTTAAAACACATCTGCTATAGCATGTTGAAAAGGCTCATAAAAAGATATCAAAGAAAGAATGGAAAAAATGCACAGGTGGGACAATCCATACAAAAAACTATATGAACTTGATCCTAACTGCTTTAAATATGTCACCAATCTGCATTGCCCCATACCTGAAAAACATACAATATCTTTCATATTTATTTAATGGAGTATTGGCCATGGAAGTGCATTACTGAATGAAAATCATCCATTTCCAAGAACAAAGTCATAGGATGTCTGGTGGGTTGGTTAGGAATAAAGAATTAGGTGGTAAGAGAATATTAAGAAGGCGACCCTTGCCTCAAAACCAGATAATACAGCTGTGGGTGGTCTGGTGAGGTGGAAGCAAAAAAATGGGGTTTGTTGTAGGTGTTCATTTGTTTGGGAAGCCAGCTTAAATTATAACAGCCAATAATACTGAACTGAACCAAAGCTTTAGCAGAGCCCTGATTTTGCAGAGGCACCAAAGCTTTTATCAAAAGGTATTGATTGACAAAATGAATATGTCCTTCAGCCATTGGAACATTACCTATTTAAATGGAAAATAAAAAAGAAAAGATTAGCTGTAGCAGCAAAATTCACTGTGGTAAATTCTGCAGAGTCAATGTGATCCGTTCATCTGAGACTGGAAACACTCAGGTAACTGTTTAGTGGTGAGCTTCCTACCAAGACTATAAAGAGTGTTCTAGAAAAGAGTAGCAAAGTCTGTATCAATTAAAGATGCACTGTAGATGTTGGCCAAAACAAACAAACTGACACACTTCAGTAATTTAGCTTCAGAAATATTGAAGTGATTACAACACTGCAGATGAATCTGACTCAAAAACTATGGCTAGGCTACAGATTTATTTGATTGCCGTTCAAAGCAAGGACAGAAGGACAAGGAAAGATGATAACTGTAGGGATGAAACCAACAGTGAGTTTCTGGCAGTACCTACAGGGACTTCAGCCTGAAAAATGCTGCTAACTAAAAGAGTGCTTTGTCAGAGTGACTGACTCCATGTGTCTTTGTTGTTTAAGAAGGACTGTAGGGAAAACCATTAAGACAATAAATGATATAAAGAAGAAAACTGTCATCATGGATTTTTCTATCTGAAATAGTTACAGCAGTAAAGAAGATCTATCTGACTGTAACTGCAACTAAATTATTATTTTTTTAATGCATAAGCATATTGGAGGTTTTTATAACTACGCTGTTGCCTAGACCTCGAGCAGCTCAGCAGTCATCTCGGAAGTTCAAAGCCAGCCATCCCATAGTTTACATCTTAAACGTATAAAACGGACACAAATCTAATCTCAATTTTCAATTATTATTAATTTATTAGCTAGGTAAAATAAACTAATTTTTGGGAATATCCATCTCTTGCTGTTTGTTTCTGTTGTTGTCGTCTAAATACCTTAGGAAAATTTGAGCTCTGTTGTATTTTTTCAGTTCCTATGCTTTTCTCTAAAGGCTATATTCTAGAATTTCTACTTTCATTGTCCCTATTTTATTTGTGTCCTGTCGGATCTTTAGATTCAAAACCTCACTGTAATAGGTATATCTGATGCAGTACAAGGCCAGCAAATACTGCAAAATCAATGCAGTAAGGAGTCAGAAGTGCTCTAGTACCCAACTGTTTGTGTCCAGGATGTCCCTAGGAATAGAAACCTAGAGAAGCTTTAACAAGGCAATGAATGAACTGACGTAAAAGAAGTTGGCCATCACATAGTGGAAGAGGGTACTTTTAAAATGTGCTGTATCAAATCATCAAAGAAGCTGAGAGAAGAAAGAAAGAAACTTGAATGAAAAGTATTACCTAATACATGAAAGGAATGCACAAACAGCAAAGAAGATTGTGTTGACCAGTGGAAAGGACACACACCAGAAAGAGGTCTACAGTGATAGTAGGTCAAATGGTTGTTTTGTTGTTGTTGTTGTTTTGTTTTTGTTTTTGTTATTTTAAAGAAGCATTGCAACAAAGCACTTGCTACACATCATTACTTAATGCATAACCCACAAGAAAGGTTGACACAGATAAAAAGTTCCCTTGGAAAGGGCAAAAGAAATAGCAATTTTGGGCAATCATCAAAGGGTGTAATTGCTCTGTTTATGCTGAATGAAGAACGTTCTGCAAAGGAGCCAATTTACATAAAGTGCAGGCATTTATTATGATTTATAGATCTGCTTTAGAGGCAGTGGAGTGAAAAAAAGCTGTCATTTAAAAACCTGCTTTTTATCGGAGGAATAATTGCTGTTGGACCAGAGACTTCAAGGAACAGCCAGAGCTGGGAGACAGAAGCCCAAGGAGAAGCTGCAGAGCTCTGGGCCATGCTTTGTTGCATGGTTAGCCGAGGCATTGCACCGACACCTCTCCCCTACCACTTTCTTGGGGATCAGGAGGAAAGTGCCTTGCAGCTGTAGTCAGAGGACACCAGGCACAGGAGACACATTCCCCTGGTGTGCTATTTTGTGATGCAGGAGTGGGTCATGCCCTCCACCTTTATCATGAAGAAGCAGCTGCCTGCCCTGGTGCCACCACTGGAGATGCCTGCCTGTGTTGGTACCTTCATGCTTGGTATCTTGCTTGGCATCTTCCACCCTCAAACTGAGGGCAGTGGGATGGGGAGGATAAGGCAGTGCTGGGATGAAAGGGGAGTACACTGTCACATACCTAGTTAGGTGTTGGAGTTTTTCCTACAAGTCAGAAAGTGGGAGCATCTTTTCCTTCTCTAGCTTTTTCTGTCATGCTTCCTGTGTGTGCACTCTGCTACATGCATGGTCTGGGAAGCAGAGCCCAGCTTCCCTCTTAGCCTCAGGGCTGATGCTGCCCTCCTCATCATATTCTAATATACTCTTCCCAGGCTCGTCACAGAATACAGCTGTTTCCTGGCTCATCATTTACCTCTCATGGAGTACCAGTCACCTCCAGGACACAGTGAGAATTCGCATAAGTTGCTGAAAGATACAGCCTCTATTTTGTATCATGAGGCAAGCTCCAGTGCAATGCAGGATACCTCTGTGGGCCACAGCCTTCACCCACCACAGCACCCGCTGTTGAGGAGGGTCTGGCCTTCTTCCAGCAGCACGCAGCTCTGAACATAATATAGCTTTCTGATCCCAACCAAATTATAATCAAGTGAAGTGGAGATAAAGTGTAGATAAATCATGACAGAATGCATTACACAGGTATAACAGGGCTGTTCAACATTGATGACAGGGAAAACTAGCAAAGAAGATCTGGCAGAGCTGTGAGAAGAAGCTCACTGAAGGTGGGTTGCCAACTCTCCATGCATTACTCAGTTCTTGCAGGGATGAGTCATTGATGGTGGGTGTCTTCTTAGTTTCATGAGCCTGAAGTTGTAACACTGCCTTACTTCTGGAGCAAAGATATTTTTATTTCCAGGCTTTGCTCTTGCAAAGTGACTGCTTTTCCTGGAGAGCTGCTACGCCAGCACTGTTGACATTATTGTACTCTGTGCTGAACCCTTGGTACTCTTCCTGTTTTGCAGTTTCAGAAGCCAGGACATATTCACTCTTTGCATCTTATAAGTGGCTATTCCCATTGGTCCTGCACTGCTTATGAGATAATCTCCCTTTCAAGCAGGTCTGGTTTACAGTGATGCTCACATTCCTGCTGGGATCAAATTGGTCATGTGCTTATTTGTCTTACATCAAAATGTGGTCATCTTTTGATTTGCCTGTGGGCAACACTTACTACAGGCTTTTAAATGGGAAACTTCTTGCCTTATTCTGCAAGATGTCGAACATTCCCAAATCTCACTGATCTAAATGACTAACCATAATCCCTTGCATGACAAAGAAACCATCTTGAAGATCTTCTGATGACAGTCACTTAGCAATGGATGAAAGCTAGATCTAGACTGTCTTCTTTTCAAACTTAAAGCACTATTTACTTGCCTGAAAAATACTGGGTTTAGGTTTCCTTGGCAGAGCGCAGAATAATTTCTGCCACACAACCACTTAGGGATGTAAGCTGTTCATGAATTCTTTTGAGAGATGTAAAAAAAAGGACAAGAACATTTTTGTGAAAATTACCACAGATAATGTTTTATTGTTTATCTTTGAAAAAGCAATGTTATGCTATATACTCTGCCTCACAGTGTTAAGAGCTTCTGCTAACTGCAAGTTAAATGTTGATGGTGCATGTAAAATCAATACCAGATAACTTAATTGTTGACTAATATCAGTTCACATGTTCCCAAGAAAAAATATACTAAAAAGGCCTGCTGTGATTTTTATCATAAGAGTTTGGTTAACAAAAAAAAAAAAAAAAGGAAAGATTCCTTCCCAAAATCCCGTCTGTTCTACAAGCTTTATAGACTGTCCTCTGAAAACAGCATTCTGCAATAGTGAGGAAAGAGGAATTACACATCTGATAGAAAATACGCTTGTGTAAATCATAATTCGAACTCCATAAGTATTTTAGCTTTCTAAAGATAGAAAAAAGATTTACCTCCACATGTAATCTAACTCCTAATCTCTGGATGGTACTATAGTCACCACATTTGCCATTTGAACAAATTAAATAATTTAAATAATTTAAACTCATTATGAACTACAAGACCATTACATACAGGCAGCAGTGTTTCACATCATGAGTACTCTGACGGTTCTTACCTATGCAATAAGGTATTGGCCATCCTCACTAAAGACGGTGCAGCCTGGTCCCAGGTGCAATGGCAGTCAGAGTAGAAGGAGCAATTGTCAATGTGTTATTATACCAGCATGAAAGGTCTTAGTGCTCCCAATCTAATCCCCTTGAGTCCTGAACATGCTCGTGTCACACACTTACTGTGGGATACACAGGCTGTTTCAGAGTATCCATGACTCAGTTATAAATCTTCATAAACAAGAACAATTGTCAGCATGGGCACAGGTGAATTTGCCATTTCCAAGGAGAAATAATCATCTATTAAGCAGATTTCTCATTTCACATGTTAACACAAATACAGTCTCATGTCATTCAGATCTACACCCTTTAAAACCTGTCCAGAGAGAATATGACAGCACCTGGCACATAAACAAGGACAGAAGCTCTCAAGGAGCTGAAGTGGAGCCACTGGAACACACAGAGGAGGGATAGCATACCCAGCAAAGAGATGGATGATGCAATATAACAACATGGAAACCTTGACAGAACAAGAATTGTGTTAATAGCTCACAGTGTTTTGCTTTGTTTGGTTTGGTTTTTAAGGAGAATAAACTTTATTTCCAGAGTGGTTAAGAGTTTTATTTATGACTTTATGATTTTCTTCACATAATAGCGCTTCACATATTTTTTTCTTGGAATCCCTCAGACAATATGCACTGCTGTTCTGCACAAACATTTCTGCCAAAGATAGCATGCCAAAGATTGATAATCATCTTGCAGGGGGATGAGTTAGGTTTCAACCATCCTAATCCATCGTATTGTCTGTTTCTCTCTTCAGTGAAAGAAAAGTAAGTTGCCACATACTTCACAGGGATTTGCTCCAATGGCCATGAAATTGCTGAATGATGACACTGATACAGACTTGCTTATTTGCATGAGGCTGATATTTCTATTAAGTCTTAATAAAATACCAACAATTCCAGAATTAAAACATTCTCCTCCCTCCTTCATCTGTTAAGGACTGCATTTGTAAGGAAAGATAATTAACTTTCAGTGCAAAACCTATCAGACATCTACCTCTATTTATAGCCTTTGACGCCTGACCTTAAAAGGAGGCATCAACCCATTTTAGGCCTCCCAAAATGAATTAGATAAGGGACATAAATCATACCCTGCATCTTTTCCCATGGTACAGGGGTGGGGCCTGTGGCCTTAATCTAAAATCCAAACACCTTTTCACTAGTTTTAATGAAAAATGAACTTGGGTGAAGTGAGGAGAGGGGTGATTTTTTGAATCCTGATATCTAACACAGAAAAGGTGGTAGTACTTCATCCCTGACAGGTATCTGTGGCGAGTTTGCCAGCACACCAATTCCTCTTGATTAGGGCCATTTGGGCCAACTCCAGTGAAAATGTCATTGGCTCTATTGAACCAACTACAGTAATGGTTAAGACCAGATAAATTATTATTGATGGGCTGGCTGGTGCAGTGACTGCTGCTCTAGGGAAAGGTGTTGAGCCCAGAGTGTCAACAGAGAGTGCAAGGCTCAGGAATGGGAAGAAAATGAAAACTCAGGCCGAGAAACGTAAGGATAGCCAATAGCCTTATGGTGTGGTTGCCCTGGTCCCTGGTCCTGGGAATGAAGTGGGACCCCAGGTCCCACTAACACGTATTCCCCTTCCCCGTCTTCCCACTGGTTCAGTCCTTCAGTGTGGCATGGATGAAAAAAAAAATACAGAAATATCTCTGTTTTCTGTAATCACACAGTGCTTTTCATTCAGGACCACTACCTTGCCTGTGCTGAAGTCAGTGTGCATTTTCCTGTTGATTTCAGTACGCCTGGGTTCTCATGAGCTATGTTTCTTCCAAGCCTCAGTGATCACTGTTATTTCCTGGAGGAGACAGTGGAGAGATGCATTTTTTAGAGGTGAAGATATTAAAGATGAGAAAGTCTCATGGAAGTACTGCACCATCATTGCTGCTGATTTTGGTGACATTTAGAGGTCCTGCAGCTCCTGGTGGGACCAGCATCCCTTCTCAGAGTTCATTTGGACTGATCTGGTTCCTTAAGAATACATGTATACTGAAACACAGAGCAAATTTTCTACACCTCTAAATAAAAGTCTTTGAACTCCACAGACAAGTTGTGAGATGTGATTTCTTAGAGTGGAAGACTTTTTCTCATAGCTTTGCATTACAGATTTGATTATCCCCATATTACACTGGTTTAAGCACTGTTAATATCCATGCTGAATGAAAGAACAGCTTGGGCTGTGAGTTGAGGCTCCTGCTGTGGTAGCCCAGATAAAAAAAGTGTTTCAAATTGCCTTTACACACACAGACATCACTGTCAAAACAGGTACTGTCATCTACCAGCTCCCTCACAAAGATTTCATAAGAACATTTTCTAGCTTTTCTGGTTCTTTACTATATGATTAGAGTTACTCGGATTGGAAATATAGGTTATCTTTCAGTGTACAAGGAACTTGCTACCTTTTAGTGTCCAGTTTAGGCAAGGTTTCCATGGCAGGTAAAGGGCTCTGATTAGACACTGAAAGACTGCATTCACCACTCAGCCTACTGACATTAATGCAAATCCTCCCTTTGACTACTCTGAGTTTGAAAAAGTGCCACAAAGACTGTGCTGACTTTTCAGATGTAACTGAAGCTTTACAGGGGAGTTAGGTGCGGTGTGTCTGAAAATTGTTTTGGATACCACTGTGGACATGGTCTCACTTTACCTGCATCACATTTAACTCACTTGAAATGGTCTGTTTGCATTAGGCATTAGAGAGAACAGTCTGAACTGTTAATGCTGTAAAATGTCTTCTCAGTGCTAGGGTTTTTTCATCTAAAGAATTGAATATTTTTTAGTGTTGGAAGGCAAAGTGTTTTATTTTTTCTATTCTTTCTTTCCATAGTATTGTTCATATTGGTGTGATATCTGTGTTTTGGCAAACCCTGAAGATCAGACTGGATCAGATTAAAAGTTTAGCTTCACAGAAGGTGAGAGAAGGATGCTTTTGTTCTCAGTTACTGCCTGAGTAAGGATTTGCAGTGAAACAGCATCACTGGTGTACAGATATTAACAGTTCAAGTTCCTCTGGCAGCTTTTTTCTCTGTATCAACCTAATACAGAACTGTTATTTTTCTGAAAGTGGCTATTCTCCTTTGTGATTCTGAATTATTTTTCATGACAATTTATCTGGAAAATAAATGTCTACTGAAGTTCTTATCTTTTCTGTATGATTTATTAGGTGGAATCTGAGGACCCAGATGTTCTCCATGTAGTCCACAAAGTGTACATACTGTGTAAGATTTTAACTCCTTTGCCCGAAAAGAAGGGAATAAATTGTTTCTGGATGCATATCACCCAGTCCAAACACTTTGGGTATGTTCCAGTCAAGGATTTCTGATGTTTATTTAATTTTAACAGAAGATGCATGAAGCCATTTGGGACAATCAGCATTTACAGCTGATAATGTGCCTCTCATGAGTGTACAAGACTGTTTTTGCTTTTCTGGAGTTACCTGCCCTGCTAAATGTTCCTGGTCTGGGAAGTGACTTCTGACTGGCAGGGCTCACATGGTCTCACACCTGCCGTTCAAGCCAGCCCTATAAGGATCAGCTGGTGCATCCACACTGTGCTGTACTGATGCAGGCCTCCTCTGGATCCCAACATATGACCTGTGTATTTTGTCATGTGTTTTCTCAGTCCATAGTGCCTGAAGGTTTTGACTGCAACCCACCTGAGTGTTTTTTTTACAGTGGAACACCAAGGGCATGCTTTGGGATGTGGTGGCATAAAAACACTGGAGAATGCCTAAGGGTATCAGACTCACAGAAATAGTGTTGGAGGACCTTTGGGGGTTAAAGGAGGGAAGCCTTACATAATGAAGCCTTACTCAAACTGATTGTTGAGAGTAGTCTCTGGCTTTGTTTGTGAGGAAACTAGTTGGTTCAGGCTTGAGGTTGTGATTTATGCAGTGTAGACAATCAGTGGGCCAAGATCTGAGAATGATTGGGGAAGCTCAGACTTTTGGCTATATAGACATAATTCATATCGTTATTGTTCAGTCCACTCACCTGTGACTTTTCAGAAGATATCTCACATGCAGTGGTACAACATCTGCTTACAATGGAGAACCTCCTTGCCCTTTCTTCCACTTTCACTGTAAGGGTCAGGAATAGTTTGGGAGGGACTTCAATTAGTAGGCAGACTGCCAATGACCATACTTTGGAATGCATGTGTTATATTTGACATTTTACTGAAAAAATGCATATTTCCTAACACCTGGGAGGCCTGTGTTGTGTGAGGAAGTATTAACATTGTAGTTCCTGCCCTATTGCCGCTGAAAGGTGAAGCTATTCTAAAATTGACATACAGCTACTGAGCAGATTGGTTTAATTCAGCTGGAATCAATCTATGAACACAAATTTACTGACAGCTATTAACAGCTTTTTGCGTTTTCTAGCACAGCATATTGTATCCAAACCAACAACACAGGCAAACTAGAAGTACATGGATTGTGTGGTGGATGAAAATCACTACAACGTAAATAAATATCCTATTTGCATGTGTCTAAGTAAAGGGATCAAAGCACCATGTCAGAGCTACTGCTCCTGTTAAATGACTGCATAGAATTGTCTCTTGGTAGCAGATCCTCAAAGCATTTGCTAGAAGCTTTTCTCCCTTCTTTTATTCTAAGTTTCACTGAAATTCCAGGGTGATACATATAAATCGTACTTGAAGTCCTGTCTCTTCTAGTGTTGTGGTCTGGCAGATAATAGGATTATTTCCATGAAATGAAGAAAAAGCAATAGCTATGCTAGTTGCTTTATTGTGTCGGAAGTCACTTATTTGGGATTTCTATGAATAGGATGCTTGCTGAAGACCAGTGCTATGCTGAGGAAATAACTCCAAGTCACTTATTTCCCACCCACTTTCCTGTCTGCCCAGTAAACTACTAATTTGTTTATTCAGTTAAATAAGATGGGATACTGACTTGTCTAAATTTTGAAAGGAGTGCTGAGAGCTGTCAATACATACCTGAATTCAGATATTTTTTTCAGATGACGTTGAGCTGATTTTAGGTGAGGGTATATATGCATCTTTCTCAAAGATCTTTCCATTTGGTATGGACAGTGAGGCATTACAGCCACTGTTATAGCTGTAAACTCCAAGGATCTCCTGTCTCTCTTATTTCATGTAGATAACATCCAGTGTCAGAAGCAGTGGCCAAAGAAGAGCTACATTTTAGTGGAATGATGTAACTGAACTGAGGTCTTCGTAAATCATATCCATTGGCACATTGTCTAGAAATCTTTTGTAATCTGATTTCTTAGTGAAGTTTAGGAACGTGTTTATGAATGGATTCTCCCTAAACAGAGTAGAAGTTGCACACTGTGCCTTTTTTATTCAACAAGTGTAGAGAGTTTTCTTCTGATTCAGGGCCAGATTTTCCAAGTGCACACATATTTCTGCATGTCAGTCTTGATTCTCTATGCAGCTGTTATAAATGCATAATACAATTTGTTGTGCATTGTTATGTACATTTTTATGGTAAATCAGGACTGTAACCTGCAGAGTTCAGGGAAGATATGCCATTAAAAAAACAGGATGAGATCAGAATTGGCTCTCTGTCTCATTGCAAGCAAAGCTGTGTTCCAAATAAGACAAAACGTGACCAATTTCACACTTTTAGGTTCTCTTCTGATGCAGTATCTATTCTGGGGACAAAAGCTCACTCTTGTAATTCTATTTCAAATTCTTCACCTTCCGTCTGCTTTCTTTGTAGGTAATCTAATTGCTTGTTGGAAATGATTCATTTTCCTCTTTTCTCCTGTTATTAGTTCATCATAGTTTAGATGCTCAGAAATACCACAAGACTGGACTGAATAGCTTTCAACCCACGTATTTGCTGAAGTTTTTTATACGAAGCACTCCTCTGAATACACTTTATTGGCCAATTAGCCTTGCCGTCCTGTAACAGAGTCCATCCTTCAGCAGACACCACAGAACCTGAAGCAAGGCTGTGATCCCATGTGCTGTGGCTGCAGCAGCGGTCCTGGGGTGAGAAGATCTCTCCCAGACACAATCACCAGGCATTTGCTCCCAACCCTACACCGGTGCACACTGCCTTGTCGCCAGACTGTTTTTTCCTCATCCTGCTTTCTCTTTCTTCTCAGCACAACAGTGGAGGAAGATGCCATCAGTGGAGAGAAAAGGGGAATTATTAAGCCAGTGTTGTCCCCAAAGCCCTGCATCAAGGACATACTGAATTTTGTCCCATTTCAGGGAGAGCATGCAGACAGGTAAGATAAGATCAATTCATCCACCACTGGTTGGCCACTCATTGCCATGCTGTGACTACTGAACACTATTAAATTTACAGACTGATTCAGTAAAGGTGTGGAAGGCTTTGAATAATTTTCAAGTGGCTGTAAGCCCCACATATTTGCTTTTTTCTTCCTTTTAAAAACAAAAACAACAAAAACAAACAAACAAACAAACAAAACAAAACAACAACAACAAAAAAACTCCACTTCCTGAGGTCTTTAAATTCCAGAAAATCCCAAGGCTATTATTATTATTTTCTGTTACATTGTGATCTTCATTCATTAATGGAGACCACTGAAACCAGCAGATCTTTAGCTACAATTTTTTTTTTGACAGTTTTGCTGTCACATGCACTCATCGAAATTGCTATGGTTTGGGAAAGTCATCAAACACTTCCTTCAACTGTTCATAAAATAATAAAATGGTAGTTTGTTGCAGCATACATTTAAATGTTATTCCAAAGCAATTCAAGGGTCTGTGCATTTATTTTTTTTATATATATTAGTTGGTTTAGCTTTTTTTCTCAAGGGATGATAGCTTTATTTATTTGAGTCTGAATCTTATTTTTCTTCAAGAGCAGAACGATGACTGTGTAGTCTACAGCAGGGACAGAGAAAGCAGAATGTGCACAGCATGCTACAGGGGCTTTTGTGTTTTTCATAAGGATGACTAACTGAAAATACAAAGCCAAATTTCTCATCAAGAAATTCTAAATCAAGTTTTAAATTTTGGGTTGGTTCAGACCAGAATCTTCAATTTTCCTAAACAGATCACAAATGTCTCTTTCAGAAGCAATTATATATAAAAAATATATATTAAATTACATCCCATATTAGTCTTCTGTTACATGCAGCCATAATTTATGTTCCTATTCTCTTTTATGGAGTTAGATGTATTTTCCAGGGTGGAAATGCATTTTTTCTTCTGAATCTGTTATGTGCCACATCATGGAGGATACCATAAGATTTGGATTAAGGGAGAGAATTATAACAGTTGGCTCCCCAAATAAAGCTTTAGCAGAGTAATGTCACAAAATGCGAAAAGCAATTATTTATTCATCTGAATTAAAAAATAAATAAATAAACCCAATTTGTTGAAAAATTGAAATACAATGTTTTTGATAAATCCAAATAACAAATCTTCAGAATTTTGATTGCATTGTCCTTATTTGGGTTGAAAAAAGACTGAGCTATCCCATTTTTTATGGGAATTTGGGATTTTTTTCAGGGGAGTTGAATGTGAGACTAAAAACATGGCTGCTATCACAGAAATCCAAATTTGTCTTATATTGCAACTCCTTTTCATTGCCTTTCTGTCTAACTAATTATAATATCTGATAACAGTGATAACGGATAATGATTTTCTTTTTTTTTTTTTTTTTCTAGTATTCTGACTTTTTAAGCATATGGCACCTCTGGCAGTCAATGCAAACTCCACTTGATGAGCAGACCTCTGAGCTCTTTCAGGTGTCACCAAAGTGATGATTACGTCAAGGATCATCTCTTCTCTAAGCCCCAAAATGAATATTGACAGAACATAACCTTTATCTTAGGTTAGATTCTGATGATATTGGGATATTCTTGACAGTGATGCATTGGTTAGCACATTGGCAGAGTACAGGGCTCATATCCTGCCTATCTTCATAGACAAAATATGAGTTTCCATCAGAGAATGTGAGCCTTGGGTATGTCAATATGTTAATTATCACAAGAATGTCAAGAGCATCCAAACATCATCATTTAAAATTTAATCCAAGTTTTACCAGCATTTCTATCTATAGCTAATGAATAAGAAGACAGCTGTAGGCTTCACAAAGCATTGAGATACTTAACTCCCGGTGTTCACAGTGGGATTTCTATTCTTAAATGTTTTTTTAGGATCAGGGCCAATTCTGCTTATCTGTCTTTATGATCATCCTTGAGATGACTTCTGGAGGTATGGACAATAATCTCCAGGGTTTTGGTCACACACAACTAGATTCTCTGCATGGGACAATGTAAATATTTACATTAGAAAATGCTAAAAACTAAAGATTGCTAGCCAGTGCTTCATTATTGACCAATTTTCTGCTGTATTGCAAATAAATATGTTCCAGCAACGTCATACACTGTCATGTCATAACTGTTGGCAAATGCAGATTAAGACATTCCATGCCATGCAGAGCAGTTCCTATTCTTTAATACAATTAGCGCTATCATTTGTAAGGGGCAGTAAACCCAGACATTAAAATGAATGGCTCATTCCCTACTTATTCCTTCATTGTTCCTTCCTTGCCGTTTGCCTTTAGGTCTGTGTGCATTGAGCTGATGTTTTCAGAGTATTAATCACAGTGATTTCAAGGTTGCTTTTCTTACTGGAAACAGGTTGATTAGATCCCATCAAATATGGGTATAATTACTCAAAGTCATTTATTCCCATGAGTATTATATTGTCTTTCTTGTCATTTATTGTCCAGCTACACAACCCAAACACCATATTTTCTGCCAGACTTAGCAATCAGTTTTCCTTGTTACTGCTTTGACGAACTCAGGACCATCAACAGACTTTGGCTCCTTACGGATCACTCCCTTTTCTGGAATACCTATGAATATTTTGGGCCACAAACAGAGCAGGAAAGCTTTCCAGAGTGGTCTGGATGCCTTTCTTCTTGGAGAAGAGTGACTCATTTCTACACTTGGTTTCCTATTTTGTAGGTGTTATTGGACAACAATTTCCTGAAAGCTTTCACAGAGTCCAAGCTCATATATCATGTTTACCCTTAGATACAGCTTCCTTGCCTGTTAACTTAAACAATATTAGGTTCATGAATTATTACTTCCCCTTATGAATGCTATGTTGAGCTTTCCCCAAGACCTTACATTTCTCCACATAGATTCTGATCTTTTTTTTTTTCTTTCTTAGTATACTGACATCTAATATGACAATCAAAAGCAAAGTGTCTGTCCTGTGGAACCCCACTTCTCTCTGCATGTTTTGGATATCAGTATGACAACTGCATCATCCTTCTGTATCAGGTTTACATGGCAAGGTTTTGATAGCAGGGGGCTTCAGGAGTAGCCTCTGTGAGAAGAGCCCAACAGCTTCCCCATGTAAGAGAAAGGTCAGTTTCAGATGGCTCCAAAGGGACCTGACACTGTCCAGACCTGAGCCAATGACTGAAGTTGCTTGCGCCTATGTGAGAGCAGATTTAAGAAAGGGGAAAAAAACTGCTTCACAACAGCAACTGGGAGAGAGGAGTGAGAAGCAGCCCTGCAGCCCCCAGGTCAGTGCCGCAGGAGGGCAGGAGGTGCTCCAGGCAGGCAGCAGCAGTTTCCCTATGGCCTGTGGAGAGGCCCCTGGTGGAGCAGGCTGTCCCCCTGCAGTCCATGGGTCCCACATGGAGCAGATCTCCACGCTGCAGCCCATGGAGGAGGTGCCACAGGAGCAGCCCCCATTCCCCGTTTCCCTGTGCCACTCGGGGGGAGGAAGTAGAATCGGATGGATGGGGGAGTGGAAAGTGTTTTTAGATTGTTTTCTTTGTTTTTCACTTCCCTAGATTGTTAGTAAATAGTAATAAATTTATTTAATCTCCCTATGCTGAATCTGTTTTGCAGATTATGATAATTGCTGAGTGATCTCCCTGTCCTTATTTCAACCCTTGATCCCTTTTCATCATATTTTCTCCCTCTTTCATTTGAGGAGAGGGAATGAGAGAGTGGTTGTGATGGAGCTCAGCTGCCCAGCTGAGTAAAACCATCACCCTTTCTTTCTGCTAGTCTTTGTCAGGTTCAACACTGCATATTCTACAGCACTAAAAATGTTATTAAAAAAAATAAAAAAAATAAAATAAAATAATAATAATAAAAAAAAGTAAACCCATTTCTTTGCACAAAAGCCAGTGCTGCTATATATGTAGGAGGTGTTTAAGAGACTTGACTACACTGGCGAGTGGTTTTGCTTCCCAGAAAACAAACAAGCAAAAAACATTCTGCCTTTTTTTTTCTCAGGTACACTAACCTGTGCTTTCATATTTTAAGTTAGCTCAAGTTGAAAAGGAAGGATGGAGACTGTCAGACAGATGCTTTGTTGATATTCAAGGACATTAAGATGAATCCTACAAATGGGTGATAAGGGAGCACAGACCACCAAATTAAACCCAGAGTTTAACTTAACTGAGACAAGAGAAAAAGGTCTGCCTTACTTTTGACTCTTCCTCTCATTGCTGTAGGATTATCCCCCAAATAAGGGCACCAATCAGTGCAGTAGAGCGTTTTGCTGGCACCTCATTTTTCCATTGTTCTGCATCCCCCAAGAGAGTAGTTATTTCCTTTCAGTCATTTCTCTGTCCCTGAGGGTGGACTTGTTTTCAAGTGTTTTTTGCTTGGGATGCTTTTCAAACACCTTCTAATACTGCCCACCCTTCTAATCCGGATTTATTTGTGACCTTGTTGAAGATTTTCTGTGTCCTCTAGGGTTGCTGTCTGTTCCTTTCCAGCTTCTGTCTCATGCAGACACAATAATTGCATGGAAAAGCTCTCTCTAATTACCCACTTGTGTGGTTTCTTGCTACCCAGGGTCAGAAGATAGATATTAGGGTTGCTGCCTTATATCTGGAGGGAGTTAGCCCTGTGATTAACACCTCGCCCGGCTCTCCAGGTCCTTTTGCTCTGTGGAGAATATATATCCCACCAGGAGTCATGCCATGAAGTGGGTAGAGCCACGTCCATGTGCTACCACCCCCTCACAAAGGGATGTGCCAGTGTACACGCAGAAGACTTAGAAAACCACTCTATTGGGCTCTGGAGAAACAGCAGGAGCATGCCTGCCCCTCCACTTTGCAGTACTGCTCACCCTGCACCGTGAAGTGCCTACTTGCCCCTGCCCCACTCCATCACCAGGGTGAGCTGACACATCATTTAGCTTAATGCAAAGTAAATAGCAAGCCAGAGCACTGCTCAGCAAAAACCGCATCTCACTCATGTCCTCTAGTGGCCATATACTCAGGCAAAACTCCTACCCTCAGCATTTCTGTAAGGCTGTATGGCTTTGAGGTTTTTGGTTTAGTTTTGGTTTTAGTGGTGGTGTTTCTTTTTCTTTCTTCCCTTTTTTTTTTTTTTTTTTTTTTTTTTTTTTTTTTGTTTTTTTTTTTTTTCCCCTTCTTTATGGGAAACTGCTGTGCCACACACCACAGAGTGGAGTTCTGGGCCCAGAGGTGCAAGGTGGATCCTGGGATTCATCCAGGGTTCAACCCAGAGCACCTGTAGGATCTGCTCCCTGCTATCACAACTGCAGCTGTCCTCTGTTTTAACTTAGGAGGCAAATTAGAGCCTTTATCTGAAATCTCCTCTCCTTCTCATGAGAGAGAAGATAATAGAAAGCAACTCAGATAGTAGATGTCGAGAAAAACAATTTGTTCAGAGTTATCATTATTGAATGCCTCTGTGTTATGTGATTTGTTTTCTGAAACATCCCTCAGGTACAGTATAAAGATAGTAAATGGTAATATTACATTGCCGTGTTTCTCTTTATGATTTTTGCCAGCTAGCTTTGAAATCCCTTTCTAAGGAAAAA
Organism: Nettapus auritus; assembly: GCA_011076525.1. Classification (NCBI taxonomy): domain Eukaryota; kingdom Metazoa; phylum Chordata; class Aves; order Anseriformes; family Anatidae; genus Nettapus; species Nettapus auritus. The sequence continues at coordinate 126,298,568 of CM021765.1, read as the reverse complement.
AAAAAAAAGTTTAAACAACCTTGTTGACAACGAATTTTACTCTTTTTTTTTTTTCCTTTTTTTTTTTTTTTTCTCTTAAAATAAGTAGTTGACACTACGATGTTTCATTTATTCCCGTCTCCCAGAGTACCACCTTTATTATTAATAATAAAAATATTGCCATCTTTGTCTTTCTGTTAGCTGGGGAATTGGTCTCTCCCATGGCAACTAAGATTTAAAAAAAAAAAAAAAAAAAAAAAAAAAAAAAAAAAAAAA
>CM021765.1:126260773-126298213 GCA_011076525.1 Nettapus auritus | reverse complement strand
AAAAAAAAAAAAAAAAAAAAAAAAAAAAAAAAAAAAAAAGCATCTCCAGTACATCTTTCATTATAAAATGGAAAGAATAGAATGCATTCAGCAATAATTTATTGCACCAGCTGCTTGTCAGCAACAGCACTGGAAGAGAAAATGTTCAAACTCCAAGAGCCCACAAGGGAGTACTGGGATGGGGCAGGGAAGGGGGTGAAACTTGAGTGAACCCATCAGCCCAGGGTAGGAGATACAAGGGTCTGCAGTTCCTGAACGCTGCTTCTGCATGCCAGGGGCCAGGAGAGGCAAATGCCTGCAAGGTGATACAGCTGGGACAGATGTTCTCAGTTCAGGGTTTCACACAGATGTTAATGGCCTTTAGCATTCCTGACCAGTCTTGACAGTGTTAATATTTAAATAAATGCTCAGGCTGATTTTACCCAAATTTCACCTACCAAGTAAAGTCAATTAAATCAGCACTGATATAACTTCCACCTGTCCCAGTGGAGTTCACAGCTCTCTAAAAATAACAGTTTTTTCAGCAAGTGCTGAAAAAAATGTGCCTCTAAGGTAGGTTTGCAGCCTTGAAGTTGGTGTTAGAGCCCTGAGGTTACCTGTTGTGCAGCATGCACGCCTTCCTGTGCTCTGCTCTACTTGGCTGTCTCTCCAAGGAGATGCCTCCACATCCCTGTTAAGAGCCAGCAACCTCAGGAAAGTGCTGTCTCTGCTGGTGGCCAAGAGCAGGAGATGTTTGCCTTCACCTTCCAGCAACTCCTGACCAAAGTGTCTGGCTTGGAAATGCCAGACTGGCAGTAGGGAACAGACTAATGCCAGACTTCCCAGTAGGGAACAGAGGACAAACATGGGGTATGTGCAATTTCCTTGCCCTTTCTAAAGCTGCTGTCCTCACCCTTTCTAGCACAAAAGTCTCTAACTCTTTCTTTTTTAGCCTAATCTAGTTTAAGTTGTACACTATCCTTACCATCCTTGGCCAATTAGCTATTTAGGATAATACATTTCAACATACACTTAGCCCAAAATCTTGGCCTTCCCTGATTTATTCATCTGATCTCTCTTCTCCTGCCCACTTTTTCCCTTCTGCAGCATATTTGATGTTTTCTTTTCATCTTGCTCAGATGTCTGTGGGGTTTCAGAGTACTCTTCCCTTGGTACTCTTTTCCACTCTGAGCAGTCCATGTCCACAAATTCATCTCTTCTCTTCTTGCAGGTGACTCTCAAATCTCTCCAGCATTGTTTTGCCTCCATCTGTCAGGACAGGAATCTTCTCCTGTGATGTTTCTCTGGTAGTGATCAGTTGCCAGCAGAAGCTCAGCATGCTTAGCAGAGATCTTGTTTTCTCTACACCAGGGCCACTCTGCTGCCATCTTTCCTGATTGCTTATCACTCAAGCCAGCTTTCTATCTTTCTCTGCATCCTCATAACTATCTCTTTTGAAGGGGGGAGGAGAGAGTCTGTACATAGGATGAAGCTTTTCCTATCTCTTTTACAGCTAGGGTTTTGTATTGGGTTTATATGGCAAGGTTTTGGTAGCGGTGAGCTTCATGTTTGGCCTTTATGAGTAGAGCCCAGAAGCTGCCCCAGGTCAGACCAGAGCCAGCTCTAGCCAGCTCCAAAAGGGACCTGCTGCTGGCCAGAGCTGAGCCAGGGAGTGACACTTGGTGGGTCTCTGGGAGAGCAGAGTTAAGAAAAAGGGAAAAACTGCTGTGTGACAGCAGCTCGGAGAATGAGGACTGAGAAGCAGCCCTGCAGCCCCCAGGTCAGCGCAGCAGGAGGGCAGGAGGTGCTCCAGGCACGCAGCAGCAGTTCCCCTTGGCCTGTGGAGAGGCCCCTGGTGGAGCAGGCTGTCCCCCTGCAGCCCATGGGTCCCACATGGAGCAGATCTCCACGCTGCAGCCCATGGGTGGAGGAGCCCACGTGGAGCAGGTGGATGTGGCCTGGAGGAGGCTGCGGCCCATGGAGAGCCCCCGCAGGAGCAGGCCCCAGGCTGGAGCTGCAGCCCGTGGAGAGGAGCCCACGCAGGAGCAGGGGGTCTGGGGGGGTGCTGCCACCCGTGGGGGACCTGTGCTGGAGCAGTTTGCTGCTGGTAGATGGACCCCGTGGTACGGAGCCATGTGGGACAAGTTCTTGAAGAGCTGCTGCCTGTGGGCAGCCCCCGCAGGCTTAGTTTGGGAAGGATGGCATCCCGTGGGAGGGACCCCACGTGGAGCAGGGGCAGAGAGTGACCAGGAAGGAGTGGTGGAGACCAAGCGTCAGGGACTGACCACAGTCCTCATTATTGCCCGTTCCTCTGCACCTTTTGGGGGGTGGGGGGGCGGGGGGGGAGGAGGTGGAAGTGGGAGGATGGGGGCAGGAGGTGTGCTTAGTTTGCTTTTTGTAGTTTGCTTTTTGTATCTCACTGCTTTAGTCTGCTATCAATAGACAATAAATTACATTATCTCCTTATTCTGTTTTGCCCATGACAGTAATTGGTGAGTGATTCCCTTGTCCTTATCTCAACCATGAGCCCTTTTTTATTGCATTTTTCCCCCTTTTCTTTTGAGAAGGGGGACTGAAAGAGTGGTTGTAGTGGAGCTTAGCTAGCCATCTGTGTGAAACCACCTTAGGTGCTCAATATCTCATATCTTCCCGGCTACAGCATTGCTTTCTCTGATCTTAAAAAATGCAGTTGTGCTCTTCCCTTATATGCAGAGGGTTGCTGCCAAGGGCATTTCCCTTTCTCTTTTCTCACATGACACTCTTTATGCACCTTTTTCTGTTGCTCCATCCTCAAGAGCATCTCATACATGTATTCTGAAGTCCGTCCTCATCCCACATTTGCAAAGGATGGTCTAGTTCCTTCCTCTTGCTGGTCCAACACACAACCTTTGTCTCACTTACTGCATTTTTAGATACCATTATCTATTTGCTTTATCAATCCTGGCAGGAGATTCCTGTAAATAAATGTCTGCATGCTCTCTCCTTCAAATCCTTCCTTGTCTGTGTGCACATATCCTAGGTGCTATCCAGTTCAGACATCCCCTCCAGCCGTGTCTGTTTTTGATGACTTTGTGTCATGATGAGATGCTGGGAGTGAGTACAGGATTTATGAAGTTCAATAACAAACTGAAGGAGTTGTCTAATTTAGGATGAGTAAGCTGTTTTCAAAGGCACAGTAGGAGTGCCTCACATTCTGGGATTTGCATCTTCTGCATGATCAAGGAGCAAACCTGACAATGCTTCATTTCCATATTTACACATGCAAGAAATCAGCATGTAGTATACACTCAAGAGACTTCTGTACCATGGGTTATATTCAGTTTCTTCTCCACCCCCTCTGACCTCCAGTTATGCAGGTATGAGCCCAGATCACTGTTTAAAAAATAAACATTTTAATGTAACTATCTGTTTGTAAAGCTCTACTATAAACCAGATCTCTGGAATGGACTAAGTTAGAAAATTACCCTTTTGTAAACAATTACTGTTAACGTCATTGACGGAAACAGACAGGTGAACTGAGACACGGAATACGATGTGAATGGGTCAGGGTGACAACAGTAAAAATGAAGACCTTACTTGAACAGATCATATGAAAGATGCTCTCCACCACTTTGTTCCCTCTAGGAGACAATTTGCTGAAGGGAAATATTTGGTAAATCAATGGATGAGCTCAGCAAGGAGTGATCCCTTGTCACAGCTCCTAGCCCCAGTGACCCAGCTGTCAGGGAACAGTAGAGCCCTAAGTCCAGAGACATCCTTTCTGACACTAGACTGTGGAAGGGAGTTTATCCTTCTTCTCCAAGGAGATGCTCAAGAGGCTGCTACAAAGGAAAGTCATAATAGTAGCAAAGTAATGAATGTGAAACCCTCAGCAAAGAGCCATGCTCTCCTGGGGATGACCCCCATCACCTCCGCCTCTGTGGTTTGGAGTGTGCTGCTGGCTTGAGCCAGCCACAGGGTCTGTGGGTGGCCACAGCATTGTCCTCTGGCTTCCATCACCAGAGCACCTCCTGTGGGACCTCACAGGGTCTGTGTTCCTGAAGTCTGTGAGGTTTCTTAGCTGTTTGGAAGGTGTCCCACATCTTAATTTCTCTGGGGAAATTTCCATTCATCTTAATATCCAGAGAGAAGAAAAAAAAAAAAAAAAGGCGAATTTAGATATGAAGAGTAAATGATCAGCGTCTTTCAAAAGATCTCAGTACACTGGGTGTTTGAGCTCTTTGATAATCTGCCTGTGGCTGTCACTGTGGCAGCTGCAGCTTGCTGAGTTCCTTTGAAAAACTGGTCCCCATGTACTTCTCTCAATGTGGATTGCATTCGTTTAAAAATTTGGCTCCATTTCTGGGTGGTGAGTTCATGAGCAGTGTAGAAGCCTAAAATTCATTGCTTTTCAGACAGGTTTAACTGCTTCTGAAAATTTTACTCAAGGACCTTTTTTACAAATTTTGTGCACAATTAAGGAGAAAGAAGATTGTCTCTTTGCAGCAATCATTTAGAGGCTGGATAAAGGTTGAGAGCTGACAAAAGCATCTATTGAAAGTATCTGTGGAATCTCTCATTGTCCAGCAGAAAAACATTACAGTGCAGGATCAGGCTTGGGAGACCTGCATTATTCTATTCACAACTCTGCCAACAGCCTGTTAAGTAACATTGTGTCAGTCACTTTTTGTCTGCACGTGCCCGAAGGTTACCCCAGTGAAATACGGGTAATGATGCTTACCTTGCTTTGGAGAGAGGTCTGGGAGCTTGAAATGAACACTACAGCAGAGGTGCCTATGCTCATTTAAAGGCCCACATGTTTTGTCTGCTCAGGGAAGATAATGCTAGACAGCATTCATTTTATGATGAAAAAAAGTTTAATAATTAAGAAAACCTCATATGCAAATTATGACAAGACAAAAATATCTCTGAGAAGCATGTTCAACATTTCTAAGTTACTTACAGGGAAGTAGGCTAGGCAAGTGTGAATACAGCCTGTGTCCTGCATGTTGGTAGCAGTCATGTAACCCAAAGCAGTCTATTAAGTCTGACACAAACAATGAATGCTTTTGTAATCTAAACTAAGTTTAAGGCTTCACAGAACCTGTTTTTTTGCTTGTTTGTTTGATTGATTTTTTTTTTTCTGTATGTATTTTCGATTTCTCATTCTCTGTGATCAAAACAGGTTGTCCTAAAACCTGAAGCCTGGTTTTATTAAACCCCCCAAACCAGAAATATTTTACTTTAGACTCAAAAACAGTCTTGGAATGAAATAGATGCCTTGTGATCACAAAGGTGAAGTGGATCCTCTCAGAGAACATGAAAATCTCTTCTATCACATGTGAAAACACCTGGGACATGCTGATCTGGCTGCACTCATCTCAAAAGAACAGAAGAGTGACCCAAATCAAAGTCTGCTGGAAGATAACAAGTGGTTCCAGCAGGATTTTCCCTTTCCTGTCTTTGTTCACCCCACGAAGTTCACTATGTAACAGTATGAAAAATGTCAGCATATAATCATTTAAACTGTGATGAATCATTACTTAGTGGCTCTACTAGAGGGTTTTTGGTGAATGAATCATATTGTTGTCCATCTGGAAGACTAAAGGCTCATGGTGAGAGCTGGAGATGTTATGGCTCTCAGTTGTGGGTTTACAAATCCCAGAGGTTCACAGAATTACAGAATAGTTTGGGTTGGAAGGGATATTAAAGTTCATTTAATTCCAACCCCCTGCCATGGGCAGGGACACCTACCAGTAGACCAGGTTGCCCAAAGCCCCATCCAACCAGGCTTTGAACACCTCCAGGGATGGGGCATCCACAGCTTCTCTGGGCAACCTGTTCCAGGGCCTCACTGCCCTCTGAGTAAGGAATTTCTTCCTTATAGCTAATCTAAATCTACCCTCTTTTAGTTCAGAGCCATTATCACTTGTCTTATCCCTATGCTCCCTAACAAGGAGTCACTCCCCAGCTTTCCCCAGTCCCCCTTTAGGTACTGGAAGGCCACTGTAAGGTCTACCCTGAACCTTATCTTCTCCAGGCTGAAAAACCCCAACTCCCTCAGCCTGTCTTCACGGGAGAGGAGCTCCAGTTCTTCGGTCATCCTCATGGAAGCACACATTCCTCTGCTGTGAAGCCCCTCTGACCAGACTCCCAACAAAGCTGGGGGAACTCCTGGGAGAGGTGTCCCACAGCGCAGTGTGGACAAGCTGCTCTGGTAGCCCCATGGTGTCTCTCCATGCCTCTGGCACGCATTCTGTTGTGCCAAACACTGCGCTGCCTCCAGCTGGGCTCTGCCCAACTTGGCAGCCTTGCACAGGGCTGGCCCCAACCCACTGAAGCACTTTCTCTAGTGCATGTGGATCAGATGGCACAGTAGCTCTGTGTCCTTTTTTTTTTTTGGCAACCTAAGGTCAACATTGGCAACCTAAGGTCTATTGGTCTATTTTTAAAAACAGGCTTTTGTCTCAAAGGAATACCAGAAAATCTGGCTTGTTTTCCATTCTGTTGAGCTTTCAGCACAGCACTCGCTCGGCTGCTTGGTTTGAAAACACATGTAAGTAGCCCTACTTAAAGTTAAGGGTACATAAGTCCTTTGTTGACTGAGAGTGAACAGCAGCAAAGCAGCTGAAAACACTGACCTGGGTCACAAGAATGAGGCAGAAAAACGGCTCCTGGAGCCTCCTTCTTATGATCCCATTCTGGGACATGGCTCCCAAGTGCCTGGATATTTTCCAGATCATATTCTGAAATATTTCCCTTCTCAGCAAATTAATTATCGCACTTTTGTTGTCTAATGTCAGATTTGAATCACCATCTCTTTCACTTCCAAGTACTTCTAGCAGTTGATAAAACATTCTTTTTTGCCTGCAAAAATGAGCAGTTGCAAGGGGAAATGTAAATTACAGCTTCATTTAATTTTGCAGGCTGGATTCCAAATTAGCTGTATTTTTCTGCAGTCCAGAAAGTTCTTGTATATAATCATAAATAGCCTATCTGTTATAAAGCCGTAAGGCATCAGTGTTGATTATATCTTAATTAAGCTCTAAGAAAGAGCATTTTCAGACTTTTATAATCTGAGTAAGTCTCTCTCTGCTGCATCTAAACGTGCGTTACCTATAGATGCCAATATGATGGGTACCTCATAAATAGCTCTGATCGCCTTGAACAGTAAACTTTGTCCCTTGCTATTGTTACCTCCAAGTTAAAACATAAACAAAAAATGTGCAGAGTTCAGGCTTCCTTGGTTAACTGCAGGTGCATGGTGTTAATACTCATTTGCCTGCTTTAACTGTGTTGCTGATTTTATCTTAATTGGTTTTATTCGGTTCATTTACCCTGGGGGATGAATTTGGCTCCATATCATTATACTCTTTCATCGGAACAATTGAATACTGGAGTGCAAACAAAGTAAGTGTGCTCTCTCATTTAAGAATGCCCAAGAGCCTTTATGGTCACGTCATTTGCAGTATAAAATAAACTTTTTTATTATTTTTTATTATTATTATTGGAGAGGCGGTGAACCTCATCTCGGGAGGTATTAGTGAGCAGACCTTTCTTCATCTAAAGAGTTAACGGTGATTTTTTTTTTTTCCCCTATTTCTCCTACCCAGGCAGTGATGAGATTGTCCAGTAGGTGGCTGGCATTCCCCGGCACTAGCCGGCGGCTCCCACGGAACGACTGCGATCATTTAAAGCAATCCTGCTCTCATCATGGGAAGCCGGGGAAGAATTGACGTCCGGAAGATCCTGCCTATAGGATCCGAGCCGTCAGAGGAGCCGTGCTTTTCCCTCACTTTAAATCCGGCCAAGGAGTGCAGGTGCTGAAAGCCAAGAGATATGGGGAATGCAGCATGACGGCAACTACCAAAAGTTCTTGCTGGTTGCAATTCCCTCGTTCCGGACTCCGTTCTGCTCGGCAGACCTGGAGCTGGGAAGTTAACTAGCCTTGATTTTGAAAATGCCTCCCACTGACTGGGCTTTGAATGTGATAAATGGCCTTCCAGAGCTGGGGAGCAGCTAACAGCAAGACAAAGCAATGAGGAAAAGACAAGTTCCAGGATTCAAAGTCTGGTAAAAGATGTTCTCCTTTCAACTTATAGAAACTGTACTGGCAAGCAATGTGCAGTGGCTTTTTTGTTTTATTTATTTTAAAAACGTTTCACAAGGTGAAATGACTTCTAAACTTTTCTGACTGTTCAAAGCGACCAAGAGGCAGCAAAATCAAAGGAAGAAATTTTATTCAAGGATTTTCAAACAGTTGTCTTCTGAGAAAAGTAGGACAATGGCATCTGGAGAGTGCCTTCTGCTGGACCTGGAAGTGGATAACTTCATCCTTTACAACGTCTCTGTCAATCAGAGTGCAAACCTCTCCATCCTCAGCGATGAGTGGTTCTACCCAGCCTTCCTCTACGCCATCCCCACCATTTACGGGATCATCATTTTGATAGGCCTTATCGGCAACATCACTTTGATTAAGATCTTCTGTACTGTGAAATCCATGAGAAACGTCCCTAATTTGTTCATCTCCAGCTTGGCTCTGGGAGACCTGCTGCTCTTAGTGACTTGCGTGCCTGTGGATGCCAGCAGGTACCTTGCTGATGAGTGGCTTTTTGGCAGAATCGGATGTAAACTTATCCCCTTCATACAGCTCACTTCTGTAGGGGTGTCAGTCTTCACTCTCACTGCTCTCTCAGCTGACAGGTAAGCCTGCTGCCGTAGCTTTGAAAACTCTGCATATTTCCAATTCTGAAAAATCCACAATTATGAACGTCTATTTTCAGATCACAAATACATTGCTTGTAAGTGGCATTTTTAACCTAACATTGGAAAAAGAACAAGTTCTTTTAAATTTCTGGTGGTTATGAGCACAAAGCTTGAGGAAGAAACAAGCTGAGTGCAGGTTACTTCTTCTGGGTTAAACTGTGCAGTTTAGCAACTAGTCTGACTTAATTAAAAGAAAACCAAGAATAGCTCAAGCCCAGAGAGGAAAAATAGCTATTCATGAAAGAAGTTCTACTAAAAGACAGCATGTCCATATTTGCCAAAAAGATAATTGATCCATACTTCATGAAGTGTGAAGGCACTGGAACAGCAATTTAAAGTGCAGTTAGAATCAATTTTTTCTAGTGGCTTGCTTCCTTAGGGCTAACACCATATGAGGCAACATTTCATGAAATATGTTCAAAGTACTCAAATAAAGATGCCTGAAGTCAGGCATCTCAGTTCACTGTAGTCAGTACATTTCCCTTGATTAAATGGTTTGCCCCGTAGCCAATCAAAATTGATCTGTGCTGTTGGTTTGGAAACTTTGTCTTCCAATACAGTTTGCTGAAAATAGCATGTAATAGCTGTGCTACTTTAGACTATATGAGAAAAAGTGATAAGCTTCTAATAATCCAACTCTGTTTTGGATTTCTGTGAGGATTTGGAAAATTATCTCAGATATTATTCAGATTTTAAATCAAAAGACCTCGAAGTTGAATGTTGTTTTGAAGAATGAAGCCTTCCTTTATGAAGATATTTTAAGTATTTATTAGACTGTTGTCCTTCATAGAAATTCCTATGCACATCATAGAGGCCAGGATATCTTGTTTTGAATTTTGATGCTTCAGAAAGTGACCTGGAAACTGTCTTTCTTGGTCAGAAGGAAGTGGAAATAGCCTTGTTTTAGGCAGTGCCTTGCATGCCATGCTGTGTGTCTCCCAACCTCCTACTTTAAAATATCAGACTGTTTATGCTCTGTTTTCAGTGTTGTTCACATGCACATTTCAATATACCTCATGGGATTTCAATAAAAGCAGATCACTCCACTGTGTTTCAGAGACAGAGAATGGTCAATATGTTTTGTATCACAGCAGTTCAACCCCTCTGCGATAGTTATGTATAAAAATAGCACTGCCTGCCCTAGTAGCAGATAACAAACATGCCTATGTGCAGACAAATTCTTCAGACAATTTTCTGTAAAAGCACTGGGAAAATGGGAAAACTGCACAAACTCTTTGCTAAAGGATCACCTACACTTTCACCCTTGAGTTTCTCATGACAACTAGAAACCTGCTCTGGAGAAAATGTTAGGAAAATAAGTATTTCTCCAAGGAACTCATCTTTCCAAAGCTCTGGCCAAAGTTGTTTTAAAAAAAGTGTCAGGAAAAGAAAAATGCATCATAAAGAAGATTGTCTTAGAGAGATTTCTTGCTGTCTGATCACGTCACATAAAGTAAACAAGGCAAATGTTTTTACTGAGCAGTATAAATACTTACTTCAGTATTTTTTGCCTGAAGTAAGTCAACAAAGCAGAAAACAACAGCTGTGGCAAGCTTGGGTTTTGGTGTCTTTAAATTCCCAACTTTGGCATTATCTGAATCCTCTTAACCATCATGCCACACTGGTAATCAAATTTTGCAACACTTTTCTGAGCCACTTGGCTATTAGGGAGATGGGCATGCATGTGCAAGAAGACTTTATGTTCCCATCTTCAAGGGACAATTTTGCTATCTTTGAATGCATCTGTTGTTCAGTGTACAAGGAGATAATAATAAAACATTTACCTTTATTAGATCTATGAATCTTAAATGATGTGCAGTGGACCACAAACAGGACTTATATATTATGTTTAGTGAAGTTTTCATTTTTGTATATTAGCAGCAGTGCTAGGATAATTTTCTTATGGAATAATATAGTCTACATTTTGCCAGCTCACAGACCATTAGTCTATCTATATTTTCTGAGAACTGTCACCCCAAACTCTAGTACACAATATTAATCATGTCAGAGTCATTAAGAAAATAAACTTAAAATGTACAGGGAAAACTTCCAAGACATGCTTTGGCTGTGAGCAGCATGTTGATGCATGCCTGAGTCCATGGAGGGACCTTTAGTCCAGCATTCTGAGGTGGCTCCTAGGGCAAGGAGATGCTGTCCCTGGAGCGTGGAGTGGTTTAATAGTAGGCTGCTTCTGAGGTCAGATGTGGCCTTGCAGGAGGGGTGAGAAGCAGCTCAGCCCTGTAGGGAGATGTCTGAGAGTGTTGTGGTCAGAGAAGGGTAACAGGAGGACTCAGGAGTCTGGTGGGTAACACTGCTCAGGCACAGCTCATCTCCCTCAGCTTTTGCTGTCTGAATGGAGGAGCCCCTCCAGGATAGCCAGCAATGTGTCCCATAGTCCATGGAGAAAAGTACCTCCAGAGGAGATAGGGTAAACCACTGTGTCAGAATACCTCCCTCCCTCCTTGGGTACAGAAAAAGTCTTGCTGTTTAACATGAAACCTGCCTGAGATGCTCACATGAAACATGCAAATTTCCCTGTTCTCATGAATCAAAGCCATGGACCTTCAGAGAGAAAAACCTCCTAACCCATATGATGTGAATAACACTTCACAGCACTGTCTCCAAGGAAGGGGAAACTTGTCAGTGCACCACAGACTTTTGTCTATAATTCATTTTCTGGGGAAAAAAAAAAAAAAAAAAAAAAAAAAAAAAAAAAGACAAAAAAATGCTCAATTATAGTCAGCTTCTATTAACAAAAGCTAGTAGGAACAACTGCAGGCATTGCTGACAGTGTCGTGGTAATGCCTAGAGACCTGGTATCTCTGGGATCAGAAATCTGCTGTATAAAGAAAAAACGGTGTGATACAGCAGTGTTGTTCCCATAGAGGTGCCCATTGAAACACAGTATGAAAAGTAACGAGCAGATATGATGAGTGAATACACTGTGGCAGAGAGTGGTGAGAAAAGTATGCTAGAAGTTACCACAATGCCACAAACCATCTCAGTTGCTTTACATCGCCTTCTGAAGACCACAGGACCAGTTTTAATACTTTGTGCTCAGCCCATGCCATGGATGCCAGGGTGTATCTTCCTGAGGTAAACGTTTATTCTCTCCATCTCCACTTCATCATGTGTTAGGCAGGGTTAATAACACCGACTATGTCATCTCCTGGTGACTGCAGATGTTGAGCTAAGTGCCAGCCTCCACCACAGAGCACTCAAAGTAGCTCAGTGGTTTGACCCGCCAAGACCCAGAGGTTATATGGAGGATTGGTTGCTTGCTTGCAAACCTTTCTCAGAATAAAACAGAAGGACAAACTGCTAGCTTCATCTCTTCCTCCTGCGGGAGTCTCCTGGGCTGCGAGGTGCTCTGTGTGCACATGCACACGTGCAGAACTGCACAGGTTTGGTTACACAGGGTATAGCCATAGGGTCCCTGGGTGTTCAGCCTGGCTCTGTGTTCAACCATGAGATTGCATCAGGCTAAAGTTAAGTTATTCAAGAGAGTATGAGGTAAGGCAAAACAGATTTAACAATATTATAAATGTATTTTCTTCCAGACCACTCTGGTGACTGCATGGTGTCCTCATCTGTCTGGCCACATTTGCAGGAGCAGTGGGAGCTGCCTGTGAGACTTTTCCTTTGAGGCTGGCAGATTTACAGAGCAGCCAGGACAGGGTTAAGATCTGTGGTGTGCTTACAGCCACCCTCCAGGAGTGATAAGGCGCCAGGGCTGAGTATACAAGAGCAAGGAAACAAGCAGTCGATGCATGTGTATCCGTTTGTGTGTTTTAGAAGTGCTGTAAATGAGGCTGGCAGGGGAATGACATCTGTCTGAGCTGCTCTTCTGCTCCGTCAGAGCAGTAGATTTCTTCAGCTATTCTTCAGCTCATCCCTGCAAAGAGAGAGCTTGAGTATGCTTGTCTGCCCTCCTCCTGCAAGAGACTCAAGGTATAGAGGCAGCCTGCATGAGCGATCACACCTGGGCTGAGAGCCCAGGCAGAAAAGCCAAAGCTGGCTCAGCAAGTGACAGGAAATTAAGGAAAATCTTTGCACAGTAAGAGGAAAAGCAACCCATTTAATTGCCCTTGTCATGGGAGATGTCTTTATTTAATTGACTGTTTCTCCCATGACTGACAGGGTTTAGACATTTGCATTTAAATTAGGCAAGCTGTCAGGCACTGATCATACTTGCCCACTGTTTTGCTGAGATTGTAAAAAAAAATCGAAATGCCCTGGTGCTCATGCAGTGAAGCCTTCCTGAAGTAATGTTGCTTTTACAAGTACAAAACAGAGTAAGTGTAAAGCATAATTGGAGTTTGCAAGTGGAATCTTTACCTCAAGCACCTTTTTATCCAGATTTTGGTGCTGGAAAACTGCAGGAATGCCTGACACCCTAAGCTGCTGCCAGCCAGTCATAGGAGGCAGTGACATTTATCATGGGGAGACATGTGGTGACATTATGAATATGTGGTTAGGTGGGGTTAGGTGGCCTACCTTGGTGAGAACAGCTGCAGATAGCAGGAATTACACTAACGGAAGCTCTGAGACCTGAAATAAGGGCATTAACAATGGCAATCACTCTTGCAAATGTTGACATCAGTGCTTGGATGCAGGTATGGATGCAGGGATGCAGCAGTGTGTCCAGCTGCCCTGCACCCCTTGGAGTGTTGGTCACAGCCACAACCTTCTAATGTTTCTCTGAACTCATGCAGAAGTTTGTTTATTTTTTGTAAAAAATAAAGACCCATACAATCCTCTCTTCCCCACCACAAAAAGAAAAAAAAACAAAAAAAAAAAAAAAAAAAAAAAAAAAACAGTGGTGGAAGAAAAGAAACAGACCCAGAATTTCTAGAGGATATCTCTGAATATGTAAAAAATATTTTTTGTAGGACTCATCCCTTTTGCACTTTAGATGTCTCCTGCTCCCACTATTAATAATACATACAATACCAGAGAAGGAGTAACGTCTACATGTCAGTTCATTTGTTTTATTTTACAGTGCCAGATTATGTCTCCACAAGAGGATTAAGTGTGCCACCCTGAAATAAAGCTATGAAAATCCAAACTGATTTCCACAGAGTCGATTTACAGAATGATGATTTTCTTTAATACATCATTTACAAAGTGTCAGGTCCACAGTGGTTATGAATTCATTCCAGGCAGTCTAGTTACAGTATTCATGAAATCCCTTCCGGTCACTAAGGCACTATTTTGGGGCAATTTACTTGTGCTGTAAGTTAGTGTGCAGCCTCAGGAAAGTTTTGAAAGGGTGGCTGCGAAAGCCACTCTCTGAACTACCAAGACAATCCCGAGTCTGGTCAATGCAAACTGGCAGAATGATACCCTCACACGTGCATTTTGGGTCCATCAGTGTGATCTCAGCCAGAATATCAGTCCTTCCAAACCAGAGAAGTGCTGAGGGGCTTTGAATGCCATCCCAAAGCCTTCCCTCACTGAAACACAAGGCAGGTACTACGAGGTCAGTGCTGCTGGCGTAGTGACCCTGCCGCTGCTCTTCCTGTGCTGTTGGCAGAAGGTGTACACAGGGAGATACAGGTATCTCTTTCAGCCCCTGCTACAAGTCTTAGATACTGTGTTGCTGCCCACTGTGTCAACATAATGTAAACACTCTTAACACTCTTGGTTTTAGCTCTCACTTCCTAAGCTCCTGCATCAGTCTGTACCAAGAGAAACAGATCAACAGCACAAACTTTCAGAGTATCTTGATTAGCTGGAGCAGATGGCTAAAACATGACAGATGCAGTATTATAGCCAGGAACATTAGAGCTGCCATTCATATCAGTGGGACCAGCGCACAAATCCGAGGCTAGAGCCAGTGCTAATGTGTTGGAGACTGTCAATATTTAAGCAATCAAAAGGAAGAAAAGTTGGATTACCTATTGTTTACATTTCAGTAAAACCTGAAAACCCCAATCAGTTGTCATGGTCTCGTGGTATGAGGTGCTGTGTGCACCGTTAGCAAGGAGAGCAATTGGCCGCGGAGAATTTGCCGGTCCCATCAGCTCAGGCATTCGTACGTGGCATTCAGATGTGGGCAACAGCCTGGCCAAAAAGAGGAAAAGGGATTTCAGCTGAAAAAGTTGGCCTCAATGTGCAGTGAAAAATCCTACATCTGCTTTGCTGGCAGATAGCCTCCGCAATAACCTGTTTTCTTTTTATTTTGAAAGGCGACTCAAGTGTTAGCCCTGCAGAGACCCATCCAGTTGCCTCTCACCAATTCTACTCCTGCGTGCCCAGCTCACCCATGCCATGTGAGGTCCTGCCCGAGCTCCTGTCAGCAGGCTCTTTGGTTTGCCCCCACACCATCTGATCAGGCAGAGCAGGGAATTTTAGTGTCCAGAAACCAGCCTGTGTCCTGGGCAGAAACTGAAGTGATGCTCGAGGCATCCCAGCACCAACCAATATGCATGATGTAGAGAAAGGCAGAAAGCTGGAGTACCTTGCAGAAAACTACCTTCTTGACCCCAAGCTAGTGATCAGTTTGGCCAGAGTGCAGAAAACTGCCAAGAATCAAAGGCAAAAGCATTGCCAAAGCTCTGTCCACCCTGTCCTTGGCTGCCCTCTGGTTACAGCCTCTGTGGCTCCTTGGGAAGTCAGGACAAAAAACAGTACCATGGCACTCTAAGGGTAAAAACTATTTCTTCATACCTGCAGACAACTCTGAAGCATGAGATTTAGGCATGGCTGTTCAAATGGCCCAGGAGAGCCAGAGCTGTGGATGCTGGGCCAGAACTGATGGCTCCGGCCATCCAGTTCAGCTGCTTTTCTTGTCCCCACCCACACACAGAGGCTGCTGCATATCTCAAAGCATTTGTATTAAAACAGATTGTTTCAGTGACACGAGGCAACTTGAAAATATTCTAACTAAAGGTGCCCTTTCCCTCTCATTGGTCTCCAATATTCTGCTATCCTCACTGCTTGGAAATTGTCATATTTCAATCTAAATTTGTCTGACCTCTGACCATTGCACCTGTCTATTCCTTTCTCAGCACGATGGAAATATCCCTTACTTCTGCATATCTTCTCAGTTTGAAAATGCCTTCATGTGGTGATCAAGGCTCCTTGGAAGGCATAACTGAGCTACACTGGCGGAAAGCTCTGATCCCATCTCCTTGGCAGGCTGTTCTGAACTATTCCTGGTATTCAATATCCTTCTTAAAAGCATATGGTACCACAGACAGACCTTTCAGCATGGTCCTACAGTGCTGGAGGCATCACTTCCATGCTACTATTAATAATCAAACTAATTTGAACAGTCAAGGATAGCATTAGACTATTTAGCCCCAACATGGAGCTAAAAGTTGATATGGAGGTAATGGCCTTTTGGGACACCTGTCTTTGATGAAGCCACACAAAAGGCATATGCATCATATAAGCATAGATGACAACTTTAGATTATGGTACTAGCTCAGGTACTGATTGCACTAAAGCCATGACACCATAAGAATGGCACAAGGTACCTGATTGCCAGGTGCATAAGAGACGCTCCAAAGTCTTGGTCTCATTTCCTTGAAAGCTTCCCAATTATTTTGCTATAATCTGCTCACTTGGGTCCTACACACGCTGCACTCATATGAGTTAAAATGGCTTCTGTTAGACTATGGGCATTTATCCCAATGACTCTGACATATTTTTTTTCAGTCTGCTCAGCAACTGTGCCATCTGCAGACTTTCCCAGCAGAGGCTTCATAGCTTGCCCAAGGCACCTGATAACCGCAGTAAATAGTCCTGCAGCTAGAGCAGGTTCCCAGGACCCAGCCTAGAAATGGCTCCATGCACTGCTACATTTTACCAGCACGTTTGGGACTCAGGGTTCCCCACCTGGCCCAGCTCCCCTGCCTGAGCCAGGGCATATATTTTTAACCCTTGTTTCATAGGAGAGGGGCAGGGAACACTTGCGCATGGATGGAGAAGGGAGGAGCATGCATGTCTGGGCACACTCTTAGGCAAGTCTGCATCTAACAAGGTCACCCATGCCAGCATGCCCAAACAGGCTGCTCGCTTGTATGCCAGCAGGGCACACACCCTTCTTACATCACCTACAACCTTGTGACAACAGAAAAAAAAATAAAAATAAATAAAAATAAAAAAAAAAAAAAAAAAAAAAGACTAACCGTGCCATGCATTAAACAACATGGATTAATAATAATTGTCATCTGTTAGTAGTATTAGCCTCTCCATTATACCATCTACTACTGGCCTTAGGTAGCCCAAATTCTTGCACTTTTTGCAGTCACAACTTCCACCTTTTTGAACTTCACAGTTTTGGAGCCAGTTCTCCAGTTCCTGGGAATTTCTCCAGTTTTTCAAGATTTGTAAAAAAAAAAAAATAATACCAGTTATTCCCCAGATGGTTCCTTTAATACTCTTAGGTGCAAATTATTCAGGCCTGCTGGTGTGAAAATATTTTGGGCTTGCAGATGTTGGCTCACATCTTCTTTAATACAGCTGGTGACTTTTCTGCTACATCTAGAGCACAGCACACAAGCTATGGACACCTCCTCTGCATTTGGGCTTAAATATCTAGTGATTGCCTTTCACCTTGTCTTGAACATTGTTTATATCTTCACTGTTTATATGTATGCCTGACTTAATGATTTTTTTTGTTCCTGATATATTTAAAAATGCACATTTGTCTGTCACACAGCGACCTTTGATATTTTGTTGGCTCCTCCAGCTTTCCTTATCAGACACCGACATTTTTAAACTCCAATATTTGCTGTCGTTTACTTTTGCTTTTTTTCCCATCTGTTGCATATTGATTTTTTTTAATTACTTCTTTGAGGTTCTAGCACAACTCCTCATTTTTTCTCACTCAAGGTAGCTTTTTGCCCTGCATGTTTTTTTCAGGGCAAGGTGTGGCAAGGGAGAAGGCTGGTGGTCAGCTACTAATGTGTCATTAGAATTTCTCACTTTACACATTTGCATTCCCAGTCCATTGTACTGGCAGCTGCTTTTAACTTCAAGAAGCCTGCTTCTTTTAAGTTCCAGATATATATAGCTTATTGTCCTTTTTCCACAAAACAAAGACAAGGCACCATGGCTGTGTACTGTAGTGTAAGTGCTACAGTGCAAGGAACTGTTAAGTTGTAGGTCAGTGATGTGCTCTTCATTCTCTGTCAGAGCAAAGTACAATATTGATTTATTGCTCATCACAGGCAGGACTTCTGGGGCTGAGAAACTGCCATTTTTAGAAACTCCAATGGATTTCTATTGCAGGCTCTGTGAGATATTCAGCAGTTACCTCATGTGTTTAGGCTAACCACTGATGCTCCTTTTGTGCACTGAAGGCTGTGCTTTCCAGAGAAATTAGGCTGCCTGTCTAGTGAGATGAAGGGTCTGCATCTGAGGCCCCAGCTTTAGTTTCCCTGTTAAAATTTTAATTCCATGCCCTCAGTCCTACACCACTAACAACCCTGGAGATTTGTCCTGTTACAACAAATGCTTAGATGGAAAGCATCACCAGCAGCCCTGGCATGAGCAAACCATGCTGGTGGTGCCTGATCCCACCCTGTGCAGTATGGGCACCAGCATATCCCTCTGCTCGTACTGGGTGCTGAGCACTCAGAGACCAGTACAGCAGTTAGCTGCCACCAAAGAGCTTCTGCAGCTGGGGCACCGGCTGTGTTGGGGAGCTCACTAGTTTTGAAATCAAAGTATGCATTTCAATGCACAGGTCCCATCCCTCCCTCAGATAACAGGTCTTATGTCCAACTGCAAGAACTGTGGCAAATGGCAAGGCTGACCCAACCAAAATCTTTGACTTTAGATCAGGGTTTCATTCACAGGCTAGAATGAAGGTCACCTACAGAGAATAAATACCCTAGGTGCTAGGGAGTCTTTCTAATAAGGACAGCATTGCCTGTGGGACACCCACTATTTACTGCAGTGACCTTTATATCTGTTGCTTCCCATATGTATACTTAATTTTTGAAATATCTTGTGTTGTGGATAGTCATGACTAGTAATAACACAGTCATTACTCAATAGTTACTATGTAAGCCTTCTTCTCCCCAGTGTGTAGTCTCAGTGTTGACCCCAGTCATTCCTGGATTGAAATTCCCATTCATCCAGATTTCAGACCGATGTAGCAGTGTGCAGTTACATGGACCAAAATTGGAAAACTTGCTTCAAAAATTTAGAACTATGCCACTCTGTTCATTGCATCCTCTTTCATTCTGTTTGAATGTTAATGGAAGGAGAGAGAAAGTAGGCAGTACTTACCAATGTATGTAAGACTACCCGTCAGGAATGTCTTTGTGCCCATGTGCAATTTACTAAAGATTTTAATAACAGATGTTCACCCAAGAGTCATGCATAATAACGATAATCTTAACTAAGTATGCAGAAAGCAGATAGACCTAAAATAGATTGTCGTAGGGGGCTGATGGCTTAGACAGTCTAGCTATTTTGTGGATTTATTCAATTATTTATCTTTGGAGCTATAAATATTCATAACATTCATGCTGGAAACAATGAGAAAGTTTTGGACATCACATTTTTCATAAAGTTCTTCCAGTACTTAGTAAGACATTTTCATTGCTTTCAGATTCAGACTTCACACTCAACAAGGCTCCATGTGCTTCATTTATGCAGTCTTTGCATAGCATAAACTCTTTCTCCGTTGCTTGAGGCTTTTTGCATGGTAATTGAGCCAGTCCTTCGTATTATGTGGGCAAAATGATAATGTGAACATAATTACAAGTTTTTAATGAGAAGATTTTCATTCAGTCTATTCACAGGCCAAGACCAGATCAAGGTGCACAGGTTAAGCTTAAAAATGGGATGATTTTTCTCCCTCTTTCAGCTACAGGTTGGAACAGAAGAAATATGTGGACATCCTGACTAAGAGGCAGCTCCTCCATCATTACAATAGGAAGCGTTTGCAATTTCAGAAGCTCATTTTCTAGATCTGGGAAGAACTCAGTGTTTTTATGTCACGGCAATTTAAATGACCATTTTTGTAAGGCTTCAGTCCATTCTAACAAATTCCTGCTTTTTATTTAAGTTTCGGGTTCACATTTGCTCAACATCTTAAAATAAATCTCAGTTTAAACAGATAAAAAAGTTTGTAAGTGGCTTTCTACCTTCAGAGAAAAAATAAAATAAAAAGTGGGTCTGAAATATGGCAAATCTTTCTGCCAGCCTGATGCAGTCTAAGCAGTGTGGTTGGTAATGAAGCAAAGGCAGGCCAGGTTTTGCAAATTTCATTTGTTCTTGGCCACAGGGTTACTATTATTAAAGCAGACACAAGTGATTTTGTCTGAAATTAAGATCTACCAACCCCTTCCTTTTTAAAATACTGCAGGAGGTGGTATCTCTGAGCATAAAATAGCCTGTCTCTTTATTTGCATCCCGTATGTACGAAGTATACAATGAGGACTGTATGGAACATCTATATTACTTGTAATTACTGACATAAGAGAAGAGGGGAAAGCATTAATACAAAGCAATCATAAAAGATGAAAGCAAGCTAAGGCTGCCTACAGCACAAGCTTCTCCACAAAGCATGAAGTTACCTCTCTTAAAAAAAAAAAAAAAAAAGACATATGGAGCTAAATCAATTTAAAATCCAAGGGAAACGTAAGATTTTCCTCCTGTGCTTTTGTTGGTTTAATTTAATTTTTGTGGTTGATGTAGCAGGCAGCAAGTAAGTTGCTGAAGGTGGCAGGAACGGAAACATGAAGGATGCACTAGAGGTGCCATTTTAGGGATAAGTTCCTTTCTACCCCAGTGTGAGTGTGTAAGCAACCTTTCAGATCTCTATGCCTAGGAACATACAGGCAATATGACTGAGGGTAAAGTCCATTTATACTTCAGCGGATGTGCTTTTTCTTGTCTCAGCCATGGAGCACAAAGATGGCTAGAATATTTTGCACGAGCAGAGAAGCTGCGTCTAGGAAACTGACATCCATAGAGGATCTTAACTGCCTTTTTCATGATAAAGCTACTTCTGTGTTAATATTTGAAGTTGTGCCTTTGGGGCTAAGTGTACAGTATTAACCACTGTTTGCATAAAGTTTTAGAGTACACTATGTGGTTTTATCGTTAGTAGCATTATTATTAACACAAGGATAATGACACAGTTTTCCAGTTTCCCTAACTTATTAACCTCAGAGGGAAAAGTATTTACAACTGAAAAACCTTGTGTGGGTGTCACACTTTGGTGGTTTATGATCATTTCAGTAGTTTCAGTTGTGAGAAACAATTGCTCAGTGAGCTCAATAGAGATCCTAAGAGACACATGTAAGATATTTTCCAGAATTCAATGAGAAGTACACACTTTGTCGGTTCCTAAACATCTGTTCTGGCATATTTTTTAATTCTAACTGTTAAACTTACGTAAGTCACAAATTGAATCACTGGGATTAGGTTAAGAAGTGATTGTGCATTACATGTTATTGAATTCTCCCACTGAAGATGCTGTACCATGTCAGGTTTCATTTCCAAAATACTGTTGGCCCAAAACCCTGCCAATCCCATCTCCTAAGGTGGAGGAGTCACTTTGCAGTATGCGGGGAGAGATTTTCATGAGCCGTGAAAACATGGTTTAGGTCACCATGCTGAAGCAATCCTCTGACCAGGCTCCTCTTGGTGGCCTGAAGACAGACATGGAGAAGAGGGACAGCACTGGAGCTTCATGGCCCGTGGAGGGGAGGATTGCTTTGCATGTTGAGTGCCTTGAAAACTGTTGCCTTGCAAACTGTTTTGATCTGCCAGAGCCTCACAAAGAGGTGCTTAATCTAGCCGAAACTCTGACCCACTATTTCTGAGGCTATCCTATCACTGCATTAATTACACTGAAGACAACCCCACATGTAATTCCTTTGTGCAGGCTGAGACCGAGACCATTAGACACAGGGATGCACTGGCATCCATCTCGGTCATTGGTATCTGCTGTGTGTGCTAGCAAGCACAGTGAGAAAAGAGAAGTTCAAAGACTGAGCGGTAGTAAAGGTCAGAGCCTCATTCATATTTCCTGTCAGATCAGCAACCCAGTCACTTTCATCTGGGCTGTTTGACAACTGGAGAGATTGGAGTTGACACAAATTCTTGACTGTGTCATTTTATTCAACTGAATCTTCAGAAGGCATATTTTTCCTTTTAAGTTTTGGCCTTTGTTGCGAGGCATGAGTCATACCTTTGTTTTTTAATCTCTTTCAAGTTGTTTTTTTTTTTTTTTTTTTTTTTTTTTAAGCAGGCAGGGGAAAGACTACAACAGAAAAAGATCGGTATCACACAAAAATTAAAGAGAATGAACATGAGAGGAAGCAGAGTTGATAAATACATGACCATAACTGGATTTATTGCAGACAAAATGAGATTTGGATTGGATTACTCAAATACTGGAGGTTAAATGTGGGAAAGTATCTAAAATGGGCTATGAAACTCATTATCTCATTGTCTGAGCTCTGTCTACAGAAAGCAGAAAGAGAGGGAACTCCAGAGGACTTATCACCCCACTCCTTTCAGGCACCTATTTCTGGACTGGAGGAATAAACCCCGAGTCATCTCTTTCTCTCCATTGACTATAGCAGATACCTAGGCTGATGCCCTGCCCTTGGGCAGCTGTAGTAGCTGAGATGCATGGCACCTCCATTGTCTGACGCAGACATGGAGAAATGGATTTGATTCATTCAGACTCAGTCAGCCCTCGGGTGGCCATTCAGACCTCAGCTACTTACCTGTGATTTTCTCAGGAGACAAAATGGAATGCGATAAGGAGTTAAAAGGCATTTGCTGGAGATGTAAATGGTGTGGATTAGATGTCTCTCATGTCCCAAAGGGGCAGCCTACCCTAGAAAACTGGATGTGTTCCAGAGTGGGTAAGTTGCTGTGATGCTGATCACAGCTGATGTGACTGTGCAGAGCAGGAAAACAGTGCACAGCACTTAACAGAGAACTTGGCCACCATGTCCAAGCAGTGCAAAACCTGCCAGCAATGGTGCGGGGGAGAGAAAAGGTGCCTGCAGGACAGGGGTGAGCCCTGATCTTGATTGCACAGGACCAGCCATTTAACTGGAAAGTTAACAGCCACCTGCTCCAAAGCTGTCCTTTTTCTGTTTTTGTTGTTGCTGTTGTTTGTGAAGTGGGAATGCAACTGATCTGGAGCTGATAGGTAGGTGAAAGGGAAGGACCATCTCAATGAAAAATAAATGGCAGTGGACAAAGCTGTGGAAAATTTTAAAGAGGATTTCATGCATGAGCTGGAAATACACAGTCTGAAAAATAGCGCAAGATGCTGCTCAAATCCAGTCTATCTTGTTGAATTTCTTAAACAATGTCAACTAGATGTTAAAATTCAGGGTTGACCCTACCATGTAAATTGTGTGAAAAAAGTAAAGGAGCAAAGGAGTTTCTGAGCCCATCCTCAGAAATTAACCAGGAGGTGCAGCATTTTCACTCCCCATGCACACACCACTGGAAGATCCAGCATCCTCCCAAAACCAGCCTAGCCCAGGGGGTCAATCATTGATGCGTGCCCACCTTGTGCCCTTGGACAGAGGAATCCTCTGCAGCCACTGTCCACAACCAAAGCTCATGAGAGAAAGCAGAGTTGTTGAAATGCAAGCTAAGGGGACACCCATCAACCCATCCATAAGGCAGCTGGAAATGAAGACTCCCACCAGATCAATACTAAGCAATTAAACATTAATTCTCAAATTAACATAATTATTGGAGATTTCTGAGTAAGTTAGCCCACCATCAGAAAAGTCCTGCAGATAGTCAGCGAAATAATTTGACTTAATTGTCAGGTTCTTAAGAAAATATGCACCTGTGTTCCTACATGTGAGAACCTACATCTTAAAATCCTTTTCTTCTACAGTTATTTTTCCTCTTTTTGTGTTTTTTTTTTTTTTTTTGTGTGTGTGTGTTTTTTGTTTTTTTTTTCATTTTGTGTGCTTTTGACCTCATGACCTCATGTTGGTACACTGAACATTTGTGAGCAAAAAGTCTCTCAGATCTTCTTTTGTAACTGTTGTAGCAGGCTTTATAAAGTAAACTAAATTCCTAATAATCAGTGCCAGAGTTCCTAGACATTTGCAATTACATTATTTCAAAATTATATTGTCTGGAAATGCCATGTCTAATTAAAATGTACTAATAACCTTAAATGGATTAATTTTCTGACTCTCCATAATCTATTAATATTAATAAAAATAAGTCAGACTCTATCTTTCTCTGTATACTTCAATTCATTCATATTACTGGACATTAATACTGGAAAATGTTCTCTCAGCTGGCTATATTATATCGAAGAAAATCTCTAAAGTAATTATGCTAATAATGCCATGTTGATAAGCATACAATAAACACCTGCAGAAATAGCTTTGAATAAACTAAATTTATTAATACCTTGATATGTAATTCATTTCCTTTTGCATTTATATTCTTTAGGGTTTACTGAAGATGTTCATTTAGCTAGTGTTTCAGTAAATAATCTGGTGAAACTGACTATAAACTGAGATCTTTAAGATGCTTTTTTTTATATATTAATCAGCCTAGCTCTTCCATTTTTGTACTGTAGCATTTGTAACACCATATTTAGAATCATAGAATCATAGATTACAAGATTTTAAGAGCCATAGGATATCCTCAGTTGGAAGGGACCCACAAGGATCATCAGATTCAACTCCTGAGTCCCCAAAGGACCACCCAAAAAAAAATACGACCCTATGTCTGAGAACATTGTCCAAATGCTCCTTGAACTTTGGGAGGCTCGGTGCTGTGACCACTGCCCTGGGGAGCCTGTCCTTGTGCCCGACCACCCTCTGGGTGCAGAACCTTTCCCTAACACCCAGCCTGACCCTCCACTGTCCCAGCTCCATGCCATTCCCTCAGGTCCTCTTGCTGTCCCCAGAGAGTACTGCTCAGCACCTGCCCCTCCACTCCCCTCGTGAGCGGACATTGCCTGACCTATCCTCCAGTGGTCATACACTTTCTTTTTCCATCTAAACTCTAGAAAAAAATCCCTGCTCAGCCAAGCTGACCTTCTGGTCAGCTTGCTTGACTTCTAGTATATTGGAATTGCCTGTTTCTGTGCTCTTAAGAGATGGTACTTAAAAACTGACTAGCAATGATGAACTCCAATATCTTCAAAAGCAGACCTTACTAACTAATTCCCTGAGCAGCCTGAAATCTGCTCTCCCATATCCAGGTTTAAAATTTTGGTGGCACCTTTCCTCCTATTACCAATGACTTTGAACTTGACTGCTTGATGGTGACTATGGCCAAGACAGCCACCAAACACCACTTCTCCTATGAGACCCCCTCTCTTTACAAGCAACAAATCTAGCAGGGCACCTTATCTAGTCGGCTCCCTTTTTACCTGTACAAGAAATCATCATCAAGGTATCTTAGGAATCTCCAGGACCTGTTTATATCAGCTCTGTGTCACTCCTAATTTATGTCTGGCAAGTTGAAGTCACCCATAAGGACAAGCATGTCTGATCTAGAGGTACCTTTTAGTTACTTAAAAAATAGTTCATCTGTGCTGTCATCCTGGCTGATCTATAGTGAATTCCCACAACCAAATCTGTTTTATTTGACTGTATTTTAATCCTTACCCAGAGGCTCTCAACCTTGTAATCTCCAGCTGTAAACTCTGTACAGCCCAGCTCCTCCACTGCAAACAGCACCACCAACCCACCTTGCCTGCCTTGCCTATCCCTTCTGTGGAGCCTGTAACCATCCACTATAACATGCCAGTCACAGGCCTCTTCCCACCAGGTTTCACTTATGCCAGTGATGTTATAGCTCTGGGACTGAGCCAAAGCTTCTAGCTCCTCTTGCTTTTTCCTCATGCAATGTGCATCAGAGTAGAAACATTTCAAATATGTTTAATTGTACCCAGCACCTCGTGGAGCAGACTGGAGAATCTCACTAGTGTGCGGTCCCTCAGATTTTGGCGTACCATCCCATAACTTATCACTGATGAGCCTGGTTTTATCTCTTTGCACTTCAAATCTAGTTTAAAGATCTATCGACCAGCCCTGCTAGCTTCTCTGCAAAGATCCTTTTCCCTCTCTGAAAAAGGTATATCCTGTTAGGTGCCAGTAGGGCTGGTGTTGTGTAGACCATCCCATCACTAAGAAACCCAAAATCCTTCAGGTGACACCGTCCTCAGAGCTACATATTGATCAGCTGGGTCTGCCTGTTTCTTTCAATATTGTTACTGTTCAATCTGCTACTGGAAGGATAGAAAAAAAAAACACTAACCATGTGCCTGATCCTTTAACCAATTGCCCCAAAGCTCTGTTTGACTGTCCTTGGAATTCTCTTTGAAGAAGAGGCGTCAACTACTCCTCTAGAACACCTGTTCCAGTGTTTAGCCACCAACAATTTAAATATAAGAATGTATGTGTGCATGTATGTTCTCATGTGTGTTTGTAGGTACATGTACATGCATAGTACATGTACATAAATATATGAGTACAACATAAAATACACAAACACGGTTATAGACATACACACATAGAGAGAAATTATAGGTATGTTGAACAGGGTATTGCTTATAACTAGAAACTGAACATGTTTATCCCATAAATAATGCACTTACCTAGTTAAAACTGTGCAGTCTGTGCAACCCAAGAGCACTGTACTTGCTATCTCTGCTCCTGCCTCAGTGCCTGATTCAGCTGGCTGAAAGAGCCAGGACCCCAGAAGGAGATTATGAAAGGACTCTGGAGCACCTACGTAGGGATGTACTCTGCTATGCCAAAAGTAGGCTTGGGCAGCTGAGGACACAGGCTTTCATCAATCCGCAGAGAGCTGACAGTGACCAAGGGGCCAAAAGTGTCATGGGCTGTGTAAGGTGGATCCTGGAAAAAAATGTTCAGCAGACTTTAATTGCTATGATACCTGTAGGTTTGGAAATTCTTCTCAATTATTTTATTTCATTCTACTGTAATATTTAAATGCATATGTAAATTTTGGATTACTTGGTGTGTACACTCCTGCCAGACCAGGGCTCTAGCAGATATGAAACTCTTCTGTTCTCTGGCCCTCTCCTTCCACACATTGGGATAAAATAACTTTGCCTCTTCCATTTCCTTGGATTCTAAACTGCAACGTTCCAAAGGGCTGAAATCACAAAAGACAAAATTGCAAAACAAAAACAGTTTTCTACATGCCTAGCATAACAAGCATTAGTGATAGGAGTTTTTGTTTGGTTTTGTTTTGTTTATGGTTTTGTTTTGGTTTTGTTGTTTTGTTTTTGTTTTATTGTTGTTTGTTTGCTTCTTTCTTTCCTTAAGAAAGCCAGTTAGCATCTCTGGTTAATTGGCCTAGGAGCATTTAGTTCTGGGCAATGAGCTGTTGCCATCTACAGCACCAAGCAGCAATCTAAATGGGCAACACTTATTGTAGCTTGAGAAAGCCTCAGATTTTGCTTCCAGAAGGTAAGCATACTCACAGCACATAATGAAATGTGCTACAAAATCTGAAGATTCAGTAATCCATTCAGTTTCTTTCAACAGTATTTTGCAATGGGGTGTAAACTGTTGTATGCTTTTCAAGAGAAGTCTGTGAACGTTACTTCCTATCTTAATGCTATTTGGACACATACATATTAATGTCAGGCAGTACTGTGTTTTCTTTGGGTCAATTACAAATTAAATTAACTCAGAATCAATACACATGAAACTGAATGGATTCGTAACAGGTATCTCTGGTTTAAAAAGAGAAATCTTTTGAAAACAGTAAAATTTAAAACAACAGAAAAAAAATCGGTCTTGAGAAAAGAAAGGATATTTTTTTTGCTTGTTTCTAAATGGAAGGGGTCTATGAGGGATGAGCTAGAATATAATGCCTGAATTTTATAAATGACCAGTGCTATGGTCAAGAAATTATTCATTTTTTCTTTCTTCTCTTTCTATTTTTTCTCTTTAGGTATAAAGCTATAGTAAGACCGATGGAGATCCAAGCGTCCCATGCACTGATGAAGATCTGTGTGAGAGCTGCTATCATCTGGATTGTCTCCATGCTGCTTGCCATCCCTGAAGCGGTGTTTTCAGATTTGCACCCTTTCCATGACAAAGGGACTAACAAAACCTTCATCAGCTGTGCTCCCTACCCACATTCTGATGGGCTGCATCCAAAAATCCACTCAATGGCATCATTTCTGATCTTTTATATTATTCCTCTATCTGTCATATCAGTATATTATTATTTCATTGCTAAGAATTTGATCCGGAGTGCTTACAACATTCCTGTGGAAGGAAACTTGCACGTGAGAAAACAGGTAGAGACTTGGCTTTCTTCAAAAATCCACACTCCCAATGAAACTAGTAGCTAAGAGGGCTCATAGAGGGAAAATGACATGAGGGCAGACTGCATCTGTTGTGTTAATTTTATTAGACCGTGGGCTAAAAGAAGGGCTCAACATTAAAGACATCTCGTGTTTCTAACTCTGGAGACTCTGACAGGGTGGTTACCACAACAAACACAGCAAGAAACTTAGGTCAGAGCCTGGGAAGGTATTGACTAAGGATGCAGGAGGTGGGGCAGAGATGAGCATGGTGTTGTGAAATCAAAGCTGAGGGCTGGCATGGCAGAAAATCAAAACTGATCCATGTTCCTTTATCAGAGAGAACCTTGGATAAAGTCTTGCTCACAAAGCAGTCCCTCCTCATGCAGAAGGAAATTCTGTCTCTGATTCAGTCCTCAACATGGAGACATGATAATCGGGTGTCATCTGCTGGTTCTGTGCCATGCTGAGAAACCAGTGCAGGAGAGAGACTAGGGGAGTGCAGACAGGAGGATAACAGTGCTGTGCATAGGGTCCCCAAGAAGCAGGACAGGGCAGTACAGTGAGGCCTCCTAACAGATGCACTGAAGTTATACGTCTTGTGGATGGTGTGATCTTTGCAGTGGTGCAATCCAGGCTGAAGTCTCGGGAGAAAAGGAGAGACCTGGCTTCTTTCCCTGAAACTTTTCATTTATTCTCCATCTATCAATGCCTCTTTTTCTACAGTCTGCAGAGGGGAGTGGTGTTGCACAAAAGAGCCTGCCCACTTGTTATGTGCCCTCTAATAGACCAGATTGGTCAATCTTCTTCTGGTCCAATAGGTCATACCCTCAAGTTTCACCTTAAGACTGATTAGATTTATATATGTAGGACATTTACTCTGGACCAATGTAGACTCAACCTCTCCTTTCAACCCTTGAAAGCAGAGAAACCTCTGTTACTATCATTCATGAGTATTCTTTGTTTGTTTGTTTGTTTTTTAAATAAAATTCCCTGAGCTGTGCCACCACAGAACTCACAGCCAGGCTGACTCAACTGGGACATATTGCAATTGAGTCTCATGCTCTGGTTGAAAATGTGTGGTTGAAAACGTGCAGGGGATTTAACCAGGATTTGGCCAAACTAACTCCAGGCTTTCAGCAGGAGACTGTTCACTCTTGGCTGCTGCTTTTGTAAGCCACTAGGGAGAAAAAGTTATATCCAGGGGTAAATCCAAATCCTTCATGTGCAGCTGAGTGTTTCTGGTCACTGCTTAAATTGGGATGCATCTAAGCCTTGGGCTGGTCTAAGCAAGAAAGCAAAAGGAAGATAACTTATTTCTAAACAACTTACTTCCCTTGACAGATCCTCTTCCTTTCAAGTGAGAGGTTCTTCAACCTAAACTAAACTGACACAAGCTGTTCTTCAGCTGAAAAAGTGTCCATATAATTGCACCAAGTTGACATCTCCACCTTAGGTTGACATAACACAATCATCTCTCGTAGCCTTCCGGTACTAAGTTGAAACAACTGGGATGGAAAGCTATGTTTTCCACCCATTAAGTGAGGTGCTGTCCCTGAAATCCTTATTCTTTTTCTCTTCTGAATGTGTATAAATCTGTCTCCCCTGCAGGCCATTTTTTTTGCAGATTCAGTGACTGTTTTGATTAGTGGCAATAAAGTGAGTTGTAAAAGCAGTCCTTTCCCCCTTTGGTTTTGGGGAGAGAACTCTAAAGAAAACAAAAGGCCAACCTAGAGTCTAGCACCATCAGTCCATCATTCCTGTCCTGCTGTGCATTCAGGAGCTATAGGTCTCCATCTGAGATAACTGGTATTGATTTTTTTATTGCGTTGCTTCCTTTCTTTATAGTGCAGATGTGGCCTCAATAGCCCTGTATCAAATTAAGGATACATTTAAAAAGAATATATGGTTTAGCCATGGAGAGCCCTTTCACAAGGGATTTAATTTTCAGACCACTCCCTGGAGACATTATCATCTGGTACATGTCAGTTCTTTCTAAGCTCAATAGCCTGTTTTCAGTTGGTGCCATTAAAGGGGCACCAAATAAAGTCCAAATGTGTGCATCAGGTCTCTCCTGCATACTCCCTCCTGGCAGCTGTCCTGAGCAAAAACCAGCCTGTGTCAGCTGTTCAGTTTCTGATCTAGCTCAAAAGTTTCTGTGTAGCTCAGAAGGTAAGTGAGGATGAGGACGTGGTCGGGAGCATGGCCAGGCACTGATTGCTGCAGCACTGGCAAGGGTAGTGTGGCCAGGGATGGAGAACTTTTCAGGCTGTTCAGGTCATTCTCTGATACAGGGAGCAAGCAGGTGGCAGCATATGCCCTAGAAGTGTCTGGGAAGAGGTGCAGAAATTACCAGACAGCAGAATATTATGATCCCTGAAAAGGCAGTAATGTTATACTTGCTGTGAAGTATAACCCACTGAGCAGAGCATTTCAGCAGATCTTTCTGGGCAACTCCATTCATCCTCGGTTTTTGTGTGACCTCCATCATGGATCTTGTCTTCATTAGGAAGAAATATGTGCTTTTCAGTGACGTTATCTTAGTGTGCAGCATTGGCGGGAAAAAGATAAGGTATGGGTAACCTCAGTTCCCCTCAGTTGAACAATACTTTGGGTTGACTCCAAGCCGGTACATGTAAGTAAAACAAAAGTGTGGCTTGTTTGCATGAAGGTTATACTGCAAGCTAGCTGACATCATAACAGCACCTTCCCCTTGGGTAGATCCAGCTATGCTAAGAGAGGTGGTTGGTCATCCATCTGGTCACCTCCTACAGCCACCTGCTCTTTGTGACCCCAGCTCTTTCAACTGAAGGGTCCACTGTGCTGCTGCCTCGGGGTTTCTGTAGCTACAGAATCTCCTCTCTTGACTTCTCCAGCTCCTTTGGCCTCTGAGTTTGGTCTCCAAGGGCTGTAAGCAGTTGGCAGCACATTTGTGTACATATACCACATGGCCCCAAGGCAGAAAGTCCTGCCTCTGGGCTCTGTGAAATATCCCAGATCCCTACTCCATAATTAATATTAATCTCTATTAATATTATTATTATTTCTATATATTGCATATCATTGTATGTTATATATGGGTAACTAGTGCAGGTGTCACGTGCTAACCCCAAAGGTGCAGCACTGGGAAAATATAGCTAGCTATTGGTCCAAGCTAGGGCTATCTGCTAACCTGCATTTCTCTTTCTTCTTCCAGATCGAATCCCGTAAGCGCTTGGCCAGGACAGTACTGGTCTTTGTTTGCCTCTTTGCCTTCTGCTGGCTCCCCACTCACATCATCTATTTATACCGGTCCTACCATTATTCAGAGGTGGACACCTCAGTGCTGCACTTCATCGCCAGCATCTGTGCTCGGATCCTGGCTTTCACTAACTCTTGTGTTAACCCATTTGCTCTCTACCTGCTCAGCAAGAGCTTTCGGAAACAGTTCAACAACCAGCTGTTCTGTTGCAGAGCTCGCCTCCTCATCCGGTCCCAGAGTATGGCCAGGAGCACCACCCGAATGACCTCCCTCAAGAGCACCAACCACTCCCTGGCCACCTTCAGCCTTATCAATGGCAACCACATCTGCCATGAAGGCTATGTCTAAAAAGTGCAGCTGAGGACCACTGCATGACATACCCAGTGCAGCTGCTTGGTTCTGCTCTGTGGGGATGCTGAGTAGCACACATGCACGCATGCATGAACACGTGTGTGCGAGGAAGTCTGATGAGCTCTGAGAATGAACTCAGAGAAGCTGGAAGCATGCAACATTTCATCCCAGACTGTGCTTGTCTGGAGCAGCAGGTCATTTATCACCTGCCCATAGGAGTTTCCTGGGGTGGGCTGTGTTGCTTCAAGACCCGCTGCTTTTAACAAGAGTGAAGTGAATGTCTTAAGATCAAATCTAGTTTGGCTCTGCCAGTTCTTCATCACTTTCTGCTCAATCCCAAACTCAGACAGACAAATGTCAGCAATGACAAAGACTACACTAGGTCACAAAATTCATCAGGACAGTTGCTTTCAGCAGTTCATGGCATAATATTTTTGACACCAAAATAAATCCATTTAAATAAGGTAAATACTTTTACAAAGGAGTTCAGTGTAGGTCATTTGCAGACTTTTCAAGTATTTATTAATGTTCGGAGTACAGTATTAATTCATGGTATAAAAAATATCAAGAGTTTACTGGGGTATGTTGGTGGCCCCATCTGAAATAAATGAGCATTTTCTTGCACTATGTCAATGTGAAAGCAGTAACGTAAATAAATGTGAGTTGGAATATGTTTACAGTTTTCAAATGTGTGAGCTTTTGCCATGTTATGGAGGAGACAGAAGGGCATTTTCCAAGTATTACTACTTTGCTGTTCCTGTCTTTAAGGTGGGAGATAGTGAATGTGTTTCACCACCTTCGAAGTTTAGTCGGGTCTGGGTAGCGGTAGATATCTAACAGAAAATGAAGAGCAACCACTTTTCATGCAGTAGTGCTTTGTGAAACTCACCAGTTATGCAGTAGAAGCCATCAGCAATGCAAGGTCTGATCTCTGGCCTACAGATTTTTTTCCTTCTATCTTCACAGAAATCTGTGGAGACCAAGTGACAAGGCTGGCTGGCGGCCTGGCAAGGCAGGCCTCCTGTAATATTCACTCCAGAGCAGATCTTGTGCCAGGCACCAGCTGTCCTGGAAACAGGAGCACAGTGTCCTGCAGATAACAAGCTCTCAAAGCGTGTGGGCTATAGGGCAGGCAATGAGGCTGCACACCTGATAAAGCAAGCTGCTACAAATGAGGCCATAAACCAATCCCTGCAGCGGAATATTGAGTTTTCAATGGCCCTCATCCTCTACGAGGATGATCCTGTTTCTTAACATGGCAAAAGAAAAATGAAAGCTAGTAAAACTTTGTGTTAGGCTTGCTGGGTGAATGTAGAAAAGGCATGCAGTGTAATTGCACTCAGCCTGGCACCCATGGGTGCCAGCAATGCTGGCAGGACCTGCTGTCTGCAGGGGCTGCAGGATCAGGGAGCGGTGCCCCCCGGGTGAGGGTCTCCTCACCTGAATAGTTAACCCAGTGGGGTCATTTTCCAACTGAGTTCACTCTCTTGCTTATAGAACTGTATGGCTGAGGCTTTAATTGCAATTCACTGGGCTATCTGAGGCCTCAGTTACTGCCTTTTTCAGCAGGACGGTGCTTTCCCTGAGCTTTAACGTGAAGTTCTTGATGACCAGCCTGGTCTGCCATCATCTCAGAGAGATTTTGTCAAGTTTTGAGCTGTTTACAATATTTCAAAATGATAAGAATGTATCTTGCCTGAGATTTTTTTTTCACTAAATATTTTCTTCAGCCATGTAAATATCTCATGGAAAGCAAGCAGGAATTGCCCATTTCACCCACAGCTGCAGTGACTGTGCTGCCTTGTGTGTCCTGACTGGTAATGAACAACAGATCACTGTTGCACTACAAGAGAATTCAATAATTTCTGAATTCATGTTTCTGAGGGAAAGGGGAAAACACAGCTCTGATGTGAGCAAATTGTAAACATGGGGGAAAAAGCACTGGCTGTAGCTCCCTCAGGGCTGCGCTGAATATGGCTATGCTGTTTTGAGCACAGAAAAATTATGAAGATGCGGCACCATGGAATTAAACAAGTGCTGTGGGTTTCACCCTTTTCTTCTTAACAGAGCTAGTGACCTCCCTGAGGACAGGAAAGAGGGGGTTTTGGCTTTCATTTGGAAAGTGCTTTCCAACAACGCAGCTGCAGGTGTTCGCATGTGTCACAGCCACACCATTGCTTCATTTCCTCACTATTCCTTTTTTTTTTTTTTTTTTTTTTTTCCCATTTTTTTTTAGAGATGATAGGCAAATCTTTAGAGGGAGCTCCATGTAAAATGTAAAACTTCCATTGAAACCTAAAATGCCTGCAACTTCTTTGAGTTTTCAGCAACATAGGGCAAGTCTTTTTAGTGGAAAACTAGAGTATATATTTTCAGTGAAATTCTTTATTTTATTCAAATCCCACCCCGGTCCTAATTTTAATATCTTTAAGAAAAAGTAGTGCTTTTGTGGAAAAAAAAAAAAAAAAAAAAAAAAAAAAAAGGTATTTTGGAATGTATTTCACAAACTTGCACTTGTTTTTTCATACCTTGGAAAGAGCAAAACTGACATTGGAATTATTTCTATTTCATCCCTGTGTTAAAATAATTAAAACACTCGCAGCAGTTGAGATCAGGGAAAAGAGAACCCAAGAAAGTTTTCTGAAATATCCTAGCACGTCACTGCATTAGTTGTAGCTGTAATTAGTTTTCTGCCTCTTGCTACTTGTCTCATTATCTTGGTTTCAAAAACATGATGTACTTTATACTGCTGCAACAGTCCAATTCCTTATCTAGAGCTATTTCGATGTTTGCTGGCACACCTGCAGCACCGATTCTTTGAACCTGGAGCATTGTCTGCAGCATTGCTTGCGCTCAATAAATTTTCAAAGAGCACAAAGATAAAGCCCCTGCCTGGCAAGCGACTGCAGAGACATGCACTCAGATGCTGCCTGCTCCTTGGAAATGCTCTGGTTTAGGATAAGGAAAACCCTGGGGACCGTGTTGGTTGGGAAATGCTGCATTACAAGGCTCTGAATACCAGTTTTCCCAAAATTCTGCAGGATGTGGGTGGGGGACAAGTGGCCCCTGGGTCAGGCTGCTGCATGTCACACAGTGGGGAGTG
Source organism: Nettapus auritus (assembly GCA_011076525.1). Taxonomy (NCBI): domain Eukaryota; kingdom Metazoa; phylum Chordata; class Aves; order Anseriformes; family Anatidae; genus Nettapus; species Nettapus auritus. The sequence continues at coordinate 126,263,521 of CM021765.1, read as the reverse complement.
CTACTTTCTACTATGAGGATGCAGTGCTTTCATCCTGGGTCAAAAGTGCTGCAGGGTTATTAAATATGTGTAGCTGCCATTAGATGAATCAGTGTGAAATATGAAACTAATGTTTAACAGGGACATCTTGAGTTCTGTCCCTGCTTTCTCAGGGCAAATTAAATAGGGCAAAAGGACAAAACATTGTTCTTCATTAGGAAATTGAATTTTCTGAAATTCTTGAATTCCCTTTGCTCCCACTGAAGGTAGTGGGAGATGAAAGCACTGAATAAATCACAGCTTTCAGCTGTTCCTGCTTTAGGATTATTAAGCACTGTTTTGGTTAAAAATGTTTTCTCGTCAGTTTTGAAAATCACTGCAAAGAATCAAAGAGATTAGAATCAAAGAATGAAAAAGAACAGAAATTTTCTAAGACTGACACCAAGTACAGGTTTCAGAGCCCTTCAGCTCTGCCTACAAAAGGGTATTTGTATCACACTGTTTCCACATATTGCCTTTTAGGAAATTTTTAAGTATGAAAAATCAAATGCGTGTGAATCTGCTGCATGGCAACAATTGTTGTAAGCAAGAAAAATGATGGAAGAGTTGTATTATTGAACACAAATATTCATTTCAGGTTGAAAAAAACACCGAATGTTGTATAAGGTAATGAATATTCCTTTGTGTTAAACAAACAAAAAATAACTTGAAAATCCTCTATTTACCTAACAAGAAAACATATGTGTGATCCTGCTTCCCCTAATTAGTTTGATTTATATGGATTGAATATTTTAGTTACAAAACAGAAAGACTGCATTTTTATGCATGGTTTGGCAGAAATAATATACCTTCTTACTCATTTTTCTGACAAAATACATTTTTTTTTTTTCTTACAGTAGAAAACCCTCTGTGTGTATTCAGTTGGGGAACAAAAACAGTCTTTCAGCCTTCTTTAAAGGCGAGAAGTTCAGTGCAGCTTATCTGAGCAGTAAGCAATCCCCTGAATGTTAACTGTGCAGCTCATTGTTAGTGCTAGGCACCACAATGATAAGAGGGCAGCCTACCCTCTCCATCCTGGGAAATCACAGCAGCTGATGGGCCTGTATCATTCTTCAATAAATCGGTAGATATCTCTTATATCACCATATCTCCATTTCCAAGAGAAAGAAGGCAGGAGGCAAAGGAATATTTAGATGACTTTATTCAAACCTGAAAGCTTTCTGCACATTTACTGAAATATTTGTGCTATCTTTAGCCCCCCCCTTTTTTTTTTTCTCAATGACAGCAGGTTTATAGACGCTGCTATCTTTTAAATGCATGCATGTGAAGAAACAGCTGATTTGGGCCATCTGTAAATTGATGTTTATTTAGGATCACAAAATATGCTGTTGGGTTGTAAAATGCATTTTAGCTTGGGTAGCTACAGACACAAGAGAGTTCAGCCAGCCTGCAGGCAGCTCTCTGCAGCAGATGGTGAGCTGGATGAGCTGTTCTTGCAGCAGCCCTCCCTTGTACACAGCATTTCTTGCACAAGGGCTCTACAGCTCACATGCATGGATCTGGCCAGATTGTTGCCCCAAAGCCAGGAGCCCTGCACCAGCTGGGTGCCCCATATCTCTTCTGGGAAGACCTTCTTGTTCCCCAGCCCCTTTCTCTTCCCAAATGAGCAGGCAGTGTTTCACCCCTCCTCATCCTGCCTGTAAGCAGCTAAACGGGAGGAGCACGGGGCTGCGGGCACAGCATCCTGCAGAACCACAGAAAAGAGAAGTTCATCTCCAAATCACACTTCAGGAACCACGAGTTCTGTTGGCTTGGGTCAATAACTCCAATAACTTACTCCTTCTCTGTAACAGTTTCCCTAGAAAACCTGAACTGTATTTGTAAGGGTCACCTTGAAAGGCTCAGCACCTTGAAAGCAGTGGATTTGATATGGATTCACACTTAACCAAGTATCCTCATGCAGGTATGGTATCCATGTAAGTCATGCCACTGAGGGGGCAAAAGCGTCCCCTTTGTAAAGAGCCTCTACCTTGGGATGTCCATCTCTGCTGGCTGGCTGGCTGATATTTATGTCCCTACCTTGCACTTCATCATAATCCATCACCACAATTGTAAAATCTGTTAAGAATAGAGACTAAATACCACCACACTTTCTGCTAAGATTATCAATGAAGACTACGTCTAATTTTATACTAAAATCACATCCAAATCTCATTTTAAAAGTGCCTAATTGCTTGTTTCTGGAAATAGCTAGTTCAGACAATTTCTGTGATTAGTTTGATTATTTCGCCATAAGTAGATATGAATTAAAGAGAACCGATCATGGAATTCTTTTGAAATAAAGGATTTAATCTGTTTTAATGTAAATTAATTACACTTCATGGTAAAATGCCTGCCTTATGCTGAACATCCTTTAGTAAGTGCTACTGCGTGTTTTCAAGAAAAGTCAGTCCCTTACGTCCTTCCAATACGATGCTTTGAAACAGATGAACCTGGGCTTTGTGCCAGCACTTGTAGCTCCAGAGTCAGACAGTGTATTGTTGCTGTTCACACCACCATTCCTCTTTTTAGTGGGAGGTGAACACCAGTCCCTGCACTGTGAGGCAGAGAGCAATGATTAAAGCACCTACCTGCTGGACAGGACGTCTTATCCAAAGGGTCCTAAGCATTTGGGGGGGCGGGAAATGGAAAAAGGAAGAAGAAGGAAAAAAAACAACAAAAATGAAAAAAAAAAAAAAAAAAAAAAAAAAAAAAAAAAAAGATAAAAAG
>CM021765.1:126237159-126255485 GCA_011076525.1 Nettapus auritus | reverse complement strand
TTACAGGGTAGATAAAATGCATATATCAGGAAAATTATGTTTCTGTGCTTTCAGAATAACAGTTATTTTAAGATCCGTCTTGCCAGATATCAGAGAAGGCTTGGCTTTCTACCAAGATGAAAATAAAAAGCTAATGTCAATGTTTCTAATGTTCATGTTTCTAAATTATGAGCTGTAGGAAACCTTGACAATTCCTTATAAAGTAGTCTTTTTGATTAAGCATGTGCCAGTCTTGCCAGTCAGTCTAAGCTACAGTGCTGGTGTTCATCTTCTCCCTGTGCACAGCAGTGATTATGAGCTGGACACACCACAGAGCACAGCGTCATCTCTATCTCACTTTTGGGATGGATTGTATGTCAGCTTCAAGGATACCATGCAAATCCATTACACTCTTCTTACAGAAAGATACAGGGAGTCAGATATTGTCTTGAATTGAATATAGACTTCAGCACCTTCCAAAGGGAAGTAACATGATGCCTCTCAAATCCTGAAATGGGGCCTTCTCCTAGGTGAGTCTGTATGGCCCTTGTCTACCAATAGTTGCTCTCACACTTGCCTGGCAGTGTTTGAGGTGCAGAGACACAGCATTCCACATCTGCAGATCTCTTTGCATTTAGCTCCCTCAGATCCCTTTACTTTCCAAAGTTCTCCCTGCAGGGTCCTGTCAGGACACTATTCCACAAAAGGTAAAAAGCTGAAGGGAAAGCTAGTCAGGGTGGTGTGGATTTAGAGAGGTTAAAAAGAAAAGGTTCACAGAATCACAGAATCACAGGATCACAGCATGGCTGAGGCTGGCAGGGACCTCTAGGCTCACCTGCTCCAAGCCCTGCCCAAGCAGGGACACCCAGAGGAGGCTGCCCAGGCCCAGGCCCATGTGGCTCTTGGAGATCTCCAAGGAAGAGACCCCACAGCCTCTCTGGGCAGCCTGTGCCAGGGCTCCATCACCCACACAGCACAAAAGTGCTGCCTGGTGCTCAGAGGGAGCCTCCTGTGCTCCAGTTTGTGCCCAGTGCCTCTTGTCCTGGCACTTGCACCTAACCACGGAGACAGAGGAGGTATATGCTCTACTCTGTTAGAGCTCTGAAAACTCACAGTCCAAGTTACCTTCCAGTAGATTGCTTGCATGAAAAGAAAACAGTAAATACCAGTCACACAGAGATTTCAAGGGCACTTTTCAATGGGGATATGTTTGCATTTAAGATTTATAGTACCCTGCATAAAAACATGACTTACTGCTTATGCCATGGAAATTTCAGTTCCCATCATAACCCAATCTTCAAACCTTGTTAAGGGATGCTTTATTATACTCCTTCAAGTGGACCACAATGCTTGAAATTCCCATGAGATTAATTAAACCACACTTTGAAGGTACACTTCTAACACACTTTGTGAGAGCCCAAGATGAGAAATAAATTTAATTATGACACCTGCTCTGGTACTACCTTCCAAAATGCCAAGCCTTTCAGGGTGACTCATCACTCAAGTGCCATGAGTGAAACATTGTCATATATTCCACATCTGTCCTTCATGCCTTTCCAGAATATTTACTGAATCTATCTAAGCACAATTTCTGTTAATACTTCTTTTTTATTTTAGATTTTCTTAATATTTTGGATTTCTCAGCAGTTGTGCAAACTTCTGCATTGCTTGAAATATTAGTTTAGTGTTATATATATATATATATATATAAATAATCTGTGCTTTAATAGTGAACTATTATTATTAGCAGGATATGAGGATATAATCCAGTATAATATTCAGGAAACTAGGACATGAGAAATAGCAGTGAACAGAATCCTCATATAACTGTGAGAGAAATATTTAGGGTATTTATTGCTTGTTATCATGGTTATTTGCTGTAGTGATATGTCTGAAGGTGCTGGAAAGAAGTGAGAGAAAAATCTATTCTGCTGTGGTTTTGCCTGCCAACTCCTGCTGTCATTCAAAGTGACCCACAGCAGATGGAAGGGTAGGCTCAACTTCCCACTATTGTGATGTGCTGCCAAGCAAGAAACACGTATTACTTCTGTCCCCCTAGTGGATGTTTGTATTTGTGGAATGAGAGGACTTTTCAAATGGTCAAAGATGATGAGGCAGAGCTTAATTCTTTTATATGTGTCAGATATACGAGAACAGACACTCTAAAAAGCTCTCTAGGGCTCTCGATCTGGGAGGTACAATTTCTTTTACCCAAAAGCTAGAGGGAAGAATAAAAACTTTTTTTCATTATTTTTATTTTTATTTATTTTGCGTTTTATATTTTAGACAGCATCCCTTGTACAGTTTATGAATCATTTGGTATTACCTCTCTGTCTTGGAAATGTTTCCCAGAAAAAAATAAAAATAAAAATAGCCATCTGGCAATGTGTGACCCCAGTTTCTATAGCTGTGCACACCCCACTCATGCCCTGCTCCAGCTCTCCCTCAGGTCAGCAGTACTCATAGCCCTCTTCAAAGGGAAGTGGTTGTGACAACTGGATCCAAAGGCTTTTAGAATAGAACTGAATATTTTAGTTGTAAGGGACCACCAAAGACCATCTAGTCCAGCTGCCCGAGCACTTCAGGGCTATCCAGCAGTTAAGGCACATCACTGAGGTCATTGTCCAAATGCCCCTTGAGCACTGACAGGCACGGGGCAACACCCAGCTCCCCAGGAAGCCTGTTGCAGTGTGTGACCACCCTCACGGCAAAGAAACATTTCCTAATGCCCAGCCTGAACTCCCCGGCACAGCTCTGTGCCATGCCTGTGCCCTGCCATCAGGTCCCAGGAGCGGATACCAGTGCCTCCCCTTACAATTCCCCTCCTCAGGAGGCCGCGGAGAGCAGCGAGGTCACCTCTGGGCCTCCCTCTCCTCCAGGCTGAGCAGGCCAAGTGTCCTCAGCCTCCCTTCACAGCACATGCCTTCCAGCCCTGCCGCCAGGTGTGCTGTCCTCCTCTGGGTGCTTTCAAAGACCTCAGCAGCTTTTTTGTGCTGTGGAGCCTAGAACTGCACATAGTACTAAGGGTGAGGCCTCACCAACACTGAATGCAGCAGGAGAACCACCTCTTTTGACCGGCTGGCTGTACTATGTTTAATGCACCCCAAAATGTGGTTTGCCCTCTGTCTGCCAGGGCACACTGCTGGCTGGTGCTGAGCCTGCTGCCGACCAGCACCCCCAGGGCCTTTTCTTCAGAGCTGCTCCCCAGCCACCTGGCTCCCAGCCTATGCCTGTGTCTGGCATTGTTCTGTCTCAGGGCACAACGTGGCATTTCCCTTTGTTAAACTTCATGCCTTTGTTGATTGACCAACTTACCAATGTATATAAATCCCTCAGCAAAGAGAGATTTTGCAGTAATGAAAAAAAAAAAGGGGGGGGGGGGGGGTTGTGGATCTTGGTGACCCATAGTTATAGTTCATGCTCTGATTCCTTGCAAAGTCTAGTAATAGGTTTTGTAACCTCACATAGTGATGTGCAGTGAGTAGTGTTCTCAGAGCTAAGTCAGACTTTCATTAAAATTTCATTATTCTGGTTCACCAGGTCAAAAGACTCAGGAAAAGAGATGTTTATGGAGCAGTGACAGAAAGCAGTGAATGGGCAGGAAATGAAAAGGGCTTCTTCCCTGCAGCAGTTCCCACAGCACTGACTCACGAGGACACAGCTGAGAAGGGACTGAAATTGTTCTGATGTCTCTGTTACCAGGGAGAGGTATGGATTCTCCACTGCAGCACCTCATCTAGGAAACACACCCAGAGCCCTCAGGACTGTGTGGTCAAAGGGAACAAATTATGACAAGAAGTCTAACACACTGTCATGACCACTCATAGACATGATCGACATGTGTCTGCTGCTCCTCTTTCCTGCCTTGGGTATTTTGCTGCTTCTTTCTCCTTCTACAGCCCTGGTTACAAGAACATGCTGCCAATCTGAATGTATTAAGCTTTTGGTGATATTTATGCAACCTGTACTGGTGTTGTACATACTTTATTGTATGTAACTGGTGTTACTTCATTTGTGCACATTTTAAAGGTATATAAAGCTTTTATGCTACATTTTGGTTGCCTGATTATTCCAGCAGTTTATAGATGTTCTTTGACCCAAATATATTAGAGATGGACAAAGATGGTGAGGCAGAGCTTAATTCATTTCCTGTATCTGTGTCAGATGAACAAGAACGGACACTGTAAAAAGCTCTCTAGTGCTCTCTTGACCTGGAAGATGCAATTTCTTTCACCAAAAAGCTAGAATGAAAAGTCTTTTTTTTTTTTTAACTTTTTATATTTTTGTCATCCCTCTGTATGGTTTATGAATCATTCGATATTATGTCTCTGCCTTGGATATTTTTCCCAGCTAAAAACCACCCAGCTGGCAATGTGTGACACCAGTCTCTGTAGCTGTGCACACCCCATTCATAAAAGTGCATGAAGACTGGAGACAGTGCTTTGCATGCTGTTGACTGCAGGTGAGAGAAGGGAAGACAGCAAACCTGTCTACACTGGGCACAGGACCTCATAGTCTTAAATAAGCTGCAAACTGTGAAGAAGCAGTGGAGATGGAGCATGGGGGTGTTTCAAGGGGTAAAGTCCTATGGGAGGATTTTGCTGGCTGCAGGTAATGGTTTGGCTCAGTGACAGTGTTTAAGAGTAGTAAATGAAGCTTCCTCACTTTCATTTTGCCTGTGTAGCATTTACTCCCTTCTCTCTAAGTAGGCAAAAACACCAAATAAATTACTTTAGCTACTTTTTAATTTCCCTACTACTCAATAGAACACACAGGTTTCAATTATCACAGCATTGCTGGGGCAGTCCCACACATCTGGGGCAAACATGCAGTAGATATTGTTTGATCATGCAGTAATCATGTTAAGTGTCACATTAACTATTATTAAAGATTTTCAGCTGCTGTCACAGTCACTGGCTCAACTAAGAAGTATAGAAAGCAGGATGAACTTCCAAGACATGTGTTAAGGGGTCTAAGTAGCTCCTCCTTTATCACAGGCATGAATCAGTGCATTGCTTCCAGGCATGGCTACATAGAGCTTTTGCCAGACCTCTTCCTGAAATGCTCTTTTGTTTCTAGCAGTAAATATCACTTTGTGATTTACTTCTTAGATAGTTTCACTCAGTGTAGGGTTTCTGTTCAATCCACACTTCAATCCATTCTATTTTACAACACCATCCTACTCCTCTCCTGGAAGAGAGAGAGAGATGGTTGTGTGTTGAGAAATATAGCCTGTCTCACAGCTCCAAACACAGTGAATACCAGTCCTCTTCTCTGAATCCCTTTGGGACCCTCACATCAGCTTTGGTTTGTCAGGGAAGAAGGCTCCATCCCATATGAGTGCCTTCAGCAGATTTCTTATCCCAAGAACACACGACAAATTAGCTGTGCTGCCTTCCTTCTTTTGCCCTCCAAGCTTAATACCTTCAGTTTAATACCTTCCTTCTTGACATGAGGCCGAGTATATCTCCTCTGTGGTAAGCAGATGGAGCATACTCCATCTTCTGAGTAATGTAAGTGCTGAATATTAAGAGTTTGGTGGGTAATTAATGATGATATATGATAAGAATTCCCAAAGTTTCACAGAGGGAATTAGAAGAAGCACAGGATTGACGCAGTGTGATGCCAATGACAGGTCTCCGTCAGTAGTGTGCAGACTCCGGAGGCCACATAGTGGTCCTCACTTTCTCCAGTGCCCTCTGTTCTCTTTGTGTCTCCAGAAGGCACCAGCATCCTGCTGTGTTAGGTCCTGGCTGCCCCAATGCGTGCCCAGACACCATACTAGCGGGAGAGCAGTGATGAGGATGGGGTACAGATCATGCTGCATCTCATAGCCAGATTCCTGGATCTGATGAAGATTTTTCCTGCACCATCTTTTGATGGGTGTGGATAATCCTGCAAGCATGGATGTTTATAAGAATGCAGTCATTCCTGATCTGATGGTAACAGAGAAGGAATGAAACCATGAATATCCTCCTCCTCCAGCCCCTCCAAGGAGAGTGAAAAATGGTTGCTCTTGTGGCTAGGAGCTCCCACTGAGTGCATCCTCTTCTCTGCATTGTGAGGGTCTCTGAGGCCTAATGAAGGATGTCACTTCTTGACAATGCCACTGGGGCCATATACTGCTGTGGCGTCATGTCTGGGAAAAAATGTAATTGCTGAGGTCTGGACCCAAATGTTGGTGAAAAGAAAGGAACAGCATATGTGAAAGTCTCAAAGCAGATTATAACTGAGATATGGTTGATAGTACACCAGGTCCCTTGATTAAACATAAAGTTACTGTGCACAATGTAAGAAGCTTGGGAAAGGGAAAAAACTTGTGACTACTAATTAGCTGTAAAAAAAGGCCATCAACAGGTTCTTTCTGAAAAGTTGTTTATTATGCATCCTTTTTCTGTATTTAGAAGAAAGGACTGACTTGCATCCCGGGCAGTGATGGGGATGGAGAAATTCTCATCTGTGCTATAGCTGAGCTAATGGAGCAAACAAAAGACACGATGATTTTGCAATGCTCTTTTGAAACACACTATGGGAAGGCACGACTTAGAGACTTCTCATTCTGTGATAATTACAAGTGGAGAGTATAGGATGAATAGGAAAAGAAATTGTCTAAGGATCAGAGGATGAGAAAGCCTAAGGATGATATGGCATGAAAGACCAGAAGTTCCCCATTGAGTGGTAAACAAGATCTTGCTTTGATACAGGGCAGAACAGATTATTATTCAAAAATAGCAGCTATGCAGTAGTCATTAAAGTAAAAGGCATTTAGAACATTAAAAACATTCACTGTAAAAACTAAAAAATAAAATAAATTATAATCACATGGAAAAGAAGAGAGACCATCTACTGCTTACTTATTAGGAATTTTCCTCGTGTATATTTTAAATCATTAAGTTAATAGATAGCCTTTGCACTTTGTAGCTCTTTGAAAGTATCCAGGCTAGAACTCGTGTTATCCTACATGTTCATGAGTCTTATGGAAAAATTAGGTAATTAAATTTGTTGATGATGCTCTATTATTTCAGGCAATAAAATAGAATTCAACTGTGAAGAGTTGCAGATGGCTCACAATACTGAGTGACTGGGCAAAAAAATGGCAGACGAGATGCTGATAAATATTGCACATGGGTAAAACTGTTCTTAACCATGTATAACAGTGATGGGCTCTAAATGAGCTATCAGCATGCAGAAAAAGCAATGCTTGAGTTACTGTTGACAGTTCCATTAAAATCTCAATGCTATGTTCAGGGTCCATCAAAAAGGTAAATAAAACATTAGGAATTCTGAAGAAAGGAACAGAGAACAAGCAGAATAATAATCCTCTGCCAATCCTTTTACCAGCTCATAAAGTACGTTTGTGTTGTGAATATTATGTGCTGTCCTGACTCTTTCATCCTCCAAAGGGATAGAAGTAGAAAATACACAAAGAAAGGCAAAAGCAATCGAAGATATGGAATAACTTTTACATGAGGAAAGGTTAAAGAGCTCAAAATGTTTTCATTGCTGAGAAAAGGCTAAGAGAGGATCTGGTTTGTACAGTATGAATGATGTGTAGAAGCAAATAGGAACACACATTCACTATTTCTTACAACAAAATATTTGAAGGTCCACTGATGAAATTCTCAGGTAGTGTGATAAAAACTTTAAAGATGGGGGTGTGGGGTGAGGGATGTAAAGTGAATAATTAACTCTGGATTGGTCACCACAGGATCTTATGTCTGCCTGAGGTTTAGATTGATTCAGAAACTGATTAGATGAGTTTGTGAGGGGAAGACCTATCCAAGACTACTAAGCAGGCTTTATTTTATCTCTGTCTCAGGAAATATTTCTTCATATGTTCACTATTTTTATAACATTTCCCTAAACCTCTTTTACCAGACCCAGTCAAGGACAGGATACAGAATTAGATGGGACTTTGTTAAACAGAATGTGGTCTCAATGGTGTTCATTTTGAAAAAGCGTGGGGTTTTTTGTTTGTTTGTTTGTTAGTTTGTTTGTTTGTTTTAAATCAGCATACAGGGCTTCCTTCTTTTTTTGAAGCCACTGTGGTCAAATCCTCCCAGCATGTCCTGTTGCTTTTCTCCACTGAGCTCCCAGGATGACAGTCTCTTGTGGGACACTCTGGGACTAGCTTCTCCATGGCATCCAAGGGAACAGAGAAGAAAAGCTGGGTCTATCCTAAGAAAATCATGAGCTGGCTACTTCTCAGGGACTGTATGTCTCTCTGTGGAACAAAGTCAAATCTAGACCCAAGTACCTTTCCTGAGCAACGCAAGAAGAAAGATCTGAGTGCTACACAAGGTATCCTAAGGGAGCCAACAGAATGATTGCGTCGTTCAGATTAAAAACATTCTCACTCACAAGAAAGGAGGACAAGAGGCAGACCAATACATGTGCACCTCAAAAAAACAGCATTTCCATGTCACATCATTATTTGAAAGCTACTTAGGACACTTGATGGGGTAGATTCCTCACAGGTTACCCTTGCTGAGCTTTCTGAAAGCAAATACTTCATGGAGAACCAGTCTTTCCTCACCAGGACTGTGAAAAAAAAAAAAAAAAAAAATCAAGGGGAGCCCCACAGCCTACAGTATCCACTCCCCTGGGATGATGTTGTGCCTTACAAAAAGCCAGAGGGATGTCTCTTCTCCCATGTTAGACTCCAAATGAATTTGGAGCTGTCTTTTGAACTACTGGCTCAATTTGACCAGTGATCACAGACAGTAGTTCTCTTTCATATGGGGATGCCAGGCATTTTGGATTGGGATGAAGGTCATAAAATCATAGGCCTTGTCTATTTTTATAACTCAAACAACACTACAGAGTATTTCTGTGCAGTACTTGTTAGACCAGTCCTTGGTTCAACTTAACTTGGGCTAGTTAGCACTCTCCTGGAGAACTGCAGGGCATACCTGATGAGTCAGCGCAGGCCAACAAACTGTCTGCCAATGGCCAGTTTTACAGGCTAAAGGAGTTCAACTGTATGGACACACTCTCATTCATCTTTTGACACTCCTCAGTTGGCCTCTGTTTTCCTTGACCCACAGCGCCCAAAACTGGACAAGGTATTCTTTCTGAGGACTTACTGATACATTAGCGTTTTGCCAACTCCAACAGTACATGTTATATTCTGCTGGCAATACACTGCAATCCCACATATTCTTTTCTGAAGAGCAACCCAACTAGCTAATACCTATGCAATTGAAAAATCTTTTCTTTGGGCATTCCCTTGCAGTTGTCCTTGCTGATTTTTTTCATGCCTTTTCTTTAATTTGTCAAGACAACTTTGAAACATAAACCTGTTTCTCAACCCTGCCTTGGGTCATCTTTAAATCATAAAATCACAGTTTAGTTTGGGTTGGAAGGGACCATAAAGATTACCAAGTTCCAACCCCCTGCCATGGGCAGGGACACCTCCCACTACACCAGGTTGCCCAGAGCTCCATCCAACCTGGCCTTGAACACTTCCAGGGATGGGGCATCCACAGCTTCTCTGGGTAACCTGTTCCAGTGCCTCGTCACCTTCTTAGTAAATAATTTCTTCTGAATATCTAATCTAAATCTCCCTTTTTTAGTTTAAAGCCATTACTCCTTGTCCCATCCCTACACTCCCAGACAAAGTGTCCCTCTCCAGCTTTCTTGTAGGCCCCCTTTAGGTACTGGATGACTGCTATAAGGTTCGCCTGGAACCTTCTCTTCTCCATGCTGAAAAAAAAAAAAAAAACAATTCCCTCATTCTGTCTTCATAGGAAAGGTGTTCCCGTCCTTCAGTCATCCTCATGGCCCTCCTCTGGACTTGCTCTAATAGCTCCACATCCTTCATATATTGGGAGCCCCAGAGCTGAAAGCAGTACTCCAGTTGGGGTCTCACAAGAATACAGGGGGAGGAGAATCACCTCCCTTGACTTGTTGGTCATGCTTCTTTTGATGTACATTGCAAGCACACGTTGCCAGTTCATGATGAGTTTCTCATCAACCAACACTCCCAAATCCTTCTCCTTAGATCTGCTCTCAATCTATTTTCCACAGAGCTTGTGTCCTGGTTTCAGTTAGGACAGAGTTAATTTTCCTCCTCGTAGCTGGTCCCCAGGTCTGGTCCCCAGATCTGGTCCATCTTAGTAAACTCTCTTTATCTCAACTCACAGGCTTCACTTTCCTGTTTTTCTCCCCCATCCCAGAGAGGGGGGGGGGAGAGGATGAGCAAATGGCCATTTGGTGTTTAGCTGCTGGCTGGGTGCTTGGGATTGCCCTGACTCAGGTGCAGAACCTTGCATTTGGTGCTGTTAAACTTCAGGAGGTTCTCACATACCCACCTCTCATGACAGTCCAGGTCCCTCTGGATGACATCCCTTCCATTCAGCATATCTGTCACACCACACAGCTTGGTATTGTCTGCAAACTTGCAGAGGGTGCACTCACTCCCACTGTCCATATCACCAACAAAGATGTTAAACAGCACCAGCGGCAACCCCAGCTCCTGAGAAACATAACTCATCAGTGACCTCCACTTGGACACTGAGCAACTCTTTGAGTGCAATCATCCAGACAATAAATTATGAGCAGCTTCACTGATGCAAACACTGAGCTGAATCAGAGCAGAAGGAACTCTGTAAGACCCCTTGCTACCTTTTTATATTTTGCCAATGAGCTAATTCTTAATATAGATACAGACCTTGTTTTGTATACACTGTCCAGTAATTTCATCCAGATTGTATTTCTTTTGCTGGTTTATAAGAATATCATGTAAGATAAATCAAAAGAGTTCCTAATGTGAAGTTCTATGGATTAGTTCCACATCTCCTTTTATACCACAGAGGAAAATTAGATTATTTTTATACAATTTGTTCTTTATGAAATCCTACATTCTGCTTCTCAACTATTTTTTATCTCACAGGTACATTCTAAATACTTCATTATTTGATCTGAATTATTTATTAGAACTCGGGTTAAGCTCAGTGATATGCAGTTCTCCATATCCTCTTCTTTTCACAGGGAGAGACACTTCCATTGACCTACAAAAATGAGAAGGCTCTTTCTTTAAGAGGTGGAGGGAAGTAAAATGATAGTTATGGTGAGCATATGCTAGGACAAATGACCAGGTCTAGTGTAAGTGATGAGAACACTCACCGTTCATGGCAGGCTGAAGAGATGCCTCATGGTGGCCTGCAGCTCCCTCATGAGGGGAGCAGAGGGTCAGGCGCTGAGCTCTGTTCTCTGGGGACAGCGACAGGACCCAAGGAACTGCATGGAGCTGGGACAGGGGACGTTGAGGCTGGGGGTTAGGGAAAGGTTTTGCACCCAGAGGGTGGTCGGGCACTGGAACAGGCTTCCCAGGGACGTGGTCAAGGCACTGGGCCTCCCACAGTTTAAGGAGTGTTTGGGTAATGCACTCAGACACATGGTCTCATTTTGGGGTGGTGCTGTGTCGAGCCAGGAGTTGGATTCAATGATCCTTTCCAATTCGGGATATTCTTCAATTGTATAGATGTCTTATCAGAAGAAATTTTTACTTAAAAGGTGGAAGAGCCAAGAGGTCCAGGAATGCCCAGAGCCCTTGCTTTGAAATTAAGCAGACCAACAGAGTTCTTGAATGTTACACAGTTCGTGAACTGTGTAACATATATGTTTGACTGAAAGTAGGGTCTCTTCCCAGAAATTCTGCTGTAATAGTACTTCTAAATAAATGAGTCAAAATAAATATATAGAAATAAATATTATTAATTAATTATTCAATTGTGGAATTTTCTTTACAACTTTCTAATAGAATCAATTCAGAATTTTATCAATTCCATTGCCTGTACTTCATCTGAAAAATAAATAAATAAATAAATAAATAAATTTATTCTTCCACCTATCTTGCCTACTTTCGGTGAAGAATTTTTTACATTATTGTTAAGCAATTTTTCAACATTCCTAAGTTCATATCAATGGGATTGGGACAACAAAGGACAGCACTTGTGCAGAACAAACTGCCTAATGATGGATGGGACCATTCATGGAACATTTTTTCATAGCCCAGACTGACATAAATTGCAGGTAAAATACCAGAAAAGCTAAGGATTTGATTTGAAGTAAGGATTCGATTTAAAAATAATAATAATAATAATAAAATTATTGAAATAGTGTTGCTTAGCACAATTTTCTGGATAACAAAAATCTTGTCAAGCAAATATGATTTCATTCTTCAGTAAGGTGACATTTAATGATTAAATGTAAGTGCGCTGACATAATAGGCTTACAGCATGTAAAGGAATTTGATTTAGTAACCCATGACACTCTGATTAAAAACATAGAATTATAGGAAAGAAAAAAGCATAGGCTGAAGAGAAAAATCATTATCTCTTTGACAGATTTCAAGTATCTTCCAACAGGGAAATCACTGAAGAAGGATTTATCTTCATTGTAGATCTTCCCCATTACTCAGCAATCTCATCAGTGATCTGCAAGTAGATACACAGTCACTTCTGATAGATCACAATCACGACAGAAGTTAGTCAGGCAATCAACAAACACTAAAGACTATAGAAACATAACATGTTGGATTATTCAGTAAATTCCACGCTGAAGAAAGTCCATTAGGTTGTAGGAAAGAGGAGAGACAGGCATTCCTCTCAAAGAGAGGTCTGCACATGGAACACAGGGTGTCTGATTGATGTGCTTTCAGAGGAGAATCAAACAATACAATTTTTATGGAAAATATGTTGGCAAAAAGGGTGAATAAAATTAGTTGTCCTGCACAATGAACTGGGAGAGACCAACATTCAGGTGTTCCTTAGTATCATTAAATTGGTACTTACCAATTAGTAACAGAAATTAAAATGAGAAGAACAGGGCTGGAAGGTGGCAGTGAAAGTATATTTTCAGTTGCTCTGAAGCATCTGAAAAAAGTATTCTTCAGCTTCAGGTCAATACCAACACCAGGAAAGTGCACTTGGACTGCTGCTGATGCTGAGCTACCTAGGTACCAAACGACCTGTAAAGCACATATATACTCTTTAAGGTGAAGCTCTCTTGTATGTGTGAATTTTATGTGTAAGCGTTCTACTATCTCCACAAAGGAAAAGGTGTGATGGCACAGACTTCTGCTTGAAACAAAGAAAGACTAGATGTCCATGCTTCATTTTTATATATTGTTACAACTAATCCAAATTAGTCATGAAAAAATAAGTCTAATGAAAAGGCATGATGTATTGCATGGACTGAATTCAGACAGTATCTTAACTTTTCTTGACATTTTTTCCTTGTAAATGCTTGCAATCTAGCAAGTGTTAGGCTACATGTCACTAGTGTTTGTCTTCTGAATTTAAATGTGATTTGCTGAAGTGTTTTGTAAGGTTCAGGCATAATAAAGATCTATGAAATTTCATAGACCAGCTAAAGAGAACTCATGTTGAGACCTTATCTTACACTGGGACTTCATTTTATTTGTTAGTGCTACAGATGTAATGGGCTCATGCTATATGGGGAGAAAGCAAGGCTCTAAATAGGAGCAGTAAACATTTATGAAATGACCAGAAAAGTGTAACACTGATTTATTATTTTATTGTTGTGATTGTACTTTTTAAATCTGTGTCTGATTACTAATTCATTCATTGTCCTTGTCTTCATAATAGTTATCATTAATGATTTTGGATGACAGAGGAAGTGCTCTTGGCAGCGGTGACAATGTGAAGGCGCTTGTCATCCAGGTGTCATTAATGGCCTGACACTGCAAGCAGTGAGCAACTACAATGCTTGCTGACTTCAGTGTAAGGCTTAAGCTTTCTGAAATTCAGGCTGTAAGTTACTGTGCAATGAACCGAACCTGCCAAGACAAATAATTAAGTCCATGCATCTGAATTAATTATAGGGGCACAGGGTATTGTTAGCTGTGATTGATATAACCTGGAATTGATTGGAAATAAAGCTTTAACGTTCTTTGTTAGTGGGAAACATGTATACACAGTGCAGAAGGAAACAGATGCAGCATTACCTCTTTCATCTAGCTGCCAGAGCACCAGAAAGAGCAGTCTGTGTAGTTTCTTTGAAGTTAATGGCATTAATTATGCTGTCTGAAGATGCACTAATATGGAGGCATGTTTTGAACGCAGAGACACTGTGGTCCTTATCCTCACTGCATTCACTTGTGAACTCATATGATGGCGGGATGTTTCTCAGAGTTGCACTCTCTCAGAGTGGCCTTCCTCCAGTTCCCAGGTGTGAACAGCTTCCCCCCAGGTTGTTTCCACAACCCTGTGGTGGACTATATCTCTTGAAGGAGAAACAAGAAGATTGTCTTTATTTAAAAGTGACAGAATGTCCAAAATGGCTGTATTTATAGGTAGACAGTGAGACACAAAGGAGGATATGACAGTGGTTGGATCGGAGGCAACATGTGAGTGAAGTCATTCATTGATTAACACAATAAGTTGAGTTTCTTATGAAAAGCTCCCTTATATGCTTTTTTTTGCTTATCCTTCCACCACTTGTTTACCTGCAAATCACAGTAATGACTCCACCTCACATATAATACATGCCACAGTTCTTCTACTTCTGGCCTAGGGGGTAATTTTCATGTCATCAAACAGGCTGTTCTTGTTGGTAAGTAGCAAATGTGATAGACAAAGAAATATTTTCCCTTCATTTTTTTTTTGTTTGTTTTGCTTTGTTTTGTTTTGTTTTCCATGCCTTACTTTGGTGTGTGTTCCTAACTCTTGTTTTAAATTCTGTAATAGGCAACATCCTAAAATTGCTGATACCAAACTCCACAGTGCAATCTGACACATGACCACCAGGGAGTGGGGAGAAACGATTTGGAGAGTTAATATATTTGAATTAATTGGCGCAGAAGAAGCAGAGGGAAGAAGATGATATAGAAAGAGGTGTGGGCTAGCTTTGTGGGTGGTACTGGTTGTCCAGTTTGTATTTGCTGATTGCACTGGAAATAAGCACCTGCCCCTAGTTGCACAGAATTTTCCTTTATTGTGTTACCAGATGTTACCAGAAGCTGGAAGAAACATCCCAGTTTCTACTGTTCCAGAGTACTAACAAAAATGGGGAAAGACCGGTAGGTTGGCTTGTTGTTTTTGCTGATGATGTTTCTATAGAAAAATAAAAAGAAAAAAAGGGGGTTATTGAATGTGTGAATCTCATCATGGAGTCTGCAAGAGTAAATGACAATGTTTTAGATGAGATTTGAAGCCTTAATGTTCATTAGACTTTTGAATGACTTCTACTGTGTCATTTTAGACTTTCTCTTCTTCAAAATGACCAAAGGATGTGTTGCTTGGAGACATAGAAATGCAAATTATCCTTACTAGAAGTTATCACATCTTCTTGTCTTCTTTTTTAATGTCTTCCAAAAATTAAGTTTTCAAATGTAAATTTAGCCACATAAATAACTGCAACAAAAGTTACATATATGCACTTTGAGCCAAAAATTACAAATTTACTCTTCAGTGCCTTAATGTCTCCAAAAGACTCATTTTAATTATCTGTATTTTTTTTTAATGTTATTCTTGAATAATAACATAATTTATGTTACTATTAATTTAGCTCAAATTCAGATATTTTTACCATCTACCTTTAGTGTTTAATTACTGGAACATGCTTAGTCTTCCTGTGTAAAATCTTTCAATGAAGGTCAAGTCTCTTTGCAAGTATATTTTCAAAATTTAAGAGGAGAGATGGATGGGTTAAGCAGCTTCTTCTTTGGCAAACCCAACAGGCAAAACTCTAAGTTAGCATGTCCATTAATTTTCCTGAAAAGCACCAATAAATTAAGTTTTCTAAACACCCACTTCTGAAAAAAAATGATATATTTTTAATGATATTTGGATACCAAAAGATTCATGACCATGTGAATACACCTTCAAATCTAATCTGAGAGTCGTCTCATTCCTGATTTGAAAATTTTGCTTCTTCCTTTACTAGCTCTTAGAAAAAAAATACCAGAAAAAAAATATTACCCTACACGACGCTCTTCCGACTAGGAATGTAGATGAGCCTTATAAATTAAGGAACATAGTCAAAATATTGTGTGCACAGCAAAGAAGTGTGCTCTTGTTTTACTATATGGATCTCAACATAATCAACACAGGCATCTTAATTTCCTGTGCAAAATACTATGAAGGAAAAAATGACAACTACAGGACATGGGGGAACCAACTTCAAAGTTATGGTGAAAACAGCAGATGGACACCATAAACAATTTGCAGGAGAAACCAACTTCTTTTGACAGTCACAAGCAGAAGGAAAGCAACTCACCCAGCAGTTCTCTTGAGATACCTGGAAGCCTTAACAGATCAACAAAGAAAAAGAAAGAAGGAGAGCACTGAAGGGCATACTTATAGCACCTGAGACTGTCTGAGAAAAAAATGACAGATATATTTATAGCATGAGCCTCCTTCAAGTCTGTGTTTTGTATCAAGGAAAAGTGCAGCACTGACTCCAAAAGCACTGAGTCCTGAAGAACAGCTACTCATCCACTTTTAGGTGAGCGTGTCTTAGAAATGCATGTGCATACCATTAAGAATAATGATGATACAGACAGGCAGAGTACAAGACTATTATTCCTCTCCACTGGCCCTGCAAATTTGCTCTGTGTATTTTTTGTTGAATAAATTCCCTCAAAATCCCATTGGAGCCCTCAAGACAGAATAATTGTAATCCATCTTTTTTCCCCAGTGTAATCCTCATACAGTCATTTAACTACTTTGAGTAAAAAAAAAAAAAAAAAAAAAAAAGCTTGAAAATAGCAATGACAGTTTAGTTTAGAAGTGGTTAGAGTTAAGTGGTATAAAATTTCAAAACAACCTGTTGGACTTTCAGTAGAAAATGTTTACCTTTCCCTTCCTTTCCAAGGACGATAAAAGCAGAGGGATAAGTCCTACAGAAAACTACTTTTAGCTGAATTCTCTTCCTGCAATCCAAGCTTCCTCCATGGTAGTTTAAATGGACCAAACTGAAAAGCAACTTTTGTATTTGCTATTGAATGATTCACTCTGAATCTTACTGTCCATCAATATCATATGCAGCACATTGCAGCTAGAGTTCCTGAGTGATAATTTCTTGATAAATATTTGGCAGTTTTCAGCCCAAGACTGCAGTCTTGCAAGAATACATCATTAAGAACAGAACTACAGAAACATAGTTAAACCTCAACAATAAATTCTGATCTAACAAAATGCTCTAGTTAACAAGATATAGTGGCAAGATTTAATCAATTTCAGAACATGCCTCTACTCCCCATTTCCAAAGCACATGCTAGTGGTATTTGAGTTTCTATTTTTCAACCTTCCCAACAAGATTCATGGAAAACAAGACTGACATGTCCAAGGATTGTGAAAATTGAACCCTTTCTCCCCTGAACACCTCCAGGATACTGAGTGTTCACCTATTCCCAGTTCTTACACACCCTCCAAGATGCATCAGACATGAATGTGGAAAGTATTAAGCTTTTCTGAAGTCCTGAATCTTGATTAGTTTGACTCATTATGGAGTCTGTTAGTCTTCAGCTGTGCCTGGCAAATATAACCTTTGCCAGTTTCTGAGGAAAGGATGCTTTTTCCCCTTTCACATTTGTGAGAACTCCTGGCCAGCTCTTGCGCCTTGGCTAGTCTTGAACTTTGAGATGGTGAGCCAATGTAAAATGTCATACATGCCATATGTTATCTGTAGTCATTTAAACAATTCTGGGAACACTGGCCTGCCCTCCTTACAAGCTGTCTGTGGGCTTTGTTGCACCAGTAAATTCTTACATCCAGTGGGCTTCTGGGCAGGTGCTCTGTGCTGGCAGTCCCCTGGAATGAAGAGTTACTAAACAGCAGATTTCTTATGCTGAAAGAGTCACCACCACAACCATGTTAACTGGCATATTGTATTTAATTGGCTGGTTCAGAGGAATGATGGTAGCCCAAAAGCAATGTTTTCCATGCCATCAGGAGGATCATATTGCAGTGCTTTCTGAATAATATCAAAGAAGTCAGTAGCAATGAAGCCCTTTCATTACTCACAAGCTATGACAGTAAAATGGAAAATGAGCAAAGAGGATCATTTGGTTTGAAGTTTAATAAAGTTATGAAGAGCCAGCTAGTTCTGCTGTCTGAAATGCAGTTGGGGACAAAGAAGGAGGCAATACTGCACAGTAGAGCAAAAATGTGTTTTAGCATACCATCAATGCAAACAGAGATGGAAGTTTGAAATTTGAAAACCCTTCAGCTTTGTCTTCCAGAAGGGGCCTGCATTTCCATAATAAGAAACTTTGGTGAATACTGCATCCAGGAAAAGAATACAGCGAGGCAGACAACCCAGCAACTGCTCTCTGTTGATTACAAGTTGGATGCAGAAAGCTGAGAAAAGAGCTGAAA
>CM021765.1:126218909-126232159 GCA_011076525.1 Nettapus auritus | reverse complement strand
CTATAAGTATTATTATTATTACTAATATTATTATTATTAATAATAATAATAATTTCTATTTATATATTTACAAATTTAAATTTATACTTATAATTTATAATTTATATTAATATGTTATTATTAATATAAACTGATAATAATAATAATAATTTAAAAGAAGATTAGAAAAAGTAAAAACAACCATAAAGTTCAGCTGTGAAACAGTGGGTAAAATGCTATCTATGTGGTAGTCAACGTGAGTTTTGTTATTGTTTCCAGCAAGCTGCTTGGGGCTCTAAAGTCCCCCACACATTACAGTGGACACTAACACATACACCAGATTGATTTGTCCTGCATTTCCTGTAAAATCTCACTTCTTCCCTGATCTTATTATAGATATTGTAGCCAGGGAGTAGAATTAAACTTCCTGGTCACTTTCACAGACAAGAAATTTTGAGGTTCTGTTTCTGGATTTGGGATGAAAAATTTGTGAAATACTTATCAGAAGTTGTAAGCACAACTAGCAAGGAACACCTATGCTGGTTTCTACTACCACACAGCTACTGTTTCATTCTGTTCCTTAGGGAAATATCTGATCCTCTCAGCACCAGTTTTGATTAAAAGACATAGATTTCTTGTAACAAGAAAAAGTCTATTAGTATTAATTGCTGCTTCTCCACACAGACAAATAATGCTTCGTACATGTCAAAAGCTGTATTAAACAGCCATGTTAAAAACTCTCTGCGGAGAAATATTCACACAGGATAGATTGTGCAGATGCAGACTGCAGTACTTACAAACTTTGCAACATCCTACATGAGCCCAGAAGAACTCATGCCAATTATTTGAGTAATAATTTCCAAGGATATTGGCCAATATCCTTGCTTCATTTTATTTTGGGAATACGTGATAAAACTCTCTGTTTCCGAGATGTGGCATCAATGTTTTTTATTACCACTGTCTCCAGTAATTTCCCCCTTTTTTGATCTTCCATCACTCCCACAAAGAGTATGATGTTACTTTTTTCAGCAAGAACATGCCTCAGCATGTCATGATGAAGATTGATATCCAGATCCTCAAAAAGTTAATACGTGCTCTTCTTAAAACTATTAAAGCCTCAAAATATGACCTTGATGAGATTCGGTTTCTTATTGTAACACCCCACAAGTGCCTGTGAACTGTCACTTATTTGACTACAGTCTCAATATTTTGTTTCTGTGCTTGTGCCTGACCATACTGCTCCCACCTTCCTGGAGACATTGTTAAGTTCCTCCCTTGTAGCTGTCATTTGCTTTTCTTTCTGTCCCTGGCTAAAGTGCAGAGTACCCTCTGTTTTATCCCCAGGTTGTTCGCTTACTTACATAATAGTGCCGTGATTAGCACCAGTACACAGGCAGTGGGAGACCAGTGCATTATTTCCTCCTTCACCTAATATTGTATGCCTTTCTGAAAACCTTTTAGAGAGCAAACAGAGTGGTTTCTGATGGTGCACAATAAGGCTATTTTGCCAAGAATTGCATTCTTAATGAATAACAAAGGGTCAGGTGACAATTTATTAAAAACTTTGTACTTTTCAATTGCTCAAATGAAACTCCAGCCAGAAAAACAATCTGGAGCTACTAATGGTCTTCCTTAACTGGTGTGAGTAGCAGCACTGACACTTTTTTTTACTGTAAGCAGCACAGATTTTGATGCAGGTGAACAAACATCTAATCCTTGCTCACCTGGTCACTAAGCATAGTTAAACAGCATCTGCCTGTTGTGTCTTTGAAAATATACCTGCTGAAGAGTAACAATGCTGAAAGACATTTTTCCTTTTCACGTTTAGACTATAAACCATGTTCAGCATCAGCTCAGTGGAAATGTTTGCTGCTACACCTGGCCTTAGAAAATGGTTCAAATCCAACTCAGGAATAAAAGCTGGCTAATTTGTGATTAATCATAATTCATCTGTTTCTTATTTCCCATTCCCTGTTTTGGTTTGTTTTAAATAATGATAATCTCCATACCTTTCATAGCCCTCTCCTTGCTGGCAAATATCTGACCCAGCATAAATAATGAAAAGTTCAATAGATTTCTGTTTCTTGTCTTTCCTTACTATGTTCTCCTCAGGTACGATCTCAGTACATGTCTTTGTTGCAATACCTCCCTGGTCATCTCACCAAACATGACTTAACAAGGTTACCACAGACATAAAAAGAGGGAAAGTCTCATCTTGGAAATCATTGAGCATTTTTCTCTTTTAAGCCACTTTCTCCTCTTTAAGTACTGGGAACTGACAGTAACTGAGATTCATCTCACTAGAGGTAGGTATTCACATTATAGATATCTGCATTGGAATTGTCACCCTGGGCTCCCAGTGCAGTCAATGAAGAGAGAGGGATCTCCACAGCATGATTTACCTCTGATCAGTGAATGAATCCAGCCTGGAAATGTTCGTTTCTTTCCACTATCCAGTGAGGGAGCCTGGATTTAGTCATTCATACATCATTCCAGTTTTTGACTGGTGAAACACCATCAGCAAGATGAATCTCTAAGCTTTAATACTAATTCATACTGCCCAGATAGCCAGAATGGTTTGGACTTGTGGACAAAAAGTATCCCACCCTTTTCTACATGCCAGTCTTGCCTACTACCTATATCACATGGAAGGCATCCTCTGTGCTCTAGCTCTTGATATTCCAAGGTAAGGAGGGAAGTGCCAGAGCACATACATTGCTCTTAGCTGGACCCAGACTCTCACCCTTATATACTCACACAACACAGTATGTCCAGAAATCAGCTTCTAAGTAGTGTGGGTGCCTCACCAGGTCTCAGCTGATTTATTGGAAGCAAAAGCTTGGTCCAAGCATGCAGACGTAGCCCCAGGAGGCTGAGAGACTGACCCTAGAGCATCCCCCTTTATAGTGTGCTTGTTTATTTGTATTGCCCACAGCACTTTCACTGAGCTGTGTTGGTTGAAACGGCTCTTTATTCAGCATGCACCGTATTAAAACAAGGAGAATATCACCTGAAACAAACTCTTGTTTCTCTAACAAAAAGAGACAGCATATATTCACTCTGGCCCCATGCTAGTTTAATTCCTTCAGACTCAGTGGTTAAATTAAATTGACATTGGAATGATACGTGGGTGAATTGGGACCAAAAAAGAAGAGTTGTTACACATGCGAGCTTGACTTCTCAAGTACTCAATGCCTGATGAGCTCAGAGCTCTTCTAAATAACAGCCTGTATAACAGCTGAGCTCCTTTGGGAAGCCCTGACTCCAGTTGTAAGTGATGTACACACCGGAAAACTCACCCCTATGTGACAACAACGGGTGCGGCTTGGAGCATCTGTCATTTTCTCTTCCTTCCCCCATAAAAATCTGTCAGGCAGCTTCATCTGCGGTGCAAAGGGCATGTAAATCAACATGCTCAGCTGCTGTTGACTGGTGGAGAAGGTGCTTGTCATTACAATAGGAAGTTATGCCAACTGGCACTCATCCATCTTGCTAAAATCTCATGCATAATAGAGACTGTTTATCAAAGAGATGGGATGTAAAACAGGACAGTCTTTTTGTGGTTGAAGGGGTGCCATAACATAATAATAAATAAATAAATAAACCAAACCTTTAGTTACAGCTATATTTTTACACTCCAAGTGCAGGACTACCTGATCAACTGGCATGTCTGTCATGATCTTGTAGAAAACAGGAGGGACTATTTACATTTGCACATGTTCTGTGCAGATGTTAAAAAAATCAGCATTGCTAATGTGGATTTTTCTGGAAAAGCAATTTTGCTCAAGTGCTGTAATGTTTCTCAGTAGGTCTGTTAGTTGGGAAAATTTCTTCCAGGCATATGCACAGCTGGTTCCTCTGCTTGTGTATGGTCTTCTTAGTCATGTAATAGACAGGATGACTGTGAGAACTGGCAAATACTTTTTCTTGAAAAGAGAGACCTAAGAGTGAAATAACATATCAAGGGTTGCACAGTATTTCAGGAGCTGAGGGGTGAGGTTTGCTGGTTTTCTTTCCCTGCCTCTAGACAGATCCATTAGTCCCCTACTTCAATAACTATCGAACACACTCTAAATTTACAGCAAAGCAAATTACTCTGGGGAGGAACATTGACTTTCAAGGAGAGAGAATAAGGGTGAAAGAGAAGGAAATGCATCCAGTGTAAAACTAGGGCTTTTGTATTCTGCAAGCACTAATAAGTAACTAGAAGCTCTGGGGTTCATTAAAGAAACTGATGGGATGAGGGTTAGGAAAAACAAGTTTCTTGGATAGAGATCTTCCTCCCTTATATACAGTAATGAAAAGCTGTTAATGCAGTGTCTGCCAAATCAAAAACATGTATGTATGTCACACCTGGAACAGTGAGAAACCCTAAAACTCACAGAAGCTGAAGCTTTCCCACATGATTTCTGAGCAATTTCCCAAAATCTTTGTCTTCACCCTCGCATGGGAGGGAACTTCTCTTATCAGCTGGCAGCAAGTGCCAGAAAACTGCCATGTTGCAAGGCATCATGTACAACCCTGGTCAAAGGGTTTCAAGGTTCATGCAGTTTTCTTGCAGCACGGGAAGAATGGAGAGGAAAGCTGCCTGCAGCCACGGCGAGCACGCAGGAGCACAGGCTGTTAGCAGGCAGGTGGGAAGCGTGGGACTGTGCGAGCTGTGACTGCGGATGGACCCAGGTGGCTTTCTAGGGAAGAGACGAATGTTCAGGCACCATGGGGGGTCACAGAGATTTTTGTTAAAAAGCACTTTTGTCCCATTTCACATACGTAAATCTGATAATTGTGCCATCTCATAAATCAGAAGCTTACAAACACTGTGGCAGTATCACATTAAACAGCACACGCCTGGCCACATCCAACTGAGTATTTCAATTTATGTTTGCATCTGACCTCTAGCTTTAACATAATTCAGGGATGAGATAATTTGTTTTGTTCTGTTTCTCAACAATTTAATGAGAGGCATTAGCCCAAAGGAGTAGTGGCACCTCCGTCAGGGAAGAGGTTTCAGGGTCTAAGATCATCCTCCTCCCTCCCCCTGCCCCAGCACATCAGTCAGAAGGCCTGTCCTCATTGTATTTGACAGTTGAAAAGCTGAATATCCATGCTGATATCAAAAACAGGAAATCTAACACCCCTTTCTTCTGTGTTTTAGAAGTTTTATTTTTTAAGACTTCCTTGACTTTCTGTCATTAAAGCTATCTGATTCTATAACCATGTGTTCATTTGGCAGAGGGGCAATTTATAACAGTAGACAAGAGCTGATTTTGCTGTCATCATGGGCAAAGAGGGAGGGAGAAAGGAAAGCAATTAATTGAGCATTTGAGGATATGAAGTAAACACAAATCCATTCTCTTCCCTACCTCCTCCATTACACCCACACACAACCGCACAGCTCTCTAATTTGCTCTTTTGCATGAGACAAGATTTCAGAGAAGCTGTAAGACTGGATACATTCTGTTTAGAATAAGCAAGAACTAACTTAGAAATTGGATTTTAGGCCAACAATATGTGCCAGCCCAGTCATTTGTTCCAGAACAAACTTGTGGGTGATGTAATGTCTAACCTGAAGAATAAAGGAGCATATTGCAATTTAGGCTATATTTTGACCTCATAACCTTCATGGGACTAGAAGTTCTTTCCTATTTTCTAGTAACAAAGTGCCTCATTTGTTCATTTGTTGCTTCTCCACTGAGATGTCGTGACACCTCTACCAATAAGAAATAATCCCTGCCCCAGAAAGCTTAAAGTCTTTAGTGGTCAAGATGGGGAAAATAAAGGTGCTGAGGGAAAGATGAGAAAAGCACATCACTTTTCAAGCTTGACAAAGCTAACAAGACAAAGTGATTTGCTACCTGTAGTAAGTTTTTCATCTCCATCCAGCTTTCTACCTTACTGCTGTTTGCCTTTGCTGTGGAGCAGAGAGCTTGGATGTGGAGATCAAGACACAGAGCACCAGTACATGTTTGTCAGGGGTTGGACCAGGAAATACCCACTGTATTTGCATAAATCCCCTGTTGTAGGTGCAGCCTGACAGTAGTGCAGTGCTCCCACTGGTTCCTTGCTTTGCTGCTGCAAGTACAGGTCTCTTTGGTCCAGGCATGTGACACACAACTAACAGTTGTGTGACAACTGTTTGTGACAGTCAGCCAGTCCATGTTTTGCCCGTTTCCTCTCTGAACTATCATCCTTATCTCAAATTCCTTGAGCCCCACGCTGGGCGCCAAAAAGGACTGTGATGGTTTTACTCGGGTGGGCGGCCGAGTTCCACCACAACCGCTCTCTCATTCCCCCTCCTCAAAGAGGAGCGAGGAGAAAATACGATGAAAGGGGCTCAAGGGTTGAGATAAGGACAAGGAGATTGCACAATAGTTATCATGACGGGCAAAACAGACTCAGCATAGAGAGAAAGTAAGATTTATTGCTTATTACTAACAAGCTAGAGAAGTGAGAAACAAAGGAAAGAAACCAAAAGCACCTTCCCCCCCACCCACCCTCTTCCACCTCCTCCCCCCAAGCAGCACAGGGGAACGGGGGAATGGGGGTTATGGTCAGTCTACAGCACTTCTTCTCTGCCGCTCCTTCTCGGTCACTCTTGTCCCCTGTGCTGTGGGGTCCCACCCACGGGATGCAGTCCTTGCCGAACTGATCCGGCGTGGGCTGTCCACAGGCAGCAGCTCTTCAAGAGCTGCTCCATGTATGGGTCTGTACCACGGGGTCCATCCTTCAGGAGCAAACTGCTCCAACCTGGGTCCCCCACGGGCAGCAGCTCCTGCCGGGTCACCTGCTCCTGCGTGGGCTCCTCTCCACGGCCTACAGGTCCGGCCCGGAATCTGCTCTGGCAGGGGTCTTCCACAGGCTGCAGTCTCCGTCAGGGCACAGGCTCCACCTTGGTCTCCTCCACGGGCTGCAGCGTGGAACCCTGCTCCACCATGGTACTCCATGGGCTGCAGGGGGACATCCTGCTTCACCATGGTCCTCACCACAGGCCGCAGGGGACTTCTGCTCCGGCGCCTGGAGCACCTCTCCCCCTCCTTCTTCACTGACCTTGGTGCCTGCAAGGCTGTTCCTCACTCCTCTCACCCTCCCAGCTGCTGAGTGGCGCAGCGTTTTTTTCCCTGTCTTAAATCTGCTCTCACAGAGGCGCAAAACAACATCGCTTATTGGCTCAGCTCTGGTCAGCAGTGGGGCCCTTACCAAACAGGGGGCAGCTTCTAGATCCTTCTCACAGAAGCCACCCCTATGGCCCCCCTGCTACCAAAACCTTGCCACGCAAACCCACTACATTGGTGAACTAATGCACTGAAAAAGAGTCAGAGTCTAGAGTAACCAGAAATATGCAAGTTATAGCAATGAACCACATGCAGACATTTAAGAACTTTTAGCTCCATGTCTGTCCCCACGCAAGAGTATCTTAGGGATTTGGGCAGGGATGGAGATTTGCCTCTCATTACAGGTGTTTTAATTGACCAGATGAATTAGTCTAAATGTCACAAAATCCTTTAAATACATACTGTCTTGTCATAGAAGAGAAATGCTTGCTCAGACCAAACAACATGTCTTAACGAAAGTTTTTCATTAGACTTTCATTCTTTCATGTTCATTAACAAGCTGGATTTGGGTAATATTTTTCTGGTAGGTTGAATGTCTTAAAAAGGGATAACCTTGATCCCATACTTGGTAAATTAACAATTTGGGTTGTTATACCTCAAGTTAAATAAAGTTAAAGGTCATTTACACAAAGTTATCACTTCATTATTTAAAGAATGTACAGTGTTAAAGAGAGCTTTCGCTTGGTGAAAATAGGACCATGTTAAACCAAAGTTTCCAGAAGATCAAAAAAAATTTTTTTGACATATATTGAATATGCTAAAAAGTATAGCTCAGGTCATTCCCAAACTCACCACTGTTTTTGGCTGAGATTCACTGCACCCGCAAAGCAGCCACAATAGGACATGCCCATTCAGTCAGCCCCTCAGCAGTTACAGCACAGATCTGGGTTTAAGGGAAGTTCAATTTTTTCTCCTGGCAACAGGAGCCTTCCATGTGTCCCCTCTGCTCTTCTCCAAACCCTTCCTCTGCCTGAAGCATCCTGACACAGGAGCAGCACTGGGGCTGTGTTATCTTCTGCAGGCAGTATTTTCCTTTGTGCACCTGAGCTCTTATTTAAAATTGTTTTAAGTGCTTTTTCACAGACACCTCCTCCTGGGCATCTATCCCAGCCTGGCTACCCCAACAATTTGAAAATTTCTCCCTAGTTCCAGCCAAAATGTACTAATACCTCATTTGGGGCATTTTTGCATTCTTATTTAGAAGCTTAAAGAGTAAATTTCTTGTCCTGATGTTTTACTCCTACAAAGTTTTTAGAGGTAATAATCTTAGCTAAGCCTCTGTAGTGCTAGTTTGATCAAGAGAAAAGCTTTTTCATTTTCCTTCTATAAAGGTTCATCTATGATCCTTCAGATAGGTCATGTATATGTCTTAGCTTTAGTCTATCATTTTTTCATATCGGAGAATAAAACTCCACATAAGATCTCATCTTGTAGTTCATATTCCTATATCCTGTATCCCAGTATCTTATTTAACTTAACATGGAGGTCTAGTTATTCTGTTAGCTAATATGCCCATATCTTGCTCCACTTTATTTATTCCCAACTGAAAAATACTTGTGTGAAACATTTATCACTTATTCAGAACCCCTCCTTTTGCAATGAAAATTAAGTTTAATTGAATTTTTAGAGCTAAACAAAACCATTCAGCCATGGCATTCAATTTCCACCATGCTTTCTTATTAGCATGAGGAGAAAATTTGAAAAATCAGTTGTGCCAAAAGCTTTCCTCCTTTCCTTCTTCCCCCACCTCTGGCAAAGTTTAAATGGTTTTCATTTTTTATCTCTGAGACAATGTAGTGAAAACAACTTTGAATCTGAAACTAAAATCAAGAATGGAGGCAAGCAGCTGATGAAGCAAATGGAAAAGCATGCATCTAACAGGTAACATCAGTTGAGATTATTATATTATTAATTTAATGGGGTTTTAGCACATAATAATAATAATAGAAATCAAAGTCAGAGAATTAAAACTATAAAATTATGTCAGTATCCGTTTTTTTAAAACATCATCGTATCAAGGGATAACTGACTGTATCCAAGAAGAATAAAAAGAAGTAATAGAAGTAATAAAACAAAGGCTAGCTAAAAGTGATTTTGCAGTTCTGTGGTGGAGGATCAGCCATCTGAATCCACAATAGTGGATAGATCAGGCAGACAAATAAGTCTCATAGCTGTGGCTGTTTTTTCTTTACCACAAACTCTTCTGCAGATGCTACCATCCAGGTACAAAATTTTTTTTTATTCTCGAGCCAGAGCTTTTCACAGTTTTGTTCTGTTCCACCAAAAGATGGTGCTTCAGCAAAATAGGTAACAGAGTCATAGAAACATAGAATCAGAAGATGGTTTGGATTGGAAAGGACCTTAAAGACCACCTGGTTCCAAACCCCCTGTGATGGGCAAGGACACGTCCCACTAGACCAGGTTGCTCAAAGCTCCATCCAGTGTGAGCTATCTAGAGTCTTTGTGTTTTAAGCTTTTTTTACAGAGTATGAATTTAAAAAAATAAAATAAAATAAAATCTTGGAGAAGTCCCTTTCAGGATGGGCTTCTAGGAAGGTTCCAGCTGTTCAGCTCATGGTGACTTTTCATCCTGGTAGCTCGCTATAGACCCATGTAGGAGGCAAAAGCTGAGGAGAGAAACAGCAAATATATATTTACAGATTTGTTTTTTTAATTATATAAAGTATAAAAATTACAAGAGATTGTTTGGGCAATACAAGAAAAGAGCATGTAAAACATTTCATAAAGAAATACTTTGTTGCAGCACCTGATTTCACAGCAAGTCCTGCCACTTCAGATTGAAAATCAGTTGAACTAACAGGTGGCTGCTGCATACAAACTACATCAAGAAGGAGCATAGCCTTCAAGCTGCTGACATTGGGGGACTGTAGATAACATTGTAATGACATTGGAGAGGGAAAAATATTGACAACATGTCTTAGTTCTGTAGAAGAGATAAAAACGTGCTTACTATATGGTTTACTAGATGTTGAGAAGGTTTAGAACGTGTTATCTAGAATGAGTTTTTGTATGCAAGCAGTAAGTTGCCCCCATTTGCTGATTAGTCACACCATGAAAGCAAAGCCAAGTGTAACTTAACTTTTCTTTATCAACTACTGGTTTTTATTCATGTGGGAATAGTGGAGGGTGGAGGCATGAGATTCTTTTCTGGTTCTTAAAACAGTAAACCAGCTGGAAAACTGCCCTAAAGGATAACAGAGAAAGCTGCAAGAAAAGTATGGCTTCCACTCTCCATTGCTGCCCTCAGAAGTATGCCTGAGCACATAAGAGCAGGCTAAATGGCCAAGGACAAGACAGAACATTAGGTAGCTTTCAGAAAGGCTTTGCCATTTCTCAGCTCAGTTGCATTCAACATCAATCTTCCAGATGAATTATTGACAGCAGCCGTATTATCCTCTGCCTTCTGCAGCTACTTCGAGAGGAATCACATGCCAAGTTTGTTTTTTCTTTCAGCATTTCCTAGGGAAGTTCTCTCCAACGGCAAAAGTAACACGTTGCTGCTGCTGCTGCTTGACGAGATTTGCAACACAGGCACAGGCCACGCAAACATACAAGGCTTGAAGTGCAAATGGGAGGGCCTGTTCTGAACTGGTGCTTCTCAGATTAACGTCATTTTTAATGATGTCTCACTTCCCTGTGCAGAGATCCAAGCTCTGATTACTGGAAAGCAAATGCTGTGTTGAAAATCATCCATGTGTCTGGATTATGATTAGGCCACAATGAAGCACAGAAAATATCAAAAAATGTAATGACTTGTGTAGATTTTTTACACAGAGAAAGAAATTTTAGTGTTCACATAAGAATTAACCTCTCTTTATCTATTAAATTCTATAAAGAAAATTATTTACATTTATAATTAGCAATTACCTGAGCCAATTCTGAGGGAACAGTTTTTACTTTTGGCTCCTCCGTCTTTGTCTTGCACGGGTATCAAGAGTGGAAATCTCAGAAATATGGAGAACATGAAATAAAAAGAGCAAGCAGAGATGTGATTTAAAACTGTCAAGCTCTAGTAAAAGGAACTTCTACTAGTGGATTATAATGCTGAGCATATATTAAGTTCTGCTTTCTCAAATACAGTTTTATATATCCCCAAGTGAACCATCAGTGTAAGAATGTGAATTGTACTATTGAGTAGATGTTTATATAATTCTCCCAGAAAACACAGTTTAACTCTCAGTACTCATGCAAGCTGTACTGCCTCGTACTTGCAGAAGGACAGACACAACTCTTGCAGGGTGTCCCAGCCCGGCAAACAACAGTCAAGTCCTTTTCCCTGCATTTGCTGGGGACTACATCCCCCTAAATGTACAGCATTAGGGCAAGTCAATAGAAAAATGAAAGTGTGGGACCTCACTGTCTGAAGGAGCATATCTCACATATCTCTAAATTTATAATTACGAAATCAAGTCTTAGAGTCTCACTGGCCACTATTATAGTATGTTAATAAATAAATAAATAAATAAACCTCAATCCTACTGCCTTCAACTGTCAGGCACAGCTAATTTGCAAAAGCCAGGCTGCAAAAGACCATGCACAGAGTGAAGCCATGCTTAGACCATAGCTACTGAGTTCAAATGAAGACCTGTGCAGTAAGACAATAGAGGCACATTATCATTTCTTTTGAGCAATAGTTTCATGGTAGCACAAGACTTAAGCAATAGCTCATACCCCTTAGTTTTGAATTTGTTGTGGATGTGTAATGCCATGTTAATAGCTACATTATACCTTGGGATTTAGTTTGAGAAAAACAAATATATGTCTTCTGATCTATAAACACATTCACAAACTAGACTTGCACCAGAATTTTATCTTTTATTTATTTAACAGGGGAATGTATGTTGCCCCTGTTTGTTACTGAGAGCTTTTCAGTCTTACCAATGAGAATCATCACTCATCTAGGATTGCTCAATTTATTCTCATATATTTGCTGCAAAGCTTCTGTTGTAATTTATTTCCACAACAGTAATATACCATGATGTCACCAGGGGCTTCTGTGTGACTCTTTCTCTCTGAGCCTCTTTTTATTCATGAAGGTCTGTCTTGGGCTGGTTCTTCTCTTTTCTTATGGTCTCTCTAGATAATCTCACCCCGCATTTCACATCAGCATCTGCAAACATATTTGCAGATCTGCTCCATGTTTACCTCCCACACTCAGAACAGAACAGAGCTCCTGTGGCTGTCCTGCCATCAGGCAGAGACAATGTGACAATGTGATTTTAGTTGATTTTAATTGCTGGTGACTGTTGAAACTACTCTGGGATTCAGGGAACTGAAATATTTCAAGTCAAATTAAACTGGAGAAAAATAAATAAATAAATAAATAAATATTGTAACTAAGGATTCTGACTTCCAAAGGACTTTTTTTTTTTTTTTTTTTTTTTTTTTTTTTTTTGAGATATTAGATATTAAAACCTCCAAATGAACACACAGCTAATGGGAACAAGGCTATGAAAATTATCACAACAGTTCTGGGAAAAAAATAAAAGAAAAATAATGAGCTCAGATGAAATTGAAGAAGAAAATAAAGATAGAAATCAACTATTTTGTACTAAACCTTACAAATGAGTAGCAGTATAATAAATAGCAGTTTAAAAACAAACAAACAAAAAAGTTAATACAACAGTTTAAGAGAAAGAGACGGAGTGAAAAGGAGGAAAACAGACTTGGGCAACAATGGAAAATACAGTAGCCTCAGTAGCCTATACAGCTACAAAGCAGATTTTAAATTATGGAAAGCACTTAAATCCAAGGAATCAAAAAGGAAACCAGATA
This sequence comes from Nettapus auritus, assembly GCA_011076525.1. Lineage (NCBI taxonomy): Eukaryota > Metazoa > Chordata > Aves > Anseriformes > Anatidae > Nettapus > Nettapus auritus. The sequence continues at coordinate 126,219,272 of CM021765.1, read as the reverse complement.
AAATGTAACGGTAGCTATCAAAGGTGATTTGTGTCATACAATATCTGTCTTCAATAAGAATCTGATTTTCATAAAAAGAATTCTAAATTCCACAAGGGGTCATATCCATCTGGATTTACATGTAATAGATGACAAGCTACCCCACATAATAATTTATTGCTGAAGTTGGAGAAGCAAATATAAATATGAGCACTGTAAAGTGATTGACTGGATGAGTTTATTTTTTGTTTCTTTTTTTTGTTTTCATTGTTTCAGAGTAAAATTATGTCATGTATTGAAAATTACAATAATGGCATTTGGGAGTTTATCAGAGAAGTTTTCAAAGGTAGGGATGAAACTGAGATTTTTTTTCTCATTTCACAT
>CM021765.1:126175850-126203666 GCA_011076525.1 Nettapus auritus | reverse complement strand
AAAAAAAAAAAAAAGCGTTGTCACAAAGAAACCTAACAATGCCGTAGTTTCCTGTGAGTGTGTTGGGTTTACATGGCAAGGTTTTGGTGATCTCAGAGCCCAGCCCCATGTCCCATCAGAGCCAGCTTCAGCCGCCTCCAAAAGGGACCTGCCGCTGGCCAGAGCAGAGCTGGGGAGTGACACTGGGTGGACCTCTGGGAAAGCAGATTTAGAAAAGGGGAAAAAAACTGCTGTGCAAGAGCATCTGGGAGAGTAAGGAGAGAGAAGCAGCCCTGCAGCCCCCAGGTCAGTGCCGCAGGAGGGCAGGAGGTGCTCCAGGCAGGCAGCAGCAGTTTCCCTATGGCCTGTGGAGAGGCCCCTGGTGGAGCAGGCTGTCCCCCTGCAGCCCATGGGTCCCACATGGAGCAGATCTCCACGCTGCAGCCCATGGGTGGAGGAGCCCACGTGGCGCAGGTGGATGTGGCCTGGAGGAGGCTGCGGCCCATGAGAGCCCCCGCAGGAGCAGGCCCCGGGCCGGAGCTGCAGCCCGTGGAGAGAAGCCCACGCAGGAGCAGGGGGTCTGGGGGAGCTGCCGCCCGTGGGGGCCATGTGCTGGAGCAGTTTGCTCCTGGGGGATGGATGAACCCCATGATATGGAGCCGTGTGTGAGCAGTTCCTGAAGAGCTGCTGCCTGTGGGCAGCCCCTGCAGGCTCAGTTCGGGAAGGACGGCATCCCACGGGGAGCAGGGGCAGGAGCAGTGTCCGGGAAGGAGCGGCAGAGACAAAGCTTCAGGCACTGACCACAGCCCCCATTGCCCTGCAGCACTTCTGGGGGAGGAGGTGGAAGAGGGTGGATGGGGGGAAGGTGGTTTTAGTTTGTTTGTTTGTTTGTTTTAGTTTCCCACTGCTCTGGCTTGTTAGTAATAGCTAATAAATTATATTAATCTCCCTATGCTGGATCTGTTTTGTACATGTTGATAATTGTTTAGTGATCTCCCTGTCGTTACCTCAACCCATAAGCCCTTTTCATCATATTTTCTCCCCCTTTCCCTTTTAGGAGGAGGAGTAAGAGAGCAGTTGTGGTGGAGCTCAGCTGTCCAGCTGGGTAAAACCACCACAGTGAGCCAGAAGAGAAGAACTGTTTGATCCATATTGCTCATGGCATCTGATAACTGAGGAATAAAACATGAGTTAAGCTCTTAGAATAAAAGCCTTTAGATGGAGTCTGTGATCCATGCAAATTTACCAAGGAGATCAACCAAATACAGTTTTGCTAATTACCAACACACTGTAGATTCCCCACTTTCCTACTAAACCAGTCCTAAATACAACAATATGATAATAAGCCTACATTTACAGCTCTTTCTTATCTCCACTCCTGTTGAGATCTCAAGTCTCTCTTGTTCATACTGGGGCCACAGACTCTCTTGTCTACCACCTTTGCATTTGGCTGATGATTTTTATAGACCATTTAGGACTGTTGACTTTTGCTTCTGTTCCATGCTCCATGGGGAAGTCAGTGCTAAAAGCAACACAGTCATTAAGACATAAACTAAAAATAAAAGCTTGTAATTGGTGTTCAGAAGTGATCTGACAAATTGTATATTATGTTCCTCTATATTACTATGCTTAAATGGACAATTTTAATATTTACTCTACAATACTTCATGATCATTGTCCTATGCCTCAATGCTCTTCAGTTCAATGATCAGAGGAAACCAGAGACTGGTGAACACGTCTAAGGGGATGTGGAAGAGTAGACCATGTACCAAGTTTTTCAGGACAAAAAACACGGGACAAAATTTGTTTTAAGCCATTCTCTTCCCGTTTCTCAGGTGCCTAATAACTAGAATTCTGCTACCCAGCTAAAAGCTACCTAATGTAAACAGTGATGTTCTCATCATTTATTTTGTATAACCCTTATATTTTAATACTTTGACAGTTTGGGAAAAAAAAAAAAAAAAAAAAAAAGTATTAATTATATATATCTACAAAATGACTAGACCATGGACTAGTGCTAGGACCGGTTTTATTAAACGTCCTTGTCAATGACCTGAACAAGGGAGTCCATACTAAAATCCCCAAGTCTGAGATGATACATCTCTTTGCAGTAGCTCAGTGCAGTACCAATGGCAAGCAACTCCGGGAAGAGTTCATACAGGCAAAAAAGTTGTCTATTAAGTTTAAGGCAGATGTAAAATGATGAAAAAAAAAAAAATAAAAATCTAAAGCTTATCTCCAAGATGCTGAACTCCAGTTTATCAGGGAAGATGTCTTGGAGTCATCATTGATAGCCACTAAGTCACTGAATGAACACTGGCAGATAGAAAGGAGGCCAAGAACATACTGAACATCATTAGGAGGGGAACTAAGAATAAGGCAATGGGTATCATTTGGCTACTTTAATAAGACAAAGAGCATAATTTTGCTACTGTGTAAGATCAAGTCTATATCTTGAGTCCTGTGGATAGTTATGGTCTTCATATCATAAGAAGAATGGAGTGGAGTTAGACTAAGTGCAGAGAGGTTTGAAAGGATGGAGTTCTTTGTTTCAGGAGGAGACCTACAAGATGTTTTTGAGGTTCAAATGACCTTTAAGGTGGAAAGTAGATTGAATGCAGAACTATTGATCATCTAATCTCACAGCATATATCAACTTTAATGTCCCTTATACAAGAGTTTTGGATGCCAAGGCAATATCAGGGTAATGGACCACTGAAAATGCCAAAGTTTGCATACATTTAAATAACTTTTTCTGGTGTTGGATGTGGAATATCCATCTGGATGGGGCTTAATCTGACCTGTCAGGATAGTTCTTTGGTTAATTAGATCTCTGTCTCCTAGGCTGTGTAGTTCATCTCCTCAGGTTTCCCCTAGCAAGCATCAAACTGTTGAAGGAAACAAACTCTTCCTGTAGCTACTCTATACATTTTCCCTCAGTTGCCACATGTTCACATAATTTCTAATATACATAATATGAAAATTAACTGATCATAATTGTCCTTTTTTCGGTAGAAGATATGATAACTTGTTGATATAAAAGACTATATCTGCTCTGAAATCGTGGATTATTTTGTCCCTTCTATGTCCAGAATTAGAGTGCAGAGTGAAGGTTTTGTATTCATTTCATGTTTAGGGAGACAAAATATTTCTCTTTTTTGCCTGTTCACTAATACAGGCTTATTTTATAAGCATTCATATGAGATTAATAGCTGTAATGATAAAATCTTTCCTCTAGTGAACAAATGATGATATAGTCATGGAAAGAAGCCTACTGTTATCTTTATTTTCACATTTGAAGAACCATTAACTTCTGATGTGACTACCAGAGCTTGTATTTAATGAGGAGCTGTTTACACTGACAACTACATACAGCCTATTGAGCTGAAATATTCACACTGAGTTAAATGAGCAGCAAGAATATCCTTATATCCTTAAGAATATCCTTCTTACCCATCAAACGGTAATAGCACTTGCCTGGGGTAACATACTGCTACAAACTGATCTTATATTCATTCACATATGATCTTTGTGGCACAGTTTCCCCTATGTAAAATGGGGATGATAACAGTAAGAATTTGGCTATAAAAGTAATGTTTTCTTGCATCAAAGCCAAGTTGTGGGGATGAGTAATGATTGCACATTCAAAGTATTTAGGTGCTTTGCTCAAGTTGTTCAGTAGCTTCCCTGTGTGTGAATATACACAGGAATGGGCATAAGTAATTCTGGAAAATTATTCTTGGCATTTCTTTTTAGGGAGTTTGGCTCATCAACTTCCAAAAGATCTACAAGAACCAAGAACTAATTTCATCAGAAAACTATTAATGGGAAAGAGATATGGTACCCCAAAGATTGCTTCTATGAAAATGTGTTCTTATTTCCCTGATAAATGTAACACACAAGAGGCAAAGGAAGTCTTCCTAACTCACACTCACTTTATCAGTGATGTTCTAATTGCCCTCTCTCACTTGAACAGATGCACATACAAAGAAACCCATTAATTGGGTTCTGCTAAGATAAAACTCATGAGAAAGAGGAATTAACCTCCATGGTCTAAGTCTAAGAAAGATGAAAGCCTCTCTGAGTTATCTTATGATTTATTCTTTTTAGAAAAATTGTTCAGTCTTTGTGAGGATAAGATTAAGATTTATTACTATTGCTATTGTTATTACTAAGATTTATTATAATGATTAAAAAAAAAAAAAAAAGAGCACAATGGACAAAAGAACTGATAAGCAAGTTTTTTGGACAACTGAAAGGGATGGCTGTGAGGTGACACTGTCAGTCTGGCTAGTACCACAGAAAAATTTAAAGACAGAGAGATTTTTGACTAAAACAAGGTGCTAGTGCCTCTGGGTGAAACAAAATGAGTGTCAGTGGTAGAAAGTACTTGGAGCAGCTGGCTCCAAGCATGCTAGAATCTAAAACAAAGGTTAAGCATTTCTTCTTATTAATTTAAAGAGAAATAGATTTGCAATCTAATCAAACTTGAGCTTGTGGCATATTATTCTTTATCTAACACTACCTTCTGTGTTAAAAAAAAATATAAATTTTTCTTCCCAAATAAAAGTGTACATCGATCTCTCAATACAGTGAAAGCAAACATCACAGATATTTATAGATGGAAGAAAACATGTATATATAAATCTATAATTTTTTGAATCTGGGCCATCAAACAGAAAGGTTTACCCAATCGTGTTTGTTTGTTTGTTTTCAAGTGGGTTTAAGAGACCATTACAGCACTAATTTGAGCAGCTCTGTGTTCACTGAAATAGATATGACCATGTGTCCAAGCCATCCCAGACGGATACATGCATAACCTGTTCCCAAAAACCTCGGTCAGGTACTTAGCCTATTTCACTGCTTTGCCAACTTTACCAGAGAGCTGTGAGAAGATGGGCAAGCCCTACATACTTGTAGAAGGAGCAAGCTATTTCAAAGAAAAATGTGAGCCTTTCATCTCCATAGTGGGTGCAAATGCTTGTTGCACGACATTGTAACTTCCTGCTTGAATATGAGCATGTAATGGAAAATGTGACTAATTCAATATTTGCTGCCTTCCCTGGTACAGATATAAGGAGAGGAGACTGTGTGACCTTCTTACATGGCACAGACAAAGCCCTAATAATCTGACCAATACATACTGTATCTGTATACTAATCCAGGAATATGCAACCAAAGCAATAACAATAACTGTAAGAACTGAGGCAAAAGCAGCCAAGATCTGGTCTTTTCAATATCATGCAAACATTCTACCACAGTAGACCAAGGCTCCACTGGCACTCTCCTTTTCATCCTTTTTGTAAAAGGTAAGCTTGCTTTTTTTCATTTCCTACTGTCTCTGTACTTGCAAAAGAAAAGCATAAATAAAGTTTGGCTACTCCAGTGGCTTGTTTTATGTTCGCAAGGCAAGATAGGCTCTGGTTTTCACTCTGGCCCCTTTGAAGACAGAAGTTTAGCACCAGAGCGTGTAGAAATGGACCTAAAATCTCCACATGCTACACTCACATAGTTTTTTTCAGAATAAATGAAAATAACAATTGTTGATTTTGTCCAGAAAAAAAAAAAAAAACAAAAAAAAATGCTAAACAAGGTGAATTAAGCCCTGAAGAAAGGCAGATGTTATGTTGTCCTTGCGTTACTGTCTCCTGACGCATACGGCAAGTGTTTTATCTCCCTTTAGGATCTGATTCAAGTAAGCAGTATGGGGTAATGCCTCTCTGAAAAGGCAAAGAGAATAAAATTGGACCTTGTCCTTGGAAACACTCAGTGTAGACAAAGTGTATCGTGGTGGCCAGGGAGGTGGGCAGCAGGCTCTCACAGAACTAACTCAGATAAAACATATTTATCTGAAATTGAGGTGCAAGTAGCCTTGGGGGACTTGGTCCCTGAACCTGTCACATGCTGAAGATTAGCAGGTTTGCAAGCAGTGGCTGTGAGAAACTGTGCAAAAGTCTCACAGGAAATCTTAATTTTCAGGAGACCGATAAAATTCTTATAATAATCAAAATGATACAAACAGCTGAGTTTCAAAGAGGAACATTAAGATTGGCCTTAGTACAAGATAATAATTTGGTTTGTGACACAGTCAGTCTAAAAAGGACACAGTCCTGACTGAAGTTTTCAGTCTAACTGAACATAGACCTTCAGATATTAGGCATGCATGCCTCGAATTTTAGTTCCTCTTCATTTAACCCCTGTTGTATCAATTGTTTTCTATCACTGTCTCATAAAACTTCTTTTTATGATTAGATGTGAGTGAGTGACTCACAGTAAACAATGTGTTTAGCAGGAACAGATAATTTTTTAGTTAGTATCCACAAATAATTTAATTTTTATTCGCTTTGTTGCTATGCCAAATAATTTAATGAATGTTTTCTGAAACAAAATGTCAGCCTGTGGCATGATTACAAAGAGTTCAATAGATGTATTCCTACCTGTAGTCATTATTCTTGTAAATCTGCATTCAGATACTGGCTGGCCTCAATGACTGATGTAAACACTCCATGTCACGAATTACCTGAGCTTCCAAATAAGCCTTTCCAATAGCTAAATCCTAGATAAGAACTCAAAATTTATTCTGCCTGTATATTTAAATGAATATTGTATTACAAAAAAAAAAAAAAAAAAAACAGGCTAGAGAGGTGGTAAGCCCAGTGAAAACCACAGTAGAAGATAATACTTGACTTGCAGACGTTGGCAGGCACACTGAAGAGATTCACTTCTGTGAGTCCGTCTTCTAAGTTGTAGATTGCCCCAATCCTGGACACTAAAAGAACCCTGCTAGATTCTGAATTTTATATGCAACTTGATACCTCTGGTAAAACCTATGGCAAAGCGTCCATAACACTGGGGAGGGTCAGCAGGCTGCCATGTGTATGGAAAACCGTCTGCATTTCACAGAAACAAGCTCCTATGCCCTGGGTTGCTAAGGTGAGTCTGAGTGACAGAGATCAGTGCAAAAAAATGAGTTTTTTCTTCAATTTGTCCACCACTTTGAACCTAAGACAGAGATTCATCAGCTGCATCAAGTGTTTAGAACAGCAATTCGTACATGTTCTTGTCTTTTGAGTTTTAAAAAATATTTTTAAAATGTTTTTTTTTGTTTCTTCTGTCATGTTTTTCTCCACAGAGGGTTTCTTCCTGTTCATCACAGCATCATGGTCACTACGAACATCATGGATAGGCTAAGCCAGTTGTCCAAGTTCCCTATGTAGGTACAAATTTCTCCAGGAAAACAGGTACTTTCGGAGGGCAATTAAACCATGACTTTTGGATACTGCAGACAGCTGAGAGGAATCCCATCAAAAAAAAAAACCACTAGAGAGAAACCCATACACAGCTCATATCACAGCCAAGTTAGCCAGGTGAAGACAGGGTGAACAGAGTGTAATAGGAGAAAGGTAGCAGCACATAGACCACAGGCATTTATAGCTACAGCCATTGAAAATATTCAGCTATGAGTGAATCATTATGTAAGGATGCACCATGCTTTACTTTACTTAATGCTGCCTTTACAGCTAAATTACCTCCAGCATTTTCTGTCTCTTCAGAAGCTGGTGCTATTTTCCAAGAAGTTACCTTGCCTACGAAGCTTGAAGTCTCAGCCATGCTAGGATGGGAGAGAGAAAATGCATAGTGAAATTGATTTCAAATGTTGGGTCCCAAGAAAAGAATGGTAGTAGAAGTTTGAAATAAGAATTTTAAACCAAAATGATCTTTTTTTAAAATCTGCCAGCAGGTTTCATGGTTGCTGGAGAAAAGGTGTGAGTCACATAAGCTAAAGATAGTGCAATACCATAAAGTCTATTTCCTTAGGAAATCAAGCAAGCAGTATACTTCAAAATGTCCACTGAACAGTTTGTATGGGGGAAAAAATAAAAGGAAATCTGTTGTCCCATACATTCTGTGTAAAACATGCTATGTAAGACTGTAATGATGTATGAAGGGTGGAGAGAACAATGTTCAGAAAGAAGGAAAACTGAATATGCTACTGCTGCAGGCAGAATGTCAAAATGGATTCTTTCCAAATATACATCATGAATTTTCAACCTGGTATGATGCCAATTAAAATTATCTGTCTCCAATTATGTAGCACTGTACAGTGCTTAAATGCATACTGCATTTAAGAAGCATTTTTCTAAGACCAGGTGATTAAGTGGTATGTTTCACAAGTACCACATTTTAGCAAATGTACCTGGAAAGGCTGTTACTTTCAATCTTCATCTTCATTTACCTAAGCAGTGATGATGAAAGAACAGGATGCTTCAGGCAGACTCAGGTTAATAGGTATAAATTGTGCTCTGGAGTATTGACTCTCTCAAGTTATTGATTCCTATAAAACAGCCTAAACCTAATTATTTTTTATCTTACTGTAGAAAGCATATAGGAAATAACCACATGCATGTAAGGTAAAATTGTGAAATTAGTATTCAGCTTTCAGTTCTATATTTAATGAAGTGTGCTCCCCCTGAAGTTCAGCCAGAGATCAATTGGAAACTCTTCTCTGTCCATTGAAGCTTTCATTCCAAATTACCCATTTCACACTGAAAGGCTGGGAAATACACACACACACACACACCTAGCAGTCTATCCAGGAGTTTGGTGTCCAAGGCACTCTCCATGCTGCAGAAGGTCCAGCAGATCAGATGCCTGAATTTAAACGGTCCACTTCCCAGATAAGTGTGCTGACCCCTAGGCTACAGGTCAGTTGATGATGTGTTTATGTTAATCACATTTATTTTAACTTGGAATGTCATCCTAGATACAAGGAAATTTCCGAAGGAAAATTTTCACAACTGGTGCATTCCTTCCAAAAGTTTCATGTCTGAGAAACTGATGTCTTGTAGCAGAGGGGAAACAATATAATATGTTCCAAGCCACTCTGATTTGTATTAGATCAAGAACTGCTGACATTGGGATGTCACTCTACCAAGTGTGGGAGTGGGATTCATTGCTCAGACTTCAATAACTACAGTGTAGATATTGAATTAGCTACCCTCAAGTATTCCTATGATCACTGGTGAAAGTCATTTCGCCCTATCACGGAGAGCTAAAATAGATCAGATGACTCAAATCCCCAATAGTGCCTTTTTTTCACTCTGTTGCTTCAAGGCAACTTAGTGGTGACCAGCTGAAGTGTAGATTTCTGGAGAATAGTAAGGTATATCCCAGTTCAAGGGTCCTTGACAGAGAAGGAAAGTTATTTGCTTGTTGTCATGCTCCAGACCCATCACCAAGAGGATCTGCATTTCTCTAGCCACTAGACAGTATGGCTGCCTTTTCAGATTAAAATCCCATCCAGGACATTGAGGCAGTGTTGATGAGTATTTGGGAGTGGCAGAAAAAACATTCACTTCATACATAATTAGTTCAGTATCTATTGCTCCACTCATTAGTCTGGTTACATAAAATGTCTTACTGCTGATAAAGACCTCAGCCTGGCACTTGGACCCAGCAATCTTCATCAGGTAGTATTAGCAACTGATGTACCATAAAATGTAACACTTTTAAGATGCAGATTTAATTAGAATTAAGTGACATTCAGCACAATGAACATTTACACCTTAAGCACCAAAAGTAATAACTACACAATAATACAGCTGCTGTTTTCCACCTGTTCCACTCAGACACATATCTCAAATATTTCCATTTGTTATAAGGAAGAACTTCCTTGGCAGATGTGTTTCTTCTGTGGTTAGCTTGGTCTGTTTCAAGCTCCATGAATTTGCTTTGCTTTAGCAGGGCTAGTCTCTCTCTCTTTTAGCCTGTGCTCAGGAAACCCTAGCACACAACATCTGTCTGTCTCAAACTTCTGCTGCTTTTCCCAGCTCACTGCTTCAGTCTTTCTGAGATGTTTCAAGAATAAGTGGGATTTGTAGCCAAAGAAGCCAGAAAGAAACCTGTTGGAGGGACCAGTCTGAAATTCAGTCTTCTGTGAATAATGTCACAACATCCCTTTGAACATGTATGTTGTCTGACAGATCATCACATGTCTGCTTCTGAGCTTATGTCTTCTCAGCAGTAGAGCAATTCTTACTGTATCAAAACTGGTAATTCGCAGATGCAAAATGAATGCCAGTTTAATTTTAGTGCTCCATCTGAACTTCATTTGACTTAAATATCTACTTAAAGGGTTCCATTTTCTATTCATTTTTTGCAACATTAGCTTAGTCTTTCAGCCCCAGTGGAAATCACCTGGCCTCCCTTTGAATGAATTGACTCCAAGTGGCCAATTCATTAGTGTGTTACAGGGAGAATTTATCACAGAAACTCTCTGCCAAGCATCCTGACAGCCAGCTGATGCAGAATAGTCAGCATCAGCAGAGTGATCATACCTCGTTATCTGTCAGAATATGTACATCAGTAAGATTATAGACATGAATAAGTGCTGACTGCATGTGTAATCTCTTAAGAGCATAGCAGCACAAATGTGTTGACAAAGTTATAAAAAAATAAGCACACCACATATTCTTTTGTATTTTTTTACCTTTATTTGTAATATATTTTAAGATTGACACTATGAACATTACAGCATTGGTACAGGTCCATCTACACCATCGTCCCGTCTGTACTGCAGATTGATATCAAAAGTTTTTTGGAAACCACACAAGAAATAGGGGAGATATATTAAGCTTTTTCTCCTCACATGTCCTCCCAGCAATCTGTGGAATAGGGATGTCCTGAGCTCATGGTTATGTGTGCGTTTAATTAGTTTAATCATTGAATTTTTCACACCTTGGATTATCTTCTTTTAACCCATGTATATAGCTTTTGCCTCCACACATGCTAGTCATTAGTTTCACTGCTTAATTATGCATTTGGTGAAAAAATATTCATTTAACTTTGCATTACAGTGGCTTCCCAATAATCTCACTGGGTACCTTTTAGAGATTATGTTATGAGAAAGAGTAAATGACTGTTCTTTAATCACTTCTGTACACTAGCCATTATTTTATGGTTTTGTCCTGGTTTCAGTTAGGACAGTTTTCCTCCTAGTAGCTGGTGGAATGCTGTGTTTTGGATTAGGATGGGAAGAATGCTGATAACATGCCGATATTTTGGTTGTTGCAGAGCAGTGCTTGTACCAAGCCAAGGACTTGTCAGCTTCTTGCTCTGTCCTGCCACCTGGCAGGCTAAGGGTGCAGCAGGAGCTGGGATGGGACAGATGCAGGGCAGCAGATCCAAACTGGCCAAAGTGCGATTCCATACCATCTGACGTCATGCTAAACAATTTATAGGGGTGGCTAGCCGGGATGGGGGGGAGGCATCTGCTCGGGGATAGGCTGGGCATCGCTCAGCGGCTGGTGAGCTATTGCCTTGTGCATCACTTGTTTCATACACATGAGTAGCAGTAGTACTATTATCATCCTTATTTTTCCTGTCTTAATAAACTGTCTCTGCCTCCAGGCACAGGCTTCGTTTTCCTATTTCTCTCCCCCATCCCAGAGAGGGAGGGGGGAGAGGGAGCGAGCAGCTGTGTGGTGCTTAGCTGCCGGCTTGGTTAAACCACAACAGCAGCAATGTAGTCATGTAACCAAATGAAAGCCAAAACTTTCAGCCCAGTCCTTGACCTGAATGGTGAGTGAGGATCCAGATCCTGGCATTTCTATGTGATAGTTTCTATGCAGCCAAGGTAAATAGTGGAGTCAGAGCTGATGGGGCTAGATTTTGAAAAGTCCTGCGTAAAGAAGAGATCTCAGAAAAGCAAAAGGAAAAAACATGAATATCAACAAAGTAATTCTGATTGCCATATTTTTTATCTGTCGTGACTAGACAGATGAAAATCTATGACAGCGCTTTTGCCTTGAAGGTCAATTCATTTTTCTTGTATTTATTTATGATATTTCTGTATTGTTTATTTTTTAACAGGCTCTGTACTAATAGTCCTCACAGAATGACGAAGAGAAGTAGGACAGTTATGCAGCTTTTGTGGTTCATTCCAGAGGGCAACTCTAAGCACTAGGCCCCTTGTCAGGCTATTGCTATTAGAGATAACGAGCTATAGAGCTATAAGCATTGAAGCCAGGGAGCTGGGCCTATTCCACAGGGCCTCTTGGCCCTCCCCCTTGTTAAAGTGATATCTGCCAGGTGTGGATGCTTGGAATTTTGGTATAAAACAGCAGGTCCCCAGATCTGGTCCCCCTCCTGCATCTGAAGCAGAGCTGAAGGAATGGCTAGTGCAAGGAGCACAAAAATCTGTTGCACCACACTAAGATGTGCTTGCCTCTGAGCTTGGAGACTGTAACCCTCTTCAGACTTCCAGATCTAGAGAAACACTTTGCTGCAGCATAAAAGCCACGTGGAGATAAGCTCCCCCAAGCAGCCAGTCTTCTTCCCACCACCTGCCAGAAAACAGTTGTCTGGTTTCAGCTAGGATACAGTTCCTTTTCCCCCTCAAAACTGGGTGGCTGCTATGTTTTGAGTTAGGGTGAAAAGAGTTTTGATAACACATTGATGTTTTATTTGCTGCAGAGCAGCACTTCCACCAAGCCAAGGACTTTTCAGCCTCTTGCTCTGTCCTGCCAGCTGGCAGGCTAAGGGTGCAGCAGGACAGATGCAGGGCAGCAGATCCAAACTGGCCAAAGGAGCATTCCATACCATCTGATGTCATGCTAAACAATATATAGGGGTGGCTAGCTGGGATGGGGGGTCGGCTGCTCGGGATAGACTGGGCATCGGTCAGCAGGTGGTGAGCAATTGCATTGTGCATCACTTGTTTCATACACATTATTATTATTATTATTATTATTATTGTTGTTGTTGTTGTTGTTGTTTTCCTATCTTAATAAACTGTCTCTATCTCAACTCTCGTTTCACTTTTCTGTTTCTCTCCCCCATCCCAGAGAGGGAGGGGGGAGGGTGAGCGAATGGCTGTGTGGTGTTTAGCTGCCAGCCAGGTTAAACCACAACAGGTTTACTGTTTTATACTTCTTCACATATTTCTCTTCCATCCAGGTCTGTTTAATATCTTCATATGGAAACTGAGCTGGGGTTTTGATCATCCTCAATTCCATTTTCTGCAGCTTTTTTTTCTTTCTTCTATATACAGAGAATTCAGACCAACATTGAATGCAGTATTCAAAATGTAAACACATTGTGGATTTATACACAACATATTAAGGTTTTCTGGTTTGTTCTCTACTCCTTTCCTAATCATCCCTAAGCCCATTTGGTGTGGTGTTTTTGTATTTTTATTACCACTGCCAAGACTGAACTACTCTTTACAAAGAATGAACGGCAATAGTTTCTGCTCTGAATGATAATAGATAATTTTGAGCTCATAACTGTGTAAATATAGTTAAAGCTGTTTTTCCTTGTGTATCCTACTTTGAATCTATCAATACTGAATTTCATTTGCTCTTTTCTCAATAAAATAATATCCTCTAAGACTCTTTGATGAGACCTCTTTTTTTTGCTTTCTAAATTCTGATCCACAACAAATATTGCTACATTACTATTCAATCTTTTTTTCCATATCATTTAAAATACAAACCTCTTTTGTACTCCATCAATAACCACTCAATTTTAAAGACTGACTTTAAATTCTTAACCTTTTCATCCTGCCTTTTAATAAGCTTTTAATTCTGGAAAGAATCTTTACTCTTACAACCATCTTAAGTGCAGGAATGTGAAAGAACATGTCAAAACTTTTTCAGAAACCAACATAATACCATCTCCTTCTGGCTCCACTCAGGATTCTAACAGACATATTAAATTTTCTTTTTTTGGAAAAAAAATGGAAATTTAGAAAATACTGATTCTTCCCAGTTTTATTGTATATATCCAGGAGTATAGTAGTTCTCTCCAATAACATAATTTCTTCCAGTTTTCTAGGTAAAGAAAACATCCTAGTCTGTGATCCTCAATGACTTCTTTCACATGATGTTTTTTAAAAAATTGATATCACATTTCATTTGGACCCTTCTGTTCTTGTTGTAGTAGGACTGGTTTAAGAGGTAGATACACATCACTAATAATAGTTTGGGGTTTTCACATCTGAATTCTTTGAGAATACCATGAAGAATACCCTTTAGTCCCGTGTGTTTATTACCATTCCTTTTTCATTTTTTTTCTTAGATTAATTCTTTGACCACTCCAATTTGAGATAGCTCTTCTGATCCAAGAGACAAATTTATTTTCTACTTCTTTTGCAAGAAATTTAATACCTGTTCTTTTGATGTCTCCTGTGACATTACACATTTTACCTTGTATTGTTTGTTGATTAAATGTTTGAATCACAAGAGAGTCTTTCCCTAGGAAGCTAACAAGTTTCACTAGCAAGGCTTTCTTAAGACTTACAGCATTACTTACTTCAGTGTTATCATATCTGTATTCTAACCCAGAAGCTTAAGTGACCCAAAGAGAATGCCATCTCCCCAGCTTAAACTAGTTTGTAGCAGTTTGAGATCTGTGTAACTGATAGAGTCTAAAGTATATGAAGCCGATGCTCATATTTCTCAGGGAAGGTTTTGCAACTGGGATATATATTGCTTTTGAGCATCAGATTGATGTGAAAACAAAAGTCATGTGGTGGAATGATATGGATTATTGACTGCACTGCAGGGGGTATGGAAGCAGAAAGGAGTGCATTAGTGTGTACATACAGCTGAGTTAAACAAGGATGCCAAATGTTCCCAACTAAGAAGTATCTGAGCCATGACCTCTAACTAGCAATTTTAATTTTTTTCCAAAATACTCTTTTTCAATTTAACACAAATCACTGCTAAGGGAAAGCCTTGCTTTTTTTTCCTGCTCATTTTGCAGATTGTTTAAGTACCTGAAAACAGTTGAGCTGCTTAAGAAGAGCATTGAGAAATAAATTTAAAAAAAAAAAAAAAAAAAAAAAAAAAAAATCTGGCAAAAAGGTGTGTGAAACAGGTTTTTTCAGTACTTTGAGAGTAAAAAGTAGAGTTTCCTCTGTGTGGGATTTTCTTCCTCCCATAAAAACTCTATAAAGTTTCGTAAGGTTTTTCAGTGCATTGTCAAAAGTACAACACAAGTGCATAGAGACAGGAATAAATACCCGTTCTTCATGAAGAGGTGCCAAGGGCATTGGATCAGGGGGAAAGTCTGGAGTTTAGAAGCACAATCTGGGAGAAGCTGTTTACTTGCTAAATCTCCCATCATATTTTCTTATTGCTGGAAAGTAAAGATATGCTTAATTTTCTTAAACTTCCAAAACGGTGAAGCTTAAATATTGGGACTGTCACCATTCACATCAGGTGTAAATAAGAGAAATAAGACCAGAGGAATGTGTTTGGGATTGGTTTTTGTCTTCATCCATCTGGTATGGAGGAAAGCAACTGTAACTCTAAGAAAATATGGTACAAGCCAGAAGGCCTGGGAAGACCCTTTTTCCAGGGGAAAAGAGCAAGTGAGACTGAAAGTTCACATGGCATTAAAAGCAATCAGCTACATCAAGAAAAAAAATGGGAAGGAAAGAGAAAAGAAAAATCACATCTGCTAGAGGAACTTAGTGTACTTCTCTAAACATGCTCTGAAGACACCTTGACGATCATCTCTTCTTTCCCAGGTTGTTTACAGAATCATTTGGAAAACACATACTAGAATTCCTACTGAGAGAGTTGAAAACAGGAAGAGTGGGAGGAGGGTGGTTCCTCCTTTTCTTATGATGACCTTTGACTCTTTTGTTTTTTTACAACCTTTGCATTTTTTTGATCACCTTTATGACCTTTGCTGCATATCAGTTGGGAAGAGGATGATTTGAGTCACTTCAGGTAGGTGCTGTTTGGATTTTCTCCCAACAGCTATAATCTCTAACTTCTTTTCCCTGTGGATTTACTGATGAGGCACTGTCCTGATAGCAGCTTTAGACAATTATCATACTGTGGGAAATAAGTAAAATCAGACCTGATTATAACTTTGACATGTTTTTGTGATTGTATCTTAGTCCATGCTCCCAGTTTGATTCAGGAAATTACCAAGGGCAAGTGAGAAAAAGATCATAAATCTTGTCAATTATTTTAACATACTTTTTTCATTATTTTTTTCGGTGGTATTTGTCATAATTTTCCTCTTAAATTCGATGTTAATGTCTCCCAGGGGACATGTATTTTTAGGTATGTGAGCTGGTCCCAGAGCATCAAATCAGATTGTTCAGCAGCTGTGTTACTTGTGTCAGAGGGCTAGGAGTCACCTCACTGTACGTGTCATTGGGAGCACCACCTTTACTTTCTGCCTGTTTCCTCATACAGTTTAACTGAGCATCAGAACTGCCATTTAATGTATCATCTTGCAGTGGAGAATGAGGGAAGAAAAAGGTAATTATCTCCTTATCACCAGCACAGCAACTACTCTGCTGTTTTTACCAAATTTTGTCACACTCTAACCTCAAACTTTTCTTCTCCCAACAGCACCTGCTTCCCAGGTAGAGGGGAAGTGCCCATACCAGCAGGTGTCTTTGCCTGGTTCCAACACCCCTGCCATGGGCAGGGACACCCCCCACCAGACCAGGTTGCCCAAAGCCCCATCCAGCCTGGCCTTGAACACCTCCAGGGATGGGGCATCCACAGCTTCTCTGGGCAGCCTGTTCCAGGGTCTCACCACCATCTGAGTAAAGAATTTCCTCCTAACCTCTAATCTAAATCTACCGTCTTTTAGTTTAAAACCATTCCCCCTTTTCCTATTACTATCTGCCTGTGTAAAAACTCATTCTCCATCTTTCTTATAAGTACTCTTTAAGTACTGAAGGGTCACAATGAGGGCTCCCTGCAGCCCTGACTTCTCCAGACTGAATGGCTTCAGTTCTCTCAGTCTTTCCTCATAGGATAGGTGCTCCAGCCCTCTGATCATCTTTGTGACCCTCCTCTGGACCCATTCTAACAGCCCCATGTCCTACTTGTGCTGGGGGCCCCAGACCTGGATGCAGCACTCAAAGTGGGTGCTCTCAAGGGCAGAGTGGCACAATCACCTCTCTCAGCCTGCTGGCCACTGCTCTTGTGATGCAGCCCAGGATTCAGTTGTCCTTCTGGCTCATGTCGAGCTTTTCATCCACCAGAACCAGTCTCTCAAAGGTGAGTCTGAGATTGTAGAATACAGAACCCTGAGCATCACACCATCCACACAGTCTTTTATTCACCTGATCCATTTGTCTCCTTCTTCTGAGTCCCAGACTCCAACTGGGAGGACAGAGGAGAACACTACTTGCACTCCCAATCCCAACAACATCTTTCCAAGGGACATAAAGTCCCTTCTGATATTGCAGAATCTCCTCATTGCAGCCTCATTCAGCCCTAAATGAAACAGTAGGAATGAGTTGTAGTCCTCTGGCATTACCAAGCTTGGTAGAATCTTTATGATATCACGAGTGCAGGCCCCCGCAGCAGGCAGCAAACCTCTCTAGAGAGATTGTCCAAACAGCAAATTGATGCTTCATTTATCATGTCAAAGGATGTTTCAGCTCAGTCTGTGGGCTGCCTCACTGATATAAAGGAATTAACATGTAAAACAACACTATTTTCCTTTGGCCTGAGATTTATTGTGTTATAAAGATCAAGACCTACTAAGATATCTCTGGCAAATTTCACTCTTCTAACGCCCTCATCTATTTTATGATGATGAATTTTGCTCATGAAAAACACATAGTAATTTCCCAGTGTCTGATAAAAGTGTAGATTTGTTGAATGGGTGTTAGATGATATCAGAAAATAAAGTTTCTGACACTTTTTGTGGAGTTTGGTATTTGTTATTCAACAGATTTATGAGGTAAAAAATCCTTCCAAAAAACTCAGACCACAGCTATAGTGATAGGAATATCCTTATTGATGGTGGGTTTTTTGTTTGTTTGTTTGTTTGTTTTTGTTTGTTTTTGTTTTTGTTTTTTTACTTTAGTGTAGTGTGTCCTTTTAGCAGAAAAGTACTTAAGTATATTTATAGATGTGATACTTGGACATAGCAGAACACTTTGAAAAATAAAAACATAAATATGCCCCAAGATTGGACAAGATAATTTGTTTCATAGTCAATACAAAGAGTTTGTTCCTCTTATCTATTCTAATTGAACATAACAGAATACTGTAGAACAAGACCTTTTTGAATTTGTGGATGATATTTTTCCATCAAAAATGCTGCTGGGAAAGCAAGCTTTTCAGCAGGAAGGTGGAATATGCCATCTGGATAACATTACAGAATTATGAAACTACACGCTTATCCAACTTCATCATTTTCTGATCTAAGGGTTTTAATTTAGTTTGAAAGGCTTGGATCTAAAGTGTGAATTATACTACATTAATCAAAAGCAAAATTTATGATATCAAATGATTTAAGTGAAAAACATTTTAAATTATTTAAATGACAAAGATTTTCTGTTCTTAAAGAGTAACATGATTTGTTTGTTTGTTTCTCTATTTTGGATATAAATTGTCAATTCCTACTTTGTCTTGTTTTTAGTTTCTAATTGGACAAGCGCTGGATCAAAATATGTCCTGCCCATTTTCAGCAAAAGCCAGCTGAGGTACTCTGAGTTGCATGAGGTGTCTGTGAGTTACCAGGTCAATGTGCTTTCCAAGCATTCCAAGGTATCTCTCTCAGATCATAATATATTGATGTGGCAAAGACATGCAGTCTTTGTAATTATTCCCAAGGCAATTTCTCAGACATATATGCAAACTTTATCTCCACTGAAATCACTGGCTTTTGGAGAGGCCTAGAAACTATTTTGTAAATTTGGCCAGGTATCCTGGTTCCAAGTTCTGAGTCCAAAACTGTTTGTGCAAAGCAACCCTGTGAGTGCAATGTTTGTAATGTTTGTGTACCCACAAGTTAGAAGCACTATTACATGGACTTCAGGCTCATTGTAGTACATTTATGGAGAGAATTCACTAGGAGATGAGTTCATGGTATGGATTAGCAATAACTGAGCAAGTCACAATGAGCCTAGGCTTCACCTTCTGCTAAGTACAGCAAAGCAAGCTGAAGGCACATATTTTCTGAAATCCAAGGCACTAAGTCTAACCTGGTATTTCTTTTCCCCCTGTTCTCTGTTACTAGTTGATACCAAATTAAAGGCTTTGCAAAAGCATTAGTGCTGCACTGAGCTAACAACCAGCAGGTTTGCTAATGTGGGGAGAAAGCCTGTATTGTTGGCACCAGGGGTGACTGTCAGTGTAGTCTCTGGGTACTACTGGAAATTACCAGCCTGGGTAGGCACCACCCCGTCTTCAGTGATTCTGTAAAGAGGCTGCAAAGGCCTTCCTCGGTAAGAGTTTATTGAGGAGACCAAGTGCAACATGAATGTGAAGTTCCTACAGAGTCATAGAAAAAGTCTCTGTTGGAATTTTTGACTAGGATTAATGCATAATATGGACACAGAAGAACCAAAATACATTTGAGGGAAGAGAAAGCAAAACAAATACAGAGCAAGAACTCAATGCTTGACCAACTCGCAGGCAGAAATGCCACAGTTGAAGGGTCTCCAGCTGCCATGTTTCAGCCCAAGACCTCCCCAAGCAGATATCTCTGCAAACATCTCCCTGACTTGCTGCTGGCCTCATTGCTATGCAGGCTTCACCCATCTCAGTCTGTAAGGCCCTGCGGGGAGGAGCTTGTTTGCTTTTCAAATATCCATAGTCTCAAGCGAAAGTATTGTTTTCTTTGCCTTCCAGACTCCCAAAAAGGGCTCAAGAGAGAAGGCTTCTTCATAACGCCAACTTTTGATACACACTGTGCCACGATATTTTTTATAACTAATGCTTGTCATTAGGTCAATATCTGAACTTTTCTGCAGAAATAAGAAATTGATTATGGTCTCCACACTTCAAACTGGGGCCCTTGAGCTAAAACTGAAGACACAGGAAGGAGAGGTCAGGCTGTGGCAGCAGGTCTGTGCAGCCATGGGACCAGAGGTGACCCCACTGCAGCATTTCCAGTATGGTTCCTGGCACAGCTACATACCTGGGCTGCTCCTTGGCTCTGCCTGAGGCATAATGCTGAGCTAAAGCATGTGTGAAATTTAGCTGAATGAGCTGACACTGAACAGCACAAAATGTCAGTTCTCAGCAAGAGTAATAATGCTACTGAGACATAAATCTGCTGGACCACAGCCAGCCAGAAGCAAATTGCAAGCCTAATAACAGAAAATATACATGATATACGCTAGGTGAGATTAAGCTTCAGGGCAAATATCTGCCAAATATGTGGATTGCAGCACAGAGGACAGAGTAGAGCAGAGCCAGCACAAGCAGCGAGGGAGGACTGTGACTGGAAGTAGCTGAGGTGCATTGCAGTCCATTAGCCAGGGCTGATCTGCACTTTCTTAAAGAGACGATGTATCTGAGGGTAGCTCTGGAGAGGCACAGCTTCGGGACAACCCCACCACTTGTCTTCCTGCAGCACCCATTGTGACTTGGAATGGCTGGAAAGAGAGCAGCAGGATGGTCACAGGCACATTGTTTTCCACAGAGCCTTTCACTGTGTGACCTGACTCACCCCCTGGAAAGCCCAGCATTGTCATAATCTGTGTCCATGATCAGGAAAATGAATTTTTGGCTGAAATCCCCCTTTTGCTCTGACAAGTTAATTATGGGTCAACAAGAACCTCAAGCCTTCTTGTCTATGAGAAAACCTTTCCCTTGGCCTGGCACAGCATCTGTGTGGCAGCTAGCTGCTCTGTTCCCAGCCCCATGCTGACAACCCTGCTCCCTTTCCTTCCTGCCCCAAGGGGACTGAGCTTCTCCTCTGGGAGCCTCTCCCAAACGCAATCCATTGGGAACACTTGGTGTCCAAACCTGCAAGCAGATCTCCAAGGTAAAGCTTTAACACATTAAAGAAAAACTTTTTTTTTTCATTACAGGAAAATGACTTGTACCTGATGTGGATCTGGTGGCATACCTAAAGCTGGGCAGGTTTCTAGAGGCTGCAAGATTCATCTCAGTCACACACTCCATCTTGACACATGGGCATAAATTCTGAAAATGAGAGTTATACTGAATCCCAAGAGAATTTTACCTTCACAAAAACAAGTAAAAAGTGGTGAGTAACTAAGACAGAGTAGCTGATACCAATCAGCTATTCTTCAGCTTTACTTATTTGAAAACGGCATTGGTATTATACCAATATTTTTTCTTGATAAGCAGAAAACAAATGTATCAGATTAATAGTTAACATGCCCGTACCTCATAAGATAACACACTAGAATGTTTTGGCTGGTTGATTGGTTTGTTGTTTTTATTTAGGCATAATGGTACATTAAAAAAATCTTAAATTTCAGTATGGTATACAGAGTTACTTCAGTGAAGTGCTACTGTTACATAAACACAAAGAATAATCTCTTCTAGGGGACAGCACAGCTACTCTCAGTAAATAGATGCACTCTAATTTCCGTCTCACAATTACATGTGCTTACCACTGAGCAGGAATATTCTGTGATGTAAAGTCCATGAGTTCAGGCTTTTACCTGAGATGCTGAAATTTGCATATGTTGATTGAAGAATGTCTGACTTACTCAGCTGTATAAATCTGATTAAGCCTATTGTAAAAATAATAATAATAATATTTTCAGACTTATGCAATAGCACAACCTGCAGCCACTATTTCCATGGTATTTTTTAAGACATGAGGCAATTACCCCACTTTCAAATGTGGAAATTGTATATGCAATTAGACATTGGACAAACACGAGCACTTCAGGGCTGCAGTCTCCAGAAACAAACTATGTTTTTCTTATTTTACCTTGAATTCATCATCAGTGAGACTGCTGAAGCAAGAGAGCAAGGTAAGGCAAAGCAAGGCAGAGAAAGACAAAGCAAAGAAGCAAAGCAAGGCAAGGCAGGGAAAGGAAAAGAACAAAAACTTTGTATACAAAAGCGTAAAAAAAAAAAAAAAAGTTGTGAAAGAGTGAAGGATTACTTGTTTTAGTTTTTCTGGCCATTTCTGTAACTTAGCTACAGAATATTTGTGATGTATTCTTTCCCTCCATGTTGAAAATACTTGCCTACATCTGTGACATATAAAAGGAATCTCAGGACAAAAAGGTAGTGGGAATTTATAAAACATGTCCATTGAAACATGCATATAGTTTATTTTAATGGTAAAACTTGTACCTTTAGCTAGCTGCTTTCCCAGTGTTAAATCTTTTTCTATACAGGTAACAGTATAGAGGTAATAATCACTTGCCTTTGAGTTGCTTGGGCAATATTTAAATTGTCACAGGATTTTGATTCAATGATTGAAGGACTTGCAGATTCTCTGAAATTACTGTCAAGAAGAGCAAATTTACCAAAAGAATCACTGCACAGACAAATAATTTTTACAAGAAAGTCTCTAAAAATAGAACGGAAATTAAAAAAATAGAAAATAAAAATCGATGTAAAGGCAAGAAAAGTGGTATGAGAAACAAACCCCTTGTCTAATGGAGAAAGCATTTATCTCTTTATGTGTTGTGCAGTCTGTCTTGGTGGCTAGACTACAAACCATGATACATCAGCATGTTGATTATGAATTAAATGTGACAATTTAGACTGTGACATGTATAAAAACATTTTAAGGATATTTAATGACCTTGAACACACACAGAAATACATTGAAAAAATAATGCAAATATAACGTTTATTGAATTTTTCTTAAGGTTTCTACCTAAAGGCACACTGCAGCTACAGAAACTTCAGCAGAACTCAGGCACCCAAGCATGAAACTTCTGAAATAACTTTGATTCATAAAATACGGGAGTCACAGATTATGTTTTTTCCATATTTCTCTTACTGTCCCATATAATGACAACAAGCAAACTTCTAGCTTCTCTGGGCAGCCAGTTCCACTGCCTCGCCATCTTCTTAGTAAAGAATTTCTTCTAAATAACTAATAAAATCTACTTTTTTTTTTTTTTAGTTTAAAGACATTACACCTTGTAACATCTTTCTGTATCCCTACACTCCCTGACCAAGAGTCCATCCCCAACTTTCCTGTAGGCCACCTTGAGGTACTGGAAGGCCACTGTAAGGTCTCCCTGGAGCCTTCTCTTCTCCAGGCTGAACAACCCCAACTCTCTCAGCTTGTCTTTGTTGGAGAGGTGCTCCGGTCCCTAAATCATCCTTGTGGCCCTAATAATGTAGAAAAATGTGCAAAATAAGTAAATTAAAACTTTTAATCCTTAATCAGAGAAATTAGGGTCTAATTATTTGTTGTATTGGGCTTTCCCCCACCTGTCATGACCCAACAAAATTAAAGACAAGATAATACTGTCAGTATTTGAAAATGCCTTTCTATTCAAGAAAGGGTAAGAAACCAAAGAAAAAGCCAAACAAAGCACAACAAGAACTAACAATGATTTCAATCTCTGCCTTTTTATATGTCTCATCGTGAAGAACGGAGCAGATTTTTGAGAGAAGTTTACCCTCAAAAGGGACTGAAGTTCTTTATTTCCTAAACCACTACTGAACTCTACTTCAGACTGTCACAGATCCAACAGCTTATGTACAGGCAAAATTAATTTTAAACTTATAGGTTCTGCTTGGTTTATCTGCTTGAAGAAAGTAATTTCTGCTCGCTTCAAAAGAATCTTTCGTTTTTTTCCACCGAGAGGGACTCCCTGGGGCCTCCTTCTGACGTGGCTGAAGCTGCAGTCTTCTCATTCACTCAGCATATTTCTGGGCTGATGTGAATCATCGCTTCAGTTCCTGGTTATACAACCTGCAGTATGTAAAGCTGGAAATTAACCAATAGCTCTCAGGAAATTATCTGATATTTTTAAAGCTATAGCTTTCTTCTTTTCAACTGTTTTCTGAAAAGTGATTTTAAGCTCCAGTGTTTGAATAGAAACGCCATATCAGATTAGTCCTTGAATAGAACTGATAGAGTTTAATAGCCCATTCTCTCTCCCAGTCAATAGAATTTCTTCTTAAAAACCTCTGGGAAGCATTTCTTGCAGCTGATTTCAGTGAGGTATTATCTAATGTATCGCCAAGTAACAATTATATTGACTGGAGAATTCAACTGACTTCTTTGTACGTTACTCTTCATGCCATCACATTAAAAAAATTATCAGGAGGTAATTAACTAAAACATTGTTTAAAGAGATCTAATATAAATCTCTCAGGAGAAATATATTTCAAGAATTTAATGAAGCACCAAAGTTTATCTCACTGACATGAAATGTGAGTTATATAAGGAGGCTTAGCTTTTCCTTTAGAACATATTCCACTCTCTAGAATTTGAATGCTTTGGAGAATATATATCTTGAAATACTGTTTAAAGTAAAGGCTGGATTTCTTCATAGAAAAAAATGAGAGAACTGAAGAAGGTCAATCTTTAAAGCACAGTTGATATTATTTTTATAACATCCCTGGCATTTCTTTATGTTAAAAACTAAAAAACCTATACCTATTTTTCTTTCAGTCATTTTTTTCCTAGCCAAGAAATATTTGTTTCACTAGGATAAAACTCCTTCTGTTGATGTGTCAGCTCACTGTCTATATAAGAAGGGGTGTCCATTTCTGTAGGGTGGTCGTTGCCTGTTTACTCTCTGAGAAAGAGAAAGCAGTTCACAGCTGATGCTCTGCCACAGGTGCTGTATGTACACTCCTTCCAACTACCCAGTGATGTACAACATCCCTGGCAAGCTGGTAACATCCAGGAGGAGGTGGAAGAGAAGTGGTAACCCTTACTGATAAAACAATTGTCCATGTGTACTGAGCACATCTATAAAAATCTGGTAATATAATGGTAATGGGTATAAAGAAAATAAACCCCAGAATATCACTTAAAATTTTCTGTTAAAATACCCTTTGCCAAGACTTATCCTTCCCAAACCAAGCTCATAAAGTCATGGGTTTTCAAACAATATAGAAGGTAAGAAGGCTAAAGAAACACAGCAGGTATTCTAAGTGCAAAGGTGTCAGTCCCTTTTGGCTCTTAAAAAGTGATAAAAGACTTTTTACTTGTACTACCTTTACTTGTAGGTGATAGAAAACAGAAACCTTCTGTTACTTTTTTGGTTAATCTTTCATTTAATATAAAAAGTATATTACAAAAAAAAAAAAAAAAAAATCTGTGTAAAGAAGTTGTAATCTGCAGACATGCAAGAAAGCAATTATTATTGGTTTTTAATGTGGAAGCAAGTTTATAATGATTCAGCTACTAAATACAATTTGTCAAGAACAAATAGCTTCAAAGCAATCTAATTATCTCCTATGATAAGATAACAGATTTTGCAGAGGGGAGGGGAAGAAGTGCTAGATGCTGCATATGTCTGGACTTCTGAGAAAAAAAAAAAAAAGTGCTAGAGATCCTGTGAGTGAAGAATTGGTTAGAAAACAATATTCAGAAATATGTCATCAAGAATTCATTGTGATAGGAGAACCAGGGTTCAGCAGGAGTATCTTCTGAATCAAGTTTTGCCCAGTGCTTTCCATAGTAACTGAGCTGATAAGACAGTATCCACATACAAAATCTGAAAACCACATTAATTTAGGTGATGCTGAAGACATGTTTGAGGTCAGGATTGGACTTCTGAATTTTCATGACAAACTGGGGGAAAAGTCCAGTAAAAATGTATGAAATTTAATGGGACAAGCTGACTTGCTGCACAGGCAGAAATAATCACAAAGACAGGGAGTACCTTTACCTGGCTGAGCTTTTTTTCTTCTAAATGAGATCTAGCAGTGCTTGTGAGACAAATGCCGAGCAGCCAGCAATGTCAGTCGGGGGTAGAGAGGGGAGTGTAAGAAAAAAAAATCTATCTATCTATCTATCTATATATCATACAGGATTCTTTAAACAGAAGTATCCTGCAGAACATGCAGTATTGTCCATCTGCACTAATCAAATTTGATAGTCCCCATCATCAGTTTTATCTGTCTTTGGAAATTTTTCTCGATATTAGTTTAGACAAACACCTGTTAGGAAGGATGTAAGTGTAGCTGTTCCTCTCTTGAACAAAGGGATGGACTAGGTGGTCTCTTATACTTTCTTCAAAATCAAAACAAAACAAAACAAAAAATTTGCTTTATGTCATTATGAGAATAAAATACAGTAATATTAAACACTCTTGATCAGTACTAGATTTCCTCTGCTCTACTTTTTCACTTACTCCTCTCCCAACAGTGTGGGAAGCCTAAGGTAAAAGGGAGTTGCTTTCTTCCCTGTATTCCTCCTCCTTTGGCACGATGCTCTTGGCTTGATCTTATCCTGCTTTTTCACCCCCGCCACATCTTCCACAGACCACTGCCCAGTTACTCTGCTAAGGGTGTATCTGCCTCCTAGGGATGCCTGGTATGGATAGAAAAGCAACTTGAGAGCAAACCTCACTATGCATCTTCTGCTACAGGAACCACATTAATGATGCTGTGTCTGTGGCTTTTCTCTTAATTTCTGTAGCATTTTACATTCTCTAATCAGACTGTTAAATTGCTGGCTTTTATGTGGTGCACTTTGACACCTGTGCAGCCTTATAGCAGAAACTCTATTTACCTTTCTCTTTGAAGCTGTGACATGTCTAAGAGTTAGGACCTGCAAACCTTGCTGCACTCCTCAAGACCTGTTGAAGATTTTTGCCTTCTTACTTTCCCCTTTTTGTGCTCATGCCAACTTTTTTCATGTTCCTTGCAGACTATCTACAATAACCCTACTTTTCCAAAGGTTTTGTCTGAAGCAGGTTACCCATATTTGTAGTAAGATGGTTAAAAACATGATGCTTGAGTGCAAAACTCAAGATGCTGGACCAATGGGCTGAGGCCAACTGTATGAAGTTCAACAAGGCCAAGTGCCGGGTCCTGCACCTGGGGCACAACAACCACAAGCAGAGCTACAGGCTGGGAGATGTATGGTTAGAAAGCTGCCTGGCAGAGAAGGACCTGGGAGTGATGGTTGACAGTCAGCTGAATATGAGCCAGCAGTGTGCTCAGGTGGCCAAGAAGGCCAACAGCATCCTGGTTTGTATATGAAACAGCGTGGCCAGCAGGTCCAGGGATGTGATTGTCCCCCTGGACTCGGCTCTGGTGAGGCCGCACCTCGAGTACTGTGTTCAGTTCTGGGCCCCTCGCTACAAGAAGGACATCGAGGTGTTTGAGCGAGTCCAGAGAAGGACAACAAAGCTGGTGAAGAGTCTGGAGAACAAGTCTTACGAGGAGCGGCTGAAGGAGCTGGGACTGTTCTGCCTGGAGAAAAGGAGGCTCAGGGGTGATCTTATCGCTCTCTACAGGTACCTCAAAGGAGGCTGTAGCGAGGTGGGGGTTGGTCTGTTCTCCCACATGCCTGGTGACAGGACGAGGGGGAATGGGCTAAAGTTGCACCAGGGGAGGTTTAGGTTGGACATTAGGAAGAACTTCTTTACTGAAAGGTTTGTTAGTCACTGGAACGGGCTGCCCAAGGAAGTGGTTGAGTCACCATCCCTGGAGGTCTTTAAAAGACACTTAGATGTAGAGCTTAGGGATATGGTTTAGAGGATGATTTGTTAGTGTTAGGTCAGAGGTTGGACTCAGTGATCTTGGAGGTCTCTTCCAACCTAGACGATTCTGTGATTCTGTGAAAAGTGGTTCAGCTGGCCTTTGGGCACCCCAGTCTGAAAGCTGGTATTCTGTGTGAGGCTAATTGAGAGTGCTAGGACTGAAATGCTTTGTTTTCTTCCTGTTCAGAAGGTCATATATCATCATTTTGTAAGAATGATCTTGACGCTGGCAAAATGATTTACAAAACCTGCATGCCTACCCTCCTCTCCACCTTCTTTGCATGACACCCCACCTTCAAAGGTCTCTGGCCATCTCGCCCACCTCGTTTTTACCCTGCTTGAAATTCTAAGTGTCACTTCGGGAAAAGTTAGGAAAGACTGAGACATAGTTGGTAAAAAAAAAAAAAAAAAAAAAAAAAAAAAAAAAAAAAAAAAAG
>CM021765.1:126150402-126175750 GCA_011076525.1 Nettapus auritus | reverse complement strand
AAAAAAAAAAAAAAAAAAAAGGAAGAGATTTCTGTTCTCCACAGAGATCTTTCCAGCCTCTTTGCTTTAGCTAAAGAGAAGGCAATGCTCATTTTTACTTCTGCTGGTGAGTTTTGGAGATTCAGCCTGCCACAGAATCAGGGTCAAACAGGCTGTCAACAGAAACAATAAGTATACTAGTTCAGCAGCTATGTTTTTTTTCCACAAACACCTTGTCTGTAAGCAATTACAATTTCAATTCACCGCTGTACATTTATAACCAGTTTGCCTGCTTTTATCATAACCTTAACATATAAGACACAATAAATTACTCTTGCGTAGGACAAATTATTTTACATTCTTTCAGAGGCAGAGTAGGAACATTATAATGCTTGCTTTTTTTTTTTTCTTTTTTTTTTTTTTTTTTTTTTTTTCACTAAAAGTATATTGTTTCCTAGCATGTAATCCTGTTCCTGTGCATTTTCCATTTATTCAATAACATAAAAAAGTAACATTTCAAGCTTGGCAAGCAGATCAATGTGGACATTACTGTCATCTTGATAAACAGATATTTCTGCAAGAGTTGAAATATGGATGTTTTGTCTACCAGAGAAGTTGGCATTCAGCCTAAGGGGGTCTTCCTTGCTTGACATGTCCTGTAACTTCTAGGTCTCTGAGAGACTGATACTGTCACAAGAAAGTTTTTTGGATGCTGCTAAGACCAAGGTTTGGCCCCTTTACAAAAGATGATAACTCCCGGCATGTTTTTCATTTAATATAAGAAGATGAATTGGCTCAAAAGGCTGCAGAGACACTTCCAGATTAAATCACAGCTGCTGAGAGGACTGCCTTAGATGGGTTTCTGTGTTTGAAACCTGTATTAATAAAACAAATAGAAAATGAGGAGGTGATCCAGAAAGTTACAATAGCTCAATGTTTGAAGCATCTGTTCAAATGAAAAAGGCAAAATACCTCTCCTGGATATTTTGTTGTCTGCATCCAGAAGGAAATGAGATTAGTACCAGTCATTGGTGTTTTGTTTTGAACAAAACAATATGCATAAGGATAAGTACAAGAAGTTGCCTAACAGGTTAATTTTATTAAGCAATTCCCAGAGCAAAGCAAATGTTTAAGAAAGCAATAGTAAACATGTGTGAACAGGTTACTGTTGTGACCATGTTACAGTGTGAACACGTTACTGTTGATGAAGGAAGGGATACCACCCTTTTTAATATTCTGTAACATCTCACAAATTGTCATTGACATTTTACAGTGACTGGGAAGTTCTCTCTGCTCTCTATCTATATCTCTAGTCTGTAAAACTGGGAGCAGAGATGTTCCTCCAGATCTCTCAAGAACATCTAGGTCTGCAGATAAAAAAGGTTTACAGGAATCTCAAGTACAATTTTTATAGACTGTGACAACTTGATGGTCTCTAAGGGCCTCCCACTGGTCAAACAACAGAACTACATTGGTACCATCTTTAAACAAGGATCCTTTCACTTTGGCATTAGATGTGCGAGGGCTTTGACTGCTTGGACCAGCTAGGGAGGGCTCGGGCACAGCCTGAGACAAGACATGGGGAGATTCCCGAGCTGATTTGGAATAGATTCTTATTTGATTAGGTGAAAAGAAAAACAAACTTCCAGCTAGAAAGACACGTTCAATGCCTATTTACCCTCCTAATTCGCAACAGAGTCCTCCAGGGATGGGCATCCTGATTGTGCTGTATGTTGTTTTTCAAATGAGCAAAGATTTTGGTGTCTAGAAAAAGAATATTTTAAAATGGACCTACAGAAACTAGGGTGGGTAGAATGCAACAGATATGGAAAAGAAACCAGTGAAAGCATAATGTTAGAGCAGAAGGTAGGACTCAAATTTGTCATAAACCTGTTCCTCAAGTGATAAGCTTTCCTCAGCTGGATCAGAAATGGTCTCTAACTTGACCTAGGGCTGCCAAGCACAGAGTCAGTTTCGTAAATATGCTCTTTCATCAGCTAAGAAGCCTGAATGCCAGCTCTCTTCAGCCACGTTGCAGAGTTCAAATCTGGATCCAGCCACATTGGTCTCCCACATATCCTGAACAAGTTTTGTTTTTTGTTTTTTGTTTTTTGTTGTTGTTGTTTTTTTAATTCTTTTTATGTTGTTACTATTCTCCTCTGTTCATTTTCCATTTCTGCATTACTCATCTCCATTTCCTCTTCCTCCACTCATGTGGAGACCTTTCCTGTAGCAATTAGCTTGAGTATCCTCATACCACCCCACATGGTGCAATACATCATTGCTGTGCCTGTGCTGTGAGGCCCCAGAAGCCCAGAGAGTTCCTAGCTGCCCTGCAGCTAGCCTGAATACTTTTCAGTGATTGCCAGTGCCCAGGCAGCACAAAAATCCCTCCTGCCTTGCTGAAAAGTGATGGACTTCGCTCACAGAGGCCAGCCCTGTAGTACCTCCCACCCCTCCATCCTGCTACCAACACCATGCCACATAAGTCCAAGACAGTAGCACAGAACTGTCCACTGTTAAGTGGACAAATGGCCAACTTGACCTCTAACCTTAGCTGTCCTGAAAAACAGTAGGAGTTTCCTGGAGGAGACTGACTCTCCTTAGTGTGCCTACCAAAGTAATCACTTAGCAGTGAAAATTATGCCTAAGGCTTTACTCATGTTATTAGTTTATCTCACATCTATGCCCAAGGCTGTTGAACTGTAGCTGTCTGTACCCATTTTTCCCTCTCAGTCCAAAGACACAGTGCTTCCTGGCTGTCACAGAATCATTA
Source organism: Nettapus auritus (assembly GCA_011076525.1). Classification (NCBI taxonomy): domain Eukaryota; kingdom Metazoa; phylum Chordata; class Aves; order Anseriformes; family Anatidae; genus Nettapus; species Nettapus auritus. Next base: position 126,172,995 of record CM021765.1, on the reverse strand, counting down.
AGATTGGAAAAGACCTTCAACATCCTCGGGTCCAACCATCAGCCTACTACAAATGTCACCCACTAAAATATGTCCCTAAGCACCATGTCCTACCTTTCCTTGAACACCTTGGCCACCCTCAAGGTGCACTTCAGGTTCCATTCTCAGTGGTCTCTAGCTATCCATTTTCTGAGTGATGCACAGGGACTGGCTGTACCATCATGGATATAACAGTGATGAAATGGACGCATATGTCTAAAGTAGTTATGTAGGATAGAGATAGCCTAGCAGAGACAAGGCCAGAAAAAGTGAATTATATTGCCTAGGTTTTGCTACTTCAAAACTTGTCTTTCACCTGATTAGAAATATAGACCATGTGCAAGTCCAAACTGAGATGGTCAGACACAGACAGAGAACAGATGCTATTGTAGGTCAGAGTGGTTGGGTAGGAGATTGCTGAAACTTCCCTAGCAACTGAACAAAAAATGGGAAAGAAATTAAGATCTATAGGTCCTCTGCAAATACAGTTGAAAAAAAAAATGCAAATCACAGCAAACATAATCAGCAGTTGACAAGTCCCTGTGTATTTTTTCTACTGATAGAAATGCGTGATGAATTTTATTGAATGACCCAATTTTGAGAAAGAAGAATCTGTGTTATTCTTTTGCATCTGTAGTAGGCTTAACTTAACATGAACCCCCTCCCCAAAGCCAGATCTGTGATTGCCCTAAGCCAAGAAAACTAGTGCCTTGACCACTTTTAATCCATCAAACATCTAGCCCCAAATTCAACCTCAGCTTCTGAGTTTGCCTCTGCTTTCCAGCACGGGAGCAGTTCAGACTTACACTATATATAGACAACCCAGTCATGTGCTATGAAGTGGATATATATGTCTTTCAAATCATTACAGATATTAATAAAACACCTAGGGTCCTTGACATTTAATCTACTGTTGTAACAGTGTTGGAAATAATCAAAATGTGAAAATTCATTTCACAGTTTTGGCCCTTGATTACTGGCTGAGTATAACAGTTTGTGGCACCTGGTAAAGGGCAGGTGAGATCAGGCCTGCTATGTTACTGGAGAAAAATACTGAAGAGTTCCATGTAGGAAATAGAAATGAGGCTAAAATTCTCCTTTCCTACTTCATCCCTCTTGTCTGCAGCCATTATCCGTGTCGTGTGTCCGTCTGGCTCATCTGTCAGTATCACAGAGACATCAACACTAAGATCTACACAGTAACCACAGTCTTCAACTAAGAGTGGCAGAAACATCCCTGGTTCACTATGTCACCTCCAAAAACCTTGGCATGGAGGCTTTAAAAATATTTTTAGATAGGCCAGGGTCCCATAGGCAGGCACCAGGAGGCTGATGCAGAAGCAGCCATACTGCCTGTGGGGGACGCTGGGCAAGCCCTGGGAACAGGCAATGGCCTGGAACCTGCCCCAGGGCTGGTGAGCATTGACCCTTGCCCACCTTTGCCCACCTAGCTTTGGACATGAGGATGCAGCATCTCCTCCTATGAATGGTTGGTTTTACTGTGTGTAGAAGACACACATTCTGCTAATGTTAATCATTCAGTGCTCTCACTACCAGCCTAGCTTGAAGAAACTATTACACAGTCAATAAAGTTTAAAAGAATGAGAAAATCTCAGTTCCTTGTGGAATAGATTGAAACAAAAAGCACTCAGAGCATCTTCTCTGCAGCAGCCACACAAAATAAGCACCACAGCTTAAAGCCCAGTTCTATTTTTTGCTTATGAAAAAGCAAACAGATTCTTCAGCCTGGCAAATAAGTTTGCCAGAAATAATAATAATAATAATAAACAACCTTGTCAGAAACACAACCTATATAACTTTGTTTCACACAAGGTATACTGAGAGTCAGGGTGGAAGCCTAACAAAACCTACCTTGGATTCAAGGAGTTCAGGGTGGTTCTCGAGGTTTCTGTTCCCACTGACAGCCATGATGTTCAGTATAAATGCACATCTATGCATGAATAACAAAGTCAGAGGTTGTGTGAACCATTGTGAACTATTCTCAAAGCCCAGCTCTGTGGCTGCACATATTCTGACAGAGATACACTCTGCTGCGACAAATGCTGAGCTTCTGTCCATAATACACAAATACATAATCCCACGATACATCTGCATGTCCATGTCTCCTTGTGACATCCCAGGCATGGGTAGATTAGCAAAATACATGAAATACTAGAAAGAACTCTGGCCATTTCTCGACAGACTGAGAAATTTTGGGTTGCTTAGGAAGTAATTGCAGACTGCAGCTACTTTGCTTCTCTGAAGAGGTGTGTGTGTGTGTGTATCTAACCTGCTGATCAGTATGAATGTTGGAGAAAAGCCTTCATGAAATCTGCTATATATTTTCCAACTTAGACTTCAAATTAGAGCAGGGCTAATAATTCATTGCAGTTAATCTGCTTGATGATTTCCCTACTTCCCCTGTTCACAAATCATTTGCAAGTAGATTGTGAGTCTATTCTTCCACTAATTTCTTTAAGTACCCTGGGGCAGCCAAATACAGATGTAAGGACTGCAGGCAAAACCAGAACTTCTATACAGGTAAGAGCACAGAAAAATCCACAGTACAGCTCACCAGCATCACAAGGCAGGAAATGATGCAGCAGAAAAACCGAAAGCAAAATGTTGAATGGACTATTGAGCTGAGGGGGGAAGCCAAACGAGGCCCCACCAAGTAGCTATGCAAGAAAGGAATACAAGTTCCAGGGCAACACATGAAGCTAGCAGAGAGACAGCCTCTCAGGGGGAACAACCACTCAATCAGAAAGCCATGGGGTGAATAAACTCACTGCAGTACACAGCACAGGCTAATCCTGCTCTCAGGGATAAGTCAGTTGCTGATTTTTTACTGGATGGATGGTTCTGCTCACGTCTGAAAAGTGTGGCCCTTTTGGTCAGACATGTGAAGCTCTGCAAGGGCACCCGCACAGAGTGCAAGCACAGGTCATCTGTGGATGGCCATGTGGAATGTCAAGGCTTTGCCAGCACTTCCCCACCTGCCTGTTCATGGCTGTTCCCTAAATCTGTGGGTGTTACCAGGGTCCTGCTGTCATTTGTGATGATAGCTTTCTGAAGAGGAACCATGTCCCAGGAGGAACCATAGTTACCCTCAAAGACCTGCATGTAGGCTTACTTATGCCAATGACAGAAGTTCTTAATGACCTTCTTACAAAGAATTCAACACCACAAAACATCCAAAAAGGACAGTAGAAAGCCAAGTGACAGCAGTGCATTAAGCCTCCAGCTTCTGACATGAAGGGCTTCTTGTCCCAGTACATAAAAACAAGCAGAACTTTAACTGGTGTCGAGACTGGGGGTCACTTGATGTTTATTAAAACATCCAGGAGAAAGGAAATATTGAATTAGGGGTTTACCAGCAAGAGGATTTGCAGCCCAGACCTCTGCATTAATGATAATTGTGTATCTTCACAGTGATGTCAAACAGCAAGAGGAAAAGCATGAATGCTTATGAAATTGTGTAAACAAAGGTATCAGAAGAGGAAAAGAGCACAAGAGAGCTTAATCTGGCAGATTAAACCTCTCACTAAACCTCTTTTAAAGTAAACTTGTCCATTTTCAATAGCCTAGCTGCCCTGCAGAGATTGCCACCAAAGAGCAGTGAGGAGAGCCAGGTGTCACTGCATTGACCCTGTGGTTGCCTCTGTCATGGATGTGCCTTTACAGTGGCTTGTTGTCACTTCAGGAAGGCTGCTGTTGGAATGAGAGCCCAACATGCAGCTTCACCATTTTGAACCACAGCACTGTGAACAGTTTGCTGTTAATCAAGTCAGGTGGAGATGAGGGTTTGTTTTTTAGTTTCTTAAGTAAAACCTATAGCGAAGTAGGCTTTTTTTTTTTTTTTTTTTTTTTTTTTGGATTGCCTCATTCTATCACTTAAGCAATTGTTTGTTTGGCTTTTTATAGATTCTCAATTAAGTTTGTGAACTATGTCATGAATTTCAGCATCTTTTTCAAAACAAAATCCATATTGTCACTCTAACAGACCATACTAGTATGTGAATGGAGGAATTCAGACAGCACTGAACAAACACACACTCCATAAAGGATAAAAAGAGAATCTGAGTTTCCAGCAGGACACTTTTTGCTTCAGCTCCCCCAGTCCTATGAATAAATGCTTGTATGAAACCATCTTTTGTTCATTCAGAGCTGTACCTGACAGTCGTTGCTCATTTTAAAATAAGCAAAGGAAAATAACTTTTTCCTCTTAAATTCAGCTTTTGATTTCAATTATTTTAATGGTTGTATGGATCAAGTCTCTAAAGTTTCTTTGTCCAGGATGAAAATACATTCCTGTGTGTGATTCTCTTTTGATCAGTGCTGAAATTTGTTCTTTCTAATAACACTGCTTATTTTTAAAAAGCTTATTTCTGCTGTGCTGAGTTTAGGATAAATTTCAAACTGTAAGCACCCATCGAGGAAGAACAGAATTACTCATTTAATAACAAAGCTATTTTTATTCCTAGTTGTATTTGTGGTGAAATAGGAAATGATGCTCCTGTTTTCTATTGAGTGTACTTCAAGCCATCCACATGATAAAGCTCATGGTTGATTCACCACCATTGTTTTTCCAGTTGAAAAGTCATCCTACATCATCTGTTAACACAGGTATGTCTACATGGATACATTTTTAACTCAAAAACAATATTATAAATATAGAACAAAATGGTTGCCAAATAAGCCTATTCCCATGTTAATTAGAGTATCACATTAAACCCACACAGAGTATTGGAAACAGATATAGATCATGAAAATGTTAGCTTTCTCCATTGACTCATTCCACCCAAGATTACTTGTTAATGTGGCTAATTGACTGGCCTGCAATCCCATGCAGTCTTGGCAGGGTAGATGGAAAACTCATATTGGTGGTGCTTATAGGAGAAAAAACACTTCTGCTCCCAGTGCAGCTAATCTATAATCCTATGTATTAATTGTCTATTCCAGTAACAGGATCATTGTTTCCATTCAGTGACAAACCAGAAACCAGGAACCTAATGTTCTCCTGTATGAGGCAGTTTTTCTGACTTTCAAACCACATGACATTTGGTATAAAGTCATTATAAAATACAGCTCTTGTCTTCCTCAACAATGTTCAAAATAGCTCTAGTTAAATATAATTTTCCAAATAGGGGAATGTCAGATTTTATCAGGAAGAGTCCACTATTTTTGAATACCTAGAATTTAACATTTGTTCTTCAACTTTCTAATAATTCAGGTCTGCTACAAATGTCTGCATTTCAAAGCCAGATCAGAATTAGATTTAACTGAATGGTACATGCAAGATCATAAATGAACTTTCTAGCACTTCAGGTAGGAACTCGACAGAATTAAAGTAATAGGTGGAAATTAGGATCCATTTATATTGTACTAGGAAGCATACTGGAATTTCAGAAGATTGTTAAAATGATTTTATTTTCTAAAAAGAGAATATAGTGATTAAAGCCACAGTGATGCCCATAAATCCAATTCTTACATTTTTAAATGCTTTTGAGATCTAGAGACTCTTGAGAATTCCTGTTTTCACGTATCTGTCTTATATGCCTCATCTTCAGCAGACAGGCCTTTAAAAGAAATTGCTCCACAGGTTGTCAATGAGAGTTTTGTTTTGTTTACAGTAATTTTGGAAATTAAATAAAAAAAAATAAAAAATAAAAAATAAAATAAAAAAAAAACCTCTGAAGATGCTTGCTTGAACCTTTCTCTCTCTCTCTCTTTTTAGTTTTTTGGCAAAACTCTAATAACCAAAGAGCAGCAAAACAATGTTGTGAATTATTGTAATTCATTATCCAATTATCCTTCAACTTACCACCCACTACATTTTTTTACCCATTGTTTGAATTCAAGCTACATTTATATCCAACAGGACTTGTGTCCTGTTCACACCCACTTTCATCCTGCTTCCTCCCACTTTCAACAAGATGAAACAAACTACAGCCTTCGGCTGTAGAACCACTTTAGACAGAAGAACCACTTTGCAACGTGAACTTCACATTAGACTTTGCATGATCCTAAAAATGGTTGACTATCTCCATATACCTACCAAGAGAAACTTCTGAAGAATAAAAAGGACCTACTTCTTGACTCCATGCATGCATGTCTGCCTTTCCCCAGTGTAGGTTTGGGCTGAGAGAGGCCAGTGCAGTGCTGGTCTTGTGGGTTGACCATGCAGGGAGAAAGAAGGCCATGGTGCTGTTGGGAAACTTGCAGCGTTTATCTGTAGCCACAGCTGTCTGAAGACTGAGTCCAGACAAGTGCCATAATTGTGGTCATATTGTTCATTAGGTCAACTGAAAAATTAGACAATTTTTTGGCTGCCTGAAACTAAACACAAGTTGAGAAAACTATTCAGAGTGTAACTGGATATATATAAGTTGTTCCACCTGAAAGTTGGTAGCAGGCACTTGACTTGTAGAGGGAGAGAAAGAGATGACCAGCTAGTTATCTCCTAGGCAAAGAGCTAGAAAAGTATTTTATAATACATACAGTAAGGTTATAAAACTAACCACAAAAACAATACCTCAGTTGTAACTATCTTTTTCTCATTATTACTATTAATTTTCATACCTAGTCTTTCAAAATTAATTACAGGTTTCCCTTGAGGATCAGGGCTGAGCGATCAGAGATGTAGTGGCTGCTTTGCAATAAATGTTCCCATGGGCCTAGGTCCAGCAACTGAGAGGCTTCCCCCGAGTAGTGACCATGCAGACCTGAAGAACACAGTCTCACATGCTGGTCCAAAGTCCATGGGATGGTGGGATATTTGCTGTGATGTCAGTGGAAGATCTGGCAAGCCTTGGCACTACAGCCTTGCTGCACAGATCCCAGAGAGTTGCAGTTTGCTGAAATTGAGGGCAGCTACTTTTCTGGTTGGTTTGACAGCTAAAATATCTGAGTCAGGGAAGATGGCCTTTACACTGAGCATTAGACAGAGTGGGTACAAGCAGTTCGTTGCTGTCATTAACCTCCTATTCATTCAATTGCCCCACTCTGGTAGAGTGCAGAGCAGAAATAAAACACTATAAGGCACAAAATCCATGGCAGAGATGGGCAGATAAGATCAAATTTCCTTGGTTTCAGAGCCCTGCTAGCAAGAAAGTTGCATCAGGATCTCCATCACATAGCACTGGGTGGAAATTAAGGATCTTAGGGGATCTGCCCTTTGCTGTTACTGGATTCCCATAGCTCATTTTTATTTCAAAGTGGAGTTTCTGGTGACTGGAGCAGCCCAAGGGACTTTAGAGGAAGCCAAATAAAACTAGGTGAATGAGCAGTGGAAGTAATGATTTTACAGCAGCAACAAATGATTTCAAGCAGGGATAAAAGCAAGAAAATTGGAAGATATGCTTTGAGGCACAGTTAGAGGCTATAAATGGTGAGCGTCATTTTGGACAGCTCGCTGGAAAACTGTGCAACAGCAGGTAAAAAAAAAAAAAAAAAAAAAAAAAAAAAAATATTGGATGAAAAACTAGCCTGGCTCTCAGCCCAGGACCCAAGAGTGGCTAGAAGACTGGTAAAATGTCAAGAAAAATAGCCCTGATAGATAGTTTTACAGCTTTAAATGTACAGGTGTGTCTACGGCTATAAGCCTATGCCCTCCATGTCCTTTAAAAATGTACATTCATTATCCCACAGTTTCACCCATCCACCTTTTGTACTTGTTATTATGGTCCTTTATTTGCTTTCGATTTGATTGTGAGATCTCATGCGAAAAGCTCTGATTGAGTTGGATGTCTGATTGGGTTTTACTCTGGTTGAGATATCAGGCACCTTTTCAGGAAGTCTTGTAGTCCCTTCAGAAAGAAATGGTTGTTTTTATGTATTTGAAGGACACAGCCTGTATTTCATTTGAATACAAAATCTCTCCTACCTTTTGGACACCTTAACTCTTTCCACTGAATCTACATAAAAAAGCACTTAGTTTGGCACTGTTTTAGAAACACAAAGCCATACACAGCAAGTTAAGGTAAAGAACATGACTAAATTGCAAGGTCAGGTCAAACAGAGAAAATAGAAAAGTTCATAAAATTTGTAAAACTAAGTGTAAAATTGTAAATTAGGCAAGCCAAAAATAAAAATAAAAATAATAGACTATCTCCTTCCTCAGGCATATCAAAAGAAAGAATTCTTAGTGCCAGCTGATGCTCAGGGTATTAGCAAGCTCTCAGAGAGGACAAGGCAGATGCACAGGAAAAAAAAAAAAAAAAATGAATTCACATGGGAAGAAAATGCAACGATTGCCACGCCAGAATTCCTTTCCAGAGATTTAAAAAGCTGAAATGAAAAATAAATGGTCAGTTCACACATCACATAGAGTTTTTTCAGAGGACTTCTGCAGGGTCTCCGTTGTGACCAGCACTGTTCCACATATCTGTAAAACACTTGGACAAGAAAGTAAGCAATGAGCTGGGTAAATAACAGTAATTTATTCAAGGTAACTAAAATGAGGACAGAGCTGCAGAAACTGAAGGTCTGTCAAGGTGAATGGGCAGTGAAATGGCAGATGACATCTGTGTAAATGAATGTCACAGAGGTAGTTCTCCAACATACAGATGGTGTAACCTGTGGAGCTTCTTATCAAAGGGTGTCTCATTTGGAAGGTTACATGTGTTCAGTAGACACCTGGATAACACTTAAGAAGAGGGATCCACTAAGAGTTAGTTTATAAATGAACCACTTCAGACTCAGGAAACCACCCTAACTAACATAATTTGCTCCTGACAGAGTAGTCAGGGGAGTGTGGTGGTTTAGGTGCTGCTAGGAACATTAGGCTGAATGGAACCTCAGTGTGAACTGGTAAATAAAGTTATTCTCGCCTTCCGATGACATTCACAAACACGGAAAATACACCATTGACTTTATTTTTTCCATGAAATTTGACCAGTGAAAGAAGTCTTCTCAAATGGATTTAAATCAATTATTTTCTATTACTGTATTTTGGGCTGGGAATCTATGTGAAAATTTAAGTGGGAGCAAAATTGTATAATTAATGCCTTAATTCATAATAGTAGTAATTCATTGTTCAGAGATGGTGTAAATATTTCTAATTCAAAGCAAAGTTATCCATGGCACTTCAATAATCAGATGTCATTTCTTTTAAATTAGGGGATATTTAGTGCTCAAGTTTGTCATAAGTGTATAGACATTTATACAGCAGGTTTCCTATTTCTTTTCCAGATTTTTCTTTCTTAACTTCATTTCCCATTACTCACTATTAAATAAGCCATTTAAATTCCCTATTTCTGACATTTCAATTATGATCTCTCCTTAAGAGGAATCATTACCAAAGAACAGATTTTCCCCACAAAGTTGGAACTCTTCTATATCCCAGCAGTACTGGCACCAGCTTTAAGGTTTGTGCCCTGCCTGCTATGGATGGATGCAGTTTGGACTTCCACAGTTTTTAAAAAAGTGCTGTACTGGTGGGTCACATGCACCACCTGAAGACAGCGTAAGAATGTCCCACTGGCTGGAGAGATGAATCCAAGAGCCGAGGTTATGATTTGGTTTGGTTAACCCAAGGAACTTGGATGTGTGCATGTGTGTGCCTGCGTGAACACATCTGTGTCCTCAAAGGAAGGAGAGGGGATGAAAAGAAGACCCCTCTTGCTGTAGCTCAACCTTGCGTGTTCTGTTAGTCTGATTCCTTAGCAGTGCACATGTTCAAGACTTCATGGATGATGGGATTTAACCCTTTCCTATCAGTCAAGGCTAAGTTGCAAGAAAAGTTCACATTAAGAGTATGCAGAAGACAAGAACTACATATTGGAATTCAGCACATCCCTGAAACACAGGAGTTAAAGTCATTTTACAGAACTACAGAATGGCTGAGTTTGGAAGGGACCTCTGAAGATCACCTAGTCCAACCCACCTGCCAAGCAGGATCACCTAGAGCACACTGAGCAGGATCGCATCCAGGCGGGTTTTGAATATCTCCAGAGAAGGAGACTCTACAACCTCTCTGTACAACCTATTGCAGTGCTCTGTCACCCTTTTATTTGTATTCTCCCACTCTTTTCAACCCATATCTACTCTCTACTTGTGTCATATCAATGCTTTCTAACCTCAGTGTTTACAAAATCATTGAGGCAACCAGTTTAGCAAGAAGAGCCAGCAACTGCTCTCAACTCTGACTTTAATTAGGTGCTCTTCACATTGTTGTCTTATTCTTGGATCACAAAGATTATTCAACAGTCATGGTACTTCATATTTAGAGGTGATATTACTGCACTGGTGTTGTCTGGTGTGGTAAGGCTCTGTAATATCAGCCACTGCTGTGAAGTGATATATCCAAAAGTTCTGGAAACCCAAGTGGCAGTTCCTTAGGCAATGGCACAGCTAGTGTTCATGGAAGCACCACAGAAGTTGATGGTGATGAGTCAAGGCATCTTTGAGATTGCACATTGGACAAGGCTTAGATAGCTTGCAGTCCCTTGAGAAGAACGTTGCTTGGATGCTGGGCAGATTTCTGACTGGACCTGTCCTGCAAAGGGGAAGCTGAAAGCCTGGAAGCCCTGAGCTCAAGGTTCACAGCCCACCACCAGCTCAAACACTTCCACTGCCAAATGCAGGGAATTGTAAGCAAGAGGTTTTGGCACAAACCAAGTAGAGCTGGTTCTGTGCAGCAATGTGTAATTCAGAGCTGAGCATCTGGAACACAGGCACCAAACGAGGCAGGTCCCTGGCAGACCCTTCCCTGGGCAATTAGTGAGCAAGCAGTGGGAAGGCACTGAGTGGGAGAATGGAGCAGCCCTCACAGCTGGGAGTGGAAATCAGGGAGCAGCTGCACGAAGAGGAGCTGAAGCAAGTTTTTTGCTTTGTACCAATGAGCCAGAAAAAGAGGAAGACAATCAATTACATGGCAACAGAGGGCACAGAAGCAAAGAATGTGTTAATTGCCTCAGGAGGCTGGCTGCAAGTGTAGTGCAAAGAGGGAGTACCAAGTTCTGCATAACAGGGAGAATATGTGGGAAACGTCTTTAGGTGGAGGAGAAAGGATAACAAGGCTGTCTTGTTCAGAGGCTGAGTAGTGGCTGAATATCCTGCACCTGACTGGAAGACGCAGAACTCATTTATGACACAGCAAAAGGGAAATTACCACACAAAAGACACCTGAGCAGTGAATTCTGTCCTGATGATGTACAGATGAAAAATGTTTTGAAATGATTTAACAGACTCACAGCAGAGGTGCATATATAGAGTTCAGAGCTCTAGCCCCCAAGGTACCATGCATGCACTGAAGTAAGCATTGCAAGATGAAGCAATAGCCAGCAGTTGAAAGAAGATTAATGAAGGCTGTCAGATATCAGACTGTGCACAGGATAGATGAAAACAGATACTGGAGTTGACTCAGAGAATCTCCTCACCGGCACAATAGGCAAAGCTGCACTGCCCCGGGAGAAACCTGCAGTCTGAAGCAAAGTCATTCAAAGTCAGATACAAACCACAGGCCACGTACAGCAAGCAACCTTAACACTGAAAGTAGAGCCATGGGCACAGTGACATATGGGTTTACAAGCTGTAGTAGGAAGTCTTCACACACTAAGAAATATTGTGGAAACAATCCCATAAACAGTTTGGGCTTGGTACACCAGTCCTTCTTAACATCACAGCATCATGTTTGGGCCTGAAAAAGGAGCAAGAAGGTGAAGATAGCTGCACTGGGGAGGAGGAGCTCTCAGAAAAGCAGAGCTCACAGACCCCACACACATGGCATGCTTCTGCACCATAGGGAAATGGGGACACTTTTAAGGAAGAGAGTATGATTGTAGGGGCTCAGCACTTTGGGAAGGAGTACAGAGAGTTGTGTTTGTGGTATGGTGCTTAATTGGAAATGGCACAAACTGAGGAGTCTGTATGGATCCTGTTCCACATAAGTGTTACAGGACTGATTTCAAACAATGAAATAAAGCAGTGAGTCACGCCTGTTCAACTCCAACCATGAGCTGGGTATCCAACTAGGCACATCTCTTCTGCATCTCATCAGCCCCTGGAGGGTTAACACTGCAGTCTTCCAGGAAGCTGTACCTGCCACAGCCAGAGCTACCTTAGGCTGCAAAGTTGTCCTTCAAATCCCCAAACCCACTTATCACACATCCTCCTTTTAAGTACATTAGTAGACACCCTCAGTACTTGCCTCTGTAGTCTAGAGTATACTGGGAGGCTCCATCAGCCCAGCCAGCTATCCATCCCTTCCACTTAAGTCCAAGTCATTGAAAACACACTAGTCTTTACAACCCTATGGACAGGGCAGTTCAGGGAAGACATCACAAACTGTTTCCTTTCTGCATTCCTTTCTTCAGCTTCCTGCATTACAAACACTCGTCTACCCCATTTTTCTCCATCTATTTGGTCCTAAAAGGCTCATGTGAAAGTCCACCTGAAAGTTCCCCATCTCACGGTGACAGGTTATATGCAAAACCTTCCCTCTAGAAATAACTGAGCATCCAAATACCATCCGGGCTGCCCTGTCTCCTCCCATGAGAGCGAACTGGGATATATTTCCACTCTAAGAAAGTTAAATTCAGATTAATAAGAAATACAGTATTTTTTGTCACCAGATTAAAATTATTAGCATTAACCATTTTTTGATTTATTTCAATTGAACTTTTTGTTGAGATATTAATGACATATGCACTTGTTTTCCTCTCATGATCAAACACAGAGAACACAAAAGCCAAGGCCAAGCAAAGATAAATGTATTTCAATATTTACTTTGAAGGTGACAGAAAATTATCAGTGAACAGTTCTCATCCAATTAACGTTGTCACTGCTGTTGCAAACAGTGAACGACAGCTAAATTTTCACATGCCATAAAGCCTGGATCTCTGTCAGAGATGAATTAACACTCATGATCAACTCTTAACTTCCATTCCTTCTAAATGATTAGAATGAAAGTGACAACAAAAAATCACTAGACCTTCACTAGGTAATGAAACTGTGAGTGATGAGTAGCCCATGATACTGCTTGTCATGCCATCTTGATTGCTTTCTGGATGGATTAGCAAAATAAGTAGGTAGCAAAAAAAAAGTGGTGGGTTTCATACCTAAATGATGGTAAGGCATCTGACGACATGTCAAATAAATATTGTGCTGCAAATTCATTCAGACTAATTTGGATGTGAGTGCTCTCCCAGGACCTGCAAGACAACTGAGGGGACACTAATAATAAATGGAGGGGAAAAAATCAGTCAGGGGAAGGTGTTTATTAAAGCACCAGATGGTTCAAGGCTTTGTATCATGCACAGCCCCAATGCAGGATGTGGCCACTGGCACTTGGTCTCTGCTCTTGCCTTGGGAAGGGAGGAGGTGAAGGAGGTGCCAAGATGCTAAGGCGCTCAGGCACTGACTCATGAGAAACAGGAAAGGAGAAACTGCCCTTAAGTTTTAAGTCTTACCTCACTTTGGTTTCAAACTTTCTTTTAGTTTGCCACGAAGTAACAAAGTGGGGTCTTATATTAGAAATTGCTTTCCTTTCAATCATTTCTTTTTCTCAAAGTTCTATTCTTGCACAAATAATATTTAGAGGGAAGGAGTAAATGGGAGATTTAATTGAAGAGATGTTTTATGAAATTTGGATTTGGTAGTATCCACTACCCTCACATAGGTGACATAGTTAATAGTCTAAATAGCACATGCAGTGTTTCCAAATTCTTTGATCTTACACTAAAAGTAAATCACCAGAGGCTATTAAAGAAGTGTGATTAAGGGCCTTAGCATAACCATGAAGTAACAATATAGTTATACAGAATACATAAACATTAGAAAAATTACATGCAAATTACATACATTAGATATAAGATGACTATACTCTGCAACTTGCTCTTTATAGAGAATTGTAACTATTGATGGCTTGTACTAATAATCTTAACTTGTCCGCATCTTCTTCCTTTTTTTCCCTGTATTGAATAAGGTAGGTATGCAAGCTGCTTACACCCATAACCACTACAAATATAATCTAGTGTGCTTACTTCCAATAGCGATCATGGACGTAAAATTAAAATGATTAAATGGCACATTTTATGAAATCTCAGATAAGCTACTTTAAAACAGAAAGTAAACTTCGTTAAAAGATTTCCAGCCCAAAGACCAAATATAACCCAATGAGATCCTGAGGTCCAAAAATATGTGCCACTTAAGGTGTAAATATATTCATTTCTGCTCTGGAGCACCATGACGTAGACTCTCCTGAGAAAACACACTGGAAAACAGATCAACGACTACCACGACAAATGAAATTGGGAATTATGTAAAAATGCAAAACTGTGGAATTTTATTGCTTTAGCTGTGGTGGTTAGATATAAAAATACAGCGAGCATTCATGCAACTGAAATACAGCAGCTCAAGAGAGATCTTCAATCTGAGAAATGGTAATACGTTCCTCAGGACGCAATGATCTTGTTCAAAGCATAAAGAGAAATCAGGAGCTGAAAGAAGCTTGTGAATTTGCAAGCTGTCTCACAGGGAAATGAAAGCCATTATCCTGAAAATATTCATAAACTTGCTGAACTTTACATATGAGAGTCATCCCATATTAATCATTTATATAAACTTATTTAGCAGAGGGATACATTTGTGGCCAGCAGCAGACTGAACTATTCCTTTTATATACATGGTCTGATGAATTTAATCTTCCTTTTGTGATCATCCACAAATGAGTCCTGATTTGACAGAGAACATGTTATGCTGAAGAGTAAGCCGAAAGTTTTGAAAAGTTTTCACCTAATGAAGAGATTTCCTTCAGCACCTTCCTCTTTGTGTGCTGTTACTGATTACGTTCACCTAAATAGTATCAATCCCATTCCCTGAACAGTTGGCCAAAATGTTTGGAGTGACAAAGCAAGGAGTGATGAGTGCTCCTTCTTGCTTAGATGCAGTGGTAGGAAAAGCCCCTGCTCCTCAGGGTAGCTGTAGAGCAAGCAGCAGTGGCCAGGGTAGGCCATGCCAGGAGCAACCTTCAGTGCCCAAGGATCAAGGGAGAGCAAAAGAAAGCACGGGATGCTCTCTGCAGCAGCCCAGGCACCCTGGCTGAGAGTGTTAACAGAGATGAGGGTAAGCAGCAAGTGGATGGCTGTGGCAGTCACCGATGCAGCCTTCCCCACTTCCCAAATGCTGGTTTTTGAGCAAGGCTTTCTCACTCCCATTTTATCAGCTGCATCAGCTTATCTCTATTATCGGTCACCACCATCTGTGAAGAAATAAAAACTACTCCTTTAGTGGTTTTCTGAATCTCTATGCTGCAGAAGCTCACTGGCCTGTTAGCATTTTAGTCTCGACTTCTTGAGAAAGAGAAAGAAAAAAACAACACCATTACCATAATAACCTGAGTAAACTCCTTAAATGTCCCAAGACTCACTTCTGTCTGTTTCCCAAGAAAACACTTGTCCTACTGAGAAAACCATCCTGCAAGGTCAACTTGATGCCAAGTCCAATTTATAATTATATTAAAATGACGTATTTTGTGTTATTACTATAAGGCACATGGGTTAAAATCTACTGACCAACTAAATGTTTAATGCATATTTATGGTTCACTAGCAAATGAGTCTGTTGTCTAGGAGAATCAATAGGCAATTTGAGAGTGGAAAGCTCATCACAGTCATTAAACTTGGTGTGTTTTGTAACCAGGAACAAGGCTTCCATTTATTAGAAGCCAGCTGCAAGTGAGCCAGAGCACTTCAGAAAGTTTAGTCCAAAAATCTCAGACTTGACAGCTTCTTAGAAAGCAAAGGAAAAAGGCTTTTTAATACAAGACTGTGCAATCCTTTCTTCTATGTGAACCTCTAGTTAAAGAGGCACAGAGCCTACAATAGCAAGACACTTAAATTTATTTCAAAACTAATGCTTTCATGTTATGCCTTGAGTATAACGTGTCAGAGCTCCAGTTAAGTACCAAAGCTTAATCCTGGATGCAGTAACTCTAAACCAAACTGATGCTTTCTGTTGATCAAGTAATTTCAAACAATTTTCACTGAACAAAGACCAGCTGTTCCACTGGTATACATGCTTGTGTGGAAGTTAGAATGGCTTATCACTTATAGCTCCATCAGGTTTAATCAGGATCAACATCACCTGCACAGACCGGGGCTCACTAAACCATTTGAGTTTGAACAAAAACATGATGGATCTTGGAATTATTTGAACAGATTTATAAGTCATCAAGTACTGCTTACTCAGCATCAAGATAAACTGATGACTGCAAATTGTATGACTAATCTTTTTTTTACCCTAAGGAAAGTTTCAGCTGTCTCCAGAAATATTGTGCCTCCTTATTCTCTGGTTTGTTCTTTAGCAGTAGAGTGGACACTCATGAAGCAGTAACTGTTATGGCATAACTCATGGATTCCTCTCCCACAAGACCAAAATGCTGCAGGATCTGGGAGCAATGAAACAAGACATCAGCCCTACAAAGTGTTTATTTCCTGTGACTTTGTTTCAGGTCTTGAGGTATTGGATTTTTCTGCTCCTGCATGCTTGCATAGCACTGTCTACCATTGTATTTCTGGTAAGGAATTCCTATGGTGCAGTGGTCTTCCTGTGCTTTCATTTTATGTTTTTCCTTTCTCTGTAAGGCTGGTTCTTTATGTCAAGCATGATAACACCAGGCTTATCTCAATCAGAGGTGACCAAACCTTCAGTCTCACTCTAAACTAAAATAGATCCCAAGACAAAAAGTTTGTACATGAGCACACTGTGTAATGTATTATCTCTGCTTTCACTCACTTATATTATCACAGCTGTGAGCAAACCATCAGCATTCACAGCAACCATGTCTGTGTGTAATCCAGGGTCAGAGGAGAAAAGTGGATCCAGAAGAACCTCATAAGTTTGCTTTGCCTGTACCCAGCTGCTTCCTTTGCAGACCCAATATTATCCCACACAGTTTTTAGTGCAAATGGGAACTGAGGGATGAGTCACTCTCATCCGAATAATGTCCCCCTGCATTCATACAAGATGTGTTATGCCTCTTTCCACAGAATCACAGCATCACAGAATTTCTAGGTTGGAAGAGACCTCAAGATCATCGAGTCCAACCTCTGACCTAACACTAACAGTCCCCACTAAACCATATCCCTAAGCTCTACATCTAAACATCTTTTAAAGGCCTCCAGGGATGGTGACTCCACCACTTCCCTGGGCAGCCCGTTCCAATGTCTAACAACCCTTTCAGTAAAGAAGTTCTTCCTAAGATCCAACCTAAAACTCCCCTGGCGCAACTTTAGCCCATTCCCCCTCGTCCTGTCACCAGGCACGTGGGAGAACAGACCAACCCCCACCTCGCTACAGCCTCCTTTGAGGTACCTGTAGAGAGCGATAAGGTCACCCCTGAGCCTCCTTTTCTCCAGGCTGAACAATCCCAGCTCCCTCAGCCGCTCCTCGTAGGACTTGTTCTCCAGGCCTCTCACCAGCTTCGTCGCTCTTCTCTGGACTCGCTCAAACACCTCGATGTCCTTCTTGTAGCGAGGGGCCCAGAACTGAACACAGTACTCAAGGTGCAGCCTCACCAGAGCCGAGTACAGGGGAACGATCACCTCCCTAGCCCTGCTGGTCACACTGTTTCTTATACAGGCCAGGATGCTGTTGGCCTTCTTGGCCACCTGAGCACACTGCTGGCTCATATTCAGCTGACTATCAACCATCACTCCCAGGTCCTTCTCTGCCTGGCAGCTCTCCAACCACTCATCTCCCAGCCTGTAGCTCTGCTTGGGGTTATTGCGCCCCAGGTGCAGAACCCGGCACTTGGCCTTGTTGAACTTCATGCAGTTGACCTCAGCCCATCGGTCCAGCCTATCCAGATCCTCCTGCAGAGCCTTCCTACCCTCGAGCAGATCGACACACGCACCTAACTTGGTGTCATCCAGCAGCACTCCTCCCCCCTCCAAGCAAAGCACCAGAGACTGATGCCAGAGGTCTGGCTCAGCAGGGCCCCATAGACTCCCAAAAGGGACTGAGAGTGTTGTTCTGCATCTGAGGAAGCTTTCGACCATGAGAAGTCCTCAGGATGGGTCTAGGAGGTCAAATGGGTCAACAACTGAGTTAGCAAGATGGAAGGAGAACCTGATCCCACATGCATAGTCCACCCAAGGGGCTCAAATGCCCAGGATACTCAAGAGTTTCAAATGAGCTCACCCATCACCGATATGAATGCAAGATTCTCCCAAGCCCTGGAAATGTGTGGAAAACAGGAAGTTATTCTACCCTTAAAATCACCTCATTTGACCTATACTTCACCTTCAAATACCACATTCAATGTTTACAGGATGCAAAGTGCAAGCTTAATACAACAGGGAGAAAATTGCCTCTATAAGGCCAGAATACTAGAACCTTCCAACACCTGAAATATTTCTCCCTAAGGCTGTTTTCCTGATTTAGCTGGTATTTGTGGAGAAGAAATCACTTGCTGCTGCTGTATTTCAGCAAAGCAAAGAGGGGTGTAAGGCATACAAAGTAATCTTGGGCTGTTAAAAAAAAAAAAAAATACATTATATTTCTAGAAATAAAAAATCCCCTAATGTCTTTGGAACACCAGCACAGTGATTTAGCAGAAACAAGCATGGCTAAAAAAATGCAATTATTCTTTACCAGCTAATGAGGAAAATCTTGCTTGCCAATACAAAAGGAAAAGTGCAGGGTAGAGAATGAGGCTGGGTGGGCTGCAACAGTTAGAAGTGGCAGCTTTTAAAGGAAGATCAAACTGTCAGGAGTAGATCATTTTAAGATGATTGCCTGTCGTCTCATCATTTCTGTTTGAATCACAGGGCATTTGGACACATGGCAGTGACCACCCACAGACCTGAGGCAAATGAACCTTTGCCCAGCCTAGAAGGCAAACCCAGCACTGATACTATTGCTGAATGCAGCTCTCCCTGCTGTATTTCATGCTTATTTTATGGTACTTCACAGCACATTCCCAAAGAGCTCTTGTTTCAGATATGTAGGATTTTCTGCAGTATGTTAACATAGGTTTTGTTAGCATGCATTAGTGTTACTTTGATCAAAGCAGACCTGATGCATAACTTTACACTAAAGGAATAAATTAGTTTACTGGAGGAGTTTAGTGGAACTGAACTGTATCAATAAGCAGCAACATTCATATTAAGGCTTTTTGATATGGCTCATTTAGCTTTCTGGCTTTATTAGATCTGGGGTAATCTACACATCATGCAAGAGGAATTTGGTAGAATTTTTCAGTCTTTAATGAAATGCTTAAAAAAGAACAAGAAACAAGAAAATTAGAACAAGTTCTTACATAAGCAGTGGATGATTTTGTCATTAAAGAGCATTCTTGTTAGAGCTCTAGCAAGCTGTAAGAAATCCAAATGGTATTTGCAGACTTATTAGGTTTAATTGTCCTTTTAACACATTCCTACTGAAAAGCTCAGTTTTGCCATCCTGAGAGAAAATTCTACCTTCTAATTTTGACTGAAGAGCTGTCAGTTTTCTCACTCTCATTAAAACTCCCAGCTTTCAGGGTGGGATGGGGCCAAAATGTTGATGGACAGCTATGGCACAGGGCAGTTCTCTCATCATATAAACCAATGTTCATGCTTCAGCAACCATCGCAAATGGGGGAGAGATAGTCAAGAAGGAAGGGAACATTTCTGCAAATTTCCATAGAAGAAATCAAGCTGTTGGACTTGAGGGTGGGTTCAATAGTCATGATTTGCCACTAGATTTCAAGTTGCCTATGAGGGTTACCTGAATAAAATCAATCTTTCCATCTCAATCTTTCCATCTACAAAATGCATAAAATATTGCAGTGGAGGAGAGGTGGGCTTCACAGTAAAATGGTTAACAGATCTTGGAGAACCAAAAAGTGAGAGTCCAAAAGTGACAAATGAAAAGATAAACTTTTATCCAGTGTTTATAAAGAGGGCATTGCAAAAAGCACCTGATTACAGTGAGGGGTGAGCAGAGCAGAAGCACAAGCAGCAGGACTTGATTGTTTTACACATTAAAAAAAATAAATAAATAAAATTAAAAAAATAAAAAAATGAAAGCATAACACTGCTTCAGTGCCACATTATGGCAGCCAGTGAACAGAAGAGGTCCTTTCTCAACAAAATCTCATAGTCAGTCCTGCCAGACTTGCTTGCCTACCCTGCAGTTATTGGTTTAAATATGATTTTATCCAAGACATTGTCATTATCTCAGCACATTTATATTTATTTATCATTTGATTTTTGTTTATTTTTTGAAAATATCTCTTTGCAAACCTTGACAGGTAGAAAATTAAAGAAGAACAGCACCAGGTTTTTGCAAAGTATCTGCTCCTGTGCCCCCGTCTCCATAGTAGGGTGCAGATGACAGCAGGGTGCCCTTTCTGAAGCCAATGTCAGGGAAATTGCTGTTTTACCTTCCAAATCTCTTCATTCCCATCAAGAGCTGGTGAGGCTAGGGGGAAGCAGGTGGATGTGTAGGTTGTGCTTTTCCTGGAGAGGTGCTACAGCCCTTTTCCACCGCACTGGAAGAGTCAGTAGTAAAGCCCATGAGCCAAGAAGCAAGATTAAAGCCACAGAAGTATGCCGGAGTGAGTGTCAAAAGTAGTGAAAGTCTTGGTGGGGTGACCTACTCTTGCCAGGTAATGCTGCTTGCTCCAAGACCTCACCAATGCAGCAGCACTTGAGGTTAAGGTTCTCCCATCTGACACCCAGTGACACGCAAGTCTTCCTGCATTTCATTCTGCCTATGCTAGTTTCAGAACCACTGCACTAACTAGCACTTACACATTCATGTCAAACCAGAACCAAACCACTCCCGCCTGCATAGCTGGACCAACAGTAGATGTCACTAGCTGGGTTATGAAGGCTCCTCATGTCCATCTGGTGCTAAACAAAATATAAACATAACCTGACAGTCCCACCTCTAGTAGGAGAGGAGATCAGAGGACCTCCAGAACTCCCTGTGAACCAACACGCCTGATGTCAATGGTCTGTCACCTCTGCAGAGGTGGTGTGCCTACTTGAGAGGTCCCCAGCCAGAGACAGGTATGCTGCATGCCATGATGCAGTTACCCATGGAGTAGGGCAGGAGTAGCAAGCTGTGAGGTTACAGCCTGGGGTGGGCGGTCCCAGAGTGGCAGCTGGGAGGGACCTCTGGATGTCTACTGCAACCTCTTATCTAAAGCAGAGCCAGCTCTGGGGCCAAACTAGGCTGCTAAGAGACTACTGCTCCAGTCAGGGCTTGAAAACTGCCAAGGACAGAGAACTACAACTTCTCTTGGTACTCCACTGAGTAATTTTCCTCATAATTAAAAGATTTTTACCTTACATCTAGTCAGAATTTACCTCATATCTCTTTATTACCACTGTGTGTTATTCTCTAGCCACGCACTCTTGCACAAAAACTGGCTGTCTTCTCAGTAGTGTCCCTGTAGGCACTCGGAGGGAGGGGATGAGGTGTTGCTGATAGGCCACCCGGAAATCATCCCTGCTCCAAGCTGAAAAAGCTTCAGTCCCTCGGTCTTTTCTCACAGGGCATGTGTCCACACAAAAAGGAATAACAACAAGAAAGGAAGTGAAAGAGCCTGCAAAGATCGAGGCTGGCTTTGCAGACCCACTAGCCCAACAGGCTGTAGAGACACAACAGGCATGGAAAAGAAACAAACAAACACAAAATTTTGTAAGAAAATAAACGCGTCAGAATCAGCACTCAGATTTCAGGTTTTTAAAATATGTGAGGCTTCAGAAGGAATTTGTACCTTGGGGAAATCAAGCATTTTGTCACAATATGACATAATGAGCTAAGCTGGGAATAAACCAGCTGGTTAGATGTCTGTAGGGTAGATAGCCTGGAAATAACACTCACTCAGAGACTAGACAAGAGGAATGGACTGACCAACTCTACTGACATCCAATCTTGCAGCCTACCCACAAGGGCATCTTACTTTCTAAGCATAATGAAAGATCTGCTGCAGAGAAAATATGCCCATAAAATTACATTGATCTAAAGTTAATGTACTTGTGAAAAATTGCTGTCTAGGGTGTCAGTGTAAGTGCTATCAGCATGCTAGGAGCAAACAGAGAAAGTTATTTTGTTGGCATCTTGGAAAAGAGAAAATATATAAGAAATATGCTCTAGCGATATGCTGTATAAACAAGCAATGAGAAATATCTTAAGCAGGCTTTCTGATGGAATACCTGGTAAAATGAGAGACTAAGAGTCCACCGAGCACTTGTTATATTGAATGTTAATGTCTCTAAAATGCCTTGAAAACAGATAAACAACACGTGATAAATTGCTTGTCATTCCTTCCCCAGTCAACACTAGAAACAACCATTGCTTCAGTTAATGGACTGAGAATTTCACTGGAACTTCTTCAAGCACATTTGTGCTCTCCGCTGAAGCACTCTTTTGCAAAACCTTGTCCCAGCACTCCTCCCCCCACCCCCCGAGATGAGTGTCTATCACCTCTGAGCAGGAGTCACACAAGCCCCTCAACGAAGCTGGGTCAAGTCAGAAGCAATGTCGGGTTAACAGCAGAAAACAACTTAGAGCCAGCATAGTAGTCTTAGCTGGTATCTACATAAATAGATAGATAGATAGATAGATAGATAGATAG
>CM021765.1:126131334-126149477 GCA_011076525.1 Nettapus auritus | reverse complement strand
AGAAAGAAAGAAAGAAAGAAAGAAAGAAAGAAAGAAAGAAAGAAAGAGAAAAATAAGGTATTTCAGCTTGGTTGTGACCAAGCCAAGATCTCATGTGAGGGTGCAAGAATTGCTCTCCAATGTGTAGGCTTGCCTTGTAATCCACTGCCATATCTTGAACACTTAGTTTTAAAGCTGAGTCTCCAAGAATCTTTTTCTGAAGTCCAAGATTTGTCTAAGGATTGTACATTAATGTATATGATCTCTTCATCATGAAATTCTGACAGGGAAGTGCAGAGTTTGCACAGCCATTAAATTCAACTGATTTGGGGGCATTTTTTTGTGTTTCAGCAAACAAAGTCCATTTACTCTGATATCTGATCATTATCTGCTGTTGTGTCTTTTTGCCTCTTTATCTGAATTTACATGCAACTTATTTGTAAAGGCTCCCTACTTCACAAGTCATTACTTGGTTCTCTCTGCTAATGTAAACCTGGAAGTTTTGACTAAAAAAATAGATCTGAAATGTGCCTGTGGTTAATATATATCTGTTTTCTCAATGCAGCAAAGATCTAAGACTTCTGTGTAGAATAGCTGTGTGGGTTAAATGCCTTGGTTTGGATAAATGCTTTGGACAAACTCAATTTGCCTTTCATTTCATAGGCTTGTTCATGCCTGAAAAAGAAATAACTTGATAAAACATTTGCAGTCTCTGCCAACATAAGCGATGTCTGAAATGCTTTGTCGATGAATGGAAGTTTTCATATTATTTTTGGTGCTATGACGTACTGATGTACATTACCCAGCTTGGAAAATAACTGTCAGTCTCTGGCATCGTGGAGATAAGCAGTATCAGCCACCACTGAGTAGTGGACTGTGTCTCATGAGGAAAACAAATACTGGCAGTTGCTTTGGGAGAGAAAATCTCATTTTTTTTCCAATAATCATATTGTTAGTGTGTTTTTAGTTTATTTTGATACATATGTAGTCTTTGAATAACCATTAGCTTTCTCTTGCTACTGGTCTTTTCCCTTGGGCAACATCACCCATCTTATTTTGAGATGTGAATGAAAAGTAAGGTGACTAAGAACAAAAGCAAGTTCAAACATATGAAGCTATTTCCTGGGTCTTGTGGCCTCAGTGCAAGAAGCAGGGAAAGAGGAGGAAGCACCTCCCTCCCCAGAGACTGAGAACCCCCAGCACCACAACACCATGGGGCAGCCCGTGGCTGCAAGAGCCATTGCAGCATTCACCTTCACCCCACATTGCCAGCAAGGGGCCTGGGTCACCAGCCAGAGTGGGCAACAGGGCAAACCTCCTGAAACTGCCAGGGCTGCTCCATTCCCTGAGCTGTCTTTGATGCACGGAGATATTTTCCAAGTGTGTTTCTGGTTAACAACGTGGTCAGATGTGCTGTGCCGACTGGAAGAAAAGCCAGAGCACTTTCCAGAGCAGATTGTGTCCACAGTGTTGTTGATAGTAATGACACATCAGGCAGGGTGTCTGACATAGCAGGAAAATGGAAACGGACATCTGCAGTCCGCTATATTATTTTCTGATACTATTCTCCATTAGCACACCCACATCTGGGCACTGTTACTAAGCAGTTGGTACAGCAGTAGCCTCTGGCAATCCTAAGTCAAAAAATATTATACATACAGTGCTCCCGATGTCTGAAGTCTGTCAGATGGTAACAGCAACCATAGGCACCCACTGTTTTTAAAGTGTTGACTCAGGGAGAGAAAATCAGTTTCAGTGACTCTTCTAGAGAGATGAGCTGTGGAGGATGATCACATCATATGTGTCTTTGAAGGAGACCATAGCACTACCTCATTATAAAATATTTGTTATCCAAATCTGAAGCTAAAAGAAACAGAACAGAGTGGCCAGCAGAAACAATGTGTGTTTAAACAATGTAAATAGGCAAAACTGTCAGTACATAGCTTCATCTGTTGAAACTCACTGGGTGGATGCCATAAGTACCTGAGGAGAGAATTCATTCCAATGTCATCCAAAGCATGCAGTAGTTTGAATACTTACTCTTTTAAATGTTCTTTTTTACCTTTTCCCATATTGTAGGTATTTCCGCGGGCAGCAGTGCAGGAGTCCTCTCCTAAACACTCCCCTTGTGAAATATTTTCAGCTCACCAAAGGTAGGATGGCACAAAGCAGATGAACCAAGCTGGCCATCTTATCAGCCATGTAGGACCCATTTTTTTAAAAGCTGCCAGGCAGTATACAGCCTATAGGTGTATTTCCCAGTGACTTACCCACCAGCCAGCATCCCTGGAGGCCCCCAGGCTCATGTGCCAGAGCAAGCACCTTTCTCCTGCTCACAGGACATAGCAGCTACCCAGCACTTTGCCTGCAGGAGAAGTCAGGCAGTAGCAGTTACCTAAAAAAGCCAAGAGCAACTTTCTACAAACTCCATCTATTTAGATCTCAGTTTGGGAAAACATACTTTCCTCCCTTCCCTTATCTCATGCATTTTCTATATCTTACATACATTGTGAATCCCAGAGATGACTGAAAGTCATTCAGAAGGGTTTCAGGGAATAACAATAGACTTGAGCAGTCATTTCAGATCGTTTGGAGAGCAAGAAGCCTGTTTGCCAAGGCATTCTGAGAATGACTGAGATCACTTCAGTAAAGGTACAGAGAAAGGGCTGTAAAGTCTGAGATGGCTCTGGTTTTAGATAATAACATTACTTTGACACAGTACATGTAATTGTCTCTGGGGGGATGTTTTAATCAAAAGGATAAAAAATAAGTTCATTCCCATTTTCTTCTTCCATACACTTCTCATCACATAAAATGGAGGATAATTAGTCTCATTGACCTGAGCGGTTTGTGCTCAAAGCATTTGTGATGATATCCTGCTTTACTCTTGTTCTCTTGATTTCCCATAGCATACTGTGAAATATCAGCCCAATGCTGAAATGCATCAGTGCAGGCAGCCTTAGGGTCTTATATCTTAATATATGTTTTGACATCTGGTCAATCTTTAAACTTAACATATTGATTTATGTGCTACCATTATGAAGAGCTCCCTATGGCTACTGATCTGTCTGTTGTTTGGATATGCAAGGTCAACAGCAGTTTGTGCAGATCAGTTATCTGTGGTCGGTGCCAGAAGCTGATATGAAAGCACGTATTCTGTGTTTCCCTTGAAAATAAGCTACAAATTATATATATATATATAAAAGTTATCATACACACTGTGTGTCTTTAGCAAAATAGCACAAGTAGCGGGGAATGGGATAAAGAATTAAATTGAAAGCAGTGCTGCACAGTTCTGAAGCTGAACTTCAGAATAATCACATTCCATCCCCCAAGAATGTCCTTCCAGATGAAAGCGTGAGATGAATACCATTGAGTTACCACACTGGAAGTTCTGGAAGGAAAATAATGATGCAGAAAATATTTGACATCCATATGAAAGAGCCCAGCAAATAATGCTTATGATTTCTTACTATCACCAAGTTAAAGAAACAGATGATGAAATACACACTAAAGAAAAATGTTTCCTTTTTTCTGTCCTCCGTATCTGGAGTTCCAAACCCATTTGCCAGGTTTATAATTTTAATTCTTTATTGCACCAGGATAGTCACTGCTTGAAAAGTAAAATATATTACAAAAATTACTACCTTTTTATTTAAGAATATATATATATTATATATATATATATAGGATTTTAAAAAAATTAGCTGGTTTCAAAGTCCATTTTCCTTCCACCTTGGCTAGTGTATTCTGATACTACAGACTTTTATGATGAAGTTGCAGATGAGGAATTACAGTAAAATTATTGAAGTATCTTGGTAATTGCTGTCTGGTTGCTTATCAGAGGTTGCATCTTGGCAACTTTTATTGGAAAGTACTTTGTTATAATCTGACAGGGCAAATTAATTAGTGTAAAACTCCACAGTGCATTCATTAATGCCAATGTACCTCAAACTTGTGACATAATTGCTGTTGCATAATTTATTCAGTTCACCAGGAGCACTGTGAGACCCAGGTTTATTTCTATCAGAGCACACAGCAATCACTCTTTAAACTCCCTAAGCTTTTTAACAAGGTGATCAATATTGAAACGACTTTTTAATATTGTTAAGGTGCTGTATCTCTATCTACTGAAATATTTTGTGAAATAGGTGTTTGTGTGCCTTCTCTGCATGTTTGTAGTAACATGGCTTAAAGATTATTGTCCAGAGATTTTTTTTCTTGTGTTTTAAAGATCTTCCAGGTGCTTTATGGCCTCTCTCCATTCCTATCAATAAAGGTAACAGAGCATTGCTAATTTTCATTGGCAAGCATTTGTGTCTGCTATGTAAATTTGAAAGACTACAGATTAGGCAAGCAGGGTCTGTTGCTAGAGACTCTATAATTCATCTAAATTAAGGACATTTTCATATTAGAAATATGGGGCTTGTGAGAGCATTAGGAATTGTTATAGTGATGAACTCCAATCTGGACTAGATGTGTGGAGACAAGACTACATAGGTGAAGAAACAGGACTAAAGCCACAGGAAGTAATGTCTACAATTCCTTTAATACTCCTCCAGGCAAAACAGCTAATATATATGCTTTAGGACGAGGAGTACTGAGCATAGCCTGCATAGTGCAGATGGACACGGAGGACCTGATCACAACCTCACAGGAGCCAGTACCTAAATTCTTGCCAGCACTTAGAAGATCTGACCCAAAAGCTTCTTCTCACCCTACAAAGAATGTGATGTCATAGTCACTGACTTGCAGAAAAATCAAATTTGTAACAAGAACATACACACACATTTTGTTCCTCATTCAGAATTTTGGTGATCTAAGGGTGAAGCAGAAAGCCCCAACAGGTACCACTCACCCATGGGTAGGAGGTGGGTGAATGACTTATGAAATGTATCTCTGTATTTCATAGTGTATCAAAGCAATTCGAAGAAGTGGTATCTGCCAATGAAGCATTGAATTAATTAGTTATTTTTTCAGAATAAGCACCAGAACCCTGCCGATGCACAATAAAATATAGAAAAATGTGGCATCAGCCATCTGTTTAAAAAAAAAAAAAAAAAAAAAAAAAAATCCAGTGTAGCAAAAGCAGAAAGTGGTCCTTGGTTGGGTTCTTACCAGGATCTCAGTTCCCCAGAATTGAGTGACCAGGTATTTATCTTGATCTGCTGATTAAATTTTATATAGCTTTCACCTTTTTCATCTTAGAAGATTATAGCTATGAGCAAGAGCACAGTTGAGATACAGCCATTTGCATCTCAAAATGTTGTGCAAAATCATTGTGCAAGCCTTCCTTTCATGCTCTGCTTAAAAATATGTCTCCCAACCGTTTAATTTGTATGTGACACTCAAAACTCAGATTTCTGATATGAAAAAAGAAGGTATGCAGAGATGATGCCAGGACTCCTGTTGGTTCAGGACAATGGATGGGAAAGAGAGAAAAAAATATTCACTCTGAACTTCATTGTAATATGCCTGAAGCCCTGCAAATATCAAAACCAGGAGGAGGAATGGGGAACAAAATCAAGGACATGCAAATAGCATAAGAAGAGGAAAAGTTTAGATATTTATGTATTGTGTGCACAGTAGATGTGACAATTCCAGAGCCAGGAAAACAGTTTTGAAAATGATGGTGGCAAGGTGGATCACAGTAAGACCAGAAAGAAGGAGGAAAAGACATCCTCCCCAAGGAGTGTGGTGGTATGAAGAAGGGTGAAAATCTGTCAAAGAAACTGGAAAGTGACACAGTGTGGTAAGTGTGAACATTATCAAAGAAAAGACTCTTAATAATTTCACTCTAAGAGTAAAAAGACCTCTATTTTTAACCAAGCAAAAGACTAAATGGAACTGAGCTCAGAACAAGAAGTCTGGGTCAAGAGGTACATAGCATGCAATTAAAGACTCAACATTTGCTACATACATAGCAGCATAAAGGTAAAAGAAAGGCAAATGTAGTAGGAGCTGTGTTGTCTTCTGCTGTGTAACTGTTGTGGTACTGAGCAGCTGGTGCACCCAGAGATCTTGTTTACACTTCTACAATACAAAAAAAAATTTGAAGCTCAGTCCAGGGCAGGAGCAATTGCTGGAGTTTCACATGATTACATGAATCCATTCAAGAGTGTGAGAGGAAAAGAGCAGTTATTGCAGTGGAGCAAAGCAAGATGCAAGCAAAAGAAACAATCTGTAAGGTCATGAGTCTCTGTGGGACAGAGATGGGTTATCAGCGTCTGCAGAAAGCAGGTGCTCCCTTGGTAACACAGCTTCTTTGCTGATGAGAGAGCTGAATTTGACTGGCCACTTAGTAGTCTAGACCAGAGAGGATTTTTAATGATACGGAAAGGAACATTTGCAAACTAATTACACAAACCATAGCCGTTTCAGCACCAAAAGTGGATCAGGCATGTTATAGGGACAGCTGGTAATACAGTGACTTCTGGACAGGTCACTTTTAAGCATCTCTAATTGAGCATTGAGGTGTGAATTTTCTTAAGAATTTTATGCTTAAAAAGACTGAGAAACAGCCAAATGAATTTCAGAGGTATGTAGAAGTTGAGTGTACATTGACATCAATAAGAAGCAGGCGTGGTAAGCCTTCTAAAAAGTAACCATCTGCCTACCTACATCTTCAAAGGGAATAAACAGAATTCAAGGCCTTGACTGTCTATCCCAAATCTTTGGACATCTGAAGACCTATCAAAATCTGCCCTTCACCCAGTCTCTCAAGCCAGGTGCAGCACAAGAGTAAGCTCTTTGCTGAATCTATGATTCTATGATTCTATGAATCTGGGTCAGGATAACCAGAACTATTTCTTCACATCCTCACACTCTTGCCAAGCTTCTTTCACCTCCTCAGCTTCCTTTCATGCTTTGATTTTGCCAAGCAGGATGTTGAGAATTTTTGCTTTGGGTTTTTTACCCATTTTAACTAGTAGAAAAAGTGTATTGCATTTACTGCATACCCAGGACTCTCTTTGAATTGCCAGTGTATACTAGAAACGCATCTGTCAGATGTATTGTGCTACTAAAATTTTATTCCCACATGGGAAAAAAAAAAAAAAAAAAAAAAAAAGTGTTATTTACACATTTTTAAGATGTTGTTTGATTGTTTTTTCTAGAGGGCAGGTAGAAGCTAAAATCAAATTAAAGGACATCCTCACACCTTTCTATTTTCACATAAGCATAGTGTCTTTTCTTGTTGTGTGACTGATGATTATCAATAATATCAAGAGCTAATATTAAAAGTAAAAACCTTTACATTAAAATAAAATAAATAAAAAAAAAAAAATTCTAATTTTCTACAGGAAATGAATAAGTGGCTCCTTATATCTAATTAATTCTAAGCCATTCCATCCTCTAGCCAACTAGTTTGAGCATATTTTCCCTTTAGATGGTGTAGATATTGAAGTGATTAGCTGAACAGACTACCAGAAAAAAAGCATATTAGCACTAATGCACATGGCTTTAAATGAATGTCACCAATAAATGGGTACATTTAAAACATACCTGTCTTTCCATTCTGCAAAGGTGCATTAGCTATTTAATAAATCATGTACTTAGCAATGAAGCACAGTTAATTCTTTCTACAACTTGCAAGACTTTTTTTTTAAAGGTTTCTCTCAAGTTTTGGGACTACGGGGCAATGTTTCCTATGGAGTCATAACATTTCTTGCTGTTTCCCCACTATCAAAAGGTAGAAACATTGCAGAAAAGAATCCCTAGGTAAGTTGCAAGCCAACTTGCTGTACTTAGTACAGTATTTTCTATTTACTGTCAAAAGACCATGAATTGATTAATTCTATGAAACTGAGTAAACATCCAACGCTTACCTTCTCTTGCATTAGAATTAGAAGTTTCATGAGAATAAACACCATACATAGAATTAATAGAAAAATAAAGAATTTAAAAGATCAAAAAGATCTCCAAGTACTATAAACTATGGAATATTACAAGCAAGAATAGTTTTTCTGATCTGTTTGTAAATCCACTGTAACTTTTATTTCCATTAAAAGAATGACAAGGCAGATAATAAATTTCTTGCACTGAGAGATCTTCCCAATCATGCAACCTATATTTTAAAGGGCTCTTAAAATAGATGTTATACTGGTCTATTTCAACCTTTTGTGCATATTGAAAGCACAATAACAAGAGACTTCTTCCTTATGCTGTTATATTGTTCCTGCCCACTTGCCCCACCTTCCAGTTCTCAGCCATTATCACTGGAGTGCAAAGGGCAAATAATAATAATAATAATAATAAAAACACATTAAAATATATTTTAATGGCTATAGAACAAAAAGATTTGAAAGAGATCTTTACAGTTCTGTAAAATCATACACCCTTCATAGGCTTTGACCATGTCCTTACATTAAAGATAGAGCAGTGTTCATTCCAAATTATATCCAAATTAGATCATTGGCTTTTTAGGCTTTCTCAAAGGTGAGCTTGTCCTTAGCTGCTTCCTGGGAACCTAACCCTGCTTGCTTTGATGTCAATGAGATCAATGAAAGTTTTGCACTGGCATTTGAACAGAACAGGAAACAACATTTAGACCACTTAATTCAATATGGCTGCAAATTTTTGCATCATGGCCCTAACATTATGTGTTTAATTTTGTTACTTTTGGAGATATAGAACTTGTTTCCAGGTTTAGATATTTCTTTTTATTTGCATTTTATATAATAGCAAGAGAAGTCTTGGAAAATAACTGCACTGATTTTGGTCATGGCAATTTTCGAGGTACAGTTGGGGGGTATTTTTTATTTGTTTTTTAATGTCTAGAAAATATTGAGGAACATATTGCACAGGAGCTGTAAGCTAAATCCTCAGATTCTTCTTGTACAGCTATTTGCAAGATTAAGTCTCCAGCAGATTTTCACTGTCTCTTCAGTGACATGGATAACAGCATAGCTTCACAGACATTTTTGTTGGCACTGAGGATGGAGAGCAGAATTGCAACTGAAATAGAGCTAAAAGGTTGGAAAAGGTGAGGGGAGATTAAAGTAAGTTATTTTCAGGACTAACATCAGCTTCTTTTGGTGCCAGCCCCCCAGCAGGCATGAGAATCAAGTCTAAAGAATTAGTCCCACACGTTACCCTTTCTCCAGGATCTGATCAGCAGCAGTAAGGGCTGGTATCGAATTTAAAGGGGTTGCTGCTGAAACAATGCCTAAAGGCTCTACCTAGGAACTTGGAAAATTAGACCAAGCTTTTTGGCATTCATTTCTCCCATTTTCCAACACAAATCTGTTGGTTTGCAATATGGGATTGAAGACTGCCTCACATGACACCAGCTTGCCAGGGCAATTTTGACAGCAATGACTTATATTTCAACAGACACAGAAGTAAAAATGAGCCTAGTCTTTTCACATGCAGGATAGTCTTAAAAGGTTTTCCTATATGAAAATCTCAAAGAAATACGAGAAATGATTCCTTTTCCTGACCCTGCCTGCACCCCAATGATGGTCTTCACTCAACAAATTCCTTCACTAGATACTAGACACTTCACTAGTGCCTCATCCTGCTGCAGTTAGCTATTGCAGTTACCCAACAGTTGCACTCTTTTCTCACCACCAGTATGTCAACAGTACTGCCATTAATTTTCTAGTGGTCCCTCCACTCCAGAAATCTTTGGGGAAAGGGTGAGGAATGGGTTCACTCCTGATCTGGGCAGCTACTGGGCTTCTGTGATGGATGCATGCACATCTGTCTGTGGCTCATGATCAAAGAAAAAAGCAGAAAAGTAAAGAATAAGATCAAAGGTTTTAAAGGATGAGGAGTCAAGTTCAGTAAAACTGGTGTAAAGGAATCCTTCCTTCCAGCATCTTATAGATCTTTGTCACATGCACAAATATCTGTTGAACTTGAGGCAGCTCGTGCTGCTCTTCCAAAAGCATGATGCCAAGTATTCTCTATTTCCAAGTATTTCTGTTTCATGCCCTCCAAAGAATTAGAGAAACACACAAAATCATTTCAAAGAACAATAAATAAAGTGAAAATTATCTGTCAACTTTACCATGTAATTTTTATTTAAATCCATGTAATTACGTGTAACAATAATTGAATTCCCTTTACAGACTCATTTCAGAGTTAGAATTATACAGGATTAATGCTAATTTTTCATACTTAAAAGAATTAATTCATCTCAATGTATTTGTATTAGGGGATGACAGGCAGGAAAGCACAAATCTCTCAGCAGTGAGATGATGTACTCTTTAAAAACATAATTTTCCCTTGACAGTGTGTGATTATACAGGGCTTCCAAGATCACATAGAATCATTAATTGGAAAAGACCTTCAAGATCTGGTCCAACCACATCCCTACCACCAGTATCACATTCTAGGCCATGCCCCTAAGCACCACATCCAACCTTTCCTTAAGAAACATACTAACATGAGCACCAGACCACCTTTTATAATATTTCAAGCTGGTACCCATGTTTTGTAGTCAAGGATTTTGTGCAGCTGCCAAAAGGCTGACTTCTCTTTTCTTGTCCATTCCCTTGATAGAATCAGAGGAAAGGAGGCTTCAGCCCTCATCTGGGCAGGTTCACATTCTGCCATCAGCCCTATGGTTACTGCCAGGATATTTTCCCTCTACATATTTAATACTAAGGGGAAAAACAAACAAACAAAAAACAAAAAAAACAAACAAAACAAACAAACAAACAAACAAACAAAAGCAAGCTGTGTACGGATGTTCATTTCTAAGTAATAATGCAAGTAAAATGTTGGAAAATATATGTGTTTTGCTCTGCACACAGGCCCAAGCTATTGTATGCTTTTGTGGACCTCGGAGACATGTTTAAGCACAAAATGCCATTTTCAGCTCAATCTGTTGGGACTCTGCACTGGGCAAGTGCCATCTACTACTACGCAGCTTCAAAAGAAAAGAGAGGGCATTTCATGGGGCCACTGAAGGAGCTCCCACATGTCACTTCTGCCGTCTGCTTTTCTTCAGGATTTGTTTCCTAGGTAGATAGGTGTAAACATACCTAATAGGTTCCTAATCTCTCAAAAACAAACAAACAAACAAACAAACAAACAAACAAAGTTACTTGAAAGAATAAGCTCGGCTAATGAAAAGAAGTGAAACCTCAAAATATTTTTTTTTAAGCCAAGATACAGGGCAGTTATATTTCATTTTTCAGGTCAATAACACAATGAATAACTAGTAATGCATTGTGCAGACCTGGCATATAATATTAGTAGAATGGAAGCACAACAGTAATTTTGTTAAATCAATAGTGTAAAAATGAATTATTGTAACTACTTAATTTACTCTTACACTTTATAAGGAAAAAAAAAAAAAAAAAAAAAAAAAAGCCTACAACAAAGGTAAACTAGTTCTTGCCTGCATCAGAAGTGAGCATCATGAGATCTATTCTTATGTGCAACACCAAAGAACTTTTGCTTAAAGCCTACTTGCAGACTGCCTAAGTATGTGTGGACTTCCAAAAGCCTCTCTTGAAGTCTCACATCATCACTTTTTTTTTACCTCATTTTACTCTTCAATGCAAGACTTCTTTTTCTCTTGACTACGTCATTTTTTCACTTCCATTTTACATTTCTCGGAAAGTTTGGCCTGAATATTTAAAATAATAATAAACTCAACATGTTGGTCAAGGAAAAGGAATAGGAGCTCACAGCAATGTCAGGGATGCTTAAATAGATGGACCCAAGGAGGCAGGGCAGGAGGGACAGGTGGAAAAGAGGCCTTGCAGCACAAAGATACACTTGAGGAGGTATTTTAAGCAACTTTCAGTGGGGGAGAGCTGTATCTGCAGTTTGTATTTCTAGGTCACATGGGTAGAATAATGCCAAGATTTTAGCTTGTGTTTGTTTGTTTTAAAGAAAACAAAACCTAACACATCAATCATTCAATAGTATGGAAGCAATCAGGTGATGAAAGTGAGCACGTAATTCAGCAACAGGTGTGTGAAATCAAATTTCCCCACATTTTATCAAACTACTACCTTTCCAAGGCTCTGTTGTCACAGAAATGACCTTTTGGGTAGTCGCTTTTTTCTTGGAAATGTTAAACTTATGTTTGGCTCCTCAGCAGCTTGGTTATTTTGAATTTCTGAGTTAGAAAGACTAGGAGCATAATGTCAGAAGTGCCTTGAAGCACTTCTACAGGAGGATACATTAGAAGAAATACAGGCTCAGTAGCACATCCAAAGGTTATATGTTATTTAGCTTTTACAGCACAGTAATTCCTACTGCAGCGACACCTGCCAGCCAGGGGAAAGTGCACAGAGGCACCATGGGATCACAGAGAGACACAGAGAAGCATGGAAAAACCCCTCAAGGATCTGCTGCCAAAAAAGGGATCATATATTAATAGGCCAAAGATTCATCTTCTATTGACTGTGTTTGGGTTTGGGTAGTTTGTTTGTTTGGTTGGTTGGTTTGGTTTGTTTTTTTAAATCCACAGATTACTCCACTCTCAACTCATTTGTCCTATTCCCCCAGCCAGCCCCCACCACCTCTGCTCTCCCAGAGGTACTTTCCTCAAACCTGAGTTGTCCTTGTTCCTGCTGGGAGAGCAGACAGGAGAGGGAGGTACCCCATGGTCAAGTGCTCTTCTGGGTCTCTGCTGTCTTTCCTTCACCTCTGTCTCTTGCTTTCTTGCTCCTTTCAGGGAAGGCTGGGCAGGAACGAAGCATTAAGGCAGCCATTGCCTTAAAACCTGGTGTAATTAAAATCTTCATTGGCATCACTGAGCTGAGCATACCATTACAATGAGGAGAATGATAATAGATAGTTTTATCACTTACAATAACAATAAAATATAACTGGCAATGACCATGTGCCTCAAATAGTATTAACAGGATGTACAATTCATTAGTGAGAGGTAATTCAGATGTTAATGACTGTGATGTACAGGTATAATTTAATGTTCAGATATTGGACACAATTTTGCAAACCACAGCTCTTTGGCTCCCTGCACATGGAGTGCCCGCTACCTCTGGTGGCAGAGCTCAGGTGCGGAGTAGTTCTCCAGATCTTGTGGACAACATGTGGGGATGGCCCCAGAAAGGCTGTTGTTTTTTTTTAAGACTTCTAACATTTAAAGCCTTACTAAGAAGTCTGCTAGTTCCTAGACTTGTAGCTGAAGCTGTGGTTATATGGCCCAAATGTATTAAGACAATTTTCTGCTTCTATACCTGTCCCACTTCATGAGGGATGGAAAGAAAACCCTCTGTCAGTGCCTTGGCTCCTGCCTGCAGTGGGGCACTGGCAAACCCTGCACAAGATGTGTCCACACCTGGATGACACCAAGTGAGACGTTCTGCCCAGGGTGATGCCAGCTGCTGCTTTCCCCTTGTGTGCATGACTTCAGCCTTCTGGAGATGGTAGCGTTTTAAAGAATAACAAGATAAGGAACTGACACAAGTAGAGGAGACAAAGTAAGTGACATGACAGTGTGTCTGACAAATCTTTACAGACAGGTCTGATGGTTGGTTCAGTTGGTGCCATGATGCCCTTATTGTCTGCTCTTTGGCAATTTCCCACCCAATACAGTTTTCTGTGGTCAGTGTCTGTGCAGCCCCTGTGAAGAGCCAGACGGCTAAACTTGTGTCCCATAGCTGCTGTCATATTCCCCTTTGTCACTGCTCTTGAAGGCCCAGCAAGGGTGATCATTGCTCTACAATGTCTTCCATATGGAAAGAGAACAGGATTCTTCAACTAGGAAAATAGATAGTGGAGGGGAATTAGCGTAGAAATGGGAGAATTGGATGAATAGGGAATAAATGGAGAACTGAGAGCCCTCAAATGAAAATATCACATGTAGCAGGCAGATCTGAAACAATCACAAGGCCAAAATGCCCAATATAATTAAACCATTGAGCTCACTGCTGCAGAAAATTATGGATGCAAAATGTGAAAACAATTAGCCAAATTCATAGAAGGAAAGTACTTCATAACATAAAACCCCAATTTCTGAATGAAAAAGCCTCTAAGCAACAGACTGGTGTTGAAAGAGCTTACAGGGGCAGCATGACTGCAATCTTACTGTCTGTGCTCGCTCAGTGCCAGGGGGTGGGTTGTCTCCTATCACCATGGCCCTTTGTCATCCTTTGTCCTGGGGATCAGTATCTGCCTGGACACGGAAGACAACCACACCTGTCCCATGTTTCATCAGGGAGGAGGGATGAAAATAATCAGGGACCATGTCTAGAGTCCACACAGCAGGCATGGCACTGGTGGCTCTCCATCTGATGACACCTTCACACTTCTTAGAGCTGAGGGAAGATTTTCTCCCACCTCTGACTCAGGACTGAGCACTAACACCACTGAGCCCTATATAACTGATGAGTGCAAGTTATGTGATGCCATGACTAGTGCAATGACATCCCTTGATAATCACTTTTAATGTATTCCAGACCATCCTTGTATAGTTCCAAGCAAAATACAGAGAAATGTTCAGTGGAAGGGAGACATGAAATTGAGATGTATGGAGTAAAAACACGTCCCCCTTGCAGGAGGTAAGGAAAATTCAAGTTCTTTCATTAGGCAGCAATTAAAATGCAGTTTATAGAGCAGGAAAACAGAATATTATTGAACAACCATAAGACAGGTGAGCTAATCACTAACGGATTCTATTATGCTGCCTTTGTCCAAAACGAAAGTGATTTCCCTCTAAATTAGGATGAATTAAGAGTGTATTTCCTGATTACACCTTACATAATGATGCAGGGGATGGTTCTTCTATTCACATTTCCTTTCTCCTTTAATAAAACATGCCAGAGAGGAAAATTAGCTAGCTGTTCCCATTAGCCATTTTGAACACAATGTATCTCACACTCACAAGAGGCAACTGGTAGTTTTGTTATGAATAGCAATTAGCTTTCAGCCCATCGTGAAGCAGTTTCACATAGTCGATACTCCACAGATTAGGTCCACTTTACACAACCTACACAGCATGGGTTCAGTCGTGTCCAGAGGCAGTTTCACCGGGTAAGGAATTTAGGACTGGACTGATTTCAGAAGGAGCCCAGTTGCTGACTTTTTTCTTTAGGCACCTCCAGGTTTTATCCCACTTTGGAGTATTTTCCAAAACAGAGGAGTTCCCTGCTTACCCATTTCTGAAATGGCACTGCAGCTGTCTGGGAAAGGCAGGCTCCAAGCAGCAAAATGATGCACACCTGCACATGCATCCCTCTTTCCTTCCTATGCTGTGCAGTGCACCAAGGGCTTGTAGATGCTGTCTATGGCTGTCCGTGAAGCTGTTTCCACACAGAGCAAAGCTGCTATTCATCTTGTGTTTGCAGCATGCTGTGACCCCAGTTACAGTTTCCCATCTCCAGAAATAGCAGCTAGTCTCTGGGAGAGATAATCCACAGCCAACTGCTTAATGTCAGCCACATCGCTGTGGAGGGTCCCAAATCTCTCCTGCCTGGTTGCTCGTTGCCCTTCTCGTCTTTGGGACTGGTCTCTCAAGAGGCTCTGCATTACCTCCCCACAGCCCTACCTCAGGAGCAAATTCTGCACAGTGTGGTCATCCTGCATGCCTTGTAGCCCTGTAATCCTGTACACGGGTGAAGTTCCTAGGCAGCCTCTGCTCTGAGAATGTGTCTCAGGGGAGCTCCTTGGGATCTGGGATACGGGCAAGTTTTAAGAGGCCTCTTAAGAATATAAACACAGCCAGACTCAGAACAAGGCTCTTTTAGTCTAACACACTGTTTCTGGAGGATGCTTAAGACTAGAGTGTAAAAAACAGCTTTCTGCACTGACAGAGCCTCCCAGTCTCTAGAATCCAACATTTTAAGGGCTTCTTGAGATAGAAGTCACATACTCATCATTGTGTGTAAGAACCATAGAAGGTCCTTTTCTCCATAAGCTTACCTAATCCGTTTCAAACTCATTTTTTGATAAATCCATGAATCTTTTGACAGCAAGGCCAAGTTTTGATGTTTTTTGTTTGTTTGTTTGTTTTGTTTTTCATTTTGCTCTTGTTTTGATTTGCATTACAATAAGCAGTGAAGAGGTAGGGATGGAAGGTCTCACAGCAGATTGCATCCCAGAGCTGGAGTTCAGCTGCTGACCCCTGTGCTACTTCTGCCCAGACACCCATCCCCTCCCTGTGCCCGGAGCCCATGGCAGATGCACTGTTCTGCCATGGCAGCCAGCAACTCCTGGCACTGCTTCTCATAGCTGCTTAGGGGATGATAGTAAGGTCACTGTGTGTGCTTGAGGTGGGCAGTGCTGTCAGGAGGTACTGAAGATGCCATTGTATGGTCCGTGTGGCCTGAGCCATAGATATAAAGCCAGGACTTCAACCCTGGCTGAGCATGAAGGCGCAGACTGAGGGCAGCTCAGACCTCATCCTGAGGAGGTCATGCACATGGGGTTTATGCACTAGAAAGTGATAGCAGAGGTGGAATACCCTATATTTACCCCAAGAGCTCCTCCCCACCATGCTCAGCAGGGTGATCCCTCAAGTCCCGCCTGGCTGTGCTTCTTCAGCTGCAGATGGGGTGATCCTTGGCCCCACCTCAGGATCATGCAAAGGTGGTCCTTGCTTCTCCCTGCCCCTTCCCACCCCACTGCCACCCAACCTTATTTCCTTCAGCCCATCTAGGACACCTTTGCCCCCAGCCCACAAGGACCTTAGCACGGGTCTGCCATCTCACACTCTTCCCCAGAGTTGCTCCCTGTGGTCAGCCAAGCCCCACAGACCTGGCCTCTCCTTTCCTGCAGGAGTTTTATGGTCCTACCAAGCAGGCTGGATCATCCGCAGGACACAGGGGGCTGGAAATACGGTTGGGACAGCATGGGGATATAGGGAGGCACTTGCAGAAGATGATACCCTTGGGACCAGAGACTTTGCTGTTAATGTCATACTACACCTGATCCGACTGTGACTTCCCATGGCAGCTGTGTGCTTTCTCCCTGGTGGCTCTTACACCTTGCATGGTATCACAGCAGCATGCACACACCTGCTTTGGCTTCTT
Organism: Nettapus auritus; assembly: GCA_011076525.1. Classification (NCBI taxonomy): domain Eukaryota; kingdom Metazoa; phylum Chordata; class Aves; order Anseriformes; family Anatidae; genus Nettapus; species Nettapus auritus. The sequence continues at coordinate 126,132,540 of CM021765.1, read as the reverse complement.
TCCCTCTTTGGTTGTTAATTGATGGGCCTCGTTTTCTAGAAATGTCACTCCAGCACCATTCATGAACCTAAATGTCACTTTATTTTTTTAATTACAGATGGGCATAATTAATGTCAATTACTGTAATATATATTAAATACCAAAGATTATTCCCTCAGTGCAAAACCACTTTTCTCTGTAATTCTTGATGTGGAGCCTGAGGTTATAACACCACAAAGATAAGCACTCATAAAAATTATGAGATAGCTGCCTTGGCAGGTATTAAAATGATATCTTATAGGACAGTGACAAGCAGTATTTTAATTTTTATACACTCCTAGTGTTAACATGGGGTCACTACAACTGGCAGAGCATAGCCATAAACTGTTATTGCACCAAGGCACATGGGATTTTAATGTTGTTGTTTTTATGACTCATAGCAGACATCATCCAAAACATCTGGACATAGGTAACCAACAAGATGGATCTGGATGTGAATGAAAGCACACAGTAAGTGGGTTGGAGTTAGTGTTAAAATAATGAACTAAGGTAGTTAGCATTATTATTCCTTTCTCTGCACTGCAGTAGAGCTTACAACCCCATCCATGGGTCACTAACTTGTTCTGTTAGATGAAAAGAAAATCCCAGCCCCCAAGAACATTACACAGCTGTTCACGTGTGTGTGCTTTCAGAAATAAATAAATAAATAAATAAAAAGTGTATACTCTCTGTTATCTGAACCACAGTTCTGGCAACTGTGATTAGCTGGAGCAGTAGCAATCACCTCTATAGCACTCTGGATCCAAGAGCTACACAGACAGTAGAAATAGACACAGCAATTCCATTAAAAATAATAATAGTCAATATGTGAAGGTTACAGGTGGAAGGAGCATATTGGACTTCTAAGAAAAAAGAAAAGACAAAGCATGAATAAAAGTCTGTTCTGGGAGGACATTTAGGCAATCATAGAATAAAAATAGCTAGATGGAGATAGCTCCCAAAAAATGGAACTGGCAAAAGAAAAACATACTTTGAAATGGCAACAAAAGAGTGAATTATGCCTGGGAGTTGAGAAGCTGAATCAAAGTGCCAAGGTCAATAGGATAGTAGACAATGGTAAAAGGAGAAAGTTAAAAGGAGCCTAGTCATTTCATAACTCAACTACAAGGAAGAAAATAGAAAATTTGAGTTACAAAAAAAAAAAAAAAAAAAAAAAAAAAAAAAAAA
>CM021765.1:126096752-126131234 GCA_011076525.1 Nettapus auritus | reverse complement strand
TTAAAAAAAAAAAAAAAAAAAAAAAAAAAAAAAAAAAAAAGTGAAGTGAGAACAAAACACAAATGAAAAGAGATAGCATTTGGTCCCAGAGCACTGAGGAAACTAAAGAAGAAATAGAAGGCAGAAATAAACAGCACTACAGAAATCAAGAAACAGCAAGTACTGCAGACCTAAAAGTATAACAATCTAAAAATCAGAGTATCTTTTCTTTTCTCTGGAGTGCAAGAATAAGTTGACGATAAGATTGGCTTGCCATACATATGAACAGAAATTTTTCAGGATGAGAAATGTATCAGTTACAGCTTGAGAAAAATACCCATATTTCTGAAAAGTGCAGAGCAAAATATCATTTCTGGTGAGGCAAGTGGGATTGAAAAGGTGAGATTTCCATTTGTGGTGATCACTGCACATTTTAGAAATTGAAATTTGTACTTGCGGACATATGGGAAAATCAATGAGAAACAGTATAGATACAATATCAAAGAAAAATAAATCATATGAGTTTTCCACTGGAAGAACTGATGCTTGACTGTGAACAGTATTTTTGAGCTACAGAGAATGCAGGGATAATAAACAATTTCTTTCTGTGAAACATCTTAAAAACAAGCTGTAGAAATTCAAAGCAGAAGACAGATGCACAGATGAAAATAAGAGTTTCCTTACATTATCAATTATTTTCACTGATCTGTTTTTATACCTAAAGCAGGTTATAGGTTTTAATTTTCATCTAATACAAACTAATAAAGTGTTCAGATCATCTTTAATGACTGGGCACATCCCCAGCGCAAGGATCACAAGGAAGGTTTGCATCACCATTTGAAGCAGAGCAGTGTTAGGCAGACCATAATGTAACCGTGGTTTGTTTTTTTTTTTGCTGTACAAAACCCTGCAGCCCAGCTTTCAGAGTGCTGTTATCCCTCTGAACCCCTGGGAAATGTGGGAATCCAAGCATCTCCCCAAAGCAAGGTACTGCTGACTTGCTGATGGCCACCTCCTTAGCTCTGTCAGGACAGGAGTCCTTAGCCTGGATCTCCTCCTGTACTCTGGCCTGAGCCAGACCTAAGACGAGAGAGCTCCCCTCTTATCATAGCTCATGCATGAGAAGGAAATAAAAGATTTTGAACACCTTGCATTCTGGAGCAATACCTTTACTCATGTGGAAAGAGGGAAAACATGGAAAGGGACAGTAGACATGGGATATGGAGAGAAATGAGCTGCAAGTTGGCATTAAAGTTTAGAACTCTTGTCTTTCACCACAGGCCTCAACCCACTGAGAGAGAGGATCTGCTGGTTTCTGCAGGGTGGTGTGCCCAGGTGAGAAGACACAGTTCCCAGCAGCCATCTTCTGTGGTGTTTCCTGTTCAAGAGGATGCATGTGACTCCTGTGTCCTTGTGCCCATGAGAAGCAGCACCTGAGGCTCCCAGCTCCTGCAGCCCCAGGCCCTCCCTGCTGGGCCCCATGGCAAGCACAAGAGAAAGCACCCAGCTCCATGTTCTGACACATAGGTTAATGTAGGGCTGCTCCAGGTTGCTGAATCATGCCAGGAGACTTACAGGGTGTCAGACCAAAAGCCAGAGGAGTTTCTTCTCTCCTTAGTGTCATGGGCCACCAGTGCGTGTCTGAGCCAGCCTCATCTTCTACACTTCTAAACTTGGCTATTTCTCAAAGTCTTCAAGAGGTTATTGAAATACCGGTGAGCCATAAGCTGCTGATCCCCAATGCCTGTTGTGAGTAGCCTGCTGCAAAACTAGATCAATCATTGCAATAATTCCATTTATTATGGAAATTAATTTGTTTCCTCTGTTCAACTCCTATTGTGCAGTCCACCTCTAATTGATTGGATTTATATTATTTTCTTTTTTTTGACCAAAGACAAATTCACACATGTCCAGGCTCTCAGTTTTCCACTAACCAGCAGAAAGGTGACTCATTAAATCTATTGTCTGCACTAATGTGCTAAGTACTCATGCACGCTCTGAACACGCTCCAAAATGTACTTCTGCGTGCATGAATTTAGAGACTGCACTTATCCAAAGAGCTTGCATGTCAGATCTTTTAAGCGGTTACTGTGAATTAAGTGACAAGCCCAGAGGACACTGCATGTGAGGAATCAGTGCCATCGCTTTGCAAACCAAGAGCTCAAACCTGGGGAGTTTTGCACTGCTTAAGATAAAATTCTTTGCCATCCTTGGGTATACTGCAATCAATTAATTCACTGCTGATGCTATCTAAACTTTCAGATAGTGCAGATATTTTCATTACTTAGCAAACTCACCTCACATTGTCCAATTTGCCTCTCTCATGCAAAGTCCACAAGGGTGGAGTTTGGAGTTACTACCCTAAGTAACACTAAATTGCGCACATTTTCTCACTGCAAGATCTTTCAATCTGCAGCAACAATTCAGCTGGAGGCTGACTTGTCACACACTCACTCCATCCTAATGAGCAGCAGTAAGTCAAGAGCAGAGATACACTATTTACTCACTCTCTTTAAAAATAAATAAATAAAATAAATAAATAAATAAAAAATCACCAAAATGCCAGAAAAAGAAACACATTTCAGTAAGCATGTCTGTCCTCTTTAAGAATTTTCTCCAGAAACAACTTTTAGAGACACATAATGGAGATATTTTCCTGCCTTTCCTAGTTTCCAGACATAAGGATTAAAAAGTCAAGATTGTCATCAACACTTTTAGATAAAGTGAGAATCCTTATCTTATCTTAAACACTGAGCAACAATAATAAAGGTTTTTGTTTTTAATTCTGTTCTTATTTAAAGCTATGCTCCTTTTCTGTATTAGTTGTTCTCCTATAAAATACTAAATTGGGACCAAATTCCAGGCACTTTGGTATACGTGTGGTTGGCAGAGGGAAATAAAATACTACCTTGGAAACATAAATGATGTGATGTGATGTGAATACAAAACCTTGGCAGAATTCTATAGTTATGCTATGGAAGACAAGGAAAATTTGAATTCAGATGACTTAATGCATACAGCTCAACTTTATGGTGAATGGATTTGTTGACATTTTTCTCACAGAACAATTGTTCCTGAAGAAGATCTGAAGAAACAAAAATCCAATGGAAACACACTGTCCTGAAAGAAATTTTTTGTTATTTTTCTGTTTTATTTTCTCATAATAACACATGACTTTTAATATACAAAGGTTAAAATGCTTCAGTGAAATATTCCAGATTATTTCTCCTCATAATGAAAATCCAATTCCAGCATTTCACTAGGGAAAAAAAAAAAAAAAAAAAAAAATCTAACGAGAGAAAAAGAAAAACGTAGTACTAACTCTCAACATTTCTCTAGGGACAGATTTTACAGGCTGTCTCTGGAATAATTGTAAGTTGTGTGAGTCTCTTGTGACCTGTGCAGTGACCAGAAAGAGATGCCAGAGCATTGTGTGTTGTTCTTTGCATGTCTTGAGCCCAAGCAGAATCTTGAGATGCAGACAGGTAGCTCCCTCTTCCTTTTGTTCTGCTTGTATCTATGGGCCAGGTGAGGATTTTAGCTGCCTTCCACAGCTGGAGAAGGCAGCACCCTTCCTGTTGTAACATCAACCAGCTCCTGGTGTTATGCCAATAACTATTTGATGAACTCTTTCATCTTTTTTTTTTTTTTTTTTTTTGCCAGTCTATGTCTTTCATATTCTCTGAACAGATAGAGTGGGAATTTGTCTGATATGCATAATCCTTACAGTCCTCTTTGAGGTATTCAGCTTCCTCTGGATTAAATTTCTTTGCTCTTCTCAGAAGTCTGTACATCTGACTGAAATTTTGCTAACCCCAAAATGTTTTTTTGTTTGTTTGTTTTTCTTTCAGTTTCATTTACAGGGGGCTGTGTGGCCTTCTAAGCAAATACGAAAGGGCATTTTTCACACTGCATCTCCCACTGGAAGGCAGACTGATTGGTAAAAAACATGGGGAAGCAGAAAAAAAAAATAACAGTTTGAGAAAAGTCATTCACCCCAACAGATTCAAATCACCGGGGAACATATTTTCATTTGCAATGTGCTTAGTAGCATGCAGGGGAGAAGGGAGCAGAAACATATTCTCTCTCCCAAGGGCAAAAGGCACTCCTTTTTTTCCACAACACCACAACAGATGTGTTAATGTCACATCCGACACATTTGTCATGACAACAAATTTCTGCCAGCTAGAAACAACTGTGTCACAGAAACTACTACGAAAGGGCTGTTGAATACCAACAAGCACCAGATTATGATGAATTTCCTAAGACAAGGTGAGGAGGACCCAAATTCAGACAGCAAATATTGGCTGAATCATGTGGAAGTTATGGATGTAGTGCACACAAATTACAACAAACTTAAAACCAAAATATCCCATCCAAATTCTGTGGACAGTGCACCTTATACGCAAAGACAGGATATGTTATTATTCTAATTAAAGTCTCAAAAGTCTAATCAGGGAGTCATTACTAGTCCAGTTATAATGATACTTAAAGTTATTGTCCAAATTATATAATTGTTATGGGAAAAGCCTCATTAATAATATTGTTAAATTTGTGCTAAATAAACTCCCTTGTATCTGCCCTTCCCATGGTGTATTGCTCACCTTTCCCCTGCCCTTCTGGTTCCTTAGGTCAGTGGAATGGGGGTCATAACATGTCATAACATATCTTCACCATTATTTGTTTGGAGGAACCAGATGTTGATAGAGGAGGTTACTGTTACAAGTTACCTAACATGGGCTCTTTCTTCATTGGTCTTCATTCCTCCATGTATCTGTTTGCTCTATGTACAGTAAGTTTCACATGTATTGGATGCTTGTCTCATCCTCTAAACCTGTTTTACCAAGGTCCTAAGGCTGGCTGCATTCCTTTAGTCATCAGTAATCAGCCACTTCAGGCTTACTGTTACAGAGGTTCATCTGTTCTTATCATCCTGTATCTGCATTTTCAAGGCCTCTCTCACATCATTCCTATACTTTTGGGGGCCCCTGCTGCCCACCAGGTTTTCTTCAACAGCTTTCATGCTATGGTTTCCTGCTAACATAACTGATATTTAACAGCACGACCTAGTCAGACATACATCCCTGTTAAAGCGTCATTACTAGTTCACTCTAGAAAAATAGTAATCCATGACAGCAGCTAGATAAGTAGTTACATGTAGATATAATTATTTGATAAGTATTTGTTATTAATATTTATTATAGTAGTATCACCTGAATGTTATCAAACAGCTTTATTGCATTTGCGGTGCACACCCAGTGCCACCTGACACAGGCAGGAGGCTTGTGCAATGCATAGTTCTCTCATTCTTCTTGAGCTAGATCCTCAGCTGATGCAAGGTGGTAAGGGCTGCAAGGTCAGGGACTGCCAGGGGAATAGCTGGAAGTGTGCTCTCTAAAGAATGCTAGACTGACCAGGAGGGGCAGCTCCACAGGTGTAGTATATTCTATTTAGTCCTTCCTTACTATGCACCTTGCACCTTTCATCTTCCAATCTGTTATTCTTGTAGCTCCTTAGATTGCAAGTCTGGTTCTAGGTCAGTTCACAAAGCAGAGAGATTTTACTTTTTAAAAAATAAATAAATAAATAAATAAATAAATGAAATCCAGGTCTCCAAGTTCTGATTGTGAGTCAAGCATCACTACTCTTAATAAAGATATGGAGAGCAGCAGTTGTCCTCAATTCACACAAGTCCTTTGTATTCAGATTTTCTTCTCCATTAACTGTCAGTGTTCGGGGGGGCACTGAAAGAGGAGTTGGTGAAAATGGATTACTGATTGCTGAAAGCTGTATTCAGCCTACTTAGTAGGATGTCTTAGGCAGGCCAGGTAGTAGAAGCAGGAATTCCCATTAGGAACTTTAAAAGCCTGAATGGGTAATGAGGCCCCAGCAAGTTTTTCGGAGCTGTACAAAGATCCTTTGGTTTCTAATTCAAGCACATAAACTAGACAGATAAAGCTAGATGAAGAGGCTATCTTTAAATGATGGCTTTATTCAGGAAGGCAGCAAGCGATTCAGAACTGCTACTGCCCAAGGCTGACAAACCCCAGCTCTCTGTACAGACACTGGAGAGAGGCAAGTGATGCCTGCCTTTAGAAAAGGCAAGAGGGATCCAGATGAGGGTCCCACCTTGGTTCTCAGCAGTGCTATGGAGACCGGTCCAGGCAAGTGAAGGAAAAGGTAGGTCAGCCTCCCCTCTTGCACGTCCCCAGCAAGCAATGTATTTGGAGAGCAGTTTCACCTCCTCAGAGAATTTGGGTGATGTTACAAAAATTTAACTGAGTTGAAATACTGAGCAAAGAACAAGTGATGAGACAAAGACATTATAATTCTACTTAGTATGTATTACACATTATTATATGGATGAGATCATTTTCTGAAGGCTCTTGCTTTTAAGCTAGTCCAGTAATTCAAAAAACTATTTCCAACCAAACTACTGGGAATTGGATATTCCTATACAATTTCCAGCTTGAAACACACAGTCATGTGGCATATTCATGTACTGATCTAGGTAATACACACATAGGTACATAATGTAGATAATACTGAAATTCTCAAAACACACCATGGTGGGTTAACCCTCAACGACAGCCAAACACACACACAGTCCTTTGTTCTTGCAGGGTGCAGAGGAAATAAAAGGAAAATGCATGTATTGAGATAATGGCAGTTTAAAATATAAAACCAAAACATATATACAAACAAAACAAAATATGTTTATACTCCACTTCTCATCAGTGGGCAGTTGTAGAGCCACTTCTTGGAAAGCAAGGATTCAGTATACATAACCATGTCCACCATAGTGATTAACGTCCCCCATTCCTTCTCTTTCATTGAGCTTTTTTCTCTAAGCCCAATATCCTACAGTATGGAATATCCCTTTGGTCAGTTCAGGTCACCTGTCCTGGCTGTGTCTCCCCTAGCTTCTTGTGCACCCCCAGCCTTTGATTTTGGGGGGTGGGGGAGGAAGTGGGAAAAGGAGAATGGGTAACACTTTGATGCTGTGCAAGCACTGTTCAGCAATACCCAAAATGTTGTGTTATCAACATTGTCTTATTCACAAGTCAAAAATGCATACATAATATCTCTACAAATAATTCTCATCTGATTCCATGATACTCAGTCATTCTGATTTCTTAAACTGATCTTCTCCGCCAATTTTTAGTTTCATCTTTTTCTACCTTTGGTTCCTCCCTAAACTTCCCACAGTAAGTTCTGTGCGATCCCCAATTCCCTTTTACTCTGCATCCCATGTGTCCAACCCCCAGGCAGAAACCCTTCTAAGTCCAAAAGGTCATCTGGAGAGATGGTCCTGGTGATTTTTTGTGATGGGTTTCACACCTGCACTCTGGGGTTAAGGATCTCCTGGGAGGGGCTTGGAGATGTCATTTATTCCTCTGAGTCCTTAGTTTGAGTTTCCACCTACCTTTGTGTCCCTGTGCTCCTCTGGGCTTAGGGACACAGGCTTGTGTTGGACGGATGGCTCCTGGGACAGGCCTAGGAGTAGCCAAGGTATTATTTGGGCTCCCCCTCCTGCCATTGTCTCTCTGAGCTCCTTTGTGGGTGTGTAGAAGGGCGTTTATTGTGTAACCTAACAAATGAAAAATTAACTTTTGTGAATTATTTCTAAATGGTTTTGGCCATGGCTCTAAAAAGGCACTAAGCATAGATTCAACATGCAAGAGCATGCACCCTGCTGAATAGAGCTTTCACACATTCACTGCTCTCTCCCAACCTATATGACTAACTTTTGGTAGATGAGCTGAAGTCTGTAGGAAGATGTTTTGCTGGTCTTATAGCCAAAGGCATGTACCTATTCAATAACAGCTTTTTTTTCACCTCACCAGTTACAAGCAATTTCCATTTGTCATGTTGTTTGCCACTCAGAATAGTACAAAGAGGTAACTGATGTCATCTTTCTTTTGTCTTCTGCCCAGTCTTGATAGACGCTTTCTAGAATTCTTCATGCTGCCCCCAGTCTGGGGCTTTCTTCCCCTGGGAATACAAATGTGGAAGAGGCAAACTAAATGACATTGTTTTAAGTCAGAGATAACTCTAGTCTGCAAGACCTCTCTGTTGGGATTTATGTGGCAAAGGAAAAGCAAACCCTTACAACACCACCATCTTTCTACCGTAGCTATGTCCTTTTAACTGAAGCTAATCTCATCTGTCTTCATGAGGGTAAATTCAAATACAAAGGAATTAACTGCATCTCAAAAACTGGGGGAGGAAAGGACTGCATTTCCAAAAAAAAAATTATATATATATATTCTTTCATCTGCTGGCTTCCTTTCAAACACCTGTAATACTAAGATGTCCAGCACACTCTGGTCTGGTGCTCTGCTCTTTAATCTCTGATGAGAGTGTGTGTATTTGTGTATTGAAATTTTTTCCCACTCTCACATCAGTAAGAAAATGTACGAGTACAGAATGTCATTACTCTTCTGGTAGGTGTATGTCATTACTCTTCTGGTAGGTGTAAATATAAAAATAACCTTTTCTTGAAAAATCAGCCTACTTCCTGTTACCTGAGGTAATTTACACAGATCAAAGCACAGACACACTTTAGCAACAATGGACAATTTAATCCAGTATCTGAGAAATAAAATTAAGCACAAATTATGTATATAATAGCTTTTTCACTGAGAGGCAAGAGCATTTTAGAAAATAAAATAGATTGATCATTATATCTCTAGAGACATTTCTACTTTGATGTTGTCCTTATGTTGACCATGAAGTTAAAAATGAATAAATAAATAAATAAATAAATAAAGCCTTCTTTTTAAACTTCTTCATTTGCAGTTTTCTTTCAGATTTAGGAGTTTGAAAGTTTGGAGAGAGAGGGACGAAGGGGACTTGGGGAGGACAGTTGTTTTTTGTTTTGGTTTGGTTTGGTTTGAACTGGGAGAACCAAATCTGAGTAGTATCTGATAGATAAGACATTTACTCAAGTAACCAGGTTTTGGGCCTCCATTTTCCAATAAGACCTCTACACTTCTACACTAGCCTCTATTGCCAAAGAAACTCAGAAGCTTTGAAGAGCATTTTAAACACACACGGGGAGTTATCCTCTTATTTTGTCATTCAGTGTGCCTTGCAAAATATCCAAGTCTCCAGGGCACCTGTAATGGTGAACCAAGTGAAGGGATGGAGTGAGAAAGCTCATTGCATATACCTGCCTGGTTCGTAAGTACATCCATATTAGCACAGACAAAAATTTGAGTTCCCAGTTACGGATATATGAATATCTAAGTAACTAGTGCACCTCAGTGTGATTTAATGTTGTGTATCAAGCTGTTCAACGTGTCCATAGTCCACGACAATATGTTGTTCTCAGGGTCATATGTGAGCAGTAGTCACAGGTGCCCAGAAGGACAGTACCCAGGTAATGCTGCTTGCTAGAAAAGTGTCAAAAAATGAGCTGTTTGCAAGGCAAACCATAATACTATGTCTGTTAAAACCATGAGAGATGGCAGAAGTTACTTTATGAAGTTCAGATCAGGAGCTGAGTTAGGAACACACACCCCCCCCCCCCCCGTCTCTTTGAAACTTTGGAGGTGTGCTGTTGCACATTAGGAAGCCAGGTCAGACTGTCAAAAGTGATAGCTCACCCATTCCCAAAACGGAACGATCTAATTCATACTTTTCACTTGGATCATTTAGAAATGTTAATTTCTTGCTTGATTCTCCATGCTGGTTCCTCCTATAACTAAGAACACATCCCCCACTCTCAACTTTCATCTATGGAGTGTGGTGTTTGATAGTCACCCCCAGAACACTAAACCAGTGCCAGTGCTCCTGAAAGAAGTCCTGCAGGGAAACAAAAGGCTTCAATTACAGTAGTTAGAATTTTAAAAGTGAGTCAAAGGCTAAAGTTACCTATGTAATATTGGGGTCAATTTGTCAATTCATCCCATTAGCTTCAGGTACTTAACTGAGGTGATGGAACTACGATTTTCCTTATGGTCAGCATCACTTTAGCTTGGACATCAGGAACTATCCACCTGAGAAACTCACCGCTCTCACAGACCCTGCAGGGATTGAGGGCAGCTGCTACACTCATACAGCAGACACTCACAGGTGAGCCAGAAACTCCTCTGGGCAAAGGCCAGTATTTCTGAGAATGCAGGCAAAGCTGAGGTGACACGGAGTGGGTGAGAACGTATTCTCTTAATACCATGGCTGATCTAGAGGGATTTTCAGAAGCACGGAGGGGAGCTTTCAGTGGCTTCCAGCATGGAGGGACTGATGAGGCATCAGCTTCAGACCGGTTAGAGCTCTGCAGTCACACTGTGATCCAGCTTCCTCTGAGAAGATGCAGCCCTAGCACCAGGCAAAGCTATAATGGCTTAGAAGGTTATGAGTACACTTTGGCATATTTTTCTCATGACAAAATAATAACAAAGTAAACATAGCTAGGAAAGTTATAGTCAATAAACAAAAGGTGCCTACAAAGAAAAAAAAAAAAAAAAAAAAAAAGCTATTGCTTTTGTCATTACGGAGTCTCTCAGTGCATTGGTGTTTGTGATGTATCTCAAGGTTCACTAATGAATGTTTACCTTTCATAAATTTTGAACTGTATTTTCATTGGCCATCACTTTGCACAGTTATCATTTCCATGAATTATTTTCACAAATAATATATATTTTTTTCTTCACTGTTCTTTTTTCTCTAAAAAGGTCAAGCAATTGTAACTCAGAAATCACATCTATGTGTCTTTCCTTTTCTTCATTTCTTTTTCAGAAAACTTTTCTTCTGGCTAGTGAAAAAGATTTTTGTAGGCTGAACAAAAATGCCAGTGAAGTTATCTAGAAGCATCCTACTTACTGCAATGGGAATAGCTTCAGGCACATCAAACTCATGTTCCATTACATCTCCTTCATTTACAGTATGACAAAGGAGAAGAGGAATTAATTTCATATCCACTCAAGATTTCATTCTCAGTGAACTGTTAATAGTGTTAGATTCCCTTCTTCATGGGTGGCTAATTTTTACTGGCAGTAGGAAAATGTAATAGCTGTCATTCTGGTATAGCTCTAGGCTATACCTGTACTCACAAACATACCAAAAGCATCAAAGCTACCCGCTGCAGGAATTTCAATATAAATATGTTAAAATTATATATTAGATTCAGCAATTCCTTTTCCCCAGTAAATTTGCTAGTACAGTACAAAATATCTGCATTCAAATACACAAAATTCCTTTGCAGAACAGTTGTGGGGGGGATTGCCCATTTGAAATCAATTTTCAGACTATGTCACCTAATAAATACCAGATCCCGATTTATGTTCAAGTAGAGGATTACATTAGCATTCTTGGAGCTCTATCACATTATCACATCCTGTCTGTATAAGATGAATATTTTTCTTTAGACATAGATGTCAACCTATATGGATGGGATTCTCCTGGTCCTAATAATTGGTACGAAATCATTCAACAGTTCCTCTATAGAAATGTATAGAGCATTTTGTAATGAGCCATTCAGCATACACATGAAAAGTTAGCAAGAAAACCACCCTTTCCAAGAGAAAAAGACATCTTAAAATTTGAAGAAGTTGGTGTTTTATCAAAGAAAATTAAAGCACTCTGCAAGACTCTGAGCAAAGCAGCACATATACAGCCCTGCACGTGCAATCCTTCCACCTCTCCTCTGGTATGACTTAAAAGCAAACATTCAAAATTGCATATTAACTTTTTGCTTACAGAAGAATAATATAATACAGAGCATCCAAAACTACTCAAGAATTCGTGGCATCTATTCATGGCCTTCTACTCAACAGCTTGCTCATTTTTCCCTCAGAGTGCCATAGTCTTTATTTTTTTTCCCTCTTTCCCTATTGTCATGGATAGGGCTGTTTTCTCGGGAAACTTACTGGGAGTATTGCTATGGAGGAAATGGCAAAGAGATCACCTGCAGAAGAAATTAAAGGAGCCATTAGATCCTTGTCCCACACTGAGGGAGAGATGGCCCTGTCTGATCAGTGCCCAGACAGTTCTCACTATTTTTGATGAAGGAGATTCAAAAAACCTCCCACGTCTCTGTCACTGTATATCTTTAGAGTTTGCTTGTTTTCCCAAAATTGGATTTATATCTTCCCTGCAATTAAACTGATGACTTCCTGCCAGTTGTGGAAACCAATTCAACATGGAAAACAATTAATTGTTATGCTCTTCACAGCTGCAATTTACATATTATTTTTTTTTATGATGTTCCCCACCTCCATCCTCTCCTTATACAACCAAAGGCAATTCTTTCAATATGCCCCTCAGAGGCAATGTCTCAAGTCATCTGTCTTACTAATGTTGCCCTCCAGCTTTTGGCATGCTCCAGTTCACACTTGGGTGGGTTCAACTCTTCTCATGCTCACATAGCTGAAATGTGGGAAAATTAACCAAAGGAAAATCATCTTCACCTACCCTGGGTGATGCTGAAGACCTATAGGTGAAAGGAAAAGGAGCGAAGAGCACCACAGCTGGGAAGTGATTACATTTTTGAAACATTATTTTACATAGATCAGAGGGTGTATTTATGAAAAGTTACATGCATTTCACACAGACCACAGTGACTGAGGGAAGCAGTAGGGATTCATCCCTGACATGTAGTGGGATAGAGCCAGTGCTACCAGTACTGTTAGGTTTGCAGGAGTCCTGGCCACCACTTTTTTCTTCTGTTTTATTCTGAGAGAGAGTGAAACTGTTAGGAAAAAAAGGGTGTTTTGTTTTCAGTGTGTCCACTAGTGACTACAGTGACAAACATGGGGAATCTCCTGACTCTGACTGAAATTAAAGTCCATGTGAGACAAGGCCAAAAAAGAGTTGAGCACATTTTTATTGCTAATTTCTTTTGAAATAAAAATATATATATATTTTTTCCAAACAGTGGCCACAGTTCTGTCACCAACACAGGGGCATATCTTCTCATGTGAGATGTCCTACAGATCTCCCCAGCTGAGAGATGCTGCTCCACAAAGCACCCTCCCGTGGCTGTGTGTTCTCCTGTCCCACGCGGATGTCTCCACTGTCAAGGGCAGCAAAAATGACACTGTACTCAGACAAGTCAATCAAACTTTATGTCTGCTTGCAGAGCTGGACCAAAATAAAATCCCAGAAGATAAGAATTAACACCAGTTTAACTCTCTTCGGTTGAACATCCTTAAGTTTTCACAGACCATTTCCACTGCCTCATATCATGCACATTTATACTTCTTGAGAATCTCTGGGTGCAAGAAGTACGGTTTCCTGTCCTTGTGTCCTTGTGCAATAAAGGAATTCATTATTAACTTTACCTATATATTTACAACTGAGTCACCCTCCTGCCCGAGAACCATTTTATTGATAAACCATTTTATAAATTGCAGATACAGTTCATTACATTGGAGGGTGTTATCCAAATCCAAAATCGAATTGCATGAAGTTTTACTGGAGGAGTTAGGTGGAAAACTGAGACTTTGCTCTTCATTTGAGTCAACATATACTTGTCATCTGTTCTTCCAAGTGTGTTTCTGCCAGCTTCCCTGTCATTTATATAACTACATAAGGAATCATATACAATCTTTCCTAAGTTCCTTTGGTAATAGACAAAAAAGATAGACCCTCCAGGCTCTATGAATGTCAACAATGATAAATACAAAGGGCCAGGAAGAATATTTACACACTGAGCTTTTGAGCATATATCTCTCCTTATTCATTGATATGTTTCAGATCACATCAACTAATTTTCTCTAAGGTATCACTCAGAAGGTGTCCAGCCCAGAAGCCCTCCTGTTGTTTTAGGCATGGGGACTGAAACAACACACAGAAAAGAAAGCCCAGATTTGGGTTAGATGAGCATCCTCATGGACCCAGCAGAAACCAGGGCCAAGTGGACCAACCAGTCTGCTCCAGTTGGCCACACAGTCAGATTAATACCTTACCTGGCCTTGTAATAGGGAGGTTATCTCCCCTACCAGAGACAGCTTAGGACAACAAAGCCTTAAGTTTGGATGCCACTGAAAAAAATATAAAAATATATAAATAAATAAATAAAGCCCATACGTTGATGATAATAACAGTATAGCCCGGATTTGTTGATCCCATCCAAAGGGCTTAGAGGGATATTGCAGACCACATGGGCTTTCCCTTCCTGCTCTCTCCTCACAAAAATGACTCAGAGGGAATTCCTACAGGCAGGCTAAGTAGGTGAAAATCCTCATTATAAACATAATGAGAAGTCCCACTGACTGGATTGGTATAAATTTGGTAAGGACAAGAGGGAGGGAATATTTATCTGAGTGTTTCTTAGCTGTTATGTGTTTTTTTTCATATTGAAAGAAAACCATATAATTTCTCTCAGCAGATAACCCAAAATGTTTCTGATAATCTGTGTGGTGAAAAAAAAAAAAAATGCTTATTAACATGCAGAAATTGCAATGTATAAAATTACAGCTTTTAATTGAAAACTGGCATTGATACAAATATTTTGCTGGAAAGGGAAATATGGTTTGCAATACTAGCAGCACTGAGCCCCACAGTGGGCTGTTATTTATTGATGTTTTTACACATACAAAGCATACACCCATTAGCAAGCCACTTCAGCCAATAAGTAGGGTACGACTGCAGTTAACAATTATTGCAACCAAGCCAGTACTGAATACAGACTCTTCTGCTCTACACTCAGATTTACAGGCTTTCCCCTGTAAGCTCACTGGTTTTGCTAATGTGGAAAAATTAGCTCTTCTTTTTGTATAATTTGCCTTTCTATGTCATCTGCAGAATACAACAGCATCAGGGCTGAAACCCTCCAGCATGAGTCAGAGAACTGAGAAAAGTCACCAGCCACACTGCTAATGTGATGAGAACTTGCATGCAGAGCTGATAACTCCTTCTCTGCAAAAAGCTTCCTCTGTGCTAACACCTCTCTGTTCACTGTCTTCATGTCATTGTTTCCACATCTATATTTATATATATATACATGGCAGGGGTGAGCATGGTGCAAAAAAACATGGCAATAAAGGAGTCAGTTATAATACTCCTGGTGAGTTAACCAGAGATAAGTTCACCTCCAGTTCTGAAGTCAATATGACTGTGAAAGACTACATCTAAACTGAGAACTTGAACACAGTGCGGAGCACTTGTATTTTGGCTTATTGTGGAGGGAGCCCCAACAAAGTCAGTGTGTCAAAAGCTTGAAATAGTCTCCATCACCAGTCTCCTGAGGCATGAAGAACACATTGCAGCTGCTCTGCTCGGAGCCATGGACAGTCCATGCTCCCAGGTACTAAGAGGTACCCAAAGAATTCATCTGTTCTCATCTGCTCTGTCAGAACTCTCTTGCAGATGTTGCTGAGGATATGCCATGGATATATGCATTCTCACAAGCAAAAAACCATCAGAGTGTTATTCTGGAGAGCCAGCCTCCTCCTCTGCCCACAGACCCCTGTTTATAAACTTCCTTAATAAGAAGTCTCTAAGTAGCAATAAACCTTCAAATTTTAACCCATTTCTCCTGTTGCCTTTTCTTCTTTTACCTTTAGAGTTTACTCTGTATTTCAGCTTCATTTCTTTTTTTCCCATCTGATCATCTGAAAGGTACCTCCAGGCCAGTTTCCCATGTCACTGACACTGTGCCTGCTACCTGCAGCACCCACATCTCAGATGATGTTTAACTGCCAAGGTAAATGCAGATACAATGAGGTAGCTTATTTTACTGAATTTTCGCATTTCTAGTGCCAGTTTAGCCAGTCTCATGTTTTACCACAAAACATCCAAGATTATGTATTTCCTGTTCCTTGAGATATTGTAGCACTTTGCTAGCACCCAGTTCAGCAGCTTTCTCCCCACAGATTTCAGGCACCCTGGCTGATATCCTGGCCTCCAAGGACCCTTCGCAGAAGTTTCTGCATCTTGGCCATGCAATGGTACCCAACACCCTCCCCCCTGCACTGTTTTTTTGTTCAGAGCATAAAAACAAAAACTTGTGCCAACCAGAAAAACACAGCAGACCAAAAGCCTTATTCATATTGCAGGAAGTATGCACTTCTCTAATTAGGGCACCTTCCTGCTATCTCTGTTTTTAACTGCTATGGCAACAGGCAATATGAACATTAACAAATTGAACTGAATGGGAGGGAATTCTATGAAACCAGCAGAAAGACCACATTACGTGAATGGACCGTGCAAAATGATGCAAAAGCCAATGGGTCTAGAATTGATTTAATAAGTGATTTGCTAAGAGAACTGATTTCTTGAGCCTAGAAAATAGGATAAGAGGTATAAAGACTTAAGAGCTGTATCCTGATAAGCTGTATCCTGTATAATTATCTTGACACCTTGATGTGTCGATGTGTTGGCTGAAGCAACCAGATTTTGTTTTCTACAACAAACCCAAGCAATTTCTCTTCAATGTAAGAATGTCATTAAATGAAATTCATGGGAGTTCAGCAGTACTGAAGTGGTTTCTTTTTCTCATGGTTCCTGAAGGAGCTGTAATATCTGCCTGCACTCAGCTGCTAGGACCAGCACCTCGTGTCCTCCAAAGACCAGAGGACAAACAAGAGTGCTCTGAAAGCCTTTCTAAGACAGGACTGACAAACAGGATATATTGAAATAGAGCTTTTAACCCACAGTTACAGACAAATGTAGGTGGAAAAAAAATCAAAATAATGCAAGGCATGTGTATTTCAAGAGAAAGTCACTGTAACATAAGACGATATACTAGAACAATATATTTAAGACATGACCTGTGATTCTGATTCTCCTTCTTTCTTCTCATCTCTAGGTGGTAATCCAGTTTGTTTTTATCCTTCATTACAAGTAAACCCCTATTTTTGCACTAGGCTGACCCTACCACAAAATACATGGAAATAAGCTTGTGAGGGGAGAAGGGTAGTAGTTCCTTTCCTCACCACATTGACTGCAGAGCAATTTTTATGACTTTATCTTCTTAAGTTATTTTTTAACATATATGTACAATAAATTCATATGCATACAGAGCATGATGTAACCAAATAGAGAAAAGGCAAAATTGTTTTCTCCTAGAAAATCATCAATGCAATGAACACAGAGTGATTACTTCTAAGTATTCTTAAATGCTGGAGTGATACTTACTCACTACTAGTGGTTATATACCTATATAAAGGTTATACAAGCATAACCAATTACACTAGTTGCTAGGAGCCATAAAAGCAGTCGTCATGTCAACGGGTATCAAACACCATCAGACCACCTGACCATCAAGCTGTCTTCCAGGAAAACCATCAGGAGTCATTATGCACTTGTTCTTCAATGGGTGATGTTCCCTCCTATCAAATCTCAAAAAGAAAAATACGAACTAGCAAGGTCTTCCTACGCAGGCCTGTGCGCTCCCGTGTTCATCAAGGACCTCCCAGGCATCCAGCTAGGGGACAGTGATCACTGGACTTCTTCTCACCCTGCTCACCAGGGCTCCACGGTTCCGTTACCCATCAGAGCAGAGCCAGCCTTAATCTGGGGACACTGGTTTGCTCTTTGAGCAAATTTCTATAATTTTGGCTGGAGCTGGAAATAAGGAGTGAGCAATGTTTTTGCTAGAACTTGTCTCTGGGCTAGATAGCAACACAGTAACAACGTAAATGCACAGGACAAAGTGGAGATGTCTGTAACCTAACTCATTGAAATTACTGAAAAATGTACTGAAAGCATTAATATTTAGTTTACAATTTCAAAAAGAAGTTTGCTGTTTAAAGGTTTAAATTCATATGCCTACAAAAGACAAGACTTGAATACTTAGATTCAAATGCACTGTTTCCATTTCCAAGTATATGCTTAAGCAGTTCTTTATGCATATAGTTTTTTAAATCCTTTTTAACAGATATAAATAAATTTATTTTTAGTTCACAGTATTCTGTGTTTTATCAACAAAATACTGTCTCTCATAGACTCCTACCAAATCAAAACACAAATACATGCTGAAAATAGAATCATAGCTCCACAGAAAGGTTTGGGCTGGCAGGGGCCTCAAAAATCATCCAGTTCCAACCCCTCTGCCATGGGCAGGGACACCTCCCATCAGATCAGGTTGCCCAAGGCCCCATCCAGCCTGGCCTTGAACATCTCCAGGGATGGGGCATCCACAGCTTCTCTGAGCAACTTGTTCTATGGCCTCACCACTTCGAGTAAAGAATTTCTTCCTTATATCTAATCTAAATCTACCCTCTTAGTTTAAAGCCATTCCCCCTTGTCCTATCCTTACACCCCCTGACAAAGAGTTCCTCCCCAGCTTTCCTGTAGCCCCCTTTACGCACTGGAAGGCCGCTGTAAAGTCTCCCTCGAGCCTTCTCTTCTCCAGGCTGAACAACCCCATTTCCCTCCCTCAGCCTCAGCCAACTCCCTCCGTTCTTCATAGCAGAGATGCTCCAGCCTCCTGATGGCTCTCCTCTGGACTCACTACAGCAGGTCTATGTCATTCTTGTGTTGGGGGCCCCAGAGCTGAACGCAGTGCTCCAGGTGGGGTCTCACGAGAGCAGAGCAGAGGGGGAGAATCACCTCCCTTGCCCTGCTGGCCACGCTGCTTTTGATGCAGCCCAGGATACACATTTGGCTTTCTGGGATGCAAGTGCACATTGCCAGTTCACGCTGAGCTTCTCATCAACCAAATCCCCCAGGTCCTTCTCCTCTGAGCTGCTCTCAGTCCCAGCCTGTACTTGTGCCTGGGATTGCCCTGGCCCTGATGTGAGACCTTGCCAGACCACTGCCCTAAGGATCTTGAACTGCACCATTTAGTGATCACTGCAGCTAAGGCTGCCCTTGAGCTTCACATTCCCCTCCAGTTCCTCCTCATTGGCGAGGCCCAGGATGGCACCTCTCCTAGTTGGTTCCTCTGTCACTTGGACCATCAACACATTCCAGGAGCCTCCTGGATAATTTATGCCATGCTGTGTAGTCCCTCCAACAGCTACCAGGATGATCAAAGTCTTCTGCTAACTTTGTTAGATCTATTTACTTTGACATTCTTGACTGGTTTTTCACTTTATTTACTGTTGTGTATTTACAGATTTAAAAGTACACAGAAGGAAAAGGAAGGCAAGTGGGTTTTCTGTAAGTCTTCTGTAAAGACAACTCCCCCCCAAAAAAACTTGATGTTTGCCTGTGTGCCTGCACTAACAGAGCTGCCCCAGCAGCCCTGCAGCTGGCTCCAGTGCCCAGGTGGGGGCTGCAAGGGGGCTGCAAGCCCCCTGCTCACCTTTGTACCCAGCACACCCTTCCCAGAAGGAGATTAATTAACGTATTAATTTATATACAGACAAAATGAATGGATTTAGATAATACCTTGATAGGTAATTAAAGAGCTCAGTGTTGCAGATGCCTTTGAGTCAAATAGCTGGACCAAGATACTCCAGCCCGAAGAATTTAGTGAAGTGTCACTAACCCACATGATGAGTTATTGCCTATCAACACTGTTATTGGTTGGTCAGCTGAACTAACAAGCATTGCCTGCAGCTGCTGTAAGTCCTCCATAGTTCCAGTTTTCAACATGCTGCATTTTCTACAATCACTGACTTCTGTTAGCTTGAAGTGAATTACATTGTTCTAGCCATGAAGTTTACAAAATCATAAAAAGCAACTTCTGCTTTCCAGTACTAAGAGAGGGGTGTTTGCCTAGCCTCATGCCTAAGGTTTTTCCAAACTTCCCTTACAAAAAAGTCCCAGATGCCCTGGCATTTTCTTCTCTGTAAAGTCTGAAGATTCCCATGCCTTATTCACAAAAGAAGAATAAAGAAAAAAGAAAAAAAAAAAAAAAATTTGCATGAGTGGGGGCAGCAATGGTATCTGAGGAGGCTTTGATGTCTTCTGAGTCTTAATTCCACTTAAACAAGCAAGGTAGAAGTGCACACCCTTCCTCTGGCCTCTCTGGTGCAGTTGAGGAGCTGCCCAGCATTTGCAGGTCCAGCTCACGGCTCCTGCTCCCTATGGCACTGGCCCCCGCGCAGCAGGACAGGGCAGAGGTGTGCTGAGTTGCTGGCTTGCTGGGCTTCAGCTGGGCAGAAGAACTTCAGGGCTTGCCCAGTCAAGGTTATCCTCAGCAGGCTAAATTTCCCCACCCTCCTCATCTCTTATTAGGAAGAAAGAAGTAGCCCACCTGAGACGCTTCTAACATCTGTAGCCAAGTCCATAAAGGGAAGGATTTTTCCATGGGCAAGTCTGGACCGACTTTGCTAATATGTAGCATGTAACGGAAAAAAAGGTACACTCCTGGATGGCCTAGAGGGGAAAATAATGTAAAATATCTTTCTGTACTGAAAGACATGTCTTGTGGAAATGAAGGCCATGACTGTGGATTCCAGTTGCACTGGAAAGGCCTTTAGTTTGTACATCAGAAACATTTTCCTAACATCACTGACCCCATTTTCATTTCCTTTGCCAGTTTCTGTCTTATGGAGCCTAAAACCTGGCTACTGCAGAGCAACACAGAGACTCACAGCTGCAAACTGACTGACTGATTGATTGATTGATCTATACTTAAGCCCTACTGTCAGTAGTCATACAGAAAAAAAAAAAAAAAAAAAAAAAAAAAAAAAGCATATTTTTCTTTTACAGGTCAAAGGCAGACTGCTGGGTGTGACACAAGCCAGCTGCAGTCATCACAGAGAGGAATTAACTCAAGCTGGGTCAAATGAGCCAAAGGAAAATCACTTAAAATACTCTACACCTCTCAACAGACGGTCACTTTTCTCAGGTAGGGTGAAGGGAACACTACGTGGAGAAGAAATCCCTGCCTTATCCTGTTGTCCCAGTTTGGCCTGACTAATACCGCTGTAGTGGGTTTACGTGGCAAGGTTTTGGTAGCAGGGGGGGCATAGGGGTGGCTTCTGTGAGAAGGATCTAGAAGCTGCCCCATGTTTGGTAAGGGCCCCACTGCTGACCAGAGCTGAGCCAGTAAGTGATGTTGTTTTGCACCTCTGTGAGAGCATATTTAAGACAGGGGAAAAAAAACGCTGCGCCACTCAGCAGCTGGGAGGGTGAGAGGAGTGAGGAACAGCCTTGCAGGCACCAAGGTCAGTGAAGAAGGAGGGGGAGAGGTGCTCCAGGCGCTGGAGCAGAAGTCCCCTGCGGCCTGTGGCGAGGACCATGGTGAAGCAGGATGTCCCCCTGCAGCCCATGGAGTACCACGGTGGAGCAGGGTTCCACGCTGCAGCCCGTGGAGGAGACCATGGTGGAGCAGGTGGACCTGCACCGATGGAGACTGCAGCCTGTGGAGGACCCCTGCTGGAGCAGATTCTGGGCCAGACCTGTAGGCCGTGGAGAGGAGACCACGCAGGAGCAGGTGACCCGACAGGAGCTGCTGCCCGTGGGGGACCCAGGTTGGAGCAGTTTGCTCCCGAGGGATGGACCCCGTGGTACGGACCCATATCTGGAGCAGTTCTTGAAGAGCTGCTGCCTGTGGACCTGAGCTGAGCCCATGCCAAATCAGTTCGGCAAGGACTGCATCCCGTGGGTGGGACCCCACAGCACAGGGGACAAGAGTGACCGAGAAGGAGTGGCAGAGAAGAAGTGCTGTAGACTGACCATAACCCCCATTCCCCCGTTTCCCTGAGCCGCTCAGGGGGAGGAGGTGGATGGGGGGGAAGGTGCTTTTGGTTTCTTTCCTTTGTTTCTCACTTCTCTAGCTTGTTAGTAATAAGCAATAAATCTTGCTTTCTCTCTATGCTGAGTCTGTTTTGCCCATCACGATAATTGTTGCACAATCTCCTTGTCCTTATCTCAACCCTTGAGCCCCTTTCATCGTGTTTTCTCCTCGCTCCTCTTTGAGGAGGGGGAGTGAGAGAGCGGTTGTGGTGGAGCTTGGCTGCCCACCCGAGTGAAACAACCACAACCACTTAAAGCAATTTCTCTATATAAGACAAGAAAAGTCCATTGTGGCAGTGGGAACTTGTGATTTCATGGTGTCATGGATCAGCTCTGCATTCATCAAGCTTCAGTGGTCTCCTTTTCCTCTGTCCTCTCCAAGCAGTGCCTGCTCTTACCCTGCTCTGACCCCTGACAGGCAGAAGTCAGTAGAAAGCCCATTAATGCTACCTGTCTTCAAGATTGTTACATTTGTTTCACTTCCACTAGCAAAATAAAACACCAGGGAGTTTTATTGCTCTAATACCAATGTGGAGAACATACATAAATTTTGTCAACAATGTACAAATGAACTCAGACAACGATACAGCTTTGATTTAGGTAGGCAATCATTTTATCATTGAAAGTAAGAGACATTTTGCTTTCCACCTGTAGCAAGATTTATTCTGAAGAGTTAAAATATATTCCAACACACACACACACATACGCACATACAAACAGCCCTGCCCACAAAAGTTAGACTGCTTGATTCAAAGCCTATTAGAATATTTTGCCGTTGTCTCTACAAATGATTCATCCCTGAGGGAATCAGTATACATTAGGTAATGTTGAGAAATAAATGTAAGAATCCCTGTACTGACATTAATGCAAGAACAGGTACCAACACTGTATACAGATGAGCAAGAAGCTGACTTCCCTTGCAGGTGTAAATAGAGATGTGATTTTTCTCTCACTGCCATATCTGCCTCTTTTAAGTATCCTATACATTCAATTCAGTTGGAGCCATTTCATTCCAGAAGTGGGTGTCTCACAACTTGCCACACAGCTGTTGTCAATTAATAACAACGGGATATTATAATAAAACCAACAGCCTTTTAGTTCACATCCTGCTTTATTTTTACGCCTCGCTCTCGAGAAAACCAATAGGCAGCTGCTCTGTGACTTTAAACTGGTCCCTATTCATTTCCTACAGGGTGTGCCTGGACACTGAAATGTATTATTCATGCACACCAACACAAAGAAAGTTCGTTGTTGTTTCTAGCATGTGAAAATAATACATTGGATGCAATGGTTATATAAATAGTAGTAATTATGCAGAAAACAGCCCATGTTCCCTTGGTAATGGCACCTCATTAATTTTGCTGAAACCTCCCTAAATTATAGCAATGAATTCTGCTGTCAGATTTTGGTTTGGGTTTTTTTGTTTGTTTGTTTTTTGCCTTTCATGAGCAAATTGTACTATAGAAGAGTAGGACAGGAACATTTCTGCTGGGTTGGAATCAACAGACTGCTCATCATATAAAACTGTGGTGGGAGAGAGGAAGGGACATGGCTGATAGCACACACTAAAAAATGTGTTTGCTAGCAGCTGTAGAGAAATTATTACTTCAAGAAAAAATTCTCAAGAAGCAGTTCCAGAACTAGTGGAGCCCAGCTTCGAATGGATTCGTTTCTCGTAGGTAACTGAATTGCACAAAGGTTGCAGCATGAACATACTGGGTCAGTAGACATGAGAGAACCTGCTGAGGAGAAAGAAAAAATGCTAATTAAGAGAAAACTGCAGTTATCCAGGGTTTTCTTTATTAGTAGTAAATGCCAAAGGATCTCCTTAGGAGCCAGTTGTTGATGGAAGACAGCACTTTTCACTTGTTACTGTCACCGTGTGCCATGCAGCTGACAGCCAGCCGCGGCACACAAGCTACTGGATGCCTTGAAAGTGGATGGAGTATCCCTTCCATCTCCGTGTGGATCCTCTGGCCGCTAGTATAACTTGAGCTGAGGCTGCAATGCCTTTCCTTCAGTAAGGAAGTGAGCAGAAATGCAGTGTTTTGAGGCCTTCTACAGACCGTCAGATTTGGTTGAAACCAAACCAGAAGTTAGCAAGTTATTGAGAGGGGAGCTGAAGGTGGATATATCCATGCAGCATCAGAGAATGAGCTTATTTTCTTAGGAAACCAGGCCAATACACTTTCCTTATCACCCTTCTAGATCACAGGGCTAGCAAATAGCTGTGTCACCAAACTGATGGGCTCCATGTAAAATTCTACATTTATTCCTCACAGCCTCTCTGTCTTTGAAAGTCCAGACTTTTATTCTTTTCATTGAATAAGCACTAAAGAAGTACTCTTCTACTCTCCAAAATTTAGTATCACTTATTTTTTCATACAGAAAAGTGCTCTAACTTACCTGGAAAAAGGAGTGACTGACATCATAAGAAGACAGTCTCAGTAGGTATATTGTTATAGACTGATTTACTTGTGTGCTGAAAAAGTAAATGAAAACATAGCTCTCTACCATCATTCTCTACTCCCATTTGCAAAAGACCACTGAGAGGCTTCAATGAAAATGGACTCTAAGCTATTCTGATTACATTTGCAGAATATTGGCCAGATAACCAACTGCTAATAAACACTTCACAAATCCCACCAGCTTATGAAGTTTTGTCCCTCGTTGCTGCTTGTGAAGACCTAAAACGGGATTGGGCTTCCTTTAGTTTGCATTCGGAAGGAGGGGAATTATTGCATAAAAAACCTCCTACACAAACTAACATTGAATGATAAGTAAAGAGCTCTTAGTGCTTTTCATTGTATTCTCTATACTACCAGAAATAGTTACAGGAAACTCTTATCAGGTTAACTCACCATTGATGCCCTTCTGCACATACAGAAGCATACTGATTCAATTACAATGTCTCAGGTTTGTGACTTCACTTAGTTCACACAGTCAGAGTGTTTTTGATTTCTTTTTCCCATACTGATGTATGCCATGCCTTTCTGTCTCGTGTTCTACAAGATGCAGCTATAAAATGTCACCATTTTACTTCATTCCATCTTATTCATTTCTTTCATAAATTACATGTGTGACATCACCCATATTTCTCAACTTACAAGACTGTGCTAAAAATAACTTTGAAAGAGCAAATAGTTAATATGATTGTAAAAACAACTATTAAAATACAATCTCAGAAAAATTAAAATGAAATTTGTCTCAACATTAGGCAATGAACAGATGAATTAACTGGCATGAGTACTGTGTATTTCTAAAAATACAACTGAGGAGGTTGGGGCAACACTAGGGAAATTTCTGGACCAGTCCTCCTTCCTATTGCGGTACTAGAATTGTACTGTTAATTATAGTCAACGCATCTGTAGAGCAAGGTTGTTGCTTTCAGACTCAGTTGGTCTGACATTTAGAAATATTCAGTATATGCAGACTGTAGCCTAGAGGCAGGAGACTTTAGTGACTGTAAAAAAATCTCTTTTTCTAAATTAAATACCCAAGTGGGAAAAATATCAGTTGATGCCTTTCTTAATTACCAAATTATTCTTCTATTCATTTTGTATAATGTCCACTCTTTTTAAAAGTCCTTCTGTGTCTATTTAATCAGTCTCCCTATCTAACACAATTTATTGCTCTTCTGTTGGGTTGTTTCTTATCTAAATATATAATCACATGTTTTTACTAAGCTTTAAGTACTAAAAATGTTCCATTTTTAATCACAAATTGTGCCATTTAATTATTTTATATCATTTTGTTTGACCTTTTAAAGTCCATACCCATTCTTTACAGGTGTAACACGTTATTCATTCAATTCTTGAGGCACACATAGTACTTTGGCCAAATACGACAATAGTCTGTCCTCTAACAAGCTTACAGCTGACATAAAAGATGACAGAAGAAGCCTGAGATGGGGGCAATCAGGGAGTGATGATATTTGCACAGTATATACTCAGAAATGAATTGATCACAGGACATGTATAAATCATCACATTCTTGATGGCGTATAACCATGTAAGCAGAATCTGTTAAAGGCTTCAAGACATCAAAGCAACAAGGTTTTAGAGCAACCTTCTTGTTAAGAGATATGGGGATAAAGGAATAAGTCATGCTTAAGATGGAGCTTGACATGTTTCTGAAAAGGACTGCATGATGCTGTTGCCTGCAACAGCAGGAGGGTGGATTTTTTTTTTTACTTTCCTTCACAATGTTTTTGTATTTTCTTGTTGTGGACATGAAGGGAAAAGGGGCTTGTTAAAGTGTAGGTCTGCAGAAGGTGAATGTCAAAGGCGCATGCATGAGGAACAGCAGTCAAGGAACATCACTTCATGAATGGAAAAAGAGTAGTAGCTAGCATAAGACCTAATGAGAAAGCAGGCTCTTATTCAGTTCCAGTGGCTGGAAAATTCCTGTCTATTCCTGTGGAAGCTCTTGCCCATGTTCAAGAGATGAAATTACTGGGTTTATTGTACCAGAGATGTGCATGAGGCAGAATATTGCTGCAGCATATCACTGATGAACCCAACGATGGCTGCCAATGTGCAGTGCAGAACTGTCCTCTCACGTTGTGCCAACCCTGCAAAATTGCTGAAGCACATTAAAATAAGCCACATATTATTTTCCAAACAAGCACTTTGTCCTAGGTTTCAGAGAGCTGATAAAGGAGGAAAGAGAATTAAGGTGGCCTTCCGAGTGGGGAAGGGAAGGGGTGCATGGCCAGACAATGATCTGACAGTTAGCAATGATGGTTTTTCAAAAATAATTTGTATTCCATCTGAAAATAGTGTATTTCATAATAAATAGCACTGTTGGCAGATTGGATAGACTTTTTAAGAAAAAAAATAAATTAAATGGTTTATTTGATTAAATAATGAAGAATAAATCATTTGCATATGCAAAGCATTATTGAATATCAAGTTCTTTATAGCTCTCAGAACATTGCTGCATAGTAAAGGTAGTGTCTTTTTCTTTTTCCTTTGTCTACTCATTGCTTTTTCACTATACACACATCATCTTCTTCCAGTCCATTGCAAATCCTTTCGGATTTGCAGTTTATTTTCTGATTTGAAATAGTCTTTTCCTGCGGGAGAAAATACTTTTATAGCGCTACTGGCAGGTTCCTGAATACTGGCATTCAGGAAGCAATGATGGGGAATGGCTCATTCTGCCTGTGTGTTTCTGTCACCAATCATACCTACAGACTGAATCCTGGCTGAAATACAATTTCATTTCCTAACTGACTGTTAATTGGGAAAATAAAAATAAAAAATAAAAAATAAAAAAATGTCTGAATGAAAAATGCTAGCATAGGGGGGAGTGGGGTGTGAATGCAGCATTAATTTTTTATTGGACTTGAAATACAAAAAAAAAAATTGTTATGGTGTTACATGACAGGGAAATGTGGGAGTGAATAGGTCCTGGACAGGGACCAGGAGTGCAAAGTTCCTGTACAGCACCTGCTGGTTGCTTCACAACTGCTGAATTTCTCCATGGTTTCTGCTGTGCCCTGATAAAAATGGGGCGATCTTCACTGAATGTCTCCATTTTCTGTCACTCCATAGAAGCCAGAAAATGCTGGGTTTTGGAGACTTTCAAGCACCTCTAGGTGCTTGGGTACCTAACTCTTTCCACAAAAACCTTCTTCAGCCCTTCATACTCTGCCTGTTTCACCCTCCTCCTCAAGTCCCCTTTGCTCTGTGGCGGCTGAAACCTTGCCACCACAAAGACACCTACTGTTTCTGCAGTTGCTGTCTACCACCCTGCCCATCAGAAGTTCGTCAGCTAATTATATTGTCCAGTGGGAGGCAAGGATAGTCTTTGGCCAGCACCCAACATGATGGGATACTGCTCTGTGAAAACAGTCATGAACAAAATAGCAGCACAAACATATCAGCAAAATAGTTCTTGAAATAGAAAAGGGACTCTGCCTCAAAACTATTAACAGCTTCTTCCTACTCTCTGTTACTGTGGGAAAAGGAGTTTAAGCTCTCCCCTGCACCGCCCTCACCAGATGTCTTTTGCAGAACATTCAGCCTGAGCTACTTCAAACCAAAGCAGCTGCCTCTAAGAGCATTCCTCTCTTTGTGTGCATCTCAAATGCGGACACAAAAGTCACACCCCCTCTTGTTTTGTTGAAAGAGTCTTGTTATTGCACTTAATCTGGTTTTGACTTGCTCTCTGTTATTTATTCTTAGGTGTCCTTCTGGCAACAGAGATGTATTTCCCACCATAAATGAGTGTTTGTTCCTCAGCTCTCTCTGTAGATCTGCTCCACTTTACTTTGGCTCTTTCAAGAAAATCCACTGACAGTAGGGCTGGAGAATTATAATAGATTGAACTTTCCAAAGCAAGGCAGGAGCAAAAAAAAATCTTGGTTGTTATAGCTCAAGGCTGGGATTTCACATCAATTTTGACAAGGTCTTGTTGAGGAAAATGAGAATTAAGCTGTCCTCACTTCTGAGGCCTAGAGAGACATTTCACGCTCAAATCAAGGTATGCCCCCCACAAGTTGTTCTCCAAAAGACCACTGATAGTTACAAGCACAGTAAGCTATGGCATTTAGTTCTTAGTTCATGATGAAAAGTACCCCAAAAAGCCCCTGTGTAGAAATATAACGCTCTGAACGCCCTGAGCATAGGGAGAAATCATGTAAAATGTGGAAAAGGAGGGGAAGTGAGAGGACCAGCAAGAAGTATGACCAGTGAAAGGCTCTCCAAAACATGGGGCTCCACAAAGCCCCTGAGCATCAAACTTCACCTTGCCATTGACCAATTTTTTGGCAGTCAGTTCTGTGGGGAAGTTTTGCTCTGGAGACTCTTTCCTCCTTGAACCATTTGTGAAATAAAAACAAGCCCCAGAGAAGTCTCAGCCTATCTTCAAAGAACTTCCCAGAAAATATGATTGTAGGTGGCATCAAACAAACTTCTTGCTAAGTGTTTGCCTGGAGATCCAGCTTCTCTCTTGCTGCTCCAGTCATTTGTGTCAGTCACCTAAAATATGTTATGCATTATTCCTTCATGTTTATTTAAAGATATTGGCCCTGGAGGTGCAGGCTCTATAACATTTTAGATTTGTTTCAAATAAAGCTTTATTTCAAAAATAATCACAGGTTCCAATTAAGCCAAGCTTTGTTTTTGTTCTGACTATATACTTAAGACCAAGTAAAGTTACACACAAGCTACTTATCAGGTCAGTTTCAAACTTTCCTATTAGAAAAAGTCCTTTTTGGATACACTGTCTACCTTGGTATGAACTGAAATGATTGGCAATATCTTGAATATAAAATAATATTTTATGCTTCTATAATTTAAAAAGAAATTAACAAAGAGAGTTTGTTGATAGCTATTAATAAGCAAGAGGACACCAAAAAGTGCTAAAACCCAGTTTCTTTAACCTTCTCCCAGAGTTCTTCACTGTAGTTCTAACATCTGCAGTTTCCTTGGGAATACTTTACTTATCAGAAATTAAAATTCATTATCACTAATGAAATATTCTGATTTTAGATTGTCATTTCCTATTCTAAATATAAAAGTAATTACCAGCACACGATCCCTCTAATGAAACAATTTTATCCTCATTCCGGAAGTAACATCAACGCTTTTGTTGTTTTTTGTAAACGAAAAACCTTTACCATAATGACCTCCTGAAAGTCAAGTGGAAGCTATTACATAGACACAAAAGAATGAAATAATTGCAGCAGTGATTTAGCAACATTTTCTACTTAAAAGAAAAAGAAATAAATACAAAAGGATAGTTAAGTTATTATGCACAGTTATATAATGCAGCTTTTGTTTTTGTTTCCAAACTTGTGGAAAAAAATGACCTAAAATATGCTGTGGAGTTCTGAAAACAGCAGCAACACCAGGCAGCAAAGAGAAGTTTGTGTTCTCTGCAAACCTCAATAAATAAAAAGTCCCATCCTATCACTTCACCATGCCACTCACTTTGTAAACTATACAGATGCTCACAAGAGGCCATTTAAAGTACAACAGTGAACTCAGAAAATATCTGAATTTCAGGGACAATTTTGTCAAGTGCAAAACTGACCTCTGAGTCCT
This sequence comes from Nettapus auritus, assembly GCA_011076525.1. Classification (NCBI taxonomy): domain Eukaryota; kingdom Metazoa; phylum Chordata; class Aves; order Anseriformes; family Anatidae; genus Nettapus; species Nettapus auritus. Next base: position 126,101,619 of record CM021765.1, on the reverse strand, counting down.
GCAAGACCTCTCCTTTTTCAGCATGCCTTTGGTAGTAGGCAAGCATTTCTGTTAGCATCACCATCCCTCTCATGATTTGGTCCTATCAGCCCTATGTACTCTATACTACTACATTTTCTGTTTCATACAGAGTATCACAAAGTGATGGTCACACAAGTAAACAGACTTTTATAGACTCTCCATTAACTTAACATTCACACTTAAGATTATTTAAATGTGTTACATTCTTGTACAACCACTTTCTAGTCTATAATTGTATTGAATAACCCTGTACGTGTCTATATATTATAACACACATTTGTATAGTTCCCTCCACGTTTTATGTTAGATTTTTAGATGAGAAATATTGAGTGTATGAAGAACATCAATTGATTATGTAAATGTATCAAGAACATTTCTTCATTACATATTATTTATTACTGTAAAATTGTATTCCACACACAGTGTTTAATTTGTTTTGTTTTTTTTTTCCAAATAAACCACCATACTGAATATCTGATGAGATCAATACTTAGACATTAATTATGTCCCATTTTCACATTGCCATTGCATGCCTATTTGAAAGACATGAGAACTCGGTGGATATTTACCAAAATTCTTCTCCAATTCTTGAGAAAATGACAATGAGAGGAGATTCATTGAGCAAAGAAGACTGAAGCATCCTCTCAGATCATCAGAACCAGACTTATAGACTTCTGTCATCTCTATCAGGCATGTTGTACACATTTTTTCATGAAGAGATAAGTACATAACACTGTTGTGTTTTGTTGTTGTTGTTGTTTTGGTTTTTTTTTGTTGTTTGTTTGGTTTTTTTACTTTTACTAGAAACCAGCCAGCAGTTGGAACATTTCCACTTTGAAATTATTCTTGTCCATGTTTTTCCAGTCAATCTTGTATCAACAGTTAGGTCATTTAAATGCAGTAAAGCCCCTTGGTTAATTGTATGAAAACAGGCTCTCCTCTCTTCTGAGCATCCTCTCTCCATTTTACCCCACTTCTTATTCCTCTTCAAAAAGGATAGATCCTCTCAACCATGCACAATGTTTTGGGTGAAAAATTACCAGTGCTTCAGGTAAGGTAAATGAGATTTTTCCAGTCTCTGCAGGATGTACTTAGTGTGATCAAGCCAAAGACCCCTCTTCAGCCTTCCCACAGTTGTGTCTCAACCTGTTCATCCTGCAGCTGTTCAGTACAACAAGGTCATTTTCCTTCCTCATTTGTTTCCAGCTGATGAATTCCAGTTTACAGCAGGAATTTTTGCTACTTAGCAACGTCGTAATTCTGACTTTTACAATTTCATTATTCCTCAGTTATGTCAAGATTTAAGACCATCCTGTTGTTCCTGTACTGCTCCTACCTCCAGCTGTTATGATGAAAAGGGTTCACCAGTGAGTTCCTATTTTTTCTGACAAACTCTAAGATGTTTCTGAGTTCTACATCCAATCCCTGAGGAATCCAAGTCTTCTCTTTCCTCCTATTGATTAGTTCCCCTCCACTGCATGTTTCTTGCCATCTGCTTATTTGCCATTTCCTTAACTATCACACTAACCGATACACAAAACTCCAGACAGATTAATCATCTCCAATGAGGAAATGGTTTACTGAAATCCAGACAGACTGGAGCTATTTCATTTCCCCTGTATCAAAAATTAATTAACTCATAAGAGGTAAGTATTAGGTAAAATTGGCACAATCTATTGTCAGGAGACTGTAAATCATGTTGTGTTTTATCCCATTACCCATCCAGTTCCTTGCTTTTAATTAGTCTTTCAATAATTCTGAATATTGCCTCACTACATAGTTTATCAGCGCTCAGCTCTTTGAATTCAAATTTGAATCAACATATTTTAACATCAAGTTCAGAATGACTTGGTTCAATTAAAAATGAGGTAAAATAAAATTATTTGTAAGGCTATCCTTAGATTACCATTAGATTACCATTTCCCCCTGTACTCGGCTCTGGTGAGGCCGCACCTCGAATACTGTGTTCAGTTTTGGGCCCCTCGCTACAAGAAGGACATCGAGGTGCTTGAGCGAGTTCAGAGAAGAGCGACGAAGCTGGTGAGGGGCCTGGAGAACAAGCCCTACGAGGAGCGGCTGAGGGAGCTGGGATTGTTCAGCCTGGAGAAAAGGAGGCTCAGGGGTGACCTTATCGCTCTCTACAGGTACCTCAAAGGAGGCTGTAGCGAGGTGGGGGTTGGTCTGTTCTCCCACGTGCCTGGTGACAGGACAAGGGGGAATGGGCTTAAGTTGCGCCAGGGGAATTTTAGGTTGGATCTTAGGAAGAACTTCTTTACCGAAAGGGTTGTTAGACATTGGAACGCGCTGCCCAGGGAAGTGGTGGAGTCACCATCCCTGGAGGTCTTTAAAAGACGTTTAGATGTAGAGCTTAGGGATATGGTTTAGTGGGGACTGTTAGTGTTAGGTCAGAGGTTGGACTCGATGATCTTGAGGTCTCTTCCAACCTAGAAATTCTGTGATTCTGTGATTCTGTGATACCATAATGTGTCTATTTCGGCATCTATATTAATGAACAAACATATCTTACTTGTTTGAATGTGCATTACAAATTCTAAATGAGTGCCTTTCTTGAAGTTCTGACTTCAGTCATAATGTTCTTGATTTCCAAATTGTAATTTTTTGGTTGATCGATCCTTTCTTCTTTGCTGATCAGTCTTACAAGTGCCTATTTCTCCATTTGGATTCTGAAGAAATTCTAAACAGCTCAAATGCAACAAGTCTTCATCAGCATTATAGGTATCTGAAGCCAGGAAAAATGAAATCCAGCCTGTGAGTCTTTCAAAAGACTCTGTAATTAATTCAGAAGCCATAGACATGACACACAAAATATGGCACAGAGGCCTGTGTTGTGAAAATCATATATATGATGTTAACGGTCCCTTTGGACTTTGCTGTGGGCAATTAATGAGGAAGCCTGTCACTAACTAAAAATAATAAAAAAAAATCAAAATCAAAAAAATCAAAAATTAAAAAAAAAAAATGCCCTAGTGTTATTGCCATTTCTCTTCATTCTACACCTGAGAAGTTAGTTTCCTCAGTCATATTGGAATTCTTAGCATGTTTTTAACTTGGAGAAGTACTCAAATATTAATGTTCTCAAACACATTCACATGAGCAAGCAGAGGGATAACTTCGTAAAAAAAAAGTCAAAGGTGTGTGAAATAATTCTGCAGCACACAATACAGTCTGTACATTTCCTCTAGTAAAATTAGTAACAAAATGTCACTCTCAATGCCATTCTTGCTAATGTCTTCATAATCACTTGAAGTGTTTATCTTAATGTGTATTTCTAGTGTTGTAAGAAAACTAGTAAATTTAACCTCATTGCTAGCTTTAAGAGAAACAAGGCAGACAAAGCAAGAAGCTAGATATTTTCAAATCAGGATGTTGCCAGGGTTACAGAAATTTGCTCTTAGAGTACTCTCCACCACACTTTAACCATCCCAGCACTGTTTTCTGGGCCCACACACTGAAATAAGTGCATGTGCATAAATCTGGAGAACGTCATTTATAGATGATGGGAAATACAAGATGCTTTGTTCGGCATTGCTTTCAGCTTATTTTGTTCCTTATTTCTTATCAAACCAAATATTCTGTTTCAATAAAAACAATGAGGTGATCTTGGTTTGAGGAAGTTAATTTCATTGTCAAGATGTTTTAGTGCTATTCCTGAAATGGCATAATTTGATTCGACTCTTAATATTTCATAAAGGACTTCATGATGGTGATGAAGAAGTACAGAAAAGCATAAGTTATGAGGTCTGTATGAATGCATTCTTCACCATATCAGCAGCTTAACAAAACAAGACATTTTTTACAAAACAGTATGCTGCAAAACCCCTGCAGAGAAAGCCAAGTGTTAAGATTTGACATGTGTAAACCAGGAGCTACCCTGGCCCCATCCTCGCTTGGGCTGCACTGCAGATTAGCTGTGCCCAGCCCTGTTCCCTTTGGGCCTCCCTCACCAACTGGGCATCCCAGTCATAGTCATGTCTGCAGTCCTGGCTGGCTGTATGGACCTCAAACACGTGTCACGGTATGCCTCTGTTGCTGCAGACTGGGCTCCAGTCTGACTTGTTGCCTTGCCTCAGCTGGGACTGCTGGTGGATCCCACCTCTGTCACTGCCCTGGCCCTTCACAGACCCCTGTGGGACAGTGCTCTGTCAGAGGGTACAAACTAAACCAGCTTCCAAAGGCAACAGGGCTGACAACTCAGTGCAAAGAAAGCCCAGGCTCTATGGGAGGCAGTGATGAGAAAGTCTTCCCAGCTCCTTGGTTTTTTGAAATTGCTCAGGCCTCCAGTCCAACGGGGCACCACTTGGCTGAAGCCTAACTACACTGCTGTACATCTTCTTTTGCACTCTGTGCAAGGAGGAATTTGGTAGCCTATGCAGTATGCACCCTAGCATGTCAGTGGAGGGTTTTCTTCTGCCTGGGGAGGTTCTTCTGTTTCCAGATTACCCTCACTATACCATGGCAGCTACCAAGCACACTTTCTGATGTCCTGTAGGGATCCACGGGAGAAGCCAGCAGCATCTGATTCTGGGTGTCATCTCAGACGTATCTGAGTAGTTCTCTGTATGCTGTTTGCTAAATATTCTTACTGCACCACAGGGTGTTAAAAACTAATTTGGGTTTCTGTGAGGACTCTGAAAAGTACTGCTTTCCTCCTCAGATAGTGCCACTTGTTCTAGTCTTTGTTTAGCTTTCTGTGGCTAGTCACTTATCATCCTATTGATTGATGTAGAAGACTGTGAGGACAGGTTGCTTTTGACATCAAACCACTTTGAAAAAAAATAAACTCTTCAAAAAAAAAAAAAAAAAAAAAAAAAAAAAAAAAAAAAAA
>CM021765.1:126038319-126096652 GCA_011076525.1 Nettapus auritus | reverse complement strand
AAGAAGATAGAGATGTGGTTTGTCTGAAGCCTACATGGGTAGAGCCAAAAGACCTGATAAACCCATAAGGAAAGTTGGGTCCAGAGTGATGGGCTATGCTGTCATTAATAAAATGGGACTCAGCAAAGGGTTAACATTACTTAAGCATGTCTCACCTGGGTTTTTGTGAGAGCATTTAATGCCCTTTCCAGAACATCTTGGGCTTTGAAGTGCTCTGCTGTCATACCAAACGGGGGCAGGAACAAGTTCAGCCTGCTGATGGGCAATCCGCCACCCTGAGTGTATTGAAGTGTTACACAAACGTACAACCAGCAATCCTCGAGTTGTTCAGGCACATGTTTATAAATAAAACACACAGCATTCAGAGCACAGACATCACGGCCTGCCTTGCGTCATGGAACAGAGCACAGCCCAGCTCAGCCGTTCTTTGCACAACCCAGCCCCAGCGCCACTTAATTCCTGGCTCCACCACCTGCTCCTAAAGCAACTCCTGGTGCTCAGCAGCAGAGATGAAGGGTGGGAGGAGAGCTGGGCTTTCCCCACCTGCCCCTAAAGGCAGCCCTCCTGACTCCCTGCCCTGCCCTATGGATGAGCAGCGTTCCTGTGGGGCGTGGACAAGGCTCCCTGGAGGAGGAGGAGGAGATGAAGAAAAAGATTACTCTGGAATGAGGAGCTGGGGCAGAAAAACTCATGGTATGGCCCTGGACAGCAATGTTCACTGTGGAAACTTGTACCGGGCTTGTCACCTCTCCTTTGTTCCCGTTCCAGCTGAGCACTCTTTGTACCAATTTTCTCCTAATCAGCACCACCCTTTGTGAACAACACAGGAAGTTTCCTATTTTCTAGATACAGCAAAATAACAGCTTGATTGAATTTCCTCTCTGTAGAGAGGCAGAGGGAGAAAAGCCTTATTCCACATCTGCCCCTACATTAACAGTCCCTTAGTGCAACATCATCTACAATACTCAGAAACAGATTTAGCTGTCTGCCTCTTAAACTGAAAAACAAGGTGACAAAGAATAGCACAAAACCCGTGCTTAGCTGCTTCAAAACCCCCTTTGACTGACAACTCTGAAAACCTGGTGTCAGAACGGAGGCATGTTCAGGCAGCAAATGGCTTAAGATGCAGTCTGGCAAGGTTACCAAACCTAGACTCCTCCGTCTCATTCACTCTGAAGCTTATCTCCACAGCCTCTGACTCACCAAGCAAACATAAACAGCCACTGCAGCTATCTTCTTCTTTTTAAAGGGAGGACCTCGCACTGTGTGACCCTCCGCACTAGTAGCACCATGACTAAAATACCCTAATTGGATAGGGGCAGTGTATGCATGCTGGACAATAAATACATCTTTGCAAGCCGTTCCCATCAGGAGTCTTGGAAATTATACAGCGTGGTTAGTTAAACATTTGGCTTAGCTACAGCAAAGAGATAAAATTCAGATATAAAAAGATAGTGTCGGTTTGTGGGAACTTTATTCCATGGTTTAATGGTCCTTGTGGCAGCATACAAGAAGTTATGCATGGAAAAAGAAAACAGGCAAGTAGGCAGTGGTCCTAGCAAATGACATAGTCATTTGTTCTAATTAACTGAATTAAATTACAGGAGTCAGACAAACTATCTCTCCACTACCAGCCAACAAAATCAATACCAAGGCTTAGTCATAGCAAATTTAGTAGTGTTGCCTGCTACGAAGGTGGCTGAGCATTTCCTATTCAAAGGCCCACTTCTGAGCTAATTATTCCTTGCAAAACTTCCAACTGTCTGGACTGAAATTTTCCATATGTGATATCTAATTTTGACTGATCCTTCCGGAAAAGTTTAGCAAGAAGAGGCCAACCATTTCCAAGAACAAAAATAGCGAAAAAAATGGTCTTGTTCCTTGCTTTTCTTTCTGCCTTCTTGCCCCTTGCTTTGGAGGAGTCGTTTGAATTGCAGTAGAAAGTGGAAGCTGGCGTCAGGAATGCAACTTGCACCTCCACACAGAGTCTCATAGAGGCTCCCCTCCAAACTCAGCTAAACTTCACAGTTCCCAGACACCCGATAAATGCTCTGGAGATCATCTAACATCTTCAATTCCCAGAGGTCCAGACCTCCCTGAGCACACTGCACCCAGCTCCCTCACTGACACAACCCAGAGGACCTTCAGCGTACCAAAGTGCAGGGAAAGTCCCCTGAACACCTTTCTCAGCCATTCCAGACCTATCTGGGACAAGCAAAGAATTTGTGCATAATTATGCCTTCAGAGGCACCCATGCAACCCAAGGGAGGGAGCAGACCCACTTTGAATGAGCAAGAGGTACAAATCACAGTAGCAGGACAGGACAAGACTGTCCAGGCACACAAGGTTCAAGGGAACTAGAAGGAAAAAAAGGCTGTGGGAAGAGGACCAAAAGGACCATGTTGGGCCAGGCAAAGGCCTGATTCCATACTCTGTGGAAGCGCTAGCATGTATCAGCATCCTCACCAAGGTGATTTACATGGGGAGAAAGCTCCTTGGGTGCAAGCCAGAGAGAAACTTCACTGCAGTCCAAGAGATGCTGACTTGGCCTGATGGGGAAAGGCAGGACAAGGAGAGGAAGGAGGCCTGGAAGGAAGCAATGGATATGGCACATCACTAGGCAGGAGAGAACACTCCCCCTGCTTGTGAGAGAAGAATGAGGAATATTTCCTCTAAAAGCAAAGAAATTGCAATCAATAAATATTCAATAAATAAATAGATAAATAAAAGTAATCAATAAATATCAAAAAGACAGTATGGCAAAATTAATGCATTAATTGCTATTAATCCTCTCACTCTTCCAGCAGGTGTGCAGATTTTTCCTAGCCCACAGCACAGGAGGTAACCAAGCTTTATCCAACCATGCAACAGAGCCATCAATAACTCCTTCACATGCCGAGGGGAATTCTCTCCTAACCTCTTTAAGTCTCATTGAGTTTGGGAGTAGCTGTCAGAGCACACTTTGATGATCAGTTATAATCATCCTTTCAGGCCACTGGGGAAGAAACAAAACTGAACATTTTATTATCTGACCTGCTATGGGCTTGAGCCTGGGTGGTTTGTCTGTTTGTTTTTTCCATTTCTTATCTGAGAAATTCAACCTTCCAAGGACTAGCTCCAAAAACTTGTTACTCAATTGCTTGGACTGGGGCCTCAGAAGCTAATTTAACCATGGTCTGATGTGCTGTGCAGAAATGACTGTCAATCCATGTGCTATTGCTTCCCTGCTGGATGTGAGCTCTAATCCCTGCGAATCAGGAGAACTGATTGCTTGAGCTCTCCTTAATCAGTCCTGTGCCAGCTGCCAGATTTATTTAATATTCACTAGAAGCCAGTTTAACCTACCCTGTCTTACTTGCCCTGAAGTGGAAGAGACCTCATTTTTCCTCCACCTGGGGGAGCAATCACTTCTGAAATCATCACAGGTATTCCAGGAGGAATCATCTGTCTCTATCGTAAACTTATGCTGTGCAAATATTTAGCACAAAGTTTATGTCCCAGAGCATCTGTTTGCTGCCACAATTTATCGCACATAATGCTGACAAAAAAAAAAAAAAAAGGAAAGTGAGGAACACCAGGAATATCCAGATGCTGCTGTATTTCAGCAATTGATAAACATTTGGGTTGGAGATGTTGGGAGAATGGCTTACCTGGAAAAGAGCAAAGTAATTTGCACTCTTTGTTTATAACAGGATTCCCAGTGGTACCCATCTGCCATGGGAGAAGGCTGACCTATTCCCTGTTTCTCCTTTCTTGTGAGTAGGAATTCTGAAAATGCATGAAGAAAAAGGTAATTCAGATATGAATAAGATCATGCTTTATTAAACAAAACAAAACAACAACAACAACAACAACAAAACTATCATAAATTTGCATGATTTTGACAAAAAACAGCCAGACACAGTGAAACCATCTCAATGTGGCACAAAATCTCTCTGATTTTCATCCCAAAATAATTTGGCTTCAGTAATCTAAACAAACAGGTGTCATTAAACAAAACTACATGAGACATGCAGATTCTGTGACTGATGAGACCAGGCATTACATTTCTGCTGTTTTACTTCATCAGAGAGAGCCACCAATGCAACAGTTACCTGTCTGCAGCAGTCATGGAGACAGGCAAGGCACCCAGGCAAGCACTCTGTCACCTCCCTTGCGCTTCCTTATCCACACTGGTGGGAAATAAAACAACTGAAGACACACTTAACTCTTAGGATATCAATTAATTCTTCATGGCATAGGGTAAAAACCTGAAATCTTGTTTCAATCTGTGCTAGCTATCAACTATCCTGATTTTTTAAGGTTTGAACTGACTTGTACCTCGTGGGAAAACCATGGGGAAAAGTCTATTGTCCAGCCACCTTTAGGAAGTTGTCACTGTAGCTTCAGTCACAGCAAAGGACTAATCCAATTTCAGGCAAGTATGAAAGGAGAGGGAGGGAAGAATGGAAACTCACTTTCATCTCTTCATCTCAAGTTGCAGCAGTCAAGTCTGTTTGGCAATCCTCACTGAAGTTGTTCCTTGGAGAGGGAGGAACCCACGTAAAACCTGGGCAGGCATCACGTCTGTGAACCATTTCCCTTGGTACACGCATCTTTTTATACAGAGTACGTAGGCCTTCCTAAGGAGAGTACTGCAAGAAGTATTAATCTTTTTCCCCTGCATTAATTCATTAAAGAATTGCTGCCACTTATTTATAATATATTATTATTATTTACTATTTTGGACATTGTTATAATACTTCTATAGGAGAAAACAATCACTGATTATAGATGGCAATTGCCTACCACAGAGATAACAAGACAAAAAGAAATGATAAAACGTTGGCCATGGTGCAACCCATTGCCTTGATACCTTGTGGTGCTCCATTTCTCCTCAGCCTCCTTTTTTTTTTTTTTTTAATTATTATTATGATTACAATTTTACTTGCTGCAGCATTTCTCTGTTTGGGTTTCTATGGTTCCTATGCACTTGAATCCAAAAGGCATATATTAAACCTCAATCTGTGTGAGCCTTTTTTTTTCATGAACAATTGCGAAGAAAAAGAAAAAAGAGAGAGAGAGAGAGAAACAGAACATTTTTTTTTTTTTTGCCTTTTTTTTACATCAGTGCATAACCTTACCCTTTGGCCTCTCATACTTCCAACCTAACAGTTCTCCTGTTCATGTAAGGATCAAATAGACAATATTCTTGTTTTCATACATTGTGTCTTCCTGTTTTTTTTTTCCAACATGGACCTTGTATTCATTGTCTTCATTGTATAAGTAAAACATGCAGCTGTTCATAACAAGAATATGACTTTTTAGTTGAAAAATACCTCAGGGGACTCATATTCTTTGTTCCCTCCAGTCCTAGCCTTCTTCCATCCTTGGGATGAGAATACAGGTAATTTGACTATTTACAACCTTCTCTATTTGAGCCTAAGGTTGTTAAAATGCTTCCCAGCTGAAGCCTTAAGTCTTTCCTTGCAGCTGTCTTTATGCTGAATCTCCTCTCCATGTGACCAGACCTGCTAGGGATAAAACTGCCTTATGCTCCTTGCCACCCCCTGGAAGCCAGTGAATGAAACCAGTGTGAGTATTCAGGTATTTAAGCAGCACACGCTCCCTAACCTAGAACCCTGTGAACAATGAGGAAGTTTAAATGCCAAATCTCTCCTAGACTCACACCTACGGCGTCATGAACTATTCCTCTATGATAAGCTGAATTAGTGCTTCTATTTCTCTTGGCCAAAACCAGCCTTAATCTAAAGATCCAGCAACAACTTTGCTGACAACTGTGCCCAGATTTTCACAGTGTGTTAAACTCTTTGAAATATCTCCTTCCCTTCACATCAAAGAGATCTGGACTCTTAATGGGTGTATCATAGCGAGACTAGAGAAAGCTTAATGAAATCCATGCTGGGATATTTCATTATCTTGCAGGCAATAAAGCCATCAAAACAAAGCCATTCATTATCTTTCCTGTTAAGGAAGAAAACTAGTGATCTAGATCATTTAGATTATATTATTGTCCTGCCTGGTCAAAAATAATAGTGGCATAAAGAACATGAAAGAAAGCAATGCATATTATTCAGTTGTTTGTTTCCACAGTAAGAAACCAGTGCTTTAAAAGTAGGAATAAGCTTGAGGGCTCAGCTGCATAAAAACTGTCTATTTTACAGCTCATTGCATTGTTAAGTAACATTACAGTGCAATTTGGGCTTTGGGATATAGTATTACATAGGGTAGGCAGAGCACTTGCAAATTTCTTTTAATGTCCCATTCCCCCAAATACATTACACACAACCAAATTCAATATTTGGATTCTTAAATCTGCAGTAAATGGAAACGACTACGAGCACACATGGCAGCAGGCAGCGTCTGGACTCTAAATCTGAAAACATAATTGTTTCTGAAGTGATGTATTAAACACTTTGGAATTGTTTGTTGTCTATCTTGTTAAAACATATTACAAGCTCCTTATGGTAAGAGCTGTGTACCATCTATATGCCATAAGGCTATGAGCCTTGTAAGAGATTTGGGATGTTGAAAATGCAGTAATAATAACCATTTTTTCCTGTTTCCTAAGAAAAAGAGACTTCTGTGTCTCTTTCTCAGTCTGTCAGTAAGCTTCTCTTCACTCTTGGGAAATTTTCAATCAAGGGCAACAAGGAAGCAGGGGTGTCAGAAACGTTCATTTCCTCCAAAGTTTGTGGAAACAGGCTAGAAATAACTGGGTAAAAGGCAGTTATCACTGCCAAAGAGCCCCGGGGAGCCAGGTAAGTGCATCTGCTAGCTGAGCACCACGCAGGCACTGTCTGAGGCACATCCTCAGCGAGGAGATGCCATCAGCCTCAGCCACCACCTCGGTCACCTTCACCTCCTCACGCCTCTCCAGCCCATGCAGGCTGGGCAGACCCGTGCTGCTGGCAAGGCAAGCCTTGGCTGGAGCTCTCCTGGCCTGGAGTCACAGGCAGCTTCTCCAGGGCTTACATCCTTATTGCTGGTGGTAACAGGAGTGATCTCCCACAAGCTCAAGCCAGGGACACCTGGCTCTGAAACACTGATCTTCCAAGGCAGTCTGCAACACGTGGGGCACACAAAACCAACAGCTCAGCTGCAGCTGTTGCAATGTTTACTAGACACATTCTGCTCAAGCAGCAGCAGAAAACATACTACTGAGATGGGCAATATCATGACACATTCTTCTGAATTACCCCTTGATTTCAGCTGGTGCCTCTAAACCATTTGTTTTGACTTCAGATTACTTTCCACAGCCAAGGAACCTAGGATCTCATTTTGACTTAATTGAAATAAAAATGCCATGGAAACCATGAAAAAGCGTTTCCTAGATTTAAACTCCTAGCCTTGCTGAATCCAAATTCCTTATAAACCTACTCCAGAATAAAACACAGTTGCTTTGGTCTACTTCTGGTGTAATCATTTTTAAATACTGTGTCCATGCTGGGTACCTTTCACGTGCAACCAGTGGTGATTCTGCTGCGGTAAAGGTCCTTGTCCCCTCCTTTTTAAGTTTAGAAAGCTGAGAGTTGTCCTTCTCAGACCAGGCACATTTTCCGTCTTAGGATCTGATGTATGGCTACAGCACTCCCTTACATGTGGTTAGACCTTCTTAGAGGATGACCTGAAAAACAAGTCCGTATAAGCTAGTAAGGCTTCTTAGCACAATACATTGTTGCCTAATCAAATATTTATAGGGAAGAATAAAGCAAGAATAAAAGTTGCATATTTTATTTGTCTTGCAGTATGTACTAGGGAAAGCAAAGGAGGAACAAAAATTTATAATCTGGGATAGTATTCAGACTCTGTGAAAGCAATAATATTCCAGGTTCCCCCTACCAAGGATTTTCCCAGCAAACAATATGAACAGCATACATAAGTTTTAAAAAGCTCATTTGTAAGAACTTATTTTTTTTTTTAATTCAGTAGAAGAAATTAGAACTATGAAGAAACAATTAAATTTCATTTTATGAGAGAAGGGGGAATTCTGGATTATGGTGTGGAAATGGATTTTTAACAAGTTCATCATTGAATACTTATGTGTTCAGGCAACAACACTGATGATCCAGTGCTAGCATTTCAGTTCCCTATTATTAGATAGATAGAATGAATAGATACATCATTCTCTGAAGTTGGACTTTCATTTTCAGATTCACCATAATGCACAAATCTTTAATTGTAGGTCATTGGTAGAACAGCCTTTGTAGCAATTTAGCTTTAAAGCAATTAAGTTCTTAATGTCACTGTAACATGAATTTTCCATACCATTTAAAACTTAGCTGAAAGCAGAGGGCCAAATATTGCCTTTGGGTACATTAATATGTTACACAGACAGATTAATGAACTTCATTTGGTATTTGGAGTTATAAATTCTCATTCAAATCCATAAGAGCTATGTCTGACTCTGAAGCTGGTATCTAAAATATATCTCAGTTTAGGTCATAATGCATGAAACCATAATCCCTCAAATGATTTTTTCATCTCACCAAACACCTATCCAGTACTGTTCATCCACAATGCTTTCTAAAGGACATCCATTGGGGTGAACGGAGGCATGCACTAACAAATTCACTTACCTAAGATCATGCTGTGACGAATAAGATCCTGGCTCTCAGGGCTCAGTTCTGGACTCTAACAGGGCATCTTCTCCAGAGTCTAAACCAGCTATGATCACATATGATCATACATCTATTCTACAAATTACAATACAGGTCAGAGATACTAAAGCTACCTTTAAAAAAAAAAGATATATGAAAAACTACATAGTCATGGCAATAAGCAGCAGGACATATGGGGAATGACTACTGGATTCATAGATAATATGTACAAAAAGGTATAATAATCTTCACTTTTCTTGTAGCATTAAAAAGTAATACAACTAAGAAGACATGAGGTCCATTAAAGAAACATGGAAGAAAGCATAATAGACCTCCAGCTGCTGATTCATCAAACTCGTTTCAGAGGAAATTATAGCTAAAAGCCCCTGGGTAAGATAAATTAAAAATTAAATATAAATACGTAAACCTCCAGACTGAGCTGGTCAAAAATCTGGAATGTAAAAGAAAACACAGTGAGAATATTTTGCCAGAAGCGATGTTTAGTTTTCCAAACACAAAGGCTTCTTTCTTTAAAATTCTCTTCAGGACTCTCACTTACTAAGTATGGTGCAAGCTGAGATAAGCAAAGTGTAAGACATGAGATAAAAGAAGAAAAAGATGGCATAATAAGCAATTTTACAACACAATCTTCTTGGAAGTAAAGACCATCTGAGTCAAATGCTTGAAAACTCTGTGAGAAAGAACATAAAGTAAAAGAATGTTTTCTCTAATACTTGTATATTTTTTATAAATGGTAGCTCTAGGAGAATATGTAGGATGTCCTCCTTTGCTGAGTTGTTAGTCAAAAAAGGAAGAAGAGCCTGGCATGTCTCAAGATGAAAGAAGTTCCTACAATGAAAAAAAAAGTACACATAGGGTTGGACTTAACATCACTGATACAGTTCATAAAATCCAACCTAAGCAAAAGCAAAAAAAATACAGTCTAATTACCAGGGAAATTTACTCAGTTTCAAACATGAAGAATGTCTTTGTCATTCAGCATAATAACTTTGCCTTATTGTCCCAAACCCAGAACATCCGTACTGTTGAAGATAATTGTGAACAAAATGTACGGGCAGATATTTAGCAATCTATGAATTAAGGATTCATCTTCAGTGATTATTTTGTGACAATAGTAAGTCAAATCATTTTCTGACTCAAAAAATATATATGTATTTCAACTGTCAGAGGGATGGTAAGTACAAATTTTTAGCTTATTAAGGGATTGTTGACCTGTCACAAAAATACAAATGAGAAACTGATGATAGATCTATTAATGTTTTCTATCCTGAAATACCTAAAAGTCTTGTAAAGTCTGATTCATTCCTTACAGAATAAAAATAAGGTAACAGAGCATCATGGACTACCCTAGAGTAGGGATAGAGAAATACAGTGGAAAAATACTGCTAAATTGGTTCAGTATTTTTGCCACAGCAATGATGGGGCAACAGTAAAGTGAGGCATGGTTTGTGGAGAGAAGTAGTATTTTTATTAGACCAAGTTATAATGTTGAGAAAAAGAAAATTTCATGTACACAAGTTCTCCTTCAGATGATCTAAAAGCTTGTCAAAATTGTCTAGATAAATTTTTTAGTTTAGTGAAGACTCTTAACATCTGCCTTCAAGTTTGTCTTCTCTCTTTAACTTTACAAAATGTCAACAAATGTGTCCAAGAGTGAGCAAAACATCTGGTATTAGTTCAGACAGCAGCAGGCACCTGCTCTTTTATCAAGTCCATGCTGCCAAACACTGCATTAAATATTACCAGAATTTTGATAAGGCTACAGAGTAGAAACAAAAGAGACATAAATTAACACTCTTGCAAATTAGAGCTCATTACTCTTAGAAAATCAAAGCAAGCAAACGAGCAGACTGCATAACAGTCTTTTATCTCTTTCACATTCACATATTCCTCCGCCTGACAGGACAAGGTGACCAACAGATGCTGAAGGTATCACCTTAGAAAAAAACAGTTCCAGAGAACAGTCATGTACGCATTTTATTTTGTACCTGTTTTTTTCTTCACGCAACTATATTTTAAGCTGTGCTGAGGCTCTTGGTCAAACTTTTATATCTGCACCACAGGAACATAAAATATAAAAGCACATAAACTCCATCTACCTGTTTTGTGTGATTACTCTAGCCTGCCCCAGTAAGAGTCCTATCAAAATCTCCACTAAAGCAATCCCAGGACTTCATCTACACACTTCTCAGTTCAGTGAGCAATCACATCTTCACTCGCTAGTGAACAGAGCTATACTGCTGCATCTGAGTAAAAAGTGGATCATTACATGTATAATCTCATCCCTAATTCACTTTCTAGGCCAGTAGCAAATCTCCTACTTCATGCCCCTCAGGAGGTCTGATCCTCTCCTGCTCACAATACCGTGCTGCTATCAAAATTTGTGTAGCCAGGAGATCTTTGTGTCTTCAACTGGTCAGAGAGAAATGCTTGTTCGTCAAACCTTTCTTGAAATTTGTGTAAAACTGAACAAATATGCTCCCAAGACTGCTATCCTTGTGAGGCTGTATGCACAAGTTTGATAATAACATCAACAGTAAGAGGGGGGAAACCTTCCAATGCGGCATACACAGAAAGGACTCTGAATTGTGAACCTGCTTTATGCTCAGCAATTACTTAGCACTGACCAAACTCTGTAAGAGCTGTCACATTATGCTCCCAAGACTAAGCACAGGCAAAGTCCATTAGCCAGCCACAAGCCTTAGAAGTTAATGTTTGATGGTTCAAACTTGGATGCTTATTCAAATTCCTCAAACCCTGAGACTCAATCAAGGCATATTATTAGGCAGGTATGTTAACAGGAGTTCAAGCTCTTCCAAGCAGTGATTGTGGTGGAACCACTCTGAGAACAGTTTTCTTTTATGTTTACAAGCTTCTTTATATCCCTCTTGGAATAAACTAAATTAAAATCCTGTGTAGGACAGATGAATGAGTGAGTAGCACGTCCAGCAGAGGAAAAGCTAATAAGCATTCCCCAGCCTGAGGCTGGCACTCGCAGAAACAGAAGTTGGCACAGGCTGTTATGAACCAGCAGGGATAATAACTGGATGGACAAAGCGGTGATGCAGCAAGTTCCAAGCATTAGAGAGGAAAATAAAATAAAATAAAAAAGGTGCTGTCACTTCTTCCTGTTGAATCTGTGCTACCCTGGAGAAAAGGTTCAAGACACATTTGGCCAAAAAGAGAAAAAAAAAGAGGGTTCATTAACCTATTTATTATGACTATAGCATAATAAAGGGAGGGCCTATGCTCTGGGGCTCTTTGTGAAAGACTGTTTCTAGATTCTTCATTGTGAGCAAATTGTGCCTGACAAATCTGGTGGCCTTCCACAATGGGGTTACAGTGTTGGTGGATAAGGGAAAAAAAAAAAACTGCTATCACCTACCTGGACTTGTGGAAAGCATTTGAAACAGTCCTGCATGACATCCTTTTCTCTAAATTGGACAAACATGGTTTGGACAGTTGGACCACTCAATGGATAAGGAATTAGCTGGATGGTTGCTCTCAAATAGCTATAAAACATCCAGGTGGAGACCAGTGATAAGTGGTGTTCCTCAAGGGCTGGTATTGGGACTGGTATTATCTCTTTGTTGGCAACATGGACAGTGGGATGGAGGGCACCCTCAGCAAGTTTGCAGACAACACCAAACTGCAGTCGACATGCTGGAGAGAAGTAATGCCATCCAGAGGGACCTAGACAGGCTGGAGAGGTGGGCCTGTGCAAACCTCATGAGGTTCAACAAGGCCTAGTGCAAGGTCCTGCATGTGGGTCGGGAAATTCCCAAGCACAAATAGAGGCTGGGTGGATAATGGATTAAGAGCAGTGCTGAGGAGAAGGATCTGGGGGTGTTGGCTGATGTGAAGCTTGACATGAGCCAGCAATGCCAGAAAGCCAACTGTATCCTGGGCTGCATCAAAAGAATCATAGCCAGCAGGGTGTGGGAGGTGATTTTTCCCCTTCTGCTCTGCTCTCGTGAGACCCCACCTGGAGCACTGCGTTCAGCTCAACTTGGCCATCATAAGGACATGGACCTCTTGGAGCAAGTCCAGAGGAGGGCTACAAGGATGATCAGAGTGCTGGAACATGGCTCCTATGAAGACAGGCTGAGGGAGTTGGGGTTGTTCAGCCTAGAGAAGAGAAGGCTCTGGGGAGACCTTACAGTGGCCTTCCAGTACCTAAAGGGGGCTACAGGAAAACTAGGGAGGGGCACTTTGTCAGGGAACGTAGGAACAGGACAAGGAATAATGGTTTTAAACTAAAAAAAAAAAAAAATAGATTTAGATTAGATATAAGGAAGAAATTCTTTGCTATGAGAGTGGTGAGGCACTGGGAGAGGTTGCCCAGAGAAGCTGTGTACGCCACATCCCTGGAGGTGTTCAAGACCAGGCTGGATGGGGCTTTGGGCAGCCTGGTCTGGTGGGAGGTGTCCCTGCCCATGGCAGGGTTGTTGGGACCAGGTGATCTTTAAGTTCCCTTCCAGCTCAAACCATTCTGTGACTATGGCAAGGGAGGGAGGCCACTAAATGGCAGTGGAACGAAGAAATGCAGATGTTGCTGCTGCTTTCTTGCATGGAGTTCTGCCCAGGAAGGGTATTCAGAGAATGCTGTTCTGAGCAAGCACACTGCAGAGACTCTGACACAGGATCCTGGCCAGGCTTAGGCAAGAAACAGTTGCTAAATTTGAGGCCTTGAATATCATGAAGATGATTTGAGACCTACAGGAATGATGACTGTTATACTCTAGGGAAGCTTCAACCAGGGGTGAATCTGCTTACCTGAACTCCCCAAAACAAGGGCACAAGTTATATCAAGCCAATTGGAAATGATAGGCTGGTGATAGTGACTAATACCTATTTCAGCATCTACGCTTAGGAACTGGATTCATCCAACCACAGACGTGTGAGCCATTTGGGCCAGGCTCTTCTTTACGGTTCATTGACGGTTCATACGGTTCATACGGTTCCTTTTCTTGAGGTCTCAAACTGGACCTCTTTGAATTTTCTAAGAGGTGGAAAAGGAAGGTGTTAAACCTTGCAGAGGAGAGTAGGAGTGGAAAATTAATTGAAGAGAGTTGAGGTGTGACAGCCAAACAGCAGACAGGATCACCCACATAGCACAGGAAGCATTTCTGGGTGTCACTGGAAAGCTCGATTGTTTGAGTGCCTTCCATTGGTGCATATACATTAGATGCACATTGGAGGCCCCCATATGGGTTCAGAACTGAATCACCCCAAGATTTGGAATGGATCTTCAGTTTTAGTTCCTCCAAAAGGAACTGAAACCTGGTACACAAAAACTGCTGTGAGGAACCAATGACACACAGTAAACGGAGAGGGTTTGCGTCAAAACTGCACTATTTCTTCAAGTTGCTAATTCAGACTTAGACAAGAAAGAGCATGTTCCAAAGACAGGAAAAGTGATACTCAAACTAAATGACACCTGAGGTCACATTTTTAATTCTCAAATTAACTCTGGGAAATCAGGAGTTTATTGAAGCTATTATTGGGTGAGATTATGATATGCAGAGACTGAGATTAGACTATCCCAACTATTCCTTTAAGTAGATTAAGTTTGGATTGTGCTTTAATCCAAGACTCAAATCAGTTCTTAGGTTATCCAAACTATATTATTGTTACCTTCAGTAGCAGTTTCCAATAGTTAAGTTTCTTAAATTTTTAATCAGACAGCCCACAGAGGTTGAAAAGACAGACTTACCTTTCCAACAGCACTCCTGAAACACTGGATGCTGCCTGCATTTCAGGAAAAGCTGGTTTTCTAGTAAGAGCATGTTACCAGGAGGTCCAATAATGCAACCAATTTCCTCAGCTAAGGATGTTACAAGGAGAGAAAATATTTCATGTACAAACAAACCATCAAAGCGTAAAGATTAAAGTACACGGGTTTTACAAAATGAAAGACAGTTTAATAGTCATTATTGTAGCAACAGGTCAGATAGGTCAGACCAGGATGCTAGATCCTGCAATCCAGAAGGAATTTTAAGGAGCAAGGAACCAGACAGTACTGAAGATGAGTCACATGCATAAGAATAAAGAACAGGATTAGTCCACCTCTACTCCATGAAAGCCGCACACAAGTAAGAGCAAAAGAATCAAACAATGATTGGAAAAATCAACATTCTTGGAATTATTTCTAACTTTCAACTGAAGCAACACTATTTTTCTTCAGATAGCTAACAGATGTTTATGTAAATAATCTGAGTCATTATATGATTACACAAATATGAAACTCTTTCATGGTAGAAAACATGTAGACTCTTTTTATATCCTTGTTTTCACAGAATCATAGAATCATCTAGGTTGGAAAAGATCTTCAAGATCATCAGGTCCAACCATCAACCTGACTTACTAAGTCCCATCACTAAACCATGCCCCTTAGTGCCACATCCACGTTTCTTAAATACTTCCAGGGATGGGGACTCCACGACTTCCCAGGGCAGCCCATTCTATGCTCAATCACCCTCTCCTCACCTAATCTAACCCTCCCCTGGTGCAGTTTGATGCTATTTCCTTACATCCAATCACTTATCACCTGCGAAAAGAGACTGACACCCTCCTTGTGCAACCTCCTTTCAGGTGGTTGTAGAGAGTGATGAGGTCTCCCCTCAGCCTCCTCTTCTCCAGACTAAACAACCCCATGCCCTCAGTTGCTCCTCTTAAGTCTCACCAGTGCTGCGTGCAAGGGGACAGTCACTTCCCTATTCCTGCTGGCCACATTATTTCTGATGCAGGCCAGGATGCCATCAGCCTTCCTGACCAGCTGGGCACACTGCTGGATCATGTTCAGCAGGCTGTCAACCAGCACCTCTATGTTCTTTTCTGATGGACAAATTACCAGCCACTCTTCCCCGACCTTATACTGCTGTATGGGATTGTTATCACCCAAGTGCAGGACCCAGCACTGACCCTGGCTTAATTTCATGTGATTGGACTTGGCACATCAACCTGGCCTATCCAGATGCCTCTGCAGAGCCTTCCTACCCTCAAACAGATCAACAGTCCCTTCTAATTTGGTATCATCTGCAAACACACTGAGGGAGCACTTGATCCCCTCATCCACATCACTGATGAAAACATGAAACAAAACTGCCCTTGATACTGAGCCCCGAAGAACACCACTGGTGACTGGCAACCAACTGGATGGAAGCTCATTCACTATGACTCTGAGCCCAGCCATCCAGCCAGTTCTTCACCCAGTGAACCATACACCTGTCCAAGCCATGAGTTTCTCCAGGGGAATGCTATGGAAAGCACTGTCAAATGTTTTACTAAAGTTCAGGTAAACAACATGCACAGCCTTTCCCTCTTCTACTAAGCAGGTCATCTTGTCATAGAAGATCAGGTTAGTCAGGAAGGACTTTACTTTCATAAACCAATACTGGCTGCATCTGATCACTCAACTGTCCCATAGACAAGCCCATAACTTATTTCATTTCAGTCCTTAATTAATTTTATTTTAAACAAGTCCTTAATTTATTTAATCCTGTCAGCTTATGGTAGTCAACAATTCAGGTACAGAAGAATGCTTGAAAAATCTAGACAGTACTCACACCCTGATCTGGTGAGGTATATCTGAGACACTAAATTAATTGCTACAAAAAAATATAAAGGCTGCTAATTGGGAAGATGTGTGAAATCCTTTAACATAGCAGTGACCATGTCAACACTGTGTACAGGGTGAACTGGCAAGAGAAAGACCTCGTGGAAGTTATCAAAGAGCTTGCCACTACTGATTTGCTATGGTACCAGAGAAAAACTAAGCATCATGTGGGATGAAATGCTGAGACACAAAAGTATAACAGGACTTTTACACAGATGATCAAGTTAAGGAGCCTCCTCCAGCTTACGTGCAAGAATCAGGTGTTACTCAGCACTACGCATTGAAAGGATTGTATTGTCTGTTTTCTCCTCTGTCACACTGCGATGAGTTTCCCCAGAATACCAGAGGAGGCCAAGTGCTCTTACAAAGCATAATGTTATTCTGATTCCTTCCTTGATCTCCCCTTTACCCCCTTTGTCAGCAAATTTCAGCCACCTCACGTGTTACACGCACAGTTACGCACACCGTTACAAACACTGAAGTTGAGGGAAATGAGCCTTAGCCAGTCCCACATAGGTTTCTACAGCCCCCGTTCATTTCCATGGTGACCTGGCTTCACTGTCAGCCATAGCCCAGCTGACTCAGAAGTCCTATGTGCTGTAATTACACTCCCTACTGTCATCAAGACGCACACAGTTTGGGGAGAACATTTCATTCGCTTTGCTATGGTAACTAACATTGCTCCCATGAGGAGGTTAGCTCAGACTGTTAACTTGTCTGTTGCTTTGACACAAATTTCTCCCTTAACCTCCTCCACATCATTTTGGGCAGCAAGGCCCTGCCCTTGTGGTCATTGCCAATCTGCCACTTCTCTGCTGAAAATTTTCTTTGGCTTGGGGCTGCAATTCCTGCTTGCAGTTCTTGCAGAGAATGCATCCTCTACTTTCAAGCTGTTGTTCAAAACCCCCAATATATCTTCCTGACAAGGCAGGGCTCAGATACCTGCCGAGAAATTTTAGGAGAACCATGCCTGAGTTATATCCTACATTTGAGTAGAATTTCCTGTGTTTCAGTTCTTGCTCATTGCCTCATCTTCTGTCACTGGGCAGTACTGAGAAAAGTCTTCATCTACTTTGTTCCCTTCACATCAGGGAAGGGAACATCATATTATACTTTGATAAGATCCCCCTTTACACCTTCACTTTTCCACACTAATGATGCCAGCTCTCTTAGCCTCTCATATCACAGACATTCCATCTCAGTTGCCTTTCACTGGACTCATTCCAGCATGTCCATAAATGTTTAGCTGTATGGATACAATCATCGACACTACAGTTGGACTCAAAACAGACTATTGTCCCTGCTCTAATTTATTTACTGTTACAAATACAGACCTTGAGCCTAAGCAACAGTCAACTAATGAGTAAACAGAGGATGGAAAATCTAGATTTCAGAGCTTGATGTTCTCCAAGCATATATTAAAGAAGAGTTTAAACCAGTGATACCTGATCTAAACAGTTTAGTACACTAGGTCACCTGCTCAACAGTCTGTCAAGACAAGATCACAGAGAGCATGGAAGCAGATCAGGCTCCCACAGTCAATGTATCTCTCTTTTATATCTCTTCCATTATATACTCCCTTTTGGAATGATAAATGCAGAGCAAACTGTTTTATTTCATTGTTACCCCTTACAAGAATCCAAATTCAATTATTCCCATGCAAATAAAAACCATATAAGCAACCTCACTTCAATAAAATTTGGTGTGCACTTCCGTACTAGCAGGCTTTCTTGTCCTGTCAGTGCTAACAAAATACTGCTCTCTGCTATATATATATAACACCAGGAAAGGAATATATTTCCACTGGAGATTCTTACTGGAACAGGATGAGAGGTCTGAAAATACACAAAAGCATACTTCACAAACATTTTGTTTCAAAGGGACAATATTTAACCTTCAAATTTTGCCCTCTGTCTGTGCTTAAGAATTATTTTTTCACACTTAGGATTGTGTGTAAAACTTCTGGCTTTTCACATTCTCTTCTCTCTTTAGCTAGTGAAGCTTAGCAATAGGCTGCTTGTGACAACAATACTCCTTTTCCTAGAATGCCTGAGGTTGAAATGGACCTCTGGAATTTGTCTGGTCCAACCCCCCTACCCGAGCAGGGAAACCCAGAGCAGGCTGCCCAGGCTCATCTCGAGGTGGCTTTTGAAGATCTCCAAGGAGGAGACTCCACGACCTCTCTGGGCAGCCTGTCCCAGTGGTCCATCAGCCGCACAGCACAGAAGTCCTGCCTGGTGTTGACAGGCAGGCTCCTGTGCTCCAGTTTCTGCCCATTGCCTTTTGTCCTGGCACTGGGCAGCACTCAAAAGAGCCTGGTTCCATCTTCTTTGTACCTTCCCTTCAGGTATTTTTGTATACATTGCGAAGTTCCCACGAGTCTTCTCCAGGCTGAACAGTCCCAGCTTTCCCCACAGGAGAAATGTTCCAGTCCCTTATTCATCTTTGTGGACTTTCACTGGACTCTCTCCAGTATGCTCATGTTTCCTCTTGTACTGGGAAGCCCAGTACTGGACACACTACTTCAAGTGTGGCTTTAACAGCACTGAGTAGAGAAGAGAGAAAACCTTCAATCTGAAGGCAGCACTCTTCCTAATGTAGCCCAGAATTGGCTGGAAAAAGCCTGTTTGCCTTCTTCAGTTTTGGAAATGGCATGTGTTGCCTCTACCAGCTCAAGTGGGAGATAGACCCCTGTGGCAGTGTCTGTCTCCAGGATAGAGTCTTTTGTGTAGAATAGTTAGCAGGAAGAGGTTTGGGAAGGGCACTGGAAGGTTAAGGTGCTGTTTCCAGCTCCATTCCATGTTGTGTTTCTTTTTCTCTCTCATTTTTTTGGGGGATAAATCACAACTTCTCTGTAACACAGCAACACAAAATCAACTTTAGCAGTTTCCTAGGACATTTAACTCCTACTCTTTCATCTTGATGAACCAGGAACATACGCATCAGGCAGATGTGGCCACATCACAGACAATACAACTGGAAATGACAGACTGAAAAATTCCCTCTCTGACACTACAGCTCACAACTGGCACCAAGATTCTTTAAGACAGTATCTAAACACTTCTGAATAACAAACACCATTAAATATATTTGAAAATACATTGAACATTACAGGTAGAGTTAAGAAATGTTTTGCTTTTCATAAACCAGTAGCCAGTCTCTCTCATTGGGAAAGACATACAATGATACCAATTCTGACAATACCTGCTATTTGTAAGGCACATATTTGCAAAACAATTTAAAACAACCACTTCCATAGGAACACTTTTTATTTCATTACCATTAAAGCTTCTTTAGTGAAGAGATATATTGTTTGAGCAACCTGAGATTTCATAAAGCAATACAAAGCTCTCAAACTTACTGTTTTACAAAACTGTAAAAGGGACATGGTACTTTTTGTTTTTGTACAGATATTTACCTTTTGATCAACTAAAAAAAGCCACTTTGCCCAAAATCATAGTGAAATATAAAGCTAACAAATAAAATTATTTCTTTATAGGAAGGGGTGCCTGAGGCATTTGGGGCTTATCAGTTACATAGCTCGGGTCCATCTCCTGTGACAGCTCTGCTGATGCCACTGTGCTAATGGGATCCAGCCTTACACACAGTACCTCACCTCTCACCTTCCCTTTCTGTCTCAGTGATCCAGGCTATTGTCCTGGCTTTGCAAGAGCAACCTGCACTTGTCACACAATGAAGTAACTTGTGATTTCTAAATTTAAATACACTGTTTTGTCCTACTGCAAGTGAGTCCCATCAACCACAGTGTGATCACTGGATGAGGCAAAACAAGGGTGAACTTTAATTCAGTGTTATATTCTATTGTTGAAATTAAGTGAGTGTTATACAACTGGATCCCAGATATGCTCCACAGTTATGACTGGTTCTTTTACAACTTTCATTCAAGCATACAGCTTGCATTTTAAAATATGAGTGCATTTACTTTCTCTCTTACAAAATATGAATACAAAAATGCCTTCTAATATCACTTCTGTAACTCGGTAGGTTCAATATTAACAGACTTTCAGGGGAAACAGAGCAAACAAACTTGATTTTTTGTCAAATGGAATCACATATAAAAGCCAAGAGAAAAGACATGCATATCCAACATCAATTATTATAATCACAAACAGCTGAAATACAAAAACAACTTCTCATTTGTACATATTGAACAGCAAAAAAAAAAAAAAAGGAAAGAAAAAAATATATACACATACATACAACAAGCTTAACAGGGAAACAAACCCGAAACCATTCTCTAGTGCTCATGAACAAGACAACTGCCCCTTAAATTTTTCATGCATTCCCTCCTCATTGACAAAGACAAATGTATTTCATCTTACTGTTCTAAGGTAAAATGAAAACAATCAAACCTTCCTTCAAAGCAAGAATAACTGTGAACTGGTGAAATAATGCATATTCACCTGAGATCATTCTAAAATACAGGACAAGATCAATAATCAAAAATGATTAACTGCCAAGGTGCACAACCATTTATGTCATTTTTAAAGAGAAACAGCATTTATACAAACAGATTTTGCTAAAGGACAGTAGAACTGTTTTCTGTAATGAGAATAAATGAAAATAGTATGTGAGGAGATACTGTATCCTCATAATAAGGAGCACAAGCAGCTTACTCTTCTACTGTCTTCTATTCAATATTGCCCCATTTCCAACTTCCTGTAACATAAAAAGAGGGAGGAGAAGGAAGAATAAAAGGAAAAAATAATTATTAAATACATTTCTTCTGTAACTCAGTTTGCCTTATGCTTATGCCAGTTTCTCTCAACTCCAAAGTAGTTGTATGGTAAAAGCTACAGGTATTCTATCATTTGTTTAGACTGGAATTCCTTCTAGAGTAATTTTGTTGAATACATTTGATATCCACCAGTGACATGTCTGTGACTACTGTGACTACACTTCCAAGCATTTGTCCAAGAGCATTCATCCAAGCACTGAAAAAGTCACAACTGCTATGGTGAACAGACAATTGTCAGTCCTAAGTCCTATTGAGAAAAGCAAGATCAGAGCTAATGGGCCTGTCCTGCACTATATGACATTCTGAAGAAACAGAGCCATAGCAATGTTTGGAGGTAGGAAGGATATGGGCAAGAGTGAAAAGAAACATTATGTCTACTTATTTTTTTGGTCATTCTAGGACATGCATCAGTACTGTACCTGCATGCACCAGATCAGGCAATCATTCAACATTCTATTCTCCCTTCTCATGATTTGGGGATGTAGTATCATCTTTAATAATGTGATGCATGAGAGGAAAGAATAAATGTCACAGAAGAAACCCATGTTATGGCTAAGGATAAAACTCCAATTTCTAGCATCTCGCACCAGTATTTTAATCATCAGATGGAAATGCGTCATTCATATGCAGCCTCAATCTCTAGCTTGGTGATTAAGCACAGCTGCTTAGTAACTACACAACATGACTGGAATAAAATCAGAGCAGGGAAAAGTTGTATCCTGCTTACAGAAGTGCTCAGAAATACTAAAAAGCATGAAGGTACATAGGGATAAGAGTTCCTTCCCAGACAAAACTCTGATGAATGTGTGTTGAGAAAAGTAAAACTGAGATTAGGACCCAGATTCTGCAGAGGTCAGGTGGCTCACAGGGAATATGATCTCCAGACTGAAAAGGAATCTCATCTACCAGCAATGTCAGGCTACCATCTTTACAGGAAAAAACAAACAAACAAACAAACAAAACAAACAAACAAACAAACAAAAAAAAAAAAAAACAGCCCTATAAGAAACATCTCTGTGGCAAACAAAGCCACAATTTTATAAAACTTGTTTGTGTATCAATCACTATGCAGATTGAATCCACTTATTTATCTTGGAATGTATTTGATATAACAATGCATAAAATAAAATTATAAATGAATATTAAGGCAAAATAAAAAGTTGTATCAACATGGTGTACTCAAAGTTATCCAAACTTGCAAACCAAAGTAACAGAAAAGAAAACATGGTATTTGAAAGTGCTTTCATTGTATCTTCTAACACTAACACAATTTGATTTTATATAGCATCCTACAAATAAGCTGTACCCAAAACACTTAGCAGACTTTAATAATGTAATTGCTGAGTTAAGCAGCAGAAAAGGAGAATAATTAACTGCTGCAGGCAAGGAAGAAAACATAAGCTCTCAGAGGGGATTTGAAACAAAAGGAAGAATCAAGATAACTTTGTCTCCTGTTTTAAGTCAGGAACAAATAAATGTCATAAAGCAGTATCAAAACAATTCAGTTTACCTCAATAGCATCGTCCATTTCTGTGTTCTCATACAACCATTTCAGCTTGTTTCTGAATTAGGAAACTCTTTCTCTGGAGAGCTGTCATCACTGAGGTCACTGTAGCTGTCACTGTTAAAAGCAATACAGTTAGAAAATATGTACAGCAATACATGTTTTACTTCAAGCCCCCCAACCCAGATGATGAGTATGACAAACACTTTCCTCAAATGCAACCCATTTCCAGAAAACTATTTTAACCTACTGCTCAACTTTTATATTTTAGAATATATTCCTCTATAGAAATGGGCTTCTACAAGAAAGTTTGGAGTCTAAGAACTGATCAGAAACAATATACCAACATAAAAACAGTATTTCGATTTTTTTTTTTTTTTTTTTTTTTCTGTTTGGATACTGTATGTTCATTCTATGTTTGCTGGTACCACACACATGCAATCATAATCAACAGCATGGAGCATAACAGGTATTCAGCATAAGACTAGAAGGAATTTTTTTTTTATGGTAAAGAAAATGACCAAAGAAAAGTTAGAACTGTATTTACTCAGAAAGCTTATATTTATACTTAAATTATGATTCTTGCTTTTCCAGTAAGAACATCAATCATTTTCATTCCACCAAGCAATACCCTGACACTTTTTCCTGAGGTTTTACCCCCTTCTGTTATTTCCGGAGAGGAACAGACTGTTTTGCACAGAACAAGCTGCCATGCAAATGATCATTTTATAAGTGGCTAGAACAAGTGAAGGACGGAAATCACCACAGTAACTGAAAGAAAGAAGTACCCACAAACCACAAATTCTTAGTCAGCTGGACAGGGCCTTGTATCTACCCAGTGATGTCTATCAGGTCTCCAGGTTTATCTAACTGTAAGTGCACATGCTGCACCTCTTCAGAAAAACCTCCATATTCAACCTCCTCCCCACGAAGCTTCACCTCTACAGTCTGTCTTCCAGATATCTGAGTTTCCCAAGATTAGAAGCCAGCAAAGGGAGTCCAGAGAACTGACAAGTATATGTGAACAGCAGTAATGCTGGTCAGTTCTGTGACACTTTGGAAAGCAGTGTATGGTTAACAGAATACAGGTGGAGATGTCAGACCTCGTTTGTGTGGGTACACCAGTGCCACCTTGGATACCACCTCTACTCCAGCCATCACATACCTGTCTTGCTACATCTTACTCTTAATCACCAAGCCAACAGGACATCAGTCACGTAACACTCCCTGACTCAGGGCATGGTCTCCCATTAGGCCATCAAGCACATAACCAACCCATGACCCACCTAGACACAGCATTATCAGTTGATCTGCAGTGCCTGTAGTGTTTCAAGGGGAACTATGTAACCCCACAGCTGGAGATCTTTGATCCAGACTATAATGTGGAATAGTGAACAAAGTGAACTCAGTCATACTCATGCTCGTGACTAAGCACTGTTTTCTAGACTGAATTTTACCTCCTCCACTTTGCAAAAACACAACTAAAGATTAAGTAAAAACATAGCCATTTTAATAGAGTGAGACAGGAGGAGAAAAACCAACAGCCATCTCTTTAATTTTTACCTTGGACTGTTTGGGGAGCCTCCCACAGCTACAGCAAACCACTGTAGCTACTTCTGTTGCTACAAGACAGGGTAGATATTCCGACTGTTCTAACAACTATTAAGACTTTGCCTACAGTATTCTGTCGTTTCTTTGCATGTTGCTGATCTTGTAAAGAGTGTGTCATATCAGGCTAACTAGAAATGCTCAATTCAATCATTTCTCCAGCTGCCCAACAATTACACAGTTCAAGTGAGGAAAGTGTTGTTAACAGTATGATCAAGCATGCCAGATGCACACACACAAACACAACATCACTGACACTATACTTACTTCTTTCTGAAAGTACCCGTGGAAACATGGAATAAAAATTCAGTATTATTAAAACAGTTTTACATTTTCACATCACAGCATAATAGCAAAAATTGTCCATAGAACACATAGCAAAATTACTGATTGCAGAGAGCTGTGCAGTCTCATGATAACTCTGATTTAAGCCCAAAACCTTCAGAGAACCAAGTGTTCTCTGCTTTTTTTTTTTACTGACTTTGCTTCCTAGTGGCAGCAAAAAAATATAACCCAGATCTATACCCTTATAAGGCCCTCAGGCATCTAAGTAAAAATACTCAGGGACAATGAAGTGAATGGAAAACTGCTTATCTTCATCTCTTGAGGAGAGTTAGGCATTTATCTCCACCAAACATTCTCATCATCAGTCCTCCCCTCCTCAGTGATGTAGGTTTTGGAGTCAGTCACCCCTAGAAGCTGTCACACTCACATTGCTGGATGCTTCAGTCATTTCCTTGACTTATCAACCCCAACTTTTCAATCCATTTTCATTTTGTAGAAGCTGTGGGTGGCTAGTAGCTTAACTAGCAACTAGCCCAGAGGCTAAACCACTGACTTGGCAGATGACAACTTTGTTCCTGTTCCCATGCTGCCCAGTCAGTACAAGGTTTGAATCCACTTCCTAGAAAAGGGCTCTTGTCACTACTTTCTTGACTATCTTGCAGTAGCACCCCACAGTCTCTCCTAATGTAGAACGGTTCTGCTGGAAATAAGTCATTTTTATTTCTAACAAGCAGGCCACAGTGGCAAGAAAGGGAGGGGAAATACCTAGGTAATGGTCAACCCTTGGGCTTCATACACAGGTAATTGTCGGTCTCACAGTTTCATCTGTTTGAATTGTCTCTCTGAGCATCCCCAGAAGCTGTGGCATCATGTTAACAAGATGGAATTAGGCTCCCAGAAGACCTGAACTCCTTCAAGAGCTAAGCTGCAAACAGGCACACATGAATCTTGGTATATGTGGCCCTGGATGCTATCGCCTCAAACCAACAGTGATGTGAAGTTCCTAACATTTCCTGTGATATGAATTATATTCAACTGACAAATAATGTGAGGAAAAACTCCAGGTGGTATTAACCACAAAATAGCCATTACCTCTCCGGAATAAATGTGTGCTTCCTTCCAAACTACACTGAGTTGCTACACAGATATTAAACACAAAGATGAAATGGATATTTTGTGCTTACATCTACTACTATTCCATATGCTGTATAAATCTTAATTAAATGTGCTGGCTATGAAAGTGTGTATGTGTGGTGGTGAATAAATCATATAAGCCTGGCTTTTCCTTTATGAAATTCTTTTTCACACTGAAAAAAATATGCGTATAGCTTCCTTCAGCAAATTTTTCTCAGTTTGCAAAAAATTTAATAAACATCTTGGCCAAGATATTCATCTTGTTTGTGACCAGTCTTGCAACACTAGATTCCTACAACAAAAAGGAGATAGTGAGCAGCTCTGAGGCCACCACAGCAGTTCTAGTCCATTTTTTTTTTTTTCCCATGAGATCTGCAGTATACAGATAAGGCCAAGAAGAAGGAAAAAAAAAAAAATGGAGTACATAGTGTCATTACATCTAGTCAATCTTCAAGACAGTCTGCTGAGGTAACAGAGATGAAGAATTTTGGTCACTTTGATCCTTACCTAATCTAACCATAGCTAACGGAAATACAGTACCTAGCTGGTATTTCACTTTGCAGAACTGCAACAGCAGTTGCAGTGACTGTCACTGGAGCCACTCCTCTTGCCTCCTCTGGGGACTGTGGCACTGCTTCCTGCTGGTGAGAACACAACCCTTACCAGTACAGCTGCTGGCTCCCTTTGCAGGGACAAAATTAGAAAAGCCAAAGCTCAACTGGAGCTCAATCTGGCTACTGCCGTTAAAGATAACAGAAAATGTTTTTATAAATACATCAATACAAAAAGGAGGACTAAGGAGAATCTCCATCCTTTACTGGATGCGGGGGGAAACTTAGTTACAAGAGATGAGGAAAAGGTGGAGGTGCTTAATGCCTTCTTCGCCTCAGTCTTTAGCGGCAATACCGGTTGTTCTCTGGATACCCAATTCCCTGAACTGGTAGAAGGGGATGGGGAGCAGGATGTGGCCCTCGCTATACATGAAGAAATGGTTGGTGACCTGGTACGGCACTTGGAAGTGCACAAGTCGATGGGGCCGGACGGGATCCACCCGAGGGTACTGAGAGAACTGGCAGAGGAGCTGGCCAAGCCGCTTACCATCATTTATCAACAGTCCTGGCTATCAGGGGAGATCCCAGTTGACTGGCGGCTAGCAAACGTGACGCCCATCTACAAGAAGGGCCGGAGGACTGACCCGGGAAACTACAGGCCTGTCAGTTTGACCTCAGTGCCAGGGAAGCTCATGGAGCAGATTATCTTGAGAGTCATCACGCAGCACTTGCGGGGCAAGCAGGCGATCAGGCCCAGTCAGCATGGGTTTATGAAGGGCAGGTCCTGCTTCACGAACCTGATCTCCTTCTATGACAAAGTGACGCGCTGGGTGGACGAGGGAAAGGCTGTGGATGTGGTCTACCTTGACTTCAGCAAGGCTTTTGACACCGTTTCCCACAGCATTCTCCTCAGGAAACTGGCTGCTCTTGGCTTGGACTGGCGCACGCTTCGTTGGGTTAGAAACTGGCTGGATGGCCGGGCCCAAAGAGTCGTGGTAAATGGAGTCAAATCCAGTTGGAGGCCGGTCGCTAGTGGCGTTCCCCAGGGCTCGGTGCTGGGGCCGGTCCTCTTTAATATCTTCATCAATGATCTGGATGAGGGGATCGAGTGCACCCTCAGTAAGTTTGCAGATGACACCAAGTTAGGTGCGTGTGTCAATCTGCTCGAGGGCAGGAAGACTCTGCAGGAGGATCTGGATAGGCTGCACCGATGGACTGAGGTCAACGGTATGAAGTTCAACAAGGCCAAGTGCCGGGTTCTGCACCTGGGACGCAATAACCCCAAGCAGAGCTACAGGCTGGGAGATGAGTGGTTGGAGAGCTGCCAGGCAGAGAAGGACCTGGGAGTGATGGTTGACAGTCGGCTGAATATGAGCCGGCAGTGTGCTCAGGTGGCCATGAAGGCCAACAGCATCCTGGCCTGTATAAGAAACAGTGTGACCAGCAGGGCTAGGGAGGTGATCGTCCCCCTGTACTCGGCTCTGGTGAGGCCGCACCTCGAATACTGTGTTCAGTTTTGGGCCCCTCGCTACAAGAAGGACATCGAGGTGCTTGAGCGAGTTCAGAGAAGAGCGACGAAGCTGGTGAGGGGCCTGGAGAACAAGCCCTACGAGGAGCGGCTGAGGGAGCTGGGATTGTTCAGCCTGGAGAAAAGGAGGCTCAGGGGTGACCTTATCGCTCTCTACAGGTACCTGAAAGGAGGCTGTAGCGAGGTGGGGGTTGGTCTGTTCTCCCACGTGCCTGGTGACAGGACGAGGGGGGAATGGGCTTAAGTTGCGCCAGGGGAATTTTAGGTTGGATCTTAGGAAGAACTTCTTTACCGAAAGGGTTGTTAGACATTGGAACGCGCTGCCCAGGGAAGTGGTGGAGTCACCATCCCTGGAGGTCTTTAAAAGACGTTTAGATGTAGAGCTTAGGGATATGGTTTAGTGGGGACTGTTAGTGTTAGGTCAGAGGTTGGACTCGATGATCTTGAGGTCTCTTCCAACCTAGAAATTCTGTGATTCTGTGATTCTGGATTGTATTTTATTTATTTATTTATTTATTTATTTATTTATTTATTTTTGGTGGAACAGTCCCTCTCCTGCTGCTCTCTGACAGTCTTCAAGCCACTTTCCTCTGAAGTGCCTGGTTTTCACTAATAGCAGAAATATAACACTGTGCCAGATGTGTTATCGCTTGGGACAAGTAGGACAGTTCTTTTCATCCTATTTTTCCTGCTAACTTATGCTGCTAAGGATATCACACATTCTAGTTTATGAAGTATTAAGCGACACATTCTTAGTTATACTACTGTGAAGTGTAACTCACTCACTAAATCTTTTTTAGCTCACTTTTCACCTTAAAAATGAATTCCGTTACAGCTACTTATAATTCTTCAACAGTGCTTCTTTGATAACATCCTTTACCCTTTTAAAATTATCAGTATGACACATTATTTACCACTGTCAGTTCTAAAGAGGTCCAACCCTTTCAATGCTATATGCCAGATTCTAATTCTGGAGCAAATCTGAGAGGTCCTTGTGCAATTTCATGACAGTCATTCCCTTTTCCCACCTGCAGAGTAAGTGGACCCAAGTACTTAACGGGACATCAGGGACAGCCTCACCAATATCTCCTTTGTCACTCACAGAAAAAGTCACACAGGCTTTTTCCTGTTCTGTTTACATGTGCTTGCTCAAACCTCCCTACAGAACTGGTTTGGGAGACAGTTGGACCGTGTCAGTGCAGTGAGCACCACATGGACAAATCTATCATCTAAGGTTTTTGGTTTGTTTATTTTTTTTATTTTATGCATTACTTTCTATCCTTTGACCACTTTTGTTCCTTGCCCCTGGATATGATTCCAGGGTCATCTTTTATTAAAATCCTGCCCAGAACTTAACAGATTACTCTTACTAGATGGTGTTGCATTGGTTCCTTCCCTTAACATGTCTACAAATGACTTGCAGAAATTTATGTTGGCAGCAGTCTTATTTGCCAACACTTTCTCACCTAGGAACATATCTCACTTACTACATACCCTTACCATTTACTGGACATTTGTGTTTAAATTATTTACCTTTACCCTGTTGCACTCCTCCTCCATAGAAACATATAATTTCATTATTTACAGCTCAGGTTTCTAAATTCTCTGTATCTTTTTATACTATTTCTTTGTTCTGAGTAGTGCTTTCAGCTCTCCCTTATTTGAAACTATTTGCAATGATCATTAATGTGCTATAGCCTAATTTTGCAGGCCATTAATAAAGATATCTGCTTCAGGGAAACAAGAAAAAAATGCCCACAGCAGCATGGCTTTATTGTCCATTAGTGGTTTCGCATTCCATAAAACAGTGCCCGAAGATAAGACAGCTCTTGTTATTTTTTCCAAGTGAAATTCTGTAAGACACTGTAAAAACTAACAATATTACATCTGAAGTTCCCCTCTTCCTCCATTAGTTTTCTATTAAAACCTTTTGATTTATTTTAAAGAGTTCTGTATTTGAGGGTTTTGTATACTTTTTGAGAGTTTCTTGTGGTTCTGGTCTTCTCCATCCTTTGAAGTGAATCATGTAAACTGCCACACATCTTCCTTTGCTCCATGTGAAATGGTGACTTCAGTATTTCCATGTAAAGATTTGGAAAAGGTCATGATATAAAAGCATTCACCAGGAACTGAAGCGAATGATCATTAGGCACCTATGTCTTTAAGCACTAGAAGTCACAAGAGCAAATTAGATGCTCAATTACCACTTTACCACTTCATGTAACTAAGTAGTATCTCACTACTGAGATACTTTGATCCATAGTTCTTGACGACCTCTAAGCACCAAAGTTCCTAGGAACTAAATTTATCCCAGCTGAGGCATTCCTTTCTCAAATAGGGAGGCTCATGCCTGCATGTAAGCATTTTCAGATAATTCACCAGAGTAGGCCTCACAAAAAGAAGTCTAAGTGAAGCTTTATTTGCTTTAATTTATTTAGGACACTCTTCTAAGAAGTGTGATGCATCTTAAATCAACTGTTTGCTTAGCTTAGAAGCCAGGGCTTCTGTCCGTGTGTCAGATGTTCTAAAATTGTGTCCTAATTATGGGGCTGTTAAATGTTCTAACGTAATGATTTCCTGTTAAGAATCTCATGCTGAAATACGCATTTCCCTTTGTCTCAGGGCTGCAACATTAACTTTCCTTTTATTTATTTTTTTGGCTGGTTGGTTGATCTTTTTTTAATATAGTTTAGGTAATATTTTGCTTAACTTGCTGGCCTCCACAAATTCTTTTTCAGGTTACATCTTTGTTGCAGTCAACAGCATGACTACAACTCACGTAGGCAGTACAGGGTGAGGTGTACAGAAAATCCTCTTCTCAAATTTGTTTCAAGCAGTCTTGTTACTGCATGTCTTAGCTTCATTGTTCAATGACATCATTACCATTCTGGGGTTTAAAGGTTTAAATTGGAAATCTTTTCCACTCAGCAGGTGGACAGGTTAATATGAGCGGTTGTGGTGTAATGCAAATGCTCCTATTTTAGCCTCAGAATCTTTTGATTTTCCAATGCTATTTCTCTCTGGGTGGGGACAGAGGGGGTTGTGTCCTGTGTCACAAAGTAAATGCTATGATCTAGGGCTTTTGTTTTGTTTTCTTATTATATATATATAAAGTTTGGGGGGTTTAACTTGTCTTTGTTAAATATTAAGCATTGGCTGGAGTTTTTTGTATGAACATGAAGGAAGAAGTTGGGTATAAACTTACCTGAATTAAAGATATTAAATAGAAATTAAGTGCAGCACATTCAATAACTGCTGAAACCTCAGGTCATGGTTAGAAAACATTTGTTATATTGTCAAGGGATTTCAATTGAAATTAGTAGGACACGTGGACCACTTATTCAAAGCAAGTAATTCTTCTTTATCTCAGAGAGATGAATAGGTATATGCATGGGAGGAAGTGGGAAGAGCAGGATATCGGGAGCTGGGAAACAATACCAGCTGTGAGGCAGAGAGCACTCACAAGAGGAAACACTTGAAGATCATTGTGCATGAAGACTACCATATTACCAAGCACCACAAAATTTTGTCCTGTGTAATGCACAGGCACAAATTTTGTAAAGTATGTAAGGTTATGATCACTAATAATAATTTCCTCTTAAGGGAAAGGTAATAGCTTAAGTAACGGGAATATTTTGGTTAAGGTAACAGGAATATTTTGATCACACTGTACTTTACAGATCAGAAAAATTATCTCTGTTTGTACACAATTGCAGAATTGTTCAGAAAAAGTGAAGACAAACTGCATTTATGAAGGACAGGTGATATCCATAAGGAGAGAAGTGGAGAGAAGTAACAAAATGGATTGTTCTGGTCTTGCTTGGCTATTTTACATTCCTACTGAAACCTCAGTAAAATTTCTAAAATTTCTATTTTTCTCATAAGAAAAGGAGCTCTATTTAAGAATAAAAAGCAATGCTCAAAGAAGGCAAAACTACTAAGTTTAATGCCTTGTTTATAGGAAAAGCCAGCAAGCCAGGGTTGGATCTGTTCCATGTTACTGTTTAACAATTCTGAAAGTTTTTTATTCCTTTTTGTTATTGTACCCTAGGATTTCCTGACTCCTTTATTAACATGAAATTTATTAACAAAATTGTAGCTTCTATTAATATCATTCAAATAAACAAAAATGAGCTAACACTGACTGAAAAGTATTGCTACACTCAACAAACACACTAAAAACAATATGAGCAACACAACTGGAAGGCCTGAAGAAAATGTAAAACAACCAGTATGGCTGAACCATAGTTTTAGTCTAGATCCAAACCTTTCCATAAGTTTAAAGATACTAAAACTGTTTTGTTTCAGGCCTGCTTCTACTAGACAATATTTTGCAGCTACTGCAAAATAGAATCAGGGTTTTCTGCTTTGTTATTACAGCCATTAATATACTGCTGGATAAGAATTACACTTCATTGCTTGATCCTCTTGATCCTCTAGCAAATCTTTTTCCCTCTAAGACTATCATTCATAGAAGTTAACACAGTAGGCCAGAAACTTAGGTTTAGTAAAGGTTTTTGTTTGTTTGTTTTACTTCCTTCTAGTTACAATGTATAAAATTTGACTGTAGCCCTAATAGTCTCTGAAAATGAGGAAGTCAAGGAATATGCTCACTGCTTACAGATACTTTTATATCAGGGTTTATGCTAGGCATGCACAGAACAAATATATGAAAATATTTGTTCAAATATATTTGAAAAACTCCTTTGCCTTTTCTGAACTTCTGAAAGATGGACAGGCTGGTCCCTCCAACAAAGTGACTGAAACTACAAGCAGGTAAGTAAGAAAGATTACCTTGGAGACAATTTACAACCACGTTGCAGGTATGCATTGAGTGTTCCAGTTGCTGCAAGTAACAGTCCAAGGTATGGAGGTGAAGGTTTCATAGGTCTTGAGGAAAACTCTGGGTGGAACTGAACTCCCACAAAATATGGGTGGTCTACAAGACAGATGTCAAAGAAAAGTAAAAGATGTAGGAAAAGAATACTAGAACTGTTAGAACAAAAGTTTATTAAGTTTATTGGTTTGCCTTCTCTTAAATCTTTAGCTTTCTGTTTCTCCAGTCATAGCACCTCGTTATAGCTGCTTCTGCATCCCTCCTGTCTTCTTTGGAAGAATAAGGATAGAACATTATTTTCATGCTCTTCCATGCTGTGCACCTGTTCCTTCCTTGAATATCAGTTTAAAGAACATTAACCAATTTTAGTATTAGGACACTAGATGGAATTAACCACAGACCCCTTCTGGTTTCACAATTTTCAAAACAATCCCAAACATTCAAGGACTTTCTCTGCAGTACAGAATAAGGGGTAACAAGAAAGCAGGGCTTTTCTTCTTTGAAGATAAACTATATAAACAAGTATACTGCTCTTCCCTCTGCTGCTATGTCTTGAAAAAGAACCTGGGATCCTAAAATTATCCCATAACTTCTATCTCTCTACTATGCAATTTGGTTTTTTAAAGCAGTAAAACAAGACAATGACAAAGTATCGTATATTTCCTGGGGGGATATTTTGCTAACAGCTTTGCCTGAGCTATCTGGTATAACGTTATTTCTGTGCTTCCTCCCTATGATGATTGTTTTTCTTCTTTAGTAATCAGAGTCTCCTAGCAGCCCATTGTGAAATAATTCCAGGTTATACTGCTGCTTTTATTCTTTTCACAGTAACATGCAATTTAAAAATCCTGCCTGATTTATTTCATGATGCTCTCTATAGAAGTTGTTTCATGCAGGACAGACAAAATAGCCTCCCAACTAGCCACCAATATGTAGAACAGGAACAAACATGCATCTACTAGGAACAAACTAAATAAAGAATAGCATGACAATTAGTAGTTTATGTATTTTTTGCTCTCATTTTACTCTCTATGGTGCAGCTGCTTGAAACTATAAGTAGAAGTCTATATTCAAGCCCTTGTTCAAAATCACAAGACTGTTCTTCAGTATACCTTGGAGTACGAAATGAATTCTCACAAACATCATGTCAGAAATAGTACTCTATATAGAACGATAATATGTTCTTATGATATATTTCTGTTTCTGTGCATGGAGTTTATCTAAATCAATGGTAATTTTTAGCCATTTAAGGAAAAAAAAAAAAAAAATCTTGTAAGGTAGCCTGCATATTCAGGTGCCTGATACTCATCCTGCCAACAGTGACTTAACAGCAAGGAGTTACTCAAGGGTTCCAGCAAAAACAAAAGGACTGTTTCTAAGAGCTGCTCTGTATAAATGTTCGATAAAAATATGCACTGTAGCTCCTTTTTATCTTGGAATGCTTTAGAAAAGGCATCAAGCTTTACTTGGTAAAGTAGTCCAATGCTACCAAATTTCCACAGAATCAAACTCTCATTTATCTGAGTAGCTTCTGTAAAAGAAAGGAATCTGCTTCCTATATGATATTCATACTTGATATTTTTTTCCTATGATTCTAAACAAGGTGTAATCAGACTGAGTTTGGAAAATACCCTGGGAGATCTCTAGTCCCAACGCCTGCTCAAAGCAGGTGCAACTTCAGAATTAAATCAGGTTGCTGACAACTTTGACTAGTCAAGTTTTAAAGGTCTCTATCTGCAAAGATGGAGATGTCACAGTTTTACAGTGATGTTTTATAACTTGGTTATATAGCACACATGCATAGTTCATAAACTCAAGCAAACTAACAATTAGTTATTATATATGTGAGTTACTATATATCATATTATATATCATTTTATATATAACCATATTATATACAATAAATATATAAATATATATTTATATATTATATTATGCATAACATGAGTTATTGAAACCTGACTGAGAAGATCCAAAGGTGCTTAGTGCTAACATCATTGCAAAACTGGCATATACCTTTAAAAGGTATAGGTGACCATGAAAAGTCCCCAGTGACTAGAAAAAGAGAGTCACCATGCCTATCTTCAACAAAGACAAGAAGGATCTAGGGATCCAGAGGCCAGTCAGCCTAAATTTGCTTTATGGCAAGAATGCAAAATAAATGCATTTTCAGATGCACAAGGACAGTAAAGCAACTAGTTACGATCAGTCTTTGGATCAGGGGAGAGCAGTAGCTTTCCTTAATTCTGACTTTAGCAAGGCTTTTGATACGGTCTCCTAGCACACAGTTTGGGAGCTATGAACGGAATGTGTTGTAGTGGGTTTACATGGCAAGGTTTTGGTAGCAGGGGGCCATAGGGGTGGCTTCTGTAAGAAGGATCTAGAAGCTGCATCATGTCTGGTAAGGGCCCCACTGCTGACCAGAGCTGAGCCAATAAGTGATGTTGTTTTGCGCCTCTGTGAGAGCATATTTAGGACAGGGAAAAAAAATGCTGCACCACACAGCAGCTGGGAGGGTGAGAGGAGTGAGGAACAGCCTTGCTGGCCACAAGGTCAGGTAGAAGAAGGAGGGGGAGAGGTGCTCCAGGCGCTGGAGCAGAAGTCCCCTGTGGCCTGTGGTGAGGACCATGGTGAAGCAGGATGTCCCCCTGCAGCCCATGGAGTACCACGGTGGAGCAGGGTTCCACGCTGCAGCCCATGGAGGAGATCACGGTGGAGCCTGTGCCCCGAAGGAGACTGCGGCCTGTGGAAGACCCCTGCCGGAGCAGATTCCGGGCCGGACCTGTAGGCCGTGGAGAAGAGACCATGCAGGAGCAGGTGACCCGGCAGGAGCTGCTGCCCGTGGGGGACCCAGGTTGGAGCAGTTTGCTCCTGAGGGATGGACCCTGCGGTATGGACCCATATCTGGAGCAGCTCTTGAAGAGCTGCTGCCTGTGGACAGCCCACACCGGATCAGTTCGGCAAGGACTGCACCCCGTGGGTGGGACCCCACAGCACAGGGGACGAGAGTGACAGAGAAGGAGCGGCGGCGAAGAAGCGCTATAGACTGACCATAACCCCCGTTCCCCTGCGCCGCTCAGGGGAAGGAGGTGGAAGAGGGCGGATGGGGGGGGTGAAGGCGCTTTAGGCAATAAATCTTACTATCTCCTTATGCTGAGTCTGTTTTGTCCGTCACGATAATTACTGTGTGATCTCCCTATCCTTAACTCAACCCGTGAGCCATTTTCACCATATTTTCTCCCCGTTCCTCCTTGAGGAGGGGGAGTGAGAGAGAGGTTGTGGTGGAGCTCAGCCGCCCACCCAAGTAAAAACACCACATAGGTAGACTACAAAATGTGTTAAAAATGGCTAGACTGGGTTCAGAGAATAGTGGTGAGTGGTTTGAAGTCCAACCAATAACCAGCTTTGGGACAGTCAAAACTTGACTGGATATGGCTCTTGGCAACGTGATCTGTATTTGAGGGTAGCCCTGTATTGAACAGAGGGCCGAACTAGACAACCTCCCAAATCATTCTATGATTCCACATAGCCAAATGCCACTCAGATAGAATTATGACCTTTTGGAAATAAGTGTCACCCTGATAATCTGATACATGTACAGTCCTTGAGAAGAAGTATAAGACACTGGCTGATAATATCCTCTGAATATTCACCTATTGTAATACACAAGTGGAGTCAACAGTGCTCCCTAAAATGATCCTGGCTGTTATGACAGCTAGCTATGTGTTGGTCTACATCCCATTTAGTTACCTATAGTTTACATAGTTTTAATAGATACAGAAAGTACTACAGACAAGTGAGACACTTACTCTCCAATTCAATAATTTCCATTCTGTTCCCTTCTGTATCATGGCCAACAAATTTCAAACCTTTCTCTTCAAAGCTGTGAGTCAGTTCGGGGTTCACCTGAAATATTGAAAATAATAATAATAAAATTGTAGTTCTATTTATTTTTTTGATTTAACAAAATGTAGTAGTTAATTGTAGCACTTTTACTATGTATACAGGAACAAAAAGAATTGGGAAAAGAGTTGGGAATTTTTGTTTTCTTATTTTGACAACTCTCTGGTATAAATATTCAAAAATGGGCATGCTTATTTTATATGAGATGAACCAGTAATTTAAAACCTTAACAATAAATACATACAAAAGATTAAAGCCAGGGTCCCTCTTGCTTGCTGTTCTCCTGATTTTGAAGAGCTTGCATTCCTCATTTTTGAAATGGTCTATCATAGCAGGGGGGAAGATTGACTTCCTCTTTGAATACCACAATTCAGCAGTCTATGACGAGCTGTGGTTCAAAACCCCTCAAACAGGAGCTCCGGAGTGAGCTGTTTCATTTCCTTGGTGATGTTCTAACCATTCCATTAATATTCAGACTCTGAGCACTCCCACTACCATCACATTCTCCTCCCAGCTTTTTAAGGAAACTTAACG
Source organism: Nettapus auritus (assembly GCA_011076525.1). Taxonomy (NCBI): domain Eukaryota; kingdom Metazoa; phylum Chordata; class Aves; order Anseriformes; family Anatidae; genus Nettapus; species Nettapus auritus. The sequence continues at coordinate 126,059,770 of CM021765.1, read as the reverse complement.
CTGACTCAATCAATTTGTAACATGCATACATTTGATACTTCAAGCCCCTCTAGAGATGTTTGTGGATTCAGGTGCCTTCTGAACCATCCCAGAGATGGTGTCCAGCTACTGCCTATCTACTTGGATGATAGAATTTTGAACATCCAGAGATACCTTTGTTCAGATGTTCTCAAACATAAGTGTGCACCTATAGCAGAGGTATGGACCCATATCAGAGCCCCGTAAAATCACAGAATCATTAAGGTTGGTAAAGACCTCCAAGATCATGTGATCCAACCATCCCCCTGGATGATTGCTAAGAAGCAAGTGATCTGATTTAGCCTCTGAGTTGTAGATGCCTGAAGTCTGCTTACATTTAGACTGTGAAAGAATGTGGACTTCCTGAGCATAATCTAAGCGTAGTCAGACCAGGAGCAATGTACTTAAGGATAATAAACCTGTACCTTTCAAATACTTTACAGGAAGTCAAGGCAGTGGCTAACATCGCTCTCAAAAAGTTTTACTACGACAGTAAACTGCTCTGCTCCCCTCTACTGAACGCCTGCAAGAACACCTCTGCAATACTGTTCCAGTTTCAGGGCTGTTGACTTCAATTATCTAACAGGATAGTATAAGGAAGATGGAGACAGACTCTGCTCAGAGGTTCACAGCAGAAGAGTGAGAGATAAATGACACAAACTGGCCAAGGAGATCTCCTGTTAGACATAATGGAAGAATGGTTCAAACTAAGTGGTTAAGCATTAGAATGGATTGTCACAAGATACAGTGGAATCTCCCTCTCCAGAGAAATTCAAAAGAAAATGGGACAAAACCCTGAGAAGCCTCATCTAATTTTAAAGCTGGCTCTGCTCCAAGCATTCAGTTGAACCAAAACACAGGGATTCCTTCCAACCTAAGTGTCTCTACCTAACCATTAGTAAACCTTGTTTTAAGTTTATTTAAGAAATCTCTCATTGGCTTTAAAGTGAATCATGCCTGCCAGGAGAAACATGGTTTGCTTAAGCTTTACGTTTTGAGCACAAAATGTACGAGCATAGCAGAGCTTACCTCATATCGATGCCTGTGTCGCTCCTCTACAAACATTTCATCACCGTAAAGTTTCCCTGAATACACACACAAAAAAAGCAAATAACACTAATGTGTTGCTTTAATAGTTGTTACAAATATGGCTTGTAATTTAAAACTGACTTTTTTTTCACATGGAAAAAACAAAACAGGACACTATTCAACACTGTTCATCTCACTCCAGCTTTCTGTTTTTCTAAGTGATGACTAGTTTCTTTTAATTTACTGTTACCTGAGTTTATTCAGGTTTCATACTCAACTTTCCTCAAACAAAAGTAGCTTAGATAGACTTTAGAGTGTGAAGACCATGAATAAACTAATGTACGCTGTAATACCAAAAATAATAATAATGGAAAAAAAAAAAAAAAAAAAAAAAAGGAATGAAAAAGCAACATAAAATCCCTGCAGGTTTTACAACACTTGTATGCAAAATGTGCAGTGAAGGAAGCACCACAGCCTTTTACGAACATCTGTTCCATTTTAATAGATTATGCCTGGCAGCTGGCATACCTCCAGTGACAAACTCAATGTTGTTTCTCTCTCTGTTTTCCCAATCTATTTTCCCAAATGACTCTTGCAGCCCTCTGAGCCTAATCTGGACTGCTCTACACTGAAAACCATCAAGGAGTAAGTTTAAGATATGTAGTAAACCAGCATTTAATCATCTCTATCACAGCCATGGCCCGAACTCTGCTTTAATTTATTCTAGCATCATTAGGAGTACTGTCTCCCTTAGGGGGTTAGGACAAGAACTGGACTGCCAAAAAGATCTCCAATAATTTGTAGAGCAATTTGTAATTTTGCAAAAAGCAGAATATGACTTAATTCTAAGGAGACACTTCTTCAAAAACAGTAGTTCCACTCAAGGTGTAAAGCGTTAGAAACAGGAATGAGAGAGACTTCCTGAGAGACTACCAGAGCTCTCTCAAAGTCTTCGACAAGTAAGGTCATTTAAACAACTCATAATACTGATCAAGAGTAGCAACACATTGTAATTTTTATTAAACTTTTCAAGAAGTGTTGAGGCCACAGAAAAGCTAAAATAAGGTGAAAAGGGAAGAGTGCACATTGTGATATGCATGTCTGTATTACACCGAGGCAAAGCATCACCTGGGTCAGTCAGCGCACTAGCACAGATATTCTCTCTCAAGACAGATTTTTCATTAATTGTGAATATGTATTATGCTTTGGTCTCCTGCTGAAGTAGACATAATTGTTAGATCTCAGAAGGATACTTTCCATAAGTTCAAAGCTAAATATAATAATAGCTCAGACCAATATCTGAGCAGGGCAATACAGGAAATATGCCCAGATTTATTTATGAACAAGAAACTCTATTTTACAGTTTTTTTAATATCACTTCTATTACTACTGTATAATAGGTTTATTAATAAGAGACCTAAATATAACTGCAATTTTAAAATACATATAGCTAAAATAGAATAATTTGTTCTATATTCTGGTTGCTTCTATTTTGCCTTTTGAAGCATCCTGTTACAGAAAATTATTTTCTTTTCCTACAACAAATAATTTGCTCTCCCAAAACAAGACTGTTTCCAGGTCTGGGCTAGGCCTAGACTGGAGTTAAGCAAAGACAGGCTATAATTAGGGAACAAACTAATAACATTGTCAAGATAAGATGAGGACTTATATGGTGAGGTCCCATGATGTCTAAAGCCAAGATGTACTGGTGATTCTAGCGAATGATTAGCAATGTTTAGGTCTGGAGAGAGCACATGTAGGTTAGTTCTACCAAAAAGGTAAAGAGGTAGAACAAGAAGCTCTGGTTCACACTGGAGATAATGCATCATTTGCATGTCCTGTCAACTCAAAGAAAATAGGAAGGAAATGAGAAGAGACATATTCTTAGTAACTCCTTGCGTTCTGATCTTCCCTCCAAAATAGTGAATTAACCATAAAAGGCATTTCAGGTATCTCAACAGTTTCCTCACTGCTTATTTAAAGCAGTGTAAAATGCTGGGTCCTAGTTCAAGATTTTCACTGAAACTTCCAGATTTCTCGCGTTTCTCAGCTTTTCGTTCTGATCCAGGGAACATGGAAACAGAATCTGAGTGTATGAGCTCAAGGAAGCTGCCACCCAACTGCTTGCTTGAGGTTGTAGTCCTTTAACAAATTGTACTTTGGTATTTCTGCTTTGCCATGTTACAAAGTTCCTATCCAAAAGGCAAGTGATAAAAGCAAAAATATAGCTTACTTAAAATAGAATTTTGTGTTTTGAAAACAGTCCTCCTCTTCCCCAGTCTCATGGTTCCACCCATATCTCCAGGATTGTGTTCTGGCATGTCAATGACCTTTAGAGAAAAATTGTTTAAACACTGTTTTGTCCAACAAAGAAAGAAAATGCAACAATCGCATAAAAGACTGCATAGATTTATAAATCATAATGTCATTGAGTTTTCTTCCAAGAATTTCCAATTAGAATTTCTCTGGTTTTCCTAATGCTTTATTCTCAGTAGTACTGTACAGTAGGCCCTCTTATACTTTTCCTTATACTGTTAATTATATACAATATTATTTCTTACACTGAGAGGCAGAAACAGCTGTCTTGATAAGACAGTGGAAGTTCTCTTTTTTTTTGAGAAGGGAAGGGCACAGGGAAGCAGAATGAACAGAAGACAAAACTTGCAACATGACTATAACATTGTTAAAGCAAGATGCTAAAAGAGATGACTTCTACATGTGTGCTATTTCAGATTATATGCATAATTAATTTTTCACAGGAAGAAAATTGATGAAACTTCCCTCCTAAATCACTTTTACAAAAGCATTTCTTTTCAGTGGTGCCCAGTGCCAGGACAAGAGGCACTGGGCACAAACTGGAGCACAGGATCTCCCTCTGAGCATCAGGCAGCACTTCTGTGCTGTGCAGGTGACAGAGCCCTGGCACAGGCTGCCCAGAGAGCTGTGGGGTCTCCTCCTTGCAGACCTTCAAAAGCTGCCTGGACATTGCCCTGGGCAGCCTGCTCTGGGTGTCCGTGCTTGGGCAGGGCTTGGAGCAGGTGAGCCCAGAGGTCCCTGCCAGCCTCAGCCATGCTGTGAGTCTGTTTCTCAGATGGCCTAAGCATCCACAGAATACTGGGTTGTCAAACACGAAGAACATGCTATTAAAATTTTAAAAAGAGGATATACAAACAGTGGTTTTGTGGACTGAAGAGGATGGGTCAAATGGCTGCTTTGTGGGTTAAACAAAATCCAAGACAATGGAATTCAGTGGATGTGAGAGAGAACAGCTTAAGGGAAGATGGTGTTTAGTTTTACTCAGCCTGAATAATCCTGATGGGTCTCACAACTGTCTTTACAGAAAGTCTGTCTCACAGAGGTAAAACCATTCAGAATAGCAGAAACGAGCTGAAACTATGAATTACATGCCTGTATGAGTATATATATACTCAGTGAGAAATATGATTGACAAGGAAAGGTTCTAAAAATACAAATATTCACACATCTGGGTAATCTGGAAGAGGATTTTTATTAACCTTAATTTGCCCTCTGGGAGTAATGAAAACAATTTCTGATGATACACTTCATAAAGTGAAGTTATTCAATTTACAAGGGATGGTGGAAAGTGCTTAGCCTTTGGCCTTGTGCCAATGCATTTCAGCTGTGCAATTATCTCTGTATAACCTTATACCTTCAAAATGTTATTTATAAACTATATACTCATTATAAAATGTCATGAGCAGAAGCTGTGATCAAACCAGTAGGATATTACAAATCCTCTAATTACCTCCCAAAAACCCAAAGGTGAGAACTGTGCAGCTTAAAAAAAAAAACCTCAAGAAATACTCAAAATAAAATCATTCATTAAATCCATGCTACTTTAAAAATGACAAGACTGTCTTGTTTATTTACTTCCCTTTACTTTCACTTCTTTTCTGTAATAGTAGACATAAAAAACAAACCAAAAAACAAAAAACACAGCACAAGACAACAGAAGCAGTCAGAGTGTTTACAATAAACTGGTTATATGTCAAAAACTCTGGCCCTCTGAAACCACACAAGTTTTCCATGGGATTTTATTTACTTGCTTATACCCACACTACAGATAATTTTAAAGATGTACTCCTGACTCCCATCAAATGGGGATGAAATGGTCTCAAGCAGTTACCAAATATTTCAGTCGCGTGCTTCTCTTCCAATCACAAGAATATAAAAATTCCACGTTAGTGGCTGTTTCACGAGCACTTGCATTTGACAAGAAAAACACTAAAACTGAAAAATAAAAATTGGAGGCTGAAGTGGAGATTTGACATTCCTTCATTCTCAGAAGTGTATCAAGCACATAACTACTGCCCCTAACCTCAGCTTCAGATTTTTCATCCTAAAAATTTGAGTCAGAATGTCTTGATTTAAATTTGTTAACTGAATCATGGCAATAACGAGGTCATCCCACGCCCCCCGGAGAAATTTATATTTTACTGTTTTCTTGCCTTTCATTATTTGCTGAACTAAGATCTTCCATCAAAATATTATGAGAGCAATACCATGAACAGAACCATGGGAGATACAATATGGGAGATGGTAACTTGAAAGACATTGCTCAACTCAAACCGCTTAATTATAACGCTGATTGAAAATTAAGTGGACCTGTCCATGCAGGCCATAGAAAATTTCACTAATTGACTATGTTTAAATGTGTTCTTCAGGAAGATTCAAAACTATCAGTTGTCAAATGTATGTTTCATGTATCTGCGGTCAGGGTCACATAATCAGGAGAGGATCCAACCTTAAAATGTGCATTAATGTCTGCTAAGTCTTAACTGAGATGTATTTACAGAATTTATTTGATAGATAAAAGACAAATCTTGAAGTGGTGGTTACTCTGAATAACTGAAGAGATTCTTCAAAGAGCTTATGCTTCCCTCCACAGAATACATCAGCTGTCATCGTGCATTAGTTCTTTGAAGAGCAGAAAGCAGCAAAGAACAAGAGGCACCACAAGCAACAAAAAAGCATCAGTAGGGATGGTGCAGGAAGAGATAAGGCATTAATTAGGTCTTTTTTACTGAAAACTCTGAAAACTGCTAACACTACAGGGATTTTACAGAGATCACATATTACACACCAGACAGCCAACATGAAACAGATAACAAATCACTGACATAACACAAAGCACATTCTAGATATAAAACAGTCTGATGGATATTAAATCACACTACTGATGAAAAGCAACTTTAACTACCCATGAAATACAATTTTCCTTCAGAAATCTACTGCTTGAATTGTTTCATTGTCATTAGAAAACATATTAAAGCTAATGAGAAAAGTTCAGACGCTCAACATACAGCAACAAAGGCTCTGAAAATCCAACACGTATCACTTTACTAATTGCCACATGACCATCACAGGACCATTAAGTTCTGTCTTTATTTTGCTTCACATCTCGCAATGCCATTATGAGGAACACATCTACCTTGGTTACACTGGGGGGGGAGCATGAGGGCTAGGGGGTGGAAAGAAGGAGAAAGAATTATTTGATTTGAACAACTGCTTGGTAAGTTATCTTTGGAAGTGGGGTTTTAGACTTTCCTTTTTTGCTCTGCTCTTGTCTGGTAAGCAAATGTCATTGCTGAAAGAAATCACTATTCATGTAAGTGCTGATCAGAGCACCAGGAGAAGCCCTGATCCTAAAGATAAACTGAACACTGAAAAGAGGCCCTAAAACTGAGCACATTAGAGATGTGCAGAGGCAAAGGGGACAGGAGCAGGGAATACAAAGGCAAGCACTCTTGTGTATGAGTCCCTGCTGAGCAAGGATTTGAAGAAAAAAAAAGAAAAAAAGAAAAAGAACCAACACAAAACCAAAGACATAACCTAAACTAGAAGACTCGTTCATTTATCAGCTCTTGCATTGTTTCTCTGCAGAATTAGTCAATACCTGCTAGATTCAGTCTGATCTGTTTCGGTCACAGTAACTTCACCAGCAATCAGGTCTAATCACTACAAATGGGACATTTACAGTGGCATTTTAGAAATAATAGTATATATATTTTTAAGAAAAAAAAAAGAAAAAAGAAAAAAAAAGAATGATGCAACGCTGAGTGGTGCTGAGAGCTGCCAACTTGGCAAGCAAAGCAGCTCTTCCTTCATTCATACAAAGCCAGGGATTTAACATTTTCAATTACCAAAAGAAGGTGCAAGGTGAACACACCTGCCCAAATTCTTTAGCCCCTTAAAGCTCTCCACGTTCCAAGCAAACCCCACCACTGCCCACCTACATAAAGCATTTGGTCCTCTAGGATACAATTAATTGCCATAAAGGTACTTGAAGGTTTCAAGATACTCAGTGCTCTATTGCTCTATTTTACTTTTGAAGTAATGTTTGTTTTCCAAAAAATGACAACTATCATGTATAAGATCAAAGCAGAAATCATCAATAGCTGATTCATGCAGCTACACAGAGATCTGAGTAACCAGCTTGAAAAATCCTGTCCTCTGCCTCTTCACAGAACCACAGCACAGTATCCAAACATCCCATGTTGGGGATGTTTGTTTTAAATTTCTTAAACTTTAGAAACTAATTTACATGACTTCTTTACCTAAGTTACTGTTTCCTTTTATCCTGAAAATCTGTGTGGCCATCCCGCAGCATGTTATTGCCAACCATTTTCCAGTTTGGACAATCCTCTTTTCCAGAAATTTGTTGCTTCCTATTTTAGGATTCATTGGTTGCCCTAAGGTATTTATTTAATTAAATCACACAAAATTATCTAAGACGGATTCTGCCTGAATAAGCAGAAATTCTGCTACAGGATGTTTTGTAGTATTTTCTTCAGGAAAAAAAGTCACAAAATCTGTACTGCTTTTTCAAACATTGCTCTCTCACTCGTTACTGTACTGCAGTGAACTGAAAGTTAATGGAGATGCTGATATGCAGAGCCTATACAGATACTGCCTAACAGCATTTCAGAACTTACTCTACTTATGCCAACCACACATCCCAGAGCTGAAATACTTAACCACTCTTAAGTTTTCAGACTGTTAATGTTAATGAAATGAACAAGGTTAGACAGTGCTGGCTACAGAAAGACACCAGAGTGCCAGTCATGCCGTGCCAGGAAGTGCGGGATTTGCTACAGACTTGAGTTACTGTAAGTGGACAAGTGTTCTCAGACTTTGGATTGGTCCAGTTCACATGACAATTAATGACTGATTGCTCACTGATGTAATTTCGGTATGATCAGGAGGATGCCGACAGCTAGGAGAAAGTCTTCCCTCCCTACCGCATACAACTATTTGACAATCGAAACTGTCACTGCATTTGAGAGGGACCTTCAACTGAAATTGCTAGATGAAATTTTGCCCTTACCAAATTCACTTAAATCCACATGAAACATGTCAGAAAAAGGAAGCCAAGAAGCAAGTCTCTCTCAGAGCATTCTGAAGCAGAAGAAAGACCCTAGACAGGGAGACAGTCTTGTGTTCTCTTCATCAAACACCCCAGACATGGAGCTGACACAGGGATAATCGCACACTTACAGCCTGAGGCTAGTTAAACAGCAGTATATTTTATGGTCCCTGACTGAGAGACTGATTCGGTCTTACCAGCAACTGCCATGGACGATTCAGCACAGAGCAGTCCACTGCCTAAGCCCTGCAAAGTAGTCAAGGAAACATGAGATTGCCCTTAGTAGAGACAAAGCACTACATATTATCCACTATTATCCACTATGTTCTGTACTTTCTGAGTTATCTTGTATGATCAGGCACTTGCTTCTCATTTGTTAACAAGGTAGTGTTAGTTAGGATCACTTTGTTATCAGCAAGCCCTGAGCCACAGGAAAAATAGCTTACTTTAGGTACTCACTCCTCCAGACCTTCACCAAGATGAATTTCTAGTATCAACTTCCAGACCATACTCAATAGCATGACCTGCACTCTCCTAGCATTTCTTGAACAAATTCCATTCATCTACCATTAGAAAAGAAAAAAAAAAATAGGGAATACATCCTTATAAAACACAAGGAGAACTAGCAACTGTTTTCCATCCCATTTCACCAGCATCATCTGAACACTTCCAGACTTGCAAGCAAGTAAGACTGCGCGGATTCCAGCCTCTAATCATTACCACAGAATGGTGTCACCAGTCACCCCAATATCCTGTCTATGTTCCAGACCTGCCCAGTGATTAATTTCGTAATTGATGATCAAGGTCCAGGAACAGGGCCATTTCTTTTAGAAAAAGAGTGTTCAGCAAGCAGAAATTTGTAGATTGCCCTACTTTAGTTTTCATTATGATTGGAAGGTACTTTTGCCATTGTATAAAACTTCCCTGCTAACTTTTGAGAGGCGAACAAATCCCTAGAAAAGACCCGGATCAGTTCAAAAGTTTGTTTTGAGTAATCTCGCCACAGCAATTTCTTTCCTTTTTCAGGCCTGCCAAAACAGTCAGGGAGGAACATTTGCCACAGATGTGCTGAAATTATGTGCACGTGCTAAAATAAAACAGTTATTGCAATAGAAAACAAACACATCTGTGGACTGTTTATTTCATTTATTGCTGATGGGAAAACATTCTACTGAAAGGATAGCTATTTAAATGAAAAAATAATTTTAAAAAAAAAAAAAAAAGGTAATGGTTCTTCAATACTGAAAAAGACTGGAAGTTTTCATGTGAGAGCTCTATTCCCAGATGATGAAACTAAAAGGGCAAACACCATCCAGAGGCTGAAATCCACATCAGTTATAAGAATACAAACATAAACATACCTGTATTTTTTGTGGTTTAGCTTCTGTTTTAAGAAACAGCTTTATCCTGACTGTGTTTTGGTCTGATAAGCCATTTTCTTTATCTGACAAAATATCCTTGCTCGAGTTTAACTTCCTGAAGTTTAAGATGAATTCACCAATTAGCTTTAGTTACTGTACCTTTGGTTAAGATATCGTTAAACTGAGGTTTTAAACTGAAGAGGAAAAAAACACATACTATCACTTTGCTTAACACTGCCTTAAGAAATGCCTCATTTAAAAATTTGGAGTAAATGAATGAAACGGAAATATAAAAGGATTCTTAGTCCATGAAGATTTCTGTGCCAGAGATATATAGGAACCAGTCCAGTGTCATTCTTTCCAATGAAGGTATTAGGCTTCATACCATGCCCAAATATCAGTGGCAGACCATGAGCTTTACTGGTTGATCACCCTTTGAACCAGACACGTTTTAAACAGACACCAGAATTTAAAACTTGACATTTCTACATCAAGAAGAGAACTCTCAGTTAGCTGACCTATATTAGCGTCTCTGGTATGTAAGCGTTTTATGAAAATAAGCTGAATAGAATGAAAAATAATATATTTACTCAGGAAAACATCCCTATTCTTTTAATTCGCAACTTCTAAGCACAAATACATAGAAAAAAAAAAAAAAAAAAAAAAAAAACACACAATCCAAGATCTCAATAAAAAACAAAGCAGTGAAAAAATATCTTGAAATGCCTTAAAGACTTAAAAGACACTTCCGAGTGAACATATCAAACTTCTTCTGTAAGGTATTTTGTAGGTTGTATTGATGCCAAAATAAATAAATAAGTAAACACACCACTGAAGTTAGATAGAAGTACTGCAGACAGTTGTGAAAGTAAATGTTACTCTAGTCCTGGTGCCAAAATCCTGTGACAAATCTAATTAGCTTAACAAGCACTCAGCTGAGTCCACTCTGCAAAACCACACAAAGAAACAATTCAGGCCAACCACTGTAACTTTAATTGAAGCAATTTGTTCTGATGAGTAAGCCTGTTTTCTTCTCAACTCTTCTTTTATACTTGAGCTATAACTTTCTAGAGAAGATAATGAAGGCTAGAGTAAGTCTCAAACTCATTTACAGCATAGTCATACTTCTTATCTTCCATCTCCTTCTTTTCTTTATTTTCTCTTTTTAAATTTTGGAATCTCACAAAGTATCATAACCAGAAACAACACTATGCAAGCTACAGCAACTTCTTTCGGAAGGCAAGCAGGATCACTTTTCTGTTTAAATAGCAATTCATATCTACTATGCAGATATTGAAATATTTTATATATTGGAATATTTTATATTCTTCTTTGAAAGCTTCTATTTTAGTTTATTCTTAAAATAAACTGAAAGTCGTTGTTTAAAAGTCATGCCTCCACCCAGTAACATTCTGCTACTCATAATAAAACCACACAAAATGAAAGAGCTTATGGAACTGAAGTTGGCTGCCCCATTACCTAGTGGTCCTCCCACTTACTTAATTTACCAATTGGAGAGATTCCAACAGTGATAATCTTATGGACGGAATAGACATACTATAACAGGATTTTTTTTTTGGCAGAAAGTCTCTGGCACAATCACTGTAATTTTATCTACTACTATTCCAGTCTTCCATGGGATGCCTGAGACAATACACGTACCTTCTAGTACGTCTGGCCTATCTAGTCTCTGATGTCTGTAACTCTCCCAAAGTTACAGAGAACAATCTGAATGCTGGATATATCATTAGTCATATAGAACAGACATCTAGTCCCCTGGAAAGCTCTCCGGCAATGAGTAATGTGATTTTCTTTCCCACCCCCCATGAAGTGAAGAGCAGCAGTGCAGGAGTTGTTATCCTCCTTACCACAAACACACCATAACCTTTCTCATTCCAGCTGGAGAACTGGAAGAACTAAAGCAACTGCTGCATCTCGTATAAAGGTAATCAAGGCACCGACTTCTAATTCTAGGATTTCCTAAGAATACTGTCAACTATATTAAAACCAAAAGAAGAAGAGAGCATAAGGAGATCATTTCAAAGATACAACTTTGTGAGTTAGATTACCTTGGAAAAGAAAAAAAAAAAAAAAGAAAACGTACCTTGGCATTTTCATTACTGTGTATACAACAACTGTACACATCTCATCAGTTTCAGAAAACCAAAAGGAATGATACATATATTAATCTCATAGCAAAGATAAATTACCTTAATTACACCTGCCAGCCACTTCAGGGATGCTTCAAGTCACACGCTCTACATTACATTTAATTATTTCCTGTTTCCACTCAGAGAAGTTTCATCTGTCCAAAGATCATCTTGCCTTGGAGAATCTTAACTCTGGAAGATGATTTATGGCCTACAGTCCAAATCCCTTTTACTTCAAGCTGAAGCCATGATGTCTTCCTTCTGAGCAGGATCCTTCCTGTCTTGCCTTGTCTGTTCTGCCTCCTCCAAAAATCTGATAAACATCATTGTCCAGATCTTAACGTAGTTCTGCACTCCTTGTCAGCCTTCCCTTATTACATTAACTTTCTTGCCCTTAGTTGCGTCTACACAGGTATCAGGGGTCAAGTTCTGCATTTAAAAAAGACGAGTGGCTTGACCAGCTGCATCTATGCCATCTACCTCAGGAGAGCTCAAATGTCCATCACTTCCTCCCACCACAAGGCACCTGTGAGGACCACTAGAATGCCTGGATTCAACTGTAGGCTCCAGCCTGGAGTTAACATGACGTACCTCTGCAGTTCTAGTTTGCTAACATCACATAACCAAAAGAATTACAAATCTGCATATAAATTTTTAGAGATGAACACAGAACACACTACAAAAAAATAAAATCCACCTCAGATAAGAAAAGCATGAGAAAATAAGACAAGAAAAAAAAAAAAGGAAGAAAGAAGCAAAGAGGATGTGTGCACACACATGGAGAACTCTTAGCAAAAAGGACAGAGAGGAGAAATGGATCTTTAGATCATTTATTGTTTAGCAACAATATGGTGAAAGCCTACCGGAAGCATTGTACCTATATTGTTTCAACGAAAGTAACATCTAGAGTGGTAATATCACCTTTACGCTGCCACAAATCAAGCAGGTATTTAATTAGCATGACATCAGGTGAACACACCCAAAATAATTCAGACACCCTCTGTGAAAAGTGTGGGTGGCAGGCTACAGATCGCAGCAGCAGATAATGCAACAGTCCCCTCAAAAGCTACACACAAAATGTTTACGAAGCAACCAGCAAAAGAACGCCGGTATTGCCACACAGCAGAAGCTGTAGGCTGTGTCACCAGCTGGCACAGGACGTGACACAAGGTGCAGCCAGTACAGCAGGTAACTCACATGCAAAGGAACACGGAGCTGTTACAACCTCTCACACCGAAGCATTCCTCCATTTAATGGTGCCCCTATGAAAATCATTTTTATCCTTCACCTGCACCTCTAATAGCTTGTGTCTCAGATGGCAGAATGGAAAATCAGAGAGCACATAAAAAAATGTTAAGTTAAAAAGCATAGGTCTACAATTAGCCGCTATGGAAACCACTGCAAGTGGAGTTCTGTTGTTCACTGCCTTACTGCACACTGTCTTAATACCACATACAAGTCAAGGATGGCAGGCAAATATATACAGAATTAAGTTTTCCCTTCTGGGTAACGTTTTTGTCTCCTTCTACCTCACTTTCAGCAGAAAAATTTACTGGGGAGGAGGGAAGGGTAAGTACTTATTAAAAGGAAAACCTTGGCTAATAGTTTTTTGTTGTTGTTAATTAAAATGATATAGACCACTCACATCTCGTTAAATCCACCCTCCAATAAAACTATGCAACTGATTTGAATTCCTCAATTTTTTTCTTCCCCTTGCACCCTTAGGCATATGTTCAATTCCAGTTCTCACTCGCAGATGTCTGCAAAGCTGTTACAAAAATGATGGAAGCTCTCAGCAGCTGCATAAAACATTTCCTTTGTAGGCATCAAGCCACTTCACAAAGACAAGGATGTTTCATTATCTCTTTTTGGTATATGAAAAAATTAAGACAGATTAAGTGACTTATTTAACCTAGGAGAAGAAGAAACGAGCACTTCTGAGATACCTAATCTTATTCCTACATTTTAGAAACACAGCAGCTAATGTTATCTCCCTACTGTAAAAACCAACAGATTCCCAGGCGAGTCTCTAACAGTTCACAAATATATTTCATCAATTCTATCATGGCTCTAAAAGGAAAGCAGGGTTCTTCCCTTTTAATTTACTTATTTTTATCTAAATAAGTGTCTTCTCAGTGTCACCTGCCACTCAAACTTCAGGATTTGCTGAGTTTACAAGGACGTGGTGGAATTAAAAAGAAATTAAATCAAGTCCCTAATGAAAGAACTTTCAGAATCTATTTCAGTTGTTTGCTTAGGTACTGGCTTTCTAACGCCCCCAAAAGTCAGGGATGATTAAAGTTGTCATGTCACTTAAGTTTCAACTCAGACAACGCACGGAAAAAGCAGGTAAGTTAGTTGAGAAGGTGTTAATATAAATACATCCAACCCATAATGGGGCTAATGATAATAAATTTCAAAAGCAGTATTTTTTCATGTTGTAGAATCCATACTGTTTTTGTTACCATCACTTACAGGAAGAGAACACAAGTCTTGCAAGAAGGTTTATCTAATTATCTCTATTTAAAATGGATTATACTGAGAAAGAATACTTTCTTGCCACAAGGAAAAAAAAAAAGTTTTGCACGGAGTCAAGCTGTGCAAGAAAGCAATGGTTGCTGATCTGTTATTTGCAGACACAGCATGTCTGCTGTGATTTGTCAAAACTTATTTTTCAGTTTACAGATTGAGCAATACTGAGGTTTTCGTATTTTTGCCAGGCTCTTGGGCAACTGTTGGGCTTCCTTTTCATCAGTGAAGACCAATGCTAACAGTTTCATGGCAAGTTAATTTCCAATCCCTACGCAGGCTGTCTGTAATTAGCCAGGCCAAGCGATAATCCCAATGGAAGCCACAGCTAATTAAAGCTATATTATACTTTAGCCACAACAAATAATCACCAAGTGCTTTTATACATAAATTTTCATTATTTTCAAATGTATAATTCCACATACTTCATAGCTAGATTTTAGGGCTTTTTAATTGTAGGGTGCAATGGACAAGAGAAGGCAAGTGTGCAGAGATGGGGGAGAAAAATCATCTTTAGTAATGTCTCAGAGGAAAACCAATGTTTCTCCTTTTTTTTTGAAAATACCAAAATACACAACATGCACAGGTATCTTTGGTTTACATAGGTCTGTTCCAAACTGATCCTAACCTTAAGGCCTAGCTCCACTTTACACTTGGTACACATCCTTACAAACTAAAAGCACTTAAAACTTTCTTATAGAATTGTCTCCATACTTGGTTCCAAATCCAAGGAGTTACCTTTAAGAAGACAAGAAAATTAAGTTCAAGAAGCTAAGAAAATACTTAAAGCTGTACTTTGTTACAGAAAAGCTGTGAAATTCCTCATGTTATTGGTGAGAAGGAAAAACCTTTCTGTGTTGAAGGCAAGACTAGTCACCAACCAAAAATAAATGAAATTGGCTGTGATGTTGAATCTTAAATTCGACTTGATAGTCAGGTTCTTCACTGGCACAACTTGCAAATGAGTTATGACTGACATGAATAACTTGTTAAATTCGGTTTATAATAAAATGCAAATTTACTTATTTGAAATTCTGTTTTACAATTTATAAAAACTGCTCATTTTATGCATTTGCGTAAATTGAGAACTTCCAAACTACTACTGCTGTTACTTACTGAAGTTATGATTGAATAATTATTTTAAATTAGAAGAACTAAAATTAATCTAAATACATAAGCATTATCCATTCTTGACTGTAGTTTTTGTATAGATACATGTCTGTCAATAGGTCATAACCACAAATACAATATTTAGACACCTGCTTAGTATTCTTAGACAATAGCTACTCTTACCGTAAGCCTGGCTTATGATTTAAGCTTTGTTTTTCCTCATGTCCTAGGGTAACACCTGACTTGGTCAAAATGGAGGGGGAGAAAAAACAAAAACAAAAACAAAACAAAACAAACAAACAAAAAAATCTCCAGTGGCCTTTTGCTTCCATTGTCCCAAATTCTCCTAACAGATGACAAGCAGAGTTATTTGTAGCAATTTATTTAGAGAGCTTTTTGACAATCTTCCCTTGGAAAGGTATCAGTGAATATCTATTATATCTACAAATCACTACACTGTAGTGCTAACAAATGAGAGATTTGTATGCCAAAGGTAAAGCCATTACTTTATAATATCATTTTTATTATGTTTCACACTGGTAATGAAAATATCAAACATATCCTAGAATACAACCAATAATCTTACTAATGTTAGGCATTTCACACTTGCAGACTTCTGAGAATTAGCAACTACGGGAACTCAAATAGAGCACATAAGCACCCCTTTCCCTGAATCAAAGGGAGAGTCTACGGTTCTTACCACTGCCTAGTCACCTACGCTGTTTATTTCTCTGCCTCTGCATTTTGTGCTGCTGAGTGGCCATGACAGTGCGGCTGACTTGGTTGTTCTAACAAGGGTGCTGAAGGCACAGAAACTGAACAGAGATTTAGAGGTGGCTACCAGAGAAGCCTTATATAAAATTACCTTCATTTCTGTCTCTCTTAAGAGCACCTCAAACAGTTGCTGACATTTTCCCCAAATGCACTCAATCCTGCAGGAAAGTAAGTGCTTGTTTCCTACGGCAAGCACCTTTACTGAAGCACCATGGTAATGTCTCAGAAATTCCCTTCTACTTCAGCAGCAATGCCAGAATTGCTGCAACAGGGTCACAGTGCCCCAAAGGCTCCTTGTAGCAAAATTCTGTTAAAAAGACTTCAGTGTCTTACTTCTAGGGCCTTGAACATTTTAACTGTGCTGAGGACCCATTGGCCCCTGCCAAGTGTACGAGGACATCCAGGCATCCTGTTCAACAGTACACACTGCCACATGTGGTCAAAAATTCAGAGTTCTCACTCTCCCAGCTCCTGATCTTGAATATAAAAGGCAAAATAGTTTTAGAAAGAGAAGGCAGAACCCAGGATTCCCCATCCTTGGCACACGCACACAAACAAAATTAAGAGTAACTTACCATGTTAATATACAAAACGCCATCTTGAGTTATTGTCTTGTTTTGAAAACAAGCATCATTAACTCATATCAGGCCCCTTTTCAAAGCATATCAGATAAGATGCAAGAATACATACTGGATAAGGCCCTTCCAGGATCGAGACAGTCAGATGTGTAATTTCTGACTCACTACTGGGATTGTGCTGGATTATTATGTTCACAGACAGCAGTCCTGGACTTGCATGAAAGCAGAACGTAGGTATCTCTAGACAAGAAAGAAGCTAGACAAAGGAGCTCCTTACTAGTATCTTTCGTGCTTTGGGATTTAGACTTCTCAGTTCCAAGAGATTCCAACATTACATGACCGTGTTGTTTATTAAAGTGCACCTCTAGGCTCTTTTGAGCTGTCCGTCCATCAGGTTTTGCACTGATGACAGCAGTAACATTTTTGAAAAAACTACTGAACCTGATCCTACCTTACTTCATCAACTCCATGTTCACAATGAGGCATGGTTGTGAGATACAACTGAAACATCTAGAGAGCTCAGGAACCTGCAAGGCCAGACAACAGCTGAGAGAAGACAATCTCACCAGGAAAATAAAGAACTTTCTAAGGCCACTTGTACAGCATTTGCTTACTTATAGTTACCTAACTTTGCCCTATCTGAAACTCAACAAAATGTAACTCCTTGGTAAACCCACTTGTGCCTTGCTGAAATGTACATGTATGCATTTTCGAGCACTCTCAAATTCCAGAAAAAAAATCTGTTTAGGAAGGAACAAACAAATATATTTACCAATTACACTAACTGTAAATTTCAGCTGCAGCATATTTATAAACAACAGCCTTATTGCACTGCTATGTGAGCCAAGGCTCAGAAAGTGGAAGGATAAAACCTCCTGAAACACATTCACCCTCAAAACTGTCTCATGTAGCGTGGAATATCTGTATCACAAGGAGCTTCTGCGATACCATTATTTGTCTGCCAGATGTGTATATATGACAACATAAGCTGACACATATAGCTACAATGAATAACACCACCAATTTAAAGCTGACTACAAACAATGCATCATATTAAATTATTCATCCCTGTAGCAGCCCCACCCAGTCCTGTTTAGGGAGACACCTTCAACATCTTATGAGGTATAGTTAGAGTATAACAAGGATAACCCATTTAGTTTGAGTTTCATCTGTGAGATGAGTCAGCCCTTTTACACGTCACCACTTAGAGCCTGACAACAATAGAAATTTTAACATGAGGAATGCATCACTTGTGACACATAAAGGATTTTACATCCCATCTTCAACTTGCATATAACAGTGTCATACCTCAGAGCAATGACAGATTCGCTACAATGACTGTAGTGAAGCTCTCTGAACTTCTCACACAAAATTATTTAATCATTTTCAGAAAATTTGTTAACTGGATGTTCCTTATCTCCCGATCTGTCCTTTCTCTTTTTTCATGACAGTAAGATCTCGTGGCACTGGCAACATTAGAAACTTCTAGCACAACTCCCCACATTTACACTAGAATTAGCTCTTAACTCTACCAACATACGCCTTGAGAAAGGTCCTATGTGTAGACTACCAGCACTCCAGCTTTAAGACCTTTTCTTTTTGCAGGTGGTGCAAGAATGGCTGGAGAAGACTGACCAAACAGAGGGCTTTGATCTAATGACTGATGCCTGGAAGCTCAAGATGATGCACAAGCAGCACACAAGCAGAAATAACTGAATACTAAGCACATTAACAACCCCTGCTCTTTCTTTCCATAGGTACAACATTCACAAACATATGCTCTCAGTTATAGCCAACTTCACCTTGACAGTAGACATTTCTATACTGCAGGCAGGCTGCAACGCAGGCCTCAGAGACTCCTCAGATAGCTCTTAACTCATCAGGTGCATCACATGCAAGTAACAGTGGTGATAGTACTCAAAAATACACCTGGGAAGCTGGAAAAATACTGGATGGGTAGGGTGTTAACCCATCAGCAGAGGATTAAACAGGATGACTGAGACAGTTGTTGCCCCCAGGTGACAGCAGCCCCACCTCTCTGGCATAGGCCCTGTCCCTTCCAGCAGTGTCAGTGGCATGGAAATCTACTCAAAGACTAACCCACTTTATAGTCCAGCATGTTAAGGTAAACAAGGTGCACAGATTCACATGCCATTCAGCCATCCACAGTGGAAAAAAGGATGTGACACAGACAAAAAATGATAGCACCGGAGTTACCATTCTACTTAATCCATAATTAAACAAGCATCGAGATCTTGTGACCATGATGCCATAAGCTCTACCACTCCTACCACTAGCAGCAGTGTCCACACTTCAGCCATCCCTGCAGTTAATATTCTCTTACTCTCCAACATGACTGGAATTGCTTGCTTCAAATATGCCAGTAAAACAGTTTATTGGGGCAATACACAGCAACAGCCAATTCTGAGTGATTTTGAATCTGCAGACACCATCACAGAAAGTGAAACACAATTATCACAGGGACATATGTGATGTGCATCCCTAAAAAGATTGACAATACATGATCAGCTCAGGTTTTTTTTTTTTTCTTTTTTTTTTTTTTTTTTTTTTTTGCTAATGGCATTGTATCTAAGCTAGAATAAAAATGTCAATTCCAGAAGGATACAGTGCTTGCTAACATGACTTCTCTAGACCAGGGCAAACCCAACTGAATTATGCCATAAATTGCAGGAACAATATATACTCATATGCCCAGGAAAGAGCAGCAAAACATTGTAAGCAAATCTGGAAGGCTGTTTCTACGCTGGGAGTCAGCTTGCAGAGACATCAGTCAAAGCTTGATACCAAGGACTGTTATTCAGCATAGATAAATGTTGCTGCCTGCTAGTCACACATCACCTAACAGTGGCAACAGTAACATATTTGAACTTTTGTTCAAATTCTTAGATAGTGAGCACAGTTCCTTACCTCTGGACAGCATTCTTCAAATGCTGGGTGGCGCTGGATAAACTCTGTACCTGTTTCAGAACAGCAATTATGTTGTACAAAGTGGTTTTGTAGAGAATCAGCGGGGGTCTGTCAAACTGAGCTCTGCTACAATTCTGATACAGAGCTCAGACAGATGTACCACATAAATCATTGGAGGGAGCAGCCAGTCTGAGAGAGAAGAGGACAAAGAGGTGGGAGATCAAACTACAAGTCCCAACTCTTCCTCTCTGTCATTCAGATTACCCCTTACAGATTACAGTACCTTGTGAATAAAACTGATCTGAGGAAAGTGGATTCATCCCAAGATTCAGCTACAACTCCTGCATAACTCTTAAGTGGGTCACTACATTTCCAGACATCAGCCCCTCACTGCCATGGGTACATGCTTCAGTAAAACTGGTTATGCTATTTTGCAATCAAGTCTTCTTCCTTAATGAACCCTTAACAGGTTAACAAGGCTAATATGCTAAATTCCTTGAGTTGTTATCCCTCGAAATACAATTCTGCTTCCATACTACTAAGCAACTTACCACTACATCTTCAAGACTGGTGACAGCAAAGTGCCTGTGGTACACGTAAAGACAAGCCATTTGAAATTTAAAGGAATTTTGCAAATACTGTAATGTCATCAATACTAGGAACTAGATGATCTTTACAGTCTTTTCCAACCCAAGCCATTCTATGATGATAATACGCATCAGGCACATCAGGTTCCTGACAATGCTTCTGAAAGGGACAAAGTGTTGCAAGACTACGACATGCAGGAGCTATAAGCAAGCTAAATTAGCAGAAGAGAAGTGGGAGCATTAGCAGATCAACTGGTAATTCACTACTGTTAAAATTTCATCATCTACCAAAAGTTAAAAACAAGATGAAAGGAGAAAGAAAGATGTTTTTCATTTTGTTCAGGAAAAGAAATTAAAAAGAAAATGGATTCTATTTTATTGTCATGAACGAGCTTAGAGTTCATGGCTCAGTTTGGTGTATGGGACTGTCCTAATCCATACAGCACATTATAGACTCACAGACTTACTTGCACTGATACCATCACCTACAGTGGCGGCAGCAGAGGTTCTGCTAGTGAGGACAGCAGCAGCTACTGACTTTCCATTGAGTCAAGAAGCAAACAGGAGAAACTGTGTTTCCAGCTTCATCTCTCAGTTGGACAGACGCAGACTGGGGGATGCCTGACCCCAGTTCCCTGACCCTCAAGCTAACGCCAGACTTCTGTGCTGAATTTGAAAACAATATATATGTCCTCCCCACAAGCTTGGAATAAAGCAACAAGAAACTTGACAAAGTCTTCTACCATAGCCTGCTACCTTCCTGTAAAATTACATACAGGCTCCCACCATCAACAAAGTGCTTCAGGCACTATTTTAAACTGCAACACCATGAGCACCCATTCAGAGTGGTAAACAATCCCTACAGCCTCCAACAGCATCTTGAGGAGGATGTAAACTAACTGGAGAAAGCCAAGAGAAGATGAGTAGATCTAAGAAGAAGGACTCCCAAAGGAAGACTAAACTAGCAAGGATTTCTGAAAAAAAAAAAAAAAAAAAAAAA
>CM021765.1:125933313-126038219 GCA_011076525.1 Nettapus auritus | reverse complement strand
TTAGGAACATACACAATAGTCTGTTTTCCCTATTTGTAGTAAAGGGTTTAAGTGCAGCAAGGCACTTAGACATTAACCTACGTCTTACTGGATGGTTAGATATTGTCTAATAATAAAGATAAGCAACAAAGCAGATAAGGAGGCTGGAGAGTCCCCATCATTTAAGCACTTCAGAATATCTTAAGCAGGTATCCAACATAAATAGCAGTGACCACAATGTAGGGGAAAGGGAATAATGAATTAGATGATCTCTAGAGGACTCTCCCAATCCCATTCTTTATAACACTTTAGAAAGCTGAGTATAAGCACATGCAAGTAGGATGCTAATGTAAGTTGTATATCTATATGATTCATTTAGCAAAGTTTGCTAAAGAATGTCTACCCAGCACATCTCCAACTTACCCGGCATGTATCCTAAACCCATACACCTGCAGTTTCAAAAAAATGGCCCCCCAACAAATCCATCTTCTACAGACCCACAAAGCTCTTGGTTCAGGAGACCTATAACATTTTCTCAGTATGTGATGCTCAGGGTAAAAGATCTAGTCAGCAGGCACAGAGCTAAACACCAAAATCCAGCAACAGTAGACATCAGGTAGATTGGAAACCACAGCCAGAGCCACCAACTCATCACACTATGCAGAAACAGCATCAGTACTTCACTCAGCATTGAGCTGTGAAGCATCAGCCTCTGGGGCAGTACATCACTCAAACATGCCCCACAGACCATCAGTTGAACATGATTTCAGAACTTGCTGAACACAATACTCAGTTATGCTCTCCAAAATGAACAATTTTTCAGAACCTTAGAATCAACTTTCCCATTAAGAATGGCTCATTCTTCTTCCATTCACGTCATGAAGTGTTTGGATTCTTAATATTGGCAACCAAACTTTTATCCTAGAGCACATTCATTGTTCTCCTACACTAAGAAACAGCACAAGATTTGGAGAATAGGCTTTGGAATTGGTCATCATCAACTCATAAAAAGGGCAAATGTCTCCTTCATGTTTTATATATGTTTAAATCTATTTAAAAACAATTTTATTTTTACCATTTCCATAAGTCTATTATAAGAACAAGTACAATACTTATCCCCACAGAAGCCTTTTTCAGGCTGCTTTGGGTGTGATATGTCTTAAGTATAAAATACACAAATTGAAGAGAAAAAAAACTCTCCGGGATGGCCTAGGACACCTATATCAAGTGCAGTAGTAGATGCTGATGGTGGCCCATTTCAGATTTTTTTTTTTTAATTAGTCATTTATACTATTAAGGTACCCTATTCCTTTGACTATTGAAAACACAATAGAACTACTGCACTGACTCAATGACAAATACTAGTTTCACAATCGGGGTGGAGCATGCGAGCAACTATAAAGGTAGCCGCAGTCTGAGACTCTCACTTGTGCTGGACACTTTTGAAGGATCTGGATTTTGAGAGAGGTAAGCAAGACCTAAACACCTTGGGTGTTTCAAATCTTTGAATCTAATTTAAATATTTTCCCCATAAGTGTTAAGCCAGTTTTACAGAAAAAAATATTATATATATATATATATATTCATCTAGGTTAAGTATTGATGATTTTTTATGTTTAGTAAACCAACAAACTGAGTGTCAGATGTATTTCAAAAAATATTTTGATACTTAGGATTAATATTGTCTGTTTTTTTTCCAGTTATTCTACCAGAAAACATCTGAGAAACATGGAACATTTACTTAATGATAACCTTCTGAAATATTTTACCCAATATGCCTTAATGGAGGGTAGCACCTCTGCACTGTCCATTGGTGGGTTGAAAAATCTGCTTCAGAATCAATTTGCACAGTACCTGAAGGTAAGTCTCACTCTTCTTACGTTCATTGTACTTCCTATGAAACAGATTGGAAAAAGGAGATTCTTTTGCAAGTATCTTTTGAAAGGCAGATTAAGTGCCCAAATTGTTTCACAAACTCCATAAATAATCCGTAAGGGTTGGCTTATGAAACTACAAAATAAGATGTTTTTTATGTAATCCAATTTTAACCTAGAATACTGCTTCTGAGTCTTATAAAATATGTATTTTAAATAATGTATGTTCAATCTAGAAAATATATAGAAAAATCTGTAAGTTAAGAAAATCAGTACGGCAAATTTAAAGTAAGAGACATGGTCCAATTTCTATGTAGTCAAATTTCTCACCATCACAAAGTAAGCAAGTATTTGCCACTTCAAAAAGATGCCAAGTGAAGAAAAGAGATGCCACCAAGTCAGAGAGAGAAATATCAATTTCCTGTCACTGAAAAAAAAAAAAAAAAAATAGGTTCTGATTTCTATACATATTCTCTGCCAGATCTGTCATAAACCATATTAGGACTCAGTCTATATTCCCTTGCTAGACAGATAAAATACATCTTAAATAACGTCTTTTGGATAGCAAGACAAAACAAGAGCAATTTTTGCTAGAGGTCTGAAAGAAGTTGCACCTCAGCAGAAAATCCAGTATTTTAAGAACTAGCACAATCCATTTCAGTTATTTCACTAACAGGAAGCGGCTTATTCAAACAAACAAACTTCATAGAATACATGAAGCTGTTTTCCCTTTTAAAACAACTGTCAGAAATTAATTACCAAAATTTATAGGAAACGTGTTGGTAAATTCAGAAAGATAATGCTTTTTGTATTAGCTGCAGACTGCTAGTGCAGGACCCATTTCTGCAGGTATGTGGAAATGGAAGTGTTCTGAAAAAATAATACATTTTTTCATTTGGATATCAGACATTTTCAACCATCTACTCTGCTTGCAGAAATA
Source organism: Nettapus auritus (assembly GCA_011076525.1). Taxonomy (NCBI): domain Eukaryota; kingdom Metazoa; phylum Chordata; class Aves; order Anseriformes; family Anatidae; genus Nettapus; species Nettapus auritus. The sequence goes on along the minus strand of CM021765.1, from coordinate 126,035,426 downwards.
TATGGGACCATAATGAACTAACATAAAAGCAGGACAGAACAGTACAAAACAGACATAAAAAAATGAAGAAATATATATATATATATTATATTCAAAACTATTTTTATAATATTTAATTACCCTGATCAGGGATGTTGTCAGAATACTCACTGCAGCAGGCTGTCACATATGAAAAAGAGAAGCTAACAATGTAAACTGGATTTATTACTTTAACATGAATTTTCCAACAGTGAACACAGTATTCCTACTAAAGAGGAGAAAAGGGGAGGGAAAGAGACTCTCAGGTCCTGTAGTCCAAAGACTACTGAAAGTAGTAACATGTTTTCAAATAGCACATGTGGACCCTAGATTAGTATCTAATAAAGCAGTAGACAGTGTGCATATTTATTTTTAATGGTGACTATGTGCATGCGGCAGCTGTTGCACCTGCTCTTTTTGTTGAATTTTGTAATGTAACCCAGACAAAATTTACCCACAAGACTGAAGCAACCTGTCTGAGTAATACTTGTAGTTTGGTTATGACAGATACACCGGCTTTTTCACAAGGTATGTGTGGATGTCTTGGTAGTATAAACTATTATTTAGGAGTACTCAGGTTATAGTCACCCAGTGAAATGGCAAGTAAAAAAGCAAACAATAGTTCATACATCTCAAATGGTTATTGTAACTTTGTTAACATTTTTGGCAGGCAATAGCAGGCACTATAGTTCCAGTTCAACCAGTAAAACTGGAAAATGCAACCAGTAACATCTTCAAGCAACACTCTTACTGACTGATTCTTGGCAATGTTCCTCACAGGGAAATTGTTGGGGCAATTCACTTATTTTTATTTTTTTTTTTCCTCTATAAAAACAGGACTCATTCTCACTTGACAACGTAATTAAATCATTGGACAAAAATAATGATGGAAGTATCAGCTTTGATGAGTTTGTGATGCTGATCAAAAAGATAACCGGTACAGGACAGTGAGGCATCTACGAGAATGGGTATCACTGCTTTGTGGGAGAAGAGCCTGGCATTCATGGACAGTATATGTATACATGTAAATCCACAGATTTCCTTGTTGCAATTTTAAAAAATACAGAATAAAGATTTATATAACATACAACAGATTAAGTCTTGCATTGTGTTCCCTGCATGTTGGCTAGGCACACTTTCCAGCTAGGCTGCCTAAAAATTAGTTTGGAACTAACTGTCTTTATTTCACGCTACTAAAATGTTATTTGAGAAAATGTTGTTTAACAAATTCTGCTTTTCCTGAGTTAATTATTTTGACCTCAAGAGCAATTCAAATAAAATGTTTTCTAGAAAACATACAAAAGAAGATGTGTAATTCCATTTGGACAGTGTCCCCCTAGCGTATACTATCTAATACTCTGTCTAGTTCAGCTTCATCATTCATATAAGATGACTTTTCCATATGGCAAGCAGTTCAAACTTTCCAAAAAAAAAAACACAAGGTATTTATTTTCAATAACAAGGTAAAATTGCTATGTTAAATATGATGACTACAAAATTCCATCTTAGTTTCAAGTTATATTTATATAAGCATTTATTTCCTTTTTGTTATGAAACTTGTAAATGAGAATGCATAAGTATATATAGGAACTAAGTGATTGCTTTTCAAATTAAAACATCCATTACATCTATTTAGTGTGGTTTTAACCTTTTCATTGCATGATTCCCTGTGACATATATATTTTCAGCATATTTCACAAGGATTATTATTTACTTTATCAAAAGGAAATTAATTAAAAAGAGAGAGGAGGAGAAAGGGCACTTTTACTCAGCTGGGCAGCCGAGCTACACCACAACCGCCCTCTCACTCACCCTTCTCAAAGGGAAAGGGGGAGAAAACAGGATGAAAATGGCTCGGGCTGAGATAGGGACAGGGAAATCACTCAACAATCATGATCATGGGCAAAACAGACTCAGCATAGGGAGATTAATGTAATTTATTGCCTATCACTAACAAGCTAGAGAAGTGAGAAACTAAAAGAAAACTAAAAACACCTTCCCCATCCACCTTCTTCTACCTTCTTTCCCCCAGCAGGGGAATGAGGGAATGGGGATTGTGGTCAGTCCCTGATGCTTCATCTCCACCGCTCCTTCACCGTCCATCTCTGCCCCCGCTCCCCATGGGGTCCCTCCAACGGGATGCCGTCCTTCCCAAACTGAGCCTGCAGGGGCTGCCCACAGGCAGCAGGTCTTCAAGCACTGCTCCCACACTGCTCCGTACCACGGGCTCCATCCCCCAGGAGCAAACTGCTCCAGCACGGGCCCCCCACGGGCAGCAGCTCCCCCCAGGCCCCTGCTCCTGCGTGGGCTCCTCTCCACGGGCTGCAGCTCCGGCCCGGGGCCTGCTCCTGCGGGGGCTCTCCATGGGCCGCAGCCTCCTCCAGGCCACATCCACCTGCTCCACGTGGGCTCCTCCACCCATGGGCTGCAGCGTGGAGATCTGCTCCATGTGGGACCCATGGGCTGCAGGGGGACAGCGTGTTCCACCAGGGGCTCTCCACAGGCCACAGGGGAACTCATGCTGCTGCTGCGTGCCTGGAGCTCCTCCTGCCCTCCTTCCTCACTGACCTGGGGACTGCAGGGCTGCTTCTCTCCCATGTTCTCACTCTACTCTCCCAGCTACTGTCACACAGCAGTTTTTTTTTTTTCCTCCCCTTCCTTAACTCTGCTCTCCCAGAGGCCCACCCAGCATTGCTCCGTGGCCCAGCTCTGGCCAGCAGCAGGTCCCTCTGGTCTGACCTGGGGCAGCTGCTGGGCTCTGCTCACAGAGGGCACCCCTGCAGCCCCCTGCTACCAAAACCTTGCCATGTAAACCCAATACACTTGGCAGAAAACTAATTCAGTGGATTAGGCACTAATCCTAATATAGAACTAAAAATTTTGGACTGAATTTTAACACCAACACCTGCCCATTATCCTGTTAGACCAATTAGGTCCAGACCTCAGTGTAACTTAAGGACTTTAAGACTCAAGATAATGGCAAAGCACATCAAGTACGTTGAAGACCCCATATGAGTTATTCCCAAGCCTGAATTTCCCCACTAAAGAATGCAGAATAAATCACTTCACAGCAGTGCTGCATACATAGCTGCCTCAAAAATTATGGTACTTAAATGTGATATGAATGTTCCTACAGGCTCCTGGGCCATACTTTTATGCAAACCCTTTAGCTGTTAAAGAGTGTTATGTTTCTTGGGAGAAATCAAAAATCATAACACTTAGTATTTTTTCTGGTATATGAAAAAAATACTTTTCTAAATTAACAATATACTTTAATTTCAATACAAAATACACCACATACACATTTGCTTACTAGCCAATGTTAGCTACTTCACACACAATATCACAGAATTTTAAGAAGTGCTTTTGCATGAGCAGGACACATGCTCCTTTTCATCTCTTCGAAAACATTTGATATTTTAGAGTTCAGTCAGGTTACTGACATCTTGAATGGGACAAGAGGGCATCCATAAACGTGTTATAAGAGCGTCACCTACTGGCAAAATCTATTTCTACACAATTTCTTCAGTTTGTAGAACATGACTTTATTTTACTCTATACAGTACTTGAAGTTTCATGATGCTACACAAGATGAAATAGGTCATGAAGAACCATGGTCACAATTAAAAGTAGTTTTAAAAAAGAATTATTTCTGGAATTATTATTTTTTTCTAGAATGGTACCAGATGCACCTGAAATTTATGAGCCTTTTCTTTATTTTAACAAAACAAAAAAGAAAATTTAAATTTAAAAGTAGAAGAAGTGAACAGAAAAGACAAGGAAGATGCAACTAAATGCAAATTGGTTTTGCCACCCAGTGAATCAACTTCACTAGCATTTCACAGAATACACAGATTCATTTTAAAAGGAATTATTATTATCTTAAAGGAATTATTGTTAATTAAAATTATCATTTTCAACACAAAACTCATGCTAGGCACTACTCTGATGTCAGTGCATTACTTTTCTAAAGAGCTATCTTTCTGGCAAAGAACAATAATAATTTATCTATTGTTATTATCCAAAGGGCTGGAAAGTAGAGCAGAAAGCTTAAGAAAATATAATAGGAACATGACCAATAAATAACCAACCAAGATGATAAAATAAATGTGCAGGACTGATCAGTGCTCATACACTTAATTCAATTTCTGTACTTGTAGTGGGTTTACGTGGCAAGGTTTTGGGAGTAGAGGGGCCATAGGGGTGGCTTCTGTGAGAAGGGTCTAGAAGCTGCCCCATGTTTGGTAAGGGCCCCACTGCTGACCAGAGCTGAGCCAGTAAGTGATGTTGTTTTGTGCCTCTGTGAGAGCATATTTAGGACAGGGAAAAAAAAACGCTGCGCCACTCAGCAGCTGGGAGAATGAGAGGAGTGAGAAACAGACTTGCAGGCGCCAAGGTCAGTGAAGAAGGAGAGGGAGAGGTGCTCCAGGCGCTGGAGCAGAAGTCCCCTGCGGCCTGTGGTGAGGACCATGGTGAAGCAGGATGTCCCCCTGCAGCCCATGGAGTACCACGGTGGAGCAGGGTTCCACGCTGCAGCCCGTGGAGGAGATCACGGTGGAGCAGGTGGACCTGCACTGGTGGAGACTGCGGCCTGTGGAAGACACCTGCTGGAGCAGATTCCGGGCCGGACCTGTAGGCCGTGGAGAAGAGACCATGCAGGAGCAGGTGACCCGGCAGGAGCTGCTGCCCATGGGGGACCCAGGTTGGAGCAGTTTGCTCCTGAGGAATGGACCCCGTGGTACGGACCCATATCTGGAGCAGTTCTTCAAGAGCTGCTGCCTGTGGGCAGCCCACGCTGGATCAGTTCGGCAAGGACTGCATCCCGTGGGTGGGACCCCACAGCACAGGGGACAAGAGTGACCGAGAAGGAGCAGCAGAGAAGTGCTATAGACTGACCATAACCCCCATTCCCCCGGATGGGGGGGAATGTTCTTTTGGTTTCTTTCCTTTGTTTCTCACTTCTCTAGCTTATTAGTAATAGGCAATAGATCTTACTATTTCCCTATGCTGAGTCTGTTTTGCCCGTCACGATAATTATTGCGCGATCTCCTTGTCCTTATCTCAACCCTTAAGCCCCTTTCATCATATTTTCTCCTCGTTCCTCTTTGAGGAGGGGGAGTGAGAGAGCAGTTGTGGTGGAACTCGGCTGCCCACCCGAGTAAAACCATCACAGTAATGAAGTCAAACCTGTGTTGATGAAAAACTGATCCCGAAAACTTAATGTGGTAATTTAATGCAAAATGCATGGTCTGGTGGAAACAGATAAAAACTCCTATATCAAAAGATCATGGAACAGGTCATCTTGATTGCAATCACACAGCATGTGCAGGACAGCCAGGGAATCAGGCCCAGTCAGCATGGGTTCATGAAAGGCAAGTTCTGCCAAACCAACCTCATCTCCTTCTATGACTGGGTGACCCATAGGGGGGTTGAGGCACAGGCTGTTGACATGGTCTACCTAGGCTTCAGCAAAGCCCATACAGTCTCCCATAGTATTCTCCTGGAGAAGCTGGCAGCCCATGGCTTGGACAAGTACATACTTTGCTGGGTTAAAAACTGGCTGGATGGCCAGGCCCAGAGAGAGGTGGTGAACAGAGTGAAATCCAGCTAGCAACGGGTCACCAGTGGTGTTCCCCAGGGATCAGTGATGGGGCCCATCCTCTTTAATATCTTTATTGATGATTTGGATGATGGAATTGAGTGCACCCTCAGTAAGTTTGCGTACAACACCAAGCTGGGGGGAAGTGTGGATCTGCTGGAGGGTAGGAAGGCCCTGCAGGGGGACCTGGACAGGACGAGTCAATGCGCAGCGGCCTATGGGGTGAGGTTCAACATGGCTAAGTGCCAGGTCCTGCACTTTGACCATAACAACCCCATGCAGCGCTACAGGCTTGGGATAGCATGGCTGGAAAGCTGTGCAGAGGAAAAGGATCTGGGAGTGCTGGTCGATGCTCGCCTGAACATGAGCCAGCCATATGCCCAGGTGGCCAAGAAGGCCAACAGCATCCTCACTTGTATCAGGAATAGCGCAGCCAGCAGGACCAGGGAGGTGATCGTCTCCCTGTACTCTGCTCTGATGAGGCTGCACCTCAAGTGCTGTGTTCAGCTTTGGGCCCCTCACTACAAGAAGGACATTGAGGCCCTGAAGCATGTCCAGAGCAGGGCTACAAAGCTGGCAAAGGTCCTGGAACACAAGTCCGGTGAGGAGCGGCTGAGGGAACTGGGGTTGTTTAATCTGGGGAAGAAGAGGCTCAGGGTGTTTCAGTTGAGATTAGACCTGGTGCTTAGGGATGTGATTTAGTGGGTTACCTCGGTGGTAGGGGGATGGTTGGACCAGGTGATTTCATAGGTCTCTTCCAAACTTAATGATTCCATGACTATATGATTGTTCTTTTTTCTTCAGAGTAAACATCTCAAATTTAAACTTTGATGAAAAATATAAAATAATTTCAAATCTCTCAAATACAACTTATAACCCACAGACTATTAATATTTTAAAAGTCTAGATGGCATTTCCACTAAGTTTTCACCACATCAATATTCAGCTTTAGGATTTTTTTCTCAGGGGTGATTTTGCAGAGTCCAGGTTGAGTAATATTGTTGTAGTGGTAGTCAACAGAATATGAAATGGATGAATAGCTGAAATGAAACAGATATTCAGCACTGCATGCAACACTGTATTTGCATGTTCAGAACTGTTTTGAGTATTTGAATGCTTAACAAACCAAGAAGGGATATAGGGAGATGTGTATTTTATGGTTCCCCTCAATTCTGACAAACTACATTTTTCCTTTTTTACCTTCTTCTAAAAAATTAAAGAAAATAGAACTGCTGACTCACTAGTGCCTTTCTTCTCCCCCTTCAGTTTCCAAAGGAGCAGGAATCAAAAGAAAAGTACACTGCTTTGGTTCTAAATTAGGACTCAGCTGATTCACACAGTGGCATCACAAGATATTATCAGTGCTGATATGGTATTTCCAACTTTCATAAATAATGAAACAGCTACATCAGTTCAGTAGTTCACAAACTCTACTAATCTGCTTCTCTCCCAATCATTTTTATTGATTTATTATGTAGAATATCTGAAGTTTTTTAGCATGAGACGGACTCTGCTAAAACAGATTATTTCACAGCTATAATTATTGATAGTGCAAGATTCCTCTAGTGCAATCTGATCGGAATGATTCACAGCTGTTTCTCATCCAGAACTGAGATGTCAAGATGTTATACTGATAAACACTGCGATTTCTATAAGAGAAGAAACTGCCACTAGGGCTGCAGCAGACAAGCTTCCATGTTCCAGACTTTGGCTAAATGTTGAGCTCTGCATCTGAGCCAGATACCATGAACAATCCTCAGAATACAAACAGGCAATTCCAATGGGTGACTCACCCCTTCCTGAAGCAGGCTTCTGAAATACATGATCTGACTGCATCCTGAAAAGGTACCTGAGGTGACCAGCTGAAATGCAGTCATCTGAAGTTACGTAAGATGTATCCCACACTCCATGACTTCAGGTCCCTGAAAATTAGGAGCCTACTTTACACCAAGCAGAAGGATCTTCCATCATGCAGTGAAGTAGGGCAAGTGGGCAAAAGTGAACAACTTGTTATTTGCAAGCATTTTCTGCTGCATTTTAGTGGGGAGACTTAGACTTACATGCCTAGTTTAGACCACCAGCTCTCAGCATCAAAACTTAGGCAGTACTAATCCAAAACCAACAGTTTATTAGAACAGAAGAGCAGAAACTTTCTGCAATTAGAGCAGATCACAGTTAATAATGTAAAGATAATCATGAGCCCAAATAGCCAGTTTTATGATCCAAATTAGCTTCAAACTTCTTGCAAAGAAGCTGATGTTGATTCAGACAAAATCAAGGTCCATCAGTTATTTAAAGCAAAATAAAATAAAATAAAATAAATCATCATCTCTAATAGTGTTACGGCCATTGCCTACTGAAGCAAGGATGCTTGATTTACTAGAAAAATAAGAGTAATTACCATGAAAAACTGCAAACATCACTTTTGGCAGTTGAATAAACATAAGGTGGCAACAGAAGAAGAAACTCTGCCCTATTCTGCCTGACAACAGCAAAGTATCCTGTACATTTAAAACTATCACTAAAACGCCCTAGAAACAAAGATGTCCCAGAATCAACCTGCTTTACTATCATTCTTGCTTCCCCCAAAATTTACAGTAAACTTTCAACAATTTCCACATTTTACAACACATTGCTATTATGAAATGAATCCCTTTGGAGAAAAAGTACATTCAAGAAGAGTGAAGGAAGAGACCTCTTACAATGCCAAACCCACAGATTTGATGCCAAATACATAGTTTATTCACATAAGCACATGTCCAGACACCACAAAGTCTCACACTGATTGGAACTCTGAAGGTCTCTAATTTACCTTCAAAAGTTCAGACTAGATTATCCCTCCAACGTGTATAAACAACATTGACAAACAGGTCAAATACTTTAAAAAACTGCTATTTGCATGTTACAGATTAAGCAGATGTGAAAAAAATACATTTTACTTACAAATCCCAACAAAATTATTGTGAAGGAAGTTAATAAGCTACTTGTTTCTGCATCATGAACCATCCACCTAATCCACTAAGAGATCCTGCACTAAGGTAGTGTTTTCCTACTTGTACTTTTCTGTTCTTTGCCTTACAAACCATTTCTTACTGATCATTTGTAAGCTTTACCATTATGGTGACGCAATACCATACTCTACTGAACTAGAACGTATCTGTAGGAACTCCACTCTAAAATTCTACCATTGGCATCCTGTACTGAGAGCCCTGCCTTACTTACAGCATTGCAATTTTTCTCAAGAGAACTGTGAGATGCATATGCATTTTGGGGGTGGGTGCAAGGGGAAGGAGTGCCCATTTAATACTACTCAAATAAAGAAAAGAAAAAAACTCAACAGCTTTCCATAAAATCTGTTTTTATATAAAATTATATTCTGATAATAGCTTTGTGCTACACTTTCCAGCTTCCCTTTATATTTTATTATGTAGTATAGCCAACTTAAACATTATTGTCTACAGCCAAGGAAACCATTACAAAACTTACAAAAACAAAGCCACAGCAAATCTGAGAAGTTAGCAGGTGAAGGCAAGGGACTATTCAAAAATAAAATACCTTTTCAAACAATACTGAATAAGGACAATGGACACCTTTTCATGTCCTACCATGTAAAAAAATAGAAAAACCTTAACTTACACAGTTAACTGCCTTTTTAACGTAAGATTTGTGCTCACAAAACACAAGTAGGAGAAAAATCAGTACTTACAACAGGGTTTTTTGTGTCTGGGTCAAATTCTGTAGAATTTGCATCTGAAAGAAGTTCAAAACAACCTCAATACATTACCATTGTTCTACACACACTACAGACTCATAGGAACAGTTCTGCATCATTTTAGGACTTGCCTGCATCTGAGCTACAATCCCATGTGTTGAAACACTTATTGCACCAATTTTGAAACAGCCACGGGGATTATATGGCCTCAGTCACACATACTCCATTTTCTACTTCCCAAACTTTCTTCCTCTCAGTTCTCAGTGGTAATAGTTCGCTGGTGAGCTAAACCTCTTCAAATTACTACTGCAATGGCTACAGTTTGGCTATCCTAACTAACAAAGTAAGCAAAAGAAAGTGAGAAAACCCCTTCTCACCTTTTACTCATCACCACTTGTGCACTCTAGAGAAAGACTAAAGGGGTGAACCATGAGCACACTTTCTGCTACATTCTTTAAGTCAGGAAGCAGGTTTCAGGCAATCGGCATAGCTCCTACTCCTTTGTGCACAGGGTGCTTAGCTCTTGCAACATGACCAGTTTGAGCTAAGAATAATCATAGGATCTATATAATATATTTAATAATACATACATTTTTCAGACACAGAATAATATTTCTTCTAAGCAAACCGTATCCACACTAGCCTTCTGAACTTACCTTTCCAATTTAAACAGTTTCTTGCAAATTCCACAACTGCTAATTGCATTCCCAGGCAAACTCCTAAGAGAAACAAAACCGCAGAATTTAACAGCACAAAGAACAGGACAGTGAATGTACTTGCTCTTTTAATCTTAAATGTGACTGCTTGTTTAGAAATCTTGGTACTCAGTGAATACACACAGACTTACCAAAAAGATAAAACAAAAACGGCAACTGAAGGCAAAACAGATTCTTCAGAATTTAGCATATTGCTAATATATATGAAACAATCATATGCAAAAAATTGTTGCTTTTTTTCCTCTCTCCTCTATTTTGCTAATAATTACTGTAAAGATAAACAAAAGCTACAGCTTTTGCTTATGTCCAGAATCAAATTTTACTTTAGCAACTAGCCAAAGCAGTCGCTGTTACTTATAAAATTGTAAGAAATCTAGGGCAGGAACCAAAGCTTCAGAGGCATTTACACAAAAAAAAAAAAAAAACATGTAGCTCATAGGCCTGATGACACCTTTAGACATTACTGTAATAAGACAGATCAGTATATCAACAAAAAATATTTAATATTGCAAATGTGTCCAAAGACAGCTATGTTTTCTGCACACAAATTAATAAGTATAATGATAGTGATTTAAGTCAATTGAGAAGCACAGATTCTCTAAATAAAATGTGAATATAGTAAATAAAGCCTTTAGAGCAGGAATGGTCTTTCTCTTCCTTTCTCATACAGCAGCTGTAGTGAGCCAGGGCATTATTTCCAAGGCAGATATTCACAACAGCACACGTACTTCCCCAAGACAGGATCCCTCCCTAGTATTATATTGATTCTATTGTTCTTTTTTACTCACCAACCACATGCTGGTGTGGAGGGGGTAAATCAATTAGCTTTCTATACACCTCCACAACACAGCAAATTCCAACACTAATGATCTTACCGAGGAAAGGTTTTTTCTTTGTTCTTGCCCAGGAGATAGCTTGGAGTTTGCCTTCTGTTCCTCTAATTCCAAACCCTCCTGGGACAAGAATGCCACTGCAATGAGAGACATATATAAAACATTCAACACATAGAATCAAGCCAGCAAAAGATGTCTGTACAAGTTTAGAAAGACTTTTTAGGTTACAGAAGAGCAAGCGCAGTGCATGAAAGGCGTGTTTTGTATTATCATTCCAGATACACAGGATTTAAATTCGGACATTTCTGTCTCATCTACACAGGCTTTCTCATCTTACCCCATACTTCACAGTGAAGTTCTCACTGCTTAAATATAGATATTGCTTGAATAAACTAGATACATAGTCACAACTTTGGGATCTTAAAACTGAAACTTTATGGGTACTAAGTTGTACTGTTGAAATGAATGCATTTGGACAATAAATTACATGTCTTTACAAGTACAAATTGAGAGTCCAACAACTCTTAACAAAGAGGTTTTGAGTGCCATAGGCATTTACTGAGCTTTTATCTAACTACCTTACACCATGATGCATGTTGACAAAGAAAATCATTGACAACTGCCTGCACTGAAAGAAAAAAACAAAAAAAAGAAAATTAAAAAAAACAGCTGCACTTGTCTAAAGGGGTTAAAATAGAGTTTGAGTATATAGTCTGTATATATAATTTTCTATGTCTAAGACTTGTCACCAACCATGCAAATCCATCTGCTTCCATAACAAAAGTCTGTATGCACTGAGAAATGATTCACTGAAGAATTTTTCATTACATGAAGTAAATATCACACTCTACACTTGGGACACAGAACACTTGACGCCACTTACTCTGCTTTGCATAGCTTGTGCCATGCCTGGTGATATTTCACTGAGTTCTCCACTTCTGTAGAACGTTCAAGTTCTGTTGAATCTATGTACTACAAAAGAAAAATAAGTAGTAAAATAGTATTTTCTTCCACAGAAAGAGCAGCACACACTATATAACCAATTTTTATATAATATGGCTATAAAGAGTTTCAATGAATTTCTCAGTAAACCTCTAACTACTACAATGAAGACCCAAATATTTGCTTTTGCAATATTTTTGCAATTTTGAAATATTTGCAAATATTCTCTCTCTGCATGCAGCTCCAGAGCTCTAACCACCTCCAGTCCTGATTTTCCTACCCTACAGGTAAGCAGACTTGCTAAAGTGCTCTACCCAGCTTTTCTTCCTGTGGAAATCAGGGCACCAGTCAAAGGCTGGTGCTGACCTTATGCTGATATCCAAATGAAATGCAGTCGGCATGTTCACTTTACTAGCTTCAGGTGCCACTTTTTACCTAATCTTACCTTAGGACTGGATAAACCTGCATTGTCTACCCCACAAGAAAGGCTCTCCTGTGGACTAATTTGAAAGCATCAACTGTAGAGAGAACTCAGACACGTCATGTATGTCCTACCAGAGATCTTGCATTAGAATCACTACTGCCAGTAAAAAGCATGGCCCCTGAGGTACCACTAGAGCAAATGAGTGCGGCGGTTATATACTGCATTAGAGAAATGAAGTGGTTCTTGGTTTTACCAAAGTCTTTCTGAGAACAGCATAGAGACCACCCACCATAAAAGCCAGATTATCTGAAATGACAGTACTCATTTGTGTATGGAGAAATTAAACAGACAAAGATTGCCTAGACTTTTCCAGATAGGATTGCTTTCTAGCTGATACTTCTATTTTATCCCCTGCTCTGAAAGGCATCAAAACTACAACAGAAGAACAACTACTTATGAACTTTGCTGTTCTGCACTGGTATGAGAATACAGAATAGACTGAAAGAACATAATAGACTGGAAGTGTAGAAAAAGAAAAAAAAAAAAAAAACTCATTACAGCTAAAGTTAATTGTGGTTTCCTTGCCAAACATGTTGAACCAGCGAGTTTATTACTTCAAGCAGCATCAACATTTCATCATCCACATATGTAGACACTGGGTTATAAGCTGGACCCCACATACAATAATAAGCAGTTCTTACAGAACACAAGTTTATGTGGAGAACCTTCAGACAAAAAAGAACTACAGAGAAGGTTAACACATGCAGCTAAATACAGAAGGAGTCCTTGTCTGTTAGCAGTTCAGCACCAAGCTGGAAGTAGTTACAAGAAACACTTATTCACATGCTTGTTAAAAAAAAAGCTCCAATGAACTCAGCTTTGTGTGCAGGTAGACTTGTTAACCATGTACTTGCAAGACCTGGCACATTTCACATTTTTGCTAAAAATAAAAGTTACTTACATAGAAAAATTTCCCACTATGCAACTGCAAGTATAAAACAGCATTTAGAGTGACTGAATCAGGTTGGTTGGATATGGCCTTGGGAAGACTCTAGCCAAGCCCCCTGCTCAAACCATGTCAAATTATATAAGGTTACTCAAGGCCATTTTCAGTCAGGATCTGAAGATCTCCAGATTTCACTGGAGACAACCACTTTGGGCATGTTGTTTCATGGTTTGACCACCCTCACAGTAAAACTTACTTCCTTGTATCAAGTCAGAATTTTTCACATTCCTATCTGTGTCTGTTCTCTCTACATCTTCTGATGTGCACTTCTGAAAGGAGCCTGACTCCATCTTCTCTTCACCCTCTTTGATAGTTACAGACAGCAACAAGATTCTCCCCTAAGCTTTCCCTTCTCCAGACTGCACACACTTACTTCTCAACCTCTCTTCATCTGCCGTGCACTTCATCCCTCTAATCTTGGTGGCCCTACCTCAGACTCGCTTGTGTCAGTGCACGTCTTGTACTGGGGAGACAAAAGCTGAATATCATGCTCTTAACGTGGTCTCAGAAGTACTGAATAGAAGTGAACAGTGACTACCTTCAACTTGCCTGCTACACTCTTGCTTAGTATGGCCTGGGACGTTGGCTTTCTTTACGACAAGAGCACATTGTTGGCTTGTGCTCAATTTGTCATCTACCAGGATCTCCAGATCCTTTTCTGCAAGCCACTTTTTAGCCAGTCGGAACCCATTCTGTGTACTCAGATGGGGTTACCCAATGTCACATGCGGGACTCGGCATTTGCCTTTGTTGAATTTCATGAGGTTCCTATCAGCCTGTTCCTATGGCCTAAGGTCCCTTTGAATAGCAACCTCGCCTTCCACCATACCAAGAGCTCCCCCCCCCAAGTTTGGTATCATCTTTAGATTTGCTGAGGGTGCCCTCCACCTCATCTTCCATACCATTGATAAAGACACTAAACAGTTTCTGTGTGTGTTTGTTTTCCTTTTCTGTTGGTTAGAAGTGCTTCCTTCCACCTCCCCAGACAACAAATTAACCCACTTCTCTCAGTGCAGATGACTTACAGAAAAAAGATTTCAGCTGCCCCCTTTAATCAGTATCTTGCATCACTTTGGGAATCACACTGCAGCAGCACGTTAGTGCTGATACTTTGTGACTATTTACTACCATTTTGCTACTGCAGGATGCCAAAATATCTTCTGTACCCCTTAACTAATACTAATAGACACCTTCACACTGGTTCTCCACCCCACACCTCTCCACCCCAAGCAGCAAAACTCTGCAATGGAAATGGATAGTTCCAGGAATAGGAAGCTGGTAACAGATTTCCGTGTAGTTCAACTTTCTGCTCTCATTAAAACAAGACATTTGTCTTATTTGTCTCTAATAGTAAATAGAGCAACTACTTTCTTGGAGAAACTGACCTAATTCTGATATCACTAGAATCTTGAAGATAAATTTGATTGCTCTCAAGCAATTAACTGCAATGAAGAACATCAGCTTCTGACACCAGATTTTAAAAAGAAAGTCAATTGCTTTTCAATTCACCTATTTTCTCTCGTCTTTCTTAAACTAATTTCATTAAAACAATAAGCAGTCTCACTAGAACAAACAAAATCCACCTTTGAAAGTAAATCAAATCATCGGATCCAGTCTTGAGTAGTCACAGTGTTCCTTTCAGATAATCCTAGTTCCAAACAGACTAATCTCTAAACAAGTCTTTTTTTAAAAAATGAAAATTTTAGCTAGTCTGTATTTATACACAATTCATTTTCTGACTTCCATATGAAGTAAAACTACTTTACATGACTGTACTGGGTCTGGCTGGGATGCTAACTTTCCCTGCAGCAGCCCATACAGTGCCACGCTCTGCACTTGTAGCTAGAACAGCAGTGTTATCACACCAGTGTTGTGTCTGCTGCTGAGAAGTGCTGGCACAGTATCAGGACTTTCTCTAACCCCCCTGGGGGGGTGGGCAAAAAAGTAAGAAAGAAACATCAGCAGGGCAGCTGACCTAAACCAACCCAAGAGATATTCCATACCATATGATGTCACACTCAGCAATAAAAGGTGGAAAAAGGAGGAAGAGGGGAGGGGTGGGCTTTCGTTGCAAAACGTCTGTCCTCCTCGCGAACACCGGCCACGTGCGTTGAGGCCCTGCTTCAAGGACGTGGTCAGGCATCGCTTATTTGTGGGAAGTAGAGAATAATTTATTTCCTCTGCACTTCCACATAGCCTTTACTTGTTTTGTTTTGCTGTTCCCTCTCCCCCTCCCTTTCCCCTTTCCCTTTTTCCCTTTAGTTGAATTGTTAATTCATAATATTTCCTTAATATATATATTTTTTTTTCTTTTAATTAAATTATCCTTATCTCAACCCGTGAGTTGTTCTTTCCTTTACTTCTTCCCCTCCTTATCTGAGGAGGGGGAGTGAGAGAGCGGTTGTGGTGTTCAGCTGCCCAGCACAGTAAAACCACGACAATGACAGAAACTAGTAAAGCATATTCAAAGTATTCCTGAAAGCAAAATGTAGAAATATCCTCACCATTAAATCCAGTTTGTGATTAATTGCCAGCGCAGAGTGTTCCAGAGCCTTGAAAACAGATGCATAGCAATCACTTAGTTTTGTGTACTTGCCAACAAGAGCTATGGAACATACCTTCAGCAACCTTTCATATCTGACAAAAACAAGACATCGAGTTATTACCTCAATTTTCACAATGTTTCACAATTTTCACAATGTTTGCTTTTTCTTTAACTTCACAAAACACCTTCTAAAATCCCCGAAGTGTCAATGCTTTTAAATCCAGAGCTTCCACAAGTGTTGCAGTAGCAGCATGCTCCTGACCTAAGCCCAATTTAGTCACTTCAGTGCAGCTAAGAACCTAACTTGAATTCATACACTTCTGCTTTACAAAGATCAGCAGGAGTTAAAATACCTGTCAGCCATTTTCCTCCATTTCATTAGAAGATCACTTGGTTGGTCATCAATGGGTAAATTTAACCTCTGTTTAAAATACTTAATGATGCCTTGCTCCTCCAACAGAATTGGTACTCGGTAAGTGGAAGAAACATCATGGATAAATATCACCTAATAACAACAAAGCACAATATAAAAGTCTTACCTAAATATTTCTTATGATAAACATACATTCTATTTTGCATATTACATAAATTTTGTATTCTACATACATTCCACTTTTTAAGTTATTTTCTTTTGAATGAGCAGGGTAGTTGTTGTAGTGTAATGTAACCCCAACAGACAGCTACGCACCACGCAGCTGCTTTTTCACACACCCCAGCAGGATGGGGGAGAGAACTAGAACAGTAAAAGTAAGAAAACTCCTGGGCTGAAATAAAGACAGTTTAACAGGTAAAGCAAAAGCTACAAGCAAAGCAAAATAAGAATTAATTCACTGCTTCCCATCAGCAGGCAGGTATTTAGCTACTTCCAGTTAAGCAGGGTTTTATCACACACAACTGTTATTTGGGAATACAGATGCCAAAATTCTGAATGTCTGTCCTTCATTCCCCCACCTGTTATTAAAACCACAGAATGGCTTGGGCTGGAAGGGACCTTAAAGATCATCCTGTTCCAACCCCCCTGCCATGGACAAGGACACCTCCCACCAGACCAGGTTGCCCAAAGCCCTACCCAACCTGGCCTTGAACACTTCCAGGGATGAGTCTTCTCTGGGAAACCTGTTCTACCCTCACACAGAAAAGAATTTCTGCCTTATATCTTATCTAAATCTACCCTGTTTTAGTTTAAAGCCATTATTCCTTGTCCTATCCCTAAACTCCCTGACAAAGAGTCCCTTCCCAGCTTTCCTGTAGGCCCCCCTTTAGGTACTAGAAGGACACTTTAATGTCTGCCCTGAGGCTTCTCCAGGCTAAACAACCCCAACTCCCTCAGCCTGTCATCACAGAAGAGGTGCTTCAGCCCTCTGATCATCTTCATGGAGCACGACATCATACACTAGGGAATATCCCTTTGATCAGTTTGGGTCATCTGTCCTGGCTGTGTCCCCTCCCAGCTTCTTGCACCTACTCATTGGCAGCATCAGAAGTAGAAAAGACCTTAACTCTGTGCTAGCACTGCTCAGCAATAACTAAAACACCCTTGTGTTATCAGCACTATTTTCATAAGAAATCCAAAACACAGCACTATATGAGCTATTATGAAGAAAATTAACTCTATCCCAACAAACAAACAAACAAAAAAAACCAGTACAGCCAATATTTAAGGTTCCACTAAATCTACTAGGAAAAAGTTAACCAAAATATAAAAAATAATTTCACTTCTTCATTACACCATCATATAAATACAGCTTGTCAAGGCTATTGGCAAGTCAGTTGACACATCATTTTTAATATAAACTTCTGGCACAAAAGCAATCATGCTTGCTAACAAACCCTTTTTCTTCCTCTCTCACAAACTTGAGGAATATTAACTGGGAAAGAAAGAATATAAAGCCTCACAAAACAAACCCAAGCGCAGTGTGATGAAGTTTCCTAAAATAATTTTCTAAGTGAATTGGATTATGTAATTAAATGATGAGTATAGCCCATTCAAGGGCCATTTAATTAAGTATGCTTATTTATAAACAGCGTCCAAACTGCTTGTAGTTAAATTCACTGCACTTGGCTTATGCAAGACGGTAGAGTTTGGAATCCTGAGTACAAGTGTACACAAGAAGTAAAGGATGCTTGCTTAGTTAGTGATCCTTGACTTGCATTCACCACATAAGTAAACATGCATGCTACTTCACACCTCTCTGTGTGCCCATTCACCAGCAAAAAAGTGTAATCACAGCCCTCCTACAATGAGAGAAAGGCTTATCTAACTGGTTTTCCAAAATGTGTAGCTATCAGCTACCAACTTAAGCATATAACATTAAAAAAGAGCCACTAGCTGCTCTAGATTAGTTTTGTTGACTGTTACAGCCCCCAAAGAGGCCAAAGACACTGCTTGTGTTATGGTAGTATATCCTATGAACTGGGGAGGTTCCTGATAAAAGCAAAATAAAAAATAAACTTAGAGGAAGACTGTGGACAAAGTAGCATGTGGTTTTCATGGACCAGTTATTGCAATCCTGGAAAACATTTCCAGGCACATGAGAACAGGAAATCATCAGGAGTGGTCAGCATGGACTCTCCAAGGGGAAATCATACTTGATCAACTCAGTAAGCTTCTGCAATGAAACAATTGCCTTAGTAGATGAGGGAAGAACCATGGATGTTGTCTACCTAAACTTCAGTAAGGACCTTGACACCATCTCCCACAAGATCCTCACAGATATGTTGTTGATGTATGGGATGGGTGAGCAGAGGGGTGGATTAGAAACTGGATGAATGGCTGAGCACAGAGGGTGGTGCCAGTGGTGTAAATTCTAGTTGGAGGCCAGTAACTAGCAGTATACTCCAGGGGGTCAGTACTGGCTCCAGACCTGTTTAACACCCTCTCTTACAAACTGGATGATGGGGAAGAGCATTGCCTCAGCAAGTTTGCAGGTAACGCAGAACTGGGAAGAATGGGTGATACACCAGAGGATTGTGCTGCTACCAGAGGGACCTGATACTGCCAGAGAAGTGCACACAACTTCTGTTCGATTCAATTTCCAGTTGCCTTTCTTGGGCTGGAGAGAAACCAAAGGATTCTCCATTAAGATAGTTCAAGTGCTTTGCCTTCCACTAACAGTTAGGTGGCAGGCAGCAAGCGGGATAAAGTAATGACCATCCTATCCTGTATGTCTTTATCTGAGATCTTACAACAAAAAACTTTTTCTTACACAGCTGCAGAGAGGTCAACATTAATACATATGTGAAATACAGCATCACTGTTGGCATCTATTATCCCTTTAACATTATCCATTACTTCGAGGAATAACATGCTCTCACTTGGAAAAAAAAAAAGAGCATTTGATTTAATATTATTATTATAATTATTAAAATTAATATTTGAATATAAATCACCACAATTAAAGCCAAAATATATGAATTACAAAAGGATATATATAACTACACTGTAGATGTTCTAAGTGTGTTAAAGGACATGAATAACCTATTACATGTTATCCCAGTAAGGGTGTTCATGTGGCTGTGGTGATCTATGGACATAAGTAAAATCCCTAGCTTTAGGGATGGCTTTGATCATCCGTTATTATAACCACCTGAAATGATTTATGGACAATAACCAACCATAGCTTCAGACAATCTATGAAACTGCATGGTTTTCATGACAATGTATAACAATTAACCATGCACTAAAAATTGATTCCTTTTATTAACTTTTTACAATCCATTCAGTAATTATACTAAATATAACATGCATTTAAATTGTTAACAACTGCTCAACATATGGAACTTTAAAAATATTGGGAATTTTTATATGTTAAAGTGCTATAGCGTACATGACAAACAGAAAAAAATGGAAAATCAATTACATACTAATGGAATAGTCTGAAGTGGAAAACAGAAATGCACAGATATCTCTGTATGCTGTCCCACATATTTAATGATGAGTAAAGTACTGACCTGCTCAGGCTCCACATGGCAGAACATTGAGATCTTTTCCTTCACTGCCATTTCTATAGGTTTTGCACTTCTGCAGACAATCTGTCATAATATTCGAAAAAAAAAATCATAAATCTACACCAGAAAAAAACAGTAGAAGATCCTCAATACTGCTCATGAAGAAGCTCACATCCTCTGGAAGCACAGTGCAAGCAAGTACACCTTTTTTTTCCTGCCCTCTTTTGGAGCTCTATCAATATATCACAGCTCACATATCTTCTAGCAAGGCAGAAGTAATCAGTCAACCTGCCCTTACTGACCCATTTGTATTAATCTTTCTTTGGCATCCTCTGTATGCTACTTCCTCATGTTCTCCTTCCTTGTAGCTACTATTGAAATACTCTTTAGGTAATGTCAAGAAGCTCCAGAAGTATGAATTAAAAGAAATATTTTGATCTTATCAGGTAAGTTCAAAGCAATAATACTTAGCTTATATGCATGTTTTCTACAATTCCAGTACTTCAGCACATTATTTGTAATTCTTGATTTGTACATCATTGTAAAAAGAAGACTGAAGAAGAAAAAAATTCTCTCTTACCTTTGTGGACTTTTTCTGGTGAAATTATTCTGCAATTATTTTGCTGATACATATAAAACTTAGGAATTTTAGAAAATATTGTAAATTTTTTACCAACAATGAAAAAAAGTGTGTGTTTTGGTGTTTGTTGGAAGGGATTTTTTTTTGCAATATCTCATTTCAGGCAACTAACTCTAAATGCAAAACTGCTCTCTGTATGTGCCTGTTGATAACTTAGTCTCCTACCTTTAGTTATTTTGAATCTTGAAAGTTTAATAGAAAGTTGTACTGTTAAAAGATGAATTCACCAGTTTCCCCATCTTTCTAGCAAAAATAACTACTTAACACATTAAGCCCTTTTTTGTTCAGAAACTTGTAACTGAACTTTGATCACCTTGCTAAAATGCAGTTTAGCTACACTGCTATTGATGAACTCTAATCAGCTCCTATCCTTGCAAAAACTTCTAGAATCAGGAAGATCAATGCCAAGAGTAAGGGAAAATTAGTGCACGTTCTAATAATCAAAAAAGATTTATGTAACAGTGTGTACATTCTCTTGAACTAAGCACAATTTCTACTTAGGAACTGGATACTATTTGAAAACATTACTCATAAACATTGATAGTATGAACACATGATCAAATCCATTAGGAAATCTATCATCCTTCTTGCTGAGACAAGTTTCAATTTAATAGAGTCACAGAAAGCAAAAACATCAGAAGCAGCACAGAAATACAAAACTATGATATGCTGATGGCCAAGAAGCAGCTCAAAGCAACATAATACAAACAAGACAATGAACAATTCAATTGAATAGGGCAGCAAAGACAAACATATAATCAGCTTTCAAAATGCAGCAACAGAGTCCATTAAATCTGCAGACACAGTGTATTCATTAAGCGCTTAGAACCCGCCGTGGAGAACAGAAAGGCTCCCGTATACAGACAGCTAAGACTGGCCCAGCACGCCATCTCAGCGACGCCTAGGACCAGACAGCAAGGCAGCAGCTATCACAAACAGGTCAAGCCAAGCTTACAGCAGGCAGCCTGGCAGCACAGCTTGCCAAGGAAGCCCACCCGACTGCTGTTCTAGGAGCTACCCCAGATGTTGTCTTGGCCTTGCACCAAGAAAGAGAGCAACCATTTACAGATTTTCTTGAAGCAATGCCTTAGAAACTTACTAACATGGCCAAGACGTGTTGCTCACACTGTAATTTCTCTGTGCTTTGGTGCTCAACATCAGCAGTAAAAATAAATAAATAAAAAAGTACAATGCCCCAGAACTGCCCCAGGCAAGAACTCAAAACGAGAGTGGCTAGACTAGTCTGCTTTCCTTTTCCACATACATACACATTTAACAAGCTTTAACAACTATTCTGGGGGGAGCTGGACACAGGCAGTTATCTTAAAGGCCTCCAAAAATCACATTCAAATTTCCATATGTAATTTGTACCACAAAAGGGATTTTAAACTTTAGGCCCTGGAGCTTGGAATATAGAGCAGCAATGCACAAATAAAACCCTTTCCTTCCTCAGTCTATTATAGTTAACAGGCTACAACAGCTTGAAGATACCAAAACACATCCTTCATACACATTATTTATAAAACCATTGGATTTGTAGTTTAAAACATGCACGTTGATAAATTTAAAATTCTAGGTCCTGTTATGAAATAAAATCTGAAAATCTGGATAAGTAAATAAGTACATGCTCTCTCATATCCAATTCAAATACAGATATTTGAAAACATCAGTACAGTTGATAATGTACAGATTATCAATGGCTTTGTGAATTGCTGATCACCTGACGAGTATCTACATATTTTCATGATGAGAACAGGTTACCTCTTCTCATTATATATTCAACATTTATCCACTACCAGTAAAAATGCTGGTTAGTGCTTGTAGAAATTTTAAAGGAAAAAAAAAGGTTTTGTGCAACCTAATAGGAAAAAACTATCGATGCTATTAACACAAAGTTACCCTGCATCAGAAATTAACACCAGATATTGATACAGAATTGTTTTTGTCTTGTAATTAGAAAATTCAAGGTGCAAAAAAGCACTTTTATTTCAAGTAAGAGTTGAGGCTGGTGTGTGGCAGATTCTTTGTTCTCGTTCACAGTATTGTGTTAGCACGTGAATTAGTATTTGGGCCGGGGCTTAAGCCGGTCTGCTCTGAACCAAGATTGCCCACACTGTTTAATCATTAGCTTGCTCATTTACTCTGCTTTGGATGCTTTAGCCAGCTTCTCCCAAGACAACATTGCTCTACAGGAGGCCAATCGTAATGAAATCTCAGTTATGCTTTTAAGTGGTTTTGTGAAAAAGGCTGGAAAGACCTTTAATATTTTTTACACACCTCACATTTTTTCATTTGATGTGGCAAATTGTGTCATAAAAGCATTTTTTAAAATGGAATCTATTCCCACCAGATTTCTGTCACTAATTCAAGCAGTTGTAGTCTTCCTTGGAAAGTGGCAACAAGATGATGCCCTTAGAACATCTAGAAACTAGAAAAGCACATAAGCCAAAAAGTCATCTCTTGCAAAAGTTCAAGGAGAAAAAAAAAAATCAGAAAGAAGCATAACACAGAATTTAGTTGTGCAACTATTCTTTTAAGAATCATTCCTCCTTTGTGAGGATATAAATATTATACAGAACCAGTGACTAGTCTCTCTTTCACTTCTGATAAGAATTAGGTAGGAAGCTTTTTCTACCAATAGACTTTATGGCAATAGAAAGGGCTCAGTGACTTCCAGAATTAAATGTGGAAAATATTCTTTGACTCAACAAGCAACCTCACATTGAGAGAAAGAGCAAAATTATTCTCTTTCTTTCTTGAAGAACTAGAAACACACTTCAGCTGCACTACCTGCAGCTCAGGAAAACACAAAGCATAAGTTTGAACTGTGGTTGTATGGGCATTTGAAGCTGTGCTTCCCTGGATTCGCTGCTAACAGCAACACTTGAGCAAGCAGATTAACATTGCTCAGTGGCATGCAGGTATCACAACAGGGAGCTGTAATTAACTTATGTCTCCTCTCTGCTCCCTAGGAAAAGTGCCAGTGAAGCAACCAATGCATCCAGGAAATAAGCACATACTCATTTCTAGGCACTGGGGAGAGAGAAATGAAGTTGAGCATTTGTCATCATCTGCCAATTCACATGACATGAAACTTGTTTCCTTTGAGTTCACTGAACTACGTGGTGCAAGTCCAACAAAAGAAAGAAGCTGAGGAACCTTACTTTGAGGATTCACCTATGTGTTTCATATTTCCTTTTTAAAGGTTATACTTCACGGGTAGGATTGATTCTTCTTAATCATGCATAAAAAGAAACTGGGGAAAGAATGTTAGAAGCCAGAAGCGTTCTAGCTCTTCTAGGTCTTCCCACAAAGTGAACTGAGACATCTGAACTTTAGACTATTTTTAAGTAATGCAGAATTATTTTTCTGCAAAGATCCTATTAGAAGAACATACATAGAGGCCCAAGATTTTGCTAAGAGTTATTTGTATTATGTTAACTTAGAGTAAATAGGACTAGTTGTAGTGGGTTTATGTGGCAAGGTTTTGGTAGCAGGGGGCCATGGTAGGGTTTCTGTGAGAAGAATATAGAAGCTGCCTCATATCTGGTAAGGGCCCTGCTGCTGACCAGAGCTGAGCCAGTAAGTGATGTTGTTTGCACCTCTGTGAGAGCAGATTTAAGACCAGGAAAAAAAACAACGCTGCGCCACACAGCAGCTGGGAGAGTGAGAGGAGTGAGAAACAGACTTGCTGGCCACAAGGTCAGTGAAGAATGAAGGGGAGAGGTGCTCCAGGCACCAGACAAGAAGTACCATGAGGTCTATGAGGACCATGGTGAAGCAGGCTGTCCCCCTGCAGCCCATGGAGTACCACGGTGGAGCAGGGTTCCACGCTGCAGCCCGTGGAAGAGACCACGGTGGAGCAGGTGGACCTGCCCCGATGGAGACTGCGGCCTGTGGAAGACCCCTGCTGGAGCAGATTCTGGGCCAGACCTGTGGGCCGTGGAGAGGAGCCCACATAGGAGCAGGTGACCCGGCAGGAGCTGCTGCCCGTGGGGGACCCAGGTTGGAGCAGTTTGCTCCTGAGGAATGGACCCCGTGGTACAGACCCATATCTGGAGCAGTTCTTGAAGAGCTGCTGCCTGTGGGCAGCCCACGCTGGATCAGTTCAGCAAGGACTGCATCCCATGGGAGGGACCCCACAGCACAGGGGATGAGAGTAATCGAGAAGGAGCAGCGGAGAAGTGCTATAGACTGACCATAACCCCCATTCCCCCGTTCCCCTGCACCACTCAGGGGAAGGAGGTGGAAGAGGGTGGATGGGGGGGAAGGTGCTTTTGGTTCTTTCCTTTGTTTCTCACTTCTCTAGCTTGCCAGTAACAAGCAATAAATCTTACTTTCTCTCTATGCTGAGTCTGTTTTGTCCGTCACGATAATTACCGTGCGATCTCCTCATCCTTATCTCAATCCTTGAGCCCTTTTCATTTTATTATCTCCCCATTCCTCTTTGAGGAGGGGGAGTGAGAGAGTGGTTGTGGTGGAGCTCAGCCACCCACCCAAGTAAAACCACCACAGTAGTTTAATTTCCTGTGTCTTTAGTCAAGTAGTACAGCATGTATGTTGCATTTCTTCTAAAATTGTCTCTTGTGGGAGAATAAGGCTCATTCTTTGATCGCTGGTTATGCACGGATACTTCTAGATGACCTGTAAACAAAACTCTGCATTTATTGACTAATGAACTCACCAAATCTGGAGACAAGCCTAGACCCCTCAGTGCTCGAACACTGTTCTGTGTTGGTTTTGTCTTCTGTTCACCAGTGGCATTAGGCTAGAAAGACATGTTTTTAAAGCTCAAATAGCAACTTTATTAAACAAAATCCATTAACAGAGGAGTTGTAAGTTAAAAGTGAAAAGTCATTGCAAGTAATAATATTTGCAGGAAGTAAGCATATTGAAACAGAGCCACAATGTGCCAGAAAAATAAATGGCACTACAATTATTACAAACATTAAGAATTCTGAAGATGCACACGGCCCTAATTTAGGTCAAGTTTATTTTGTTATTTGTCTTTCAAAGTAAAAGTTCCAATATAATTGACTCACATAAGAGGAATATTTCAAAATTTGGACTTTGCTAATAAATGCAAAGTGTCCAACAGCACAAAGCCTTCAGTGCTCAGAAATAATCAGATGCAGTACATAATTCACAAAATAAAACCCACTGAATATGAGATGCAGTGGTAAATATCTCTTTTTATCTATACGAAGTGTGAACATCCCATCATTATCAACATTTCCTTAACAAATTCTCTCCAGTGAATACTTACCTCTTAAAATAAAATCTATTTATGAAGTAAAATTTAAAGAAAAATACTTTCAGCCCTGTACAATAAGTTGTAGTGGTTCTGACTGGAATACCACTGCACACAAGGTAAAAGTTAACCTGAGTAGACCCAGACCTGTGTTATGCGGAGCTATGCTGCACATCCAGCCTGGCCTTCAGGCAGCGTTGTTCTGCACCAATCCCTTGGCTGTAGGATAAATAGCCATGGAATAAACTCAACCAGCTCATTAAACCAGAAGAGCATGTAAGCAGCTCACACTTGGTATCAAAACTTAGATCACCTATCTGACCTTATCTTTATCTAGGAATGCAGCAACCAGTTCTCATGAGAATATCGTTTGTGCTTGACAGTAGAAATGATAGCTATGTTTCCCTGTAAGAAAATCATATAAGTTCAAATGACCAAAAGGGAAGAATCTCTTCTATAGGTGGAGTCAGCCCAGCATGCTGCATGTAGTTCAATGCAACCCCACCCGGGGTTCCCTCCACCTAAAGGGATGTAAGATTATCCATATTATCCATTCCTCACGGTGTTATCTCAAACAGAACTTTAAATAATATCTTACAGTGGCGGAGTACCTTTCTTACTGGGATCATAATGTTCCAGCACCTTCCAGCACAAAACACAAGCATATTTAGCCTTCTAGATAAACTAGTGTTTATTAACTTTTTTTTTTTTTACGTAACTCAGAACAATAAACACATTCTCACATCAATAAGATAATTAACAAGGCTTTTATTTACCCAAATGAGACTGGCTTTCATCTCAATTTCTAAACACCTCCGACATCCCTTCTTAATTAAAATGTAAAGTAAACAAATATAAAGTTCAATACAGAATAAAAGTTGCCAATAATTAAAATGTTTATTTTAATAACTTACCTGTGGTACTAGACTAACATGGATGTTACAGAAGTTCTCTCTTTTTGCTTTGAACTGAAACTGTCTAAATGCTTCAATAAATGGCATTCCTTCAATGTCTCCAATAGTTCCACCCAGCTGAAAAAGAAAGGCTGAATTTGTCAGTGGCAGAAAATATTTTTTATTTTTTTTTAAAGAGTCTACCTTTTACAGATTCAACAAGTTATCTGAATTTTTTATCTAGTAAACCCTAAAATTTGCAGGCATACTCTACCTAAGTCTATTCCACGTATCCTATCTTGTGGAAAACAAAACTATTTTCCTGTTTCTTTATACTCACTTTACACCAAACACATAAGATTCCCACAGGAAGACGTGTGGTGCAATGGAATAATACTTTTACTACCTTCAAAGTGGTGAACAATAGTTAATCAATAGTTAGGCAGATGTGATTATTTTTGTATAGAGGTATTCAGGTATTATATATATTTTCCTGACTGACAGATTAATAAGCAGTCAGGACCAACAAGATACAGACATCTAGCAGTATTATCATGGCTTTTGAACATTTATAAATGCTATATAAACAATGCAAATAATGTATTATAAACATTTAAATATCTGTTACCAACCCAAAGTCCAAGACTAAGTCCATGATAAACCTGACTTAAAGACATGAATTCGATGTGTTTCAAAGACATAAAGAGCTGTAGTAAACTAAACACTGAATAAAGCCGTATAGCATGGAAATCTTGTGAAGCGTGTTTCAGAATGATCCTTTTGTGCCACCATGTGGCTTCTGACAGAGTTGCGCGTTTGTGTTCACAGCAGAAAAACTGACAACCACATTTGTTCTTGACACATATATTCAGCCTAACTCCTTCAGAGTTTTGCAATGGAAAAAAAAAAAAAAATAAAAAAAAAAAAAAAAAACAACCACAGAACTTAACGTGGAGGAAACAAAATTATGTTTGAAGTTAAAGGACTGACAAGCTCATCTCTTATTAATGTTCTTGAGCAACTTCTATATTTACTGCTTTTACATTTGCTTTAAATGAAACATTTGAGTCACTGTCCACATCATAAAAGAGATCTATAGCTATATAAATATTTTAACCAATGTATATTTTTCTGTGTAAGAAATCCTGAGCATCTTGATGGCCTGGGTGTTGAACTTCATCACCCTATTGATTACAGCAGTGGCTTCAGGCATGAAATCTATGATACATTCTTTTCAGGTATGAACTTTTTCTGTATTTTCCACTCTAATAGTAATGCCTAGCAGTTAATGACAGCCTTTCTTCCAGTTGTCTCAATGCACCACTAAGGATGGGTGAAACTCATTAGTTCTAATGTACAGAACATCAGTGGGTTAAGTGATTAACAAAGTTACTTCCAGAGATCTTAAATATATAAACAGAAAGTGGGAAACTAACTTATACAATGTTTAAATGTATCCTGTAAATATTCCACAAGCAACAATGCAGAGCATTTGAAGTCATACAGAAAGCTAAAATGCTACAGGCTCTCCTACTGGCCATGGGTGTTCGAGCTATTACACTTTTTCTCAATGCTATTAACAGTATGCAGCTTCAGTCAAACGTCTGTAACCTGGAAGAGATACCTCACAATACAGTAACTGACTGCCTTAATTTTATAAATTAATAAACTCTTAAGCAACTCCATTTCAGCAGTATTCTGGAAGGGATTTAGTCAAGATAACAGAAACTGTACGGGAATAAGACCATGCTTACCATTTGCAGAACAAATCATAAAGAATACAAAATGTGTTCAGTATTATTGCTCACCACAAAACTTCAGTCTGACTTTTTTTTTTTTTACAGTAAATAGCAAAGAGCAAGCAAGCTAGCTCTTTTTGTTCGCCACAGATATAGATCCTAAAAGATTCTATACTTGCCTCAATTACACAGATTTGTGGCTCTTTTCTGTCATCATCCACAGGAACTTTTGCTTGATTCATTACCCATTCTTGAACTGCATCAGTGATGTGTGGAACAACTACAAGACAAAGGAAAAGTACTAAGGCAAGCACATCTCGAATGTACATATTCCAGTTTTTGCATGCAAGGAGGAAAAAACAAGCAAGAAGTCAAAAGGAAACAGCCTCTTTTTTTTATACTCCTCATTTTCCTTGAACCCAGAAGCCCAATGTTACAGAAATATTCCAAGATCTCTTAGGAAAGAGAAAGGAATAAGCTGATGCAGCAAGAAGCAGCTTGTTTTTCCCACTCTTTTATAAAGTCTGAATGGATTAGTGTACCAGAGAATTTTAAATCCTACCTTGAACAGTCTTTCCCAGATAATCACCATGTCTTTCTTTATTGATAACATGCTGATATATCTTTCCAGTAGTGATATTGTTATCTTTATAGAGATTAATGTCCAAGAATCTCTCATAATTTCCTAAATCTAAGTCAACTTCTCCACCATCATTCAGTACAAAAACTTCACCTGAAAAAAAAAGTGAAAAAAATAAAAATAACATAGGAAAGTTTAGGATGAAAATAAGACAGAAAAGCAATAAAACAACCACAAGTTAATAAACACATTGGAGTACCAGAAACTTATCTTCAAACTGAAGAAACATTTCTTTTAAAAGACACGTTGCAATGACATATCAATAAAGTACATGCTGCAACTGCATCTGCATTGTCATTGTGTCTTAATATCCGAGTCATTACTTTTACATTGAATGTCTACCCCTCAGTCACTAATAGTTTTGAAAATGAACCTAAATTATATTGCCAAAATATTTAAGTGACTTCAAAATATTTAAACAGTATTTCAACAGCCTGCTACAATCCCCTATCAGATGACAGAATTTCCAGGAATCATAAATCAGTAATAAATAAAACATCAATTTACATGTGGCAGAGAAAAACTGTGCTTTCATAAGCATGAATTATCACCCACTTTCCAAGTGGTTCAGTATAAATTCTTGTTGTATGGAATTATTTTATTGATTAAGGCTCGGATCAGGAGTGAAGTTATGATGTACGTAAATGCTTATTCAAGTGTGATCATTATTTATTATTCAGTTGTTTCATCTCATAAATTCAGTTCATTATGCCCACAACGAGGGTTATTTCTGACTCTGGAAAATCTAATGAAAATATTCTCCATGGTTCAGACTTCTGTTAAAGGAAAGAGTCTCTAAATAATTCTGAAGCTCATCAACCTCTGAAGGATCTGAAGTTGCTAGATGCTAGGGTAAAGCTGGAAAACTCTGCACAAGAGAAAAGAAACAATTCCCCTGAAGGCAGGGGAATGCTGTAGACTATGAAAATATACATCCCACCTAGATACCACAACCCAGTGAGCAGTTTAGCAAAAACAAAAGAAAAACACCACAATGCATGCAGCAGAGAGGAAGATTTATGCCTGATCCTGTGAGGCAATGAGTTCCTCCTCTTTACCACTAATTTGCTATTAAAGCCAACAGAAGCAGAGTGGAACCAACACTTCTCAAAAGCAGGCCTTTGGGGAATAAAAAAATGTATTATCAAGGAAAAAAAAAAAAAAAAAAAAAACTTTAAGTGGAAATCTCTAAATTATAATCCTTTGACTCAAACAGATTTCCCCAAAAATGTTAACAAAAGAGGCTTGCCATTCTGGCTTGTGTGAACTTCTACTTACTACCCCACAAGCCTCAGTGTTGTTTTTTTTTTTTTCAGAAGCAGTATGAAAATTCTTCTGCAGAGGAAAAACAAGTAATGTGGGAATTAGATACCATATGTGCCTCCTTGTCCCTTATATATGATCCACAGAAGGAATACACCCTCACAATCTCAAGTCATTGCAGGAGTCTTACCACCAAAGGTAACACGCATGACAGATGAAGCAATGTTCAACATTATAAATGCCCGTCAGAGTGCCTTGCAGTTCATCAGCAATGTAGAGAGCTAACCAAACAAAGCATCTACTTTAAAATGACATGACAGTCAGCTCTTTAAGCTCCACTGATTGTTTTGACTAGATCCTCGTTGTCAAAAATTAGAGCTTAATCTAACTCTCATGAAGACATTCACACGAGGGACACTGACACTTGACATCCCAGTAACAACATTCACAAGGAACTGTCCAGCAGAACAGTTTTGAGTAAGTTTTGCAGTACCATTCCCATTTATTTTATCAAGTTGAACTGAAGATAGCATAGACTGAATAAGGCCAACAGCTAGGATTTCTTTCCAACAAAGCAAAATTTCATAGAAAGTAAGCAGCTACTCTTCAAAGTATCTTCACCAACCAGCTTCACCTCTCTTTACTTAGAGCAACGTCCTTCAGAGTATGCAGTAGGGAACAAACTTGCATTGCCAAATAGGTGATAAAATGACTAATAATTACCATAGTACTATTTTTCAAAGAAAATAAACAAATAAGCATGATTATGAATACAAAATTTATGCAAAAGGTAACAGCACAGTCTTTCATACCGTGTTCATATGGCGAAAATGTTCCAGCATCTATGTTTATGTAAGGATCGATTTTGATTGCCGTGACACGCAGACCACATGATTTCAGTATGGTGCCAATGCTGCTTGCGATGATTCCTTTGCCAATGCCTGAGATGACACCACCAGTTACCAGGATGTACTTCATCGGAAACTCAGCACGAGAGCACAGATCTCAAGGTGGAAATCTAAAACGACAAAGAGGTATGTTTACTTAATGCAAACTCATGCCATGGAAGAACACAATCTCAGCATGCAAAGAATCAAAGTTGAAATTACCTTCAGGAACAGACAAAAAAAAATGAACATTTTTAGATTCTGGGAGTAGGATCATTCCCTCCCAGCTTATACACCTGTATTTAAGCTATCTGCCTAAGTCCTCTCCAGTCAGTAGAATCGTTTTGATGCACTGCCCTGTAGAGATGCCAAAGACAGGCATAGTTCATCTGAGCTATTTCTCTACTATGACAGGAATAGCCAGCTACCTTTTAGAACCACAAGTTAGGCAAGAGGACAGGCTGAGACAGCTGGGCCTGTTTAGCCTGGAAAAGAGAAGACTGAAGGGAGACTTCATCAATGTGTACAAATATCTGAGGGGAGGGTGTCGAGAGGATGCAGCTGGTTTCTTTTCAGTTGTGCCCAGTGACAGGACAAGCAGCAACGGACACAAGCTGAAGCACAGGACGTTCCAGATCAATACGAGGGGGCACTTCTTTACTGTGAGGGTGACAGAGCTGGAACTGGAATAGGTTGCCCAGAGAGGTTGTGGAATCTCCTTCTCTGGAGATATCCAAAACCCGCCTGGATGCCATCCTGGGCAACGTGCTCTAGGTGATCCTGCTAGGCAGGAGGATTGGACTAGGTGATCTTCAGAGGTCCCTTCCAAACTCAGCCATTCTGGGATTTTGTGAAGATGAATCTCACCCTGGGTTCTTTCTAAATTAAAGAAATAAAAAATAATAATTTGTATTGAGAAGTTAGCTCAAAGACCGTTCCTTGCTACATCAGCCAGAACAGTCACATTCTCTCTCCAGTTATTTACCTTCCAAAAATTCTGATTGTAGCTAACCATACATAATAAAATCAGAACACTATACCATCCGCTATGTTTTTCAGTAGATTTCCCCTCTCCAATTCACACTGTATCAAGTGTATCACCTAAGGTCTTACAATACCCTACAGAACAACGGAACATGAGAGAAAAACTGAACCAAAACATCCATATTTACACAACAGCACATTATTAATTGTGAGTCTAGAAGCGTTTCCTCACATGCCTACCCACTCTCCTTCTCCACATAACTAGTGAGAGAAAAAAAATTTAGAGCTGGAGAACTGTATCCTCTAGGAGGACTTGCACTTAGGACAAGACTAGGCCAGACCACACAAACATATGCTTGCTCCCATGCCTGCATGGGAGCAAGACAGTGTGGATGGTAACAGACCCAGAGCTATTACAAAAACACAAGGACTTGTGATGAAAAATTTAGAAAATTACAATCCTAATTACAAGTTCTTCATCATCCTTCTTGTTGCGACAATCCGATAATTCTCATCAAATGCTGCTGATGCTGTCCCTCCTATTCTCCTGCTTCTTCTGGCTTTCACACAAACATAGCTTTTACTGCCAGATGTTGAACATGTCTCATTTATAACTGCACTCACATTATTTTCAGGGAGATGTAGGGGCTAATCCTTGCAATAACGCTTGAACATTTTCCCACAGAGCAAAAATTTTAGGGTCAAGAACCACCTTTCCTTACCTACATACCTCATTTGTTCAAAACAACATCGATCTAACAGTGCTTACAGTAAATAAAAGCAGTGCAGTTCTTCACACACTGGTAGTAAGCAGCAGCTTGTGAATGAGTGTTGTAGCTCCCCCTATTAAGTTATTAAGTAACATAAATAAATATGGTTACAGCTTCAGGAGGCAGAGTTCAAGGAGGTAACAATGTTGTTATCAATGCTCTTACAACTAACAGTAGGCAATAAAGCATTGCTTCTGTGTCACTGTGGACAGAAGGGAGACTGTAGCCACCGAAAGCACTTAACTGGGGAGAAAGGGACCCTTGGAATTTACTCAAGACTGATACAGGCGGACACACAGCAAACACTAATGGGGGGAGAGAAAGTTTACCTTACCTTCCCCCTCATTACCTGCAAACATGCCAATAATACAACCGCAGAGTGACATAAAGCAAATTGAGAAGTGAAAAACATGCAAAATTAATTTACTGCAACAAGCCAAACCAGACAGCAGTTAAGACAAACTTAGAAGACCCACAGAGCACGAAACCGCGCACCACAGGAAAATAAACCCTAATCCGCATAATTAGGAAATAACTACTTTTCCCTGCTATTTAGTTTTAATACGTAATTTTTTTTATTATTATTATTTTTTTTAAACAGCAGAGATCTGGGTTGGGAAACACCCTGCTTCAGCCTCTTGGTAAATCAGCTAATGGAGTTGCCAACGTTAATGTTTCATAATCGCATAAGTCAGTTTCAAAAGTGTTTAGAGAAAGGAAGGAAAAAAAAAAAAAAAAAAAGAGGGAAAAAGAGGGAGAAGGTTCATCAGCAGGTCCAACCCTTGACGACGTGCCACGCAAAGCTGACGAAGCCCATCACCCTCCTGTCAGCTCCCCGTGATTTCACTCCCCCGAGGGCAGACCCCCAGCAGCCTGAGAAAGCTTCGCAGAGAGCCCCAGGGCCGTGACTTGCAGGGCCCGGCCGGGGGCAGGTGGACGAGACCGGGACCCCCTCAGCCGCTCCCCCAGGGCAGCGGCTCCCCCTCGCCCCCCTCAGCCGCGGCGGGGAGCGGCCGTTGGGGGGCGGCCGTTAGGGCCCCTCCCCCCAGGCAGGCGCAGCCTCGCGCCGCGGCCGTTACCTTCCGCGCGGCGTCCACGCGAGGCGCGCGCACGCGCACGTGAAACGGGAGGGCCCCGCCCCCGGCTCCAGGCCGCGCCCACCCGGAAGTGACGTATGCGGAAGGAGCGGCGGGGCTCGGTTGTTGGCCGGCGGAGGGCTGCCGTTAAGTGCCGTTAAGCGGCCGGCCGCCATGTTGCGCGGGCTGGGCAGCTGGCTGGGGCTGGAGCGGGCGGCCGAGGAGAAGCTGCTGCTGCCGGCCGAGGAGGGCGGCGGTGGCGGCCGCCCCGCTGAGGAGGAGGAGCAGACGCAGCAGCGGGAGGAGGAGGAGGATGAAGCCGTGCGGAGCCAGGAGCGGGCGGACTCGGAGGCGCTCCTCAGCCAGGCCAAGGGACTCGGCAGTGAGTGTCCGCCCGCCGCCGTGCCGGGGGCTGGTGGGGAAACCCCCGCACGACGCTGCCACCGCCCTGCTTCCCCTCCGGTACTCCCCGGCCCGAGTGTCCCCGCCCCCTGGTGCCTAAATGTGGCCTGCCTAGCCGCTGGTCCTGCTATAGGAGTAGTGGTGTACATGGGGTTTCTGTGATCTTTCCTAGGAAAATAATGGCTTTTTGATGATTTTAGGGATCTTACCCCTAACAAGTTAGGGCTGTAGGCAAGGATTTTGCACTGCTGTTGTAGATTCTTAAGTAAATTTCCTCCAAAACACAGCTCTGCAGGCAAGGTGTTTCTCATTAGTGCCCTGATCATCTGTGACATTAGTCTGAAGTGTTTTTTTTAATGCACTTGTCTTGGGTTTCAGAAACGCAGCAAATTATCTGTGTAGTTTGGTCAGATGCTTGCCTGGTTGTTCATCTAGGTAGAACCTAATCTGCTGGCCCCTGCAGTTGGCCAGGAGAGAAAAATACTTTGAATTTCCAGAAGAATACCTATTGAGTGTTATGGATAAAAACATCCATCGTATAATTTGCACTGATAACAAGGCTGTGGTAAATAGATGCATGCATACATTCCCTGTGACACCAGAAAAGACTGTCGTGGAAAGGTCCTCTTGTAAGAATTTGGACGTCACTACTGTGTGACGTGTGATAACCCTAGAAACGTTTGCATGACTAATTACCAAAGTAGCTGTGTGAAAGACTCCCCTAGCACTTAAAAAGTATTCTACTGGTAAAACTGAAGCCTTATATTTGTTCTTTTTTTTTTTTTTTTTTTTTGCTTGTTATGTCACTAGAAAGGGTAGGAGAATTCGTCTTTACAAATTAACAATAGACATGTTGTTAGGTATGTATTCTTAATACAGGCATAGATTTGTAAGAGGAACCAAAACTTTCTCTTTCATTTGAAAGTCAAAGTGTTTTTCCACCACTAATTCCATTCCAAGGTTAAGTACCAACTCGTACAGGGGTTTTATAAGTGTCTTGGCATAGGAAGAATATCCATTGTTAATGGAAAAAAAAAAAAAAAACAAATGTTGCTCTTCAGACCGTTTTAAGGACTGGACCCAAGCACTCTGCTCAGTGCCAAAAAGTTGCTAGGTAGCAAATGTTTCAGACTGTTTTGCACTTAAAGCAATTGCACGTCAAATGCAAAACAATTGCATTGCAAAGGAAGCTTCCACAGATACATAAAATTACCAATAAAAGCTTGTGAGGAGGAAACAATCCAGCAGGCTGCTGTTTCCTCTGCTGTCCCAAGAGGGTTACTGTATTTCTCTCTATATAAAGGGTGGAAGATAGGCATTTTTTTTTGAAGCATGTGATGGGATGTAAAGCCAGATAGCAATGATAAAGGCAAGTCATTGGAGGAAGTTTGGTTGCCACCGTTCAGTTCCTTACAGAAGGAAGTTGTGTATGAAAAAACTGGCTGGTTTAAGGGCTGGCTAGGCCTCTCTGTTTTGCAGTATTAATTCAATGGTATCATTAAGAATGTTTTATGTGCTTCAGAGAATGACAGTCAGCTTTCCAGAAGGTGACTTGAATGTTCCAAAGTAACTCATTCTACCAGTGGTGAGCAACCATATGTTAAAACAACATTTTTTTCACATGGTAAGGTTATTTGGTACATTTCTAACTGATCAGGAACATGAATTTTTGTGAGACCCTTCCTGAAAACGAAGGTATTTTTTCATTTGTTTATTTTAAACAGAAGTGATGTTTGTTTTTGAAAGCCCCATGTATAAAAGCGCAGGTCATTTCCAGGATAACTGAAAGATCCTTGTTGTCCCACATGTTTTGTGTTCTTATTAATGCCTCAAATGTATCTTCGGTGGCTACTGTGCAATTTAGGTCCCCCATTACTTCTTCCCTCCTACTAACCCTAGAATTATATTATTTACTATGGCACTTACTGACATTGTAAATACCGCAGTGATATTACAGTAATAATAGATCTGATTAAATGTAATAAAGTGTTTGCGACATTGTGTAATTATCTGAGAAATAAGCAGTGTCAACGTTGTTTTTGAGATCCTCTGTCAATAAACTGGAATTCAATGTTTCTAAAGGTTCCTGGTAGACCTCTTGCTGCTTGCCTTTGTTCTGACTCCTTTAATTGGAAGCTAAGTATACAAGGCAACTGCCTGTGCTGCATAGTTCCTTCCCTGCCACCTTTCTTCCCTTCAGCACTGCTGATACAAGACATGCTAGTTACAGTTTTTAAAGTAATTGTTATTGCTGTTCTCCCACTGAACACATTTAGAAAAATAAACATTGTCACACTGTTTCTAATGGAGCTAGAAGAACACCACAGTGGGAAAAAGGCAAGCACCAAGAGCTTCAGTCTTAAGAATTTTGAAGGAAAGTGAAGTGTTACTTACCAGGACTTTTTCATGCATTCACTTGTCTCCCTTCATGAGACTTTATTGTGCATGTTGATATTCTAAAAAAAATAATTGTTTTAATACCGTTGCTAGAGTTACTTCATTGCTTAAGGTCTCAGAAATACTGAAGGGAAATTATGAAAGCTATTGTTTCAAAGTATTGATTGGAAAGCAGTGTGTCAAGAGCTATCGGGAGTGTTGGATTTGGCATTCAACATTCAAGTATAACAATTAGTTTCACAAAAAATTTTGATCAAACATATGGTTTGATCGTTGTCACTAGAGAACATGTGAACTAGAAGGGGATAAAAATAGGATTTTAGGAGTTCTTTGGAGGTCAGAGCTGGGTTAAATGATTTTGAAAGAAGACTTCAAGTAGATATCCAAATGTATAAAGAGAAATGTGATTTTAGTATGAGAACTGGATGTAAAGATACCTTTTTTCAGCTCTTGTTCTTCTCATCTGTGAAAGGTTACCTCTTCAATTTCGCCACTGCTGCTACAAAAAAGATATCTGAATCCGTTGCTGAAACAGCACAGACCATAAAGAAGTCTGTAGAAGAAGGAAAAATCGACAGCATCATTGATAAGGTATTTTATTTCTCCATACTTGATCTGAAAGATCTGCTTGCATACTGTTATAACGTGTAGCAAATCCAGCGTGTGATAACATTTCTTTAAGATGGTTTTAGAAATTGCATATTTCAATTGCAGGTATCTCCTGTCACGATAAATGATTTGACTGAAATGTTCATTCAGGGGATAGGGGTGCAAAAAAAAAAAGTCAATTCTGCTTTACTAGGTGCTGCACCTGTGTTTACTTCCTTCAGGATGTAAATATACTGGAGAAAGAACAGCAGAAACAAAGTGATAAAACAGGGGAAAAGGCTGGAAGAATTAGAGACAGACAGTTGGGAGATGTGTAGTTATTTTTCTTTTCCTAATTAAATGGGAAGAGGAAATGCTGTAGCATGTCTCATAAATGTATCTCTGTAGCAAGACTCAAAATGAGGTCAGCATTGTGGATATTGTGTAGTAAAGGCCTAGAGCTATACAGGTATGTTTTCATAAGACCTAGTGAGCTAATGAAACACCTTGCTATGGTCCTGTTCTTTTCCCTCACCATGCCATTCATCTCTTGCCCTCCCATTTCTTGGCTGCAGGCTCCAGTTGCTTTAATTCTGCAGCAAGTGTTTTTGTAGAGCAAAGGTAGCTTGGAAGGAAAGTGGCCAAAACCAAGCCACCTGTAGTAGGACTGTGCATCCAGTAGAGTCCAGTGTGTCCTTTTCCAAATTAATCATCAAAAGGCACTTCTAAATTTCTGTTATGATTTAATTTTTAATGAGGCTGGGGAAAAAAAGGAAAAATAGACTAAGAAGGTTATTTGATCATTTATTACACAAGCAGTAACACTCATAAAATATGGTGTAGGTACTTAGTGACATTTTCCTGATTTATTGCAATGGAGATATTTCTTAGTCAAGCCTTGAATCTTACTCTAAGACCAAGGGTATCCTTGAGTTCTTAGTCTTTCTTAAAACATGCTTAAGTAGGTCTGAACAGTCTGTTGTCTAACTGATACGTAAGGAGGTAAGGGTATACATAGTAGGCTGATGTTCAGATTAAGTCCCTACACTAGGATTTCCCATTGTGATCTTTTTCCCCTGAACTTAATAAAGCTATAAATGTAATTTTTGAAAGAGTTCACTTTAAAGGCAAAATCAAATGCTTGAGTAAAGCAGAATGTATGATTGCTACAGAGTCTTTAACTTACAGAAAGGGCCTGAGAAAAGAGAGATGAGAATGTGTTACTGAAAAGCATTTTCTGAACAGATGGGAAACAAAGTGAATTTATTTATTGTGGTTCCCTGATTTTTATTTTAGACAATTATCGGAGACTTTCAGAAGGAACAAAAGAAGTTTGTCCAAGAACAGCAAACAAAAAAATCAGGTAATGTACACTATTTTGAATAATGTACGATACTGCATAAACTGTATTTTTCTGGGTGCTGGGTAACTGAGCTATATCTAGGCCTAATTCATCAGATCTATGTTTAACGAAACATTTGTATGGCAGAACGTTTGATATATTCAGTGGAATAGGAAGATGACATTTTTAAGAGATGTCATTGTTACATTACCTTGTAAGTTTAGATTTGGCTTTTTAACTAAGTTCAACTTTTGAAATCAACTGAAAGATCAGTGTGCCAGCAAAGCTGCTGCCTTACAGTTGTTTTGAATCTTAAGCCTGTGTATTTATTGAAAACAGTCATGCTGATTACCTTTCTTTTGAGTTTTGGCAATCGCGTCACGTTTTCATAATGAAATGAAAAACATGGGTATGGGGTTGCACTGTAATATTTAATGAGTCACTGTAGGAGTAGTTGCTCTGCTCACATTAAAGGCATAATTGCTCTTTTGCTTTCCCATAACTCTTGCTCTGTAATTATCTGTGATCTAAATCCTGTGAGTTATACACCCATGTACTATTAAGACAAGTGGATCTATCTGAGACTTTAAAATAGGCGCTTTTTTTCTGCATTACGCTTCATCGTTTGGGTTATATCTCTTTTAATGTGTTACCTGGATATAATAATTTGTTACAGTTTGAATAACTAGTGGCTTTATTGTTAATCTTGTATCTGTGAGTAAACTTTGGAATCTGATGAAATATCTCTACCAGTTTTATGAAACTGGGTGGCTACATTGACAAGAAAGAGGAGACAGAGAGAGAGATGGCCTAATGGATTAGCATTCACATTAGCATGTGAATCCACGTGGGTAAAAGTTTGCTTATATCAAGTGAATAGGCAAATAGGCACAGATAGTTCACTGCACAAGAATTGTGTTTACTCATTCACATGAATTATTGTATCTACGAGCTGAATTTGCATCAGCAGTGAAGAGATTAAGATTTTTATACATCTAGAACAGTTTATTTTCTCTGTGTAATTCTACAGAATTATTCTGGAAACATCTGTGTAAATATGTACATCAGGTTGGCTGCAGTATGCTTTTTTTCAATGTATATTTCATGGAAATTTGTAATTGTGATGGTTTTACTCGGGTGGGCAGCCGAGTTCCACCACAACCACTCTCTCACTCCCCCTCCTCAAAGAGGAGTGAGGAGAAAATACGATGAAAGGGGCTCAAGGGTTGAGATAAGGACTAGGAGATCACGCAATAATTATCGTGATGGGCAAAACAGACTCAGCACAGAGAGATAGTAAGATTTATTGCTTATTACTAACAAGCTAGAGAAGTAAGAAACAAAGAAAAGAAACGAAAAGCACCTTCCCCCCCATCCACCCTCTTCCACCTCCTCCCCCCGAGCGGCGCAGGGGAACGGGGGAAGGGGGGTTATGGTCAGTCTACAGCACTTCTTCTCTGCCGCTCCTTCTCGGTCACTCTTGTCCCCTGTGCTGTGGGGTCCCACCCACGGGATGCAGTCCTTGCCGAACTGATCCAGCGTGGGCTGTCCACAGGCAGCAGCTCTTCAAGAACTGCTCCAGATATGGGTCCGTACCACGGGGTCCATCCCTCGGGAGCAAACTGCTCCAACCTGGGTCCCCCACGGGCAGCAGCTCCTGCCGGGTCACCTGCTCCTGCGTGGTCTCCTCTCCACGGGCTGCAGGTCCGGCCCGGAATCTGCTCCGGCAGGGGTCTTCCACAGGCCGCAGTCTCCTTCGGGGCACAGGCTCCACCGTGGTCTCCTCCACGGGCTGCAGCGTGGAACCCTGCTCCACCGTGGTACTCCATGGGCTGCAGGGGGACATCCTGCTTCACCATGGTCCTCACCACAGGCCGCAGAGGACTTCTGCTCCGGCGCCTGGAGCACCTCTCCCCCTCCTTCTTCACTGACCTTGGCGCCTGCAAGGCTGTTCCTCACTCCTCTCACCCTCCCAGCTGCTGAGTGGCGCAGCGTTTTTTTCCCTGTCTTAAATACGCTCTCACAGAGGTGCAAAACAACATCGCTTATTGGCTCAGCTCTGGTCAGCAGTGGGGCCCTTACCAAACATGGGGCAGCTTCTAGATCCTTCTCACAGAAGCCACCCCTATGGCCCCCCCCTGCTACCAAAACTTTGCCATGTAAACCCACTACAGTAATAAATCTAAATTTTTCACCATAGGTGAAGAATTAGTGTCCTCTGAGTATCGGAAAATAAATATGTTAATAAGTATTTTGAAATTTTAATTTAGGCAGAGTTTATGTGTTTAAAGTGAGTCTAGAAATTTCTATTTGCAGGCAGCTTACCCAGTGATACAGATTTACTTCAGTAATTAAACAAAAAGGCAGTAAATTCTGACACTGAAGAAATTTCCACAGTTTTTGTTTTATAATTACAGAAGTCAGCAACTGTTTAAAGCTTTTGTTTACCTCTGATAAGAAAAGATCCAGGCCTAGAGTGATCTTATGGATGTCTTATGCCTAGAGCTTAGTTTGGGAAAAAGGAACAATGAACTAACTTGCTGATGCAAGTCTGCTTATTTTTGTGACCTTCCTAGTACAAATGCAAATATTTTCCTTCTTTCAATAACAGAAGCAGCAGTTCCTCCCTGGGTAGACAGCAATGAAGAAGAGACAATTCAACAACAAATACTGGCCTTATCAGCAGTAAGTATTTATCTGATTTTGTTGTGGTTGAAAAGATTAAAACTGCTTTTGTTTTTCCAAAGCAAGTTTGTCTGACATTGTTAAATTATTTATTTTCACTATACTTTTTTAAATGTGTGTCACAGTACTGATCTTGTGCAAAGTAAGCAGGATTGATTACAGCATTAACTTGAGTCAAAGCAGATCAACAACATGATTTTTCATTTTTATAAAAAGCTTTACTGCTGTGGGCTATAATAGAGTTGTTAGAAGTGGGATTTGGTGGTGCTGTGTGAAATATAATAACTTTTTTTCTGATATTAGTTAACAACTCTCATATGTTTTTCAAAGGATAAACGAAACTTTCTAAGGGATCCTCCAGCAGGTGTTCAGTTTAATTTTGACTTTGATCAAATGTACCCTGTTGCGATGGTGATGTTACAAGAAGATCAGCTTCTCAATAGGATGAGGTTTGATCTCGTCCCTAAACAGTAAGTAATTTTTGCTGGTAACTGTATAACACAGTACTTTTAATGCATCTGTAAATA
This sequence comes from Nettapus auritus, assembly GCA_011076525.1. Classification (NCBI taxonomy): domain Eukaryota; kingdom Metazoa; phylum Chordata; class Aves; order Anseriformes; family Anatidae; genus Nettapus; species Nettapus auritus. The sequence continues at coordinate 125,993,600 of CM021765.1, read as the reverse complement.
TTCCTAACTTATTCCTTTTTTTCTACTTCCTTCAATTTTTCCTGTACTTCCTCTGTATGTATTTTATATCTACCAGTTTCAAATACATGGGATATTCCATGTGCATTGCAGTTTAGCGATTAAAGGGAAGAACAGGAGTCTTACAAATTCACAGCTACTAAGGACCCATTGATTTTAGTATGGGAGAAGTCTTTATTTTTTTTTTTTTTCTAAATCTAATGTGTTAAATAATTGAAAACCTTTTTCCCAAATAAAGGTAAATGCAGCAACAAAAAACTTCATATCCAAGGGTGTAATTGACACCCCAAAGAGATGATTACAGATAGTCAGAGGCCCCCTGGAGAAATGACAAAAGAATACAAAACAGTAGTATTGCAAGCAAGAGAAACTGGTTTTGAACAGACAATGTAACCATTGTGGAAGAGATCAATAATTTTGATAATGATGGATTTTTTAATTGCTTACATCACAAATTTCTAAGTTTTTACTTAAGGCAACTCTGTTTATCCCTTTCCTATGCATATTTATTTTTAGCTCATTGCTAGATGGTGAAAGCAAACATTTCCAAAGGTAGTAATCAATATCTGTTTCTCTCCCTAGTGTAAAGGAGGAGGTGTTTTGGAGAAATTATTTCTACAGAGTGTCCCTAATTAAACAATCTGCACAGCTCACCGCACTTGCTGCTCAACAGCAAGCAGTAGGAAAAGAAGAGAACAAAGGCAGAGAAGAGGATAGTCAACTGACAGGTGTGGAATAAATTTGTTTTGGTACAGTTTATTAAGTCAAAATCATACCCACTGACTGTATATGTCAGGTGACAGAATTTTTATCCTTGATTTTCTATGAAATGAGGACTTCTCTCATCATACTCCTCCTGTTTGTCAGAGGGGGGGAAGGGGGGGCTCCCAATGCTTTTAACCAGTTTTACAATTTCAGCCAACTTTGCCAGAAGACTGCAATTCTCAAGAGGTAAAATTTTGTACTCTGCTTATAATGGCTCTCCACCACCAGTGGTTTCTGGTGTGCTGTTTTGACCTGTCAGAAGTCCCAGCTAGCTTTGGTTCACCTGACAGATAACAGGTCCTAGCCAGCCCAGCATGCCCTTTGCTCTCACTTGTCTCAGCACATGTTCTTTTGCTTAGGCCTCAGGTTAAACAGAAGTAAATGATATTGAGGTAAAATTACTGTGGTGGCAGAGGCACGTACGACATGGAAAGGTATGCACTGTATTAGAGAAATGGAGGAAGATCAGTACATAAGGCTATCCAAGATTCAACCTTGAGATGAAAAAGCCACCTTGACGTATGTTTCTTCAGTTATACTGATCAGTTTATGCGATATATTCGTACTGACCTTCTTTTGAGTCACTGGGCATCTTTACTTGTATGCAAACAAATTCTTCAAGCAGAAATATGTGCAGCTTAAAGAGTACAAAGCAGGATACTGGCTAAGACACAAAAGATATCTAGAGGCTCATAATAGCCGAAGCTAGGTACATTCATCACCTCCAATGAATTTTTACAGGTGGAACAGGCACTGGGCAGGAGGATAAAGTCTTTGCTGTACCTTGGAAAGATTTGTATATCCCCAGATCGAAAAAATAAAAAAAATCAAATCCACTACTGCTGATGTCCTGATAACACTGCCAGCCTGACTGCAACCAGCTGATCAGAGTCAAGCTGACTCCTTTTTCCCCCTTTCAGATATATCTTTCCACATTGATAGTTTTCCTCGAGTCTTTACACTGCTAATGATCCCATCTTTGTAATGCTACTTCAGTCTCTAATATCACCTTTCTTAACCTTTTACAGACTTTCTCAAAGCTTTTTTGCTCAACTTGGCTCAGATTGTGTAGAAAATTACCAAGGTTACTCATCTGGGCCTTGGTTCCTTGGATACAGGCAGCTGAACCTTGGGTTGCAGGGAAGGTTATTGGGTGATTACAGAGTTGGGCTGGCATATTGCATAGAAGGTACTTTTTCAAAAAGGATTGTAGTTTCCTCAAGTTGTTTTTTGTTTGTTTTTGTTTTATGTGTGTGCATGCCTTTGTCACTTCGCCTCATTCTGTTTCTCATAGGATTTGTTCAGGGTGTGTGTGTTAGCTTAGGCAAAGACCCCATCTAAAATGAACAAAGCAGAGTGGAGCCAGTGGAGTCCTTAATCCATAGTTTTATTCTTGCAGATGACTTTGACACTGCTAAAGGTGCTGCCTTTTGGTGTCACCTTCCCTGCCTTTGTGGCAACTGTTTCAGCGGATAGTCTCCTGCCCTTTTGTACTGTGCTCTGTGGTTTTGTCTATTTCGTCTGTCTCTTTGATAGACTCCTTCTTATCAATTGCACTCACATTCTCTTTTAATCTTACCTGCTTAAGTAGCTTCAATTCTGTACTTTTTTTTTTTTTACTAGCAATGATTACTAAAGTCTGCCCCTCTGATTTTCATGTAATTCTGTGTTCTCATGTAAATCTAGCATCTTATCGTAGATGCCTTACATTTTGCTTGCCTAAAACCATGATCCTTGTTTTTCTTCCTTTTTTATACTTTTTCCATTCTTCATTGCATTAATTGGAAATCAGACAAGATGCATAGTAATACTGTTGATAACTAGTATTATTTAGAATTTCTGATTTTTTTCATAAAATATTTTTCATGTGTTCATGCATTTCTTAACCCTTATGCTCATCAAAATATGGGCCAAAAAGCCATTTCTTCAGGAAGCCATAAACTGGCCAGCAATTATAAAAGAAGGACAGATTGAGATGAGTGGAAAACAGTCAAAAGGAAGATGTCAACATAAAGTCATTTCTTACCAAACATTGATGGAGAATTCCCCCAAGATTTGGTTTCGTGGAAGCTGCAACTTTGTTTTTTTCCTTGTATAAAATAATTGCTCTTCAATGCCCTGCGCTAACTCTTTTATCAAAGTAGGAATTCTGTCTTTAGCTTCTGGTGCAGGCTGTACTTAAGCTTGTTTCCTAATTAACTGTTCATGTCATAGCACTCCTGCAGTCTCACCACATTCAGCTCCCATTTTTTGTTGTATTCTATGAGCAAATTGTGTTTACTGTTACCCTGTATAGCTGCCATCCAACTCAGGAAATTGGTGGGATTCTCGCTATTTCATAAACCTTTGCACCTAACTGCCATCTAAATGCATTTATATCATTTTTCTTTCTTCTTGGATGTCTATTTTTGGAGAGTTTGTGTGTTTGGCTTGTTTTTGTTGTTGGTAGTGGTAATTTTGTTCTTTTTTGATTTTTCACTACACTAACTGATAGGGTTATATTGTAGACTATTAAGAGTGGTAATGGTCTTCTCTGGTTTCTGTAGTGCCTCACAGTAAATCTTCATATTGGATCCTTTCATTTATTACACCCTTTTAGTCCTTTTGATTGCATTTGGAAAGACTAGAGGATGTAAGATCTGCCAAAAGGTTTTCTTCACTACTGTTGATAAGCATATTCCTTGCGAAGTCTGTTTACTATTAGTAAGCTTCCCCTTACCTCTGAGCTTTTTATTTGATTTCTGTTTCTGCATATCACTGCTTCAGTAAACCAATTTCAGAAAAAAGAAAGCTATCACTGTTGTGACTGATTGGCTGGTCAAATAGAAGTGTTTTTTTATTATTATTATTCTGTCATTAATTAAAGTGCTGAAGATTTCATTTACAACCTTGTTTTTTAAAAAGTTCAGTACTCAGATTTGCCAAGCCATGTCTGTTCTGGTGGAAGTGTCTCAGCTCTACAGGAGAGAGGGCAACTGAACTTACCGAATAACAAAACTGTCATCTCTGTGTCATCCAAGTACTTAGAAATTGCTAGAGAAAGTTGCTGGATTATACACAAAGAGCTCTTCCAGTAAAACTTTACCATTGTGACTGAAAACAAAACATGTTCATTGGGGCAAGGGGGGAGAATACAGCATCTTTTGGGATGTGAAGGTTCTCATATGATTCAGAAGACTGCTATAGCGATGTGCAGATAGGTTGACCATCCTAATGGCTATATTTTATGTAATGGTAAAAATACATTTACTAAACTATAGTACTTATGTTTTGTTTTCTTTTGAGACTTCATAGGTGTAGGGAGCTCTGAATCATCTGTGTGGGCTTTGTTTTATATGACCTTTTTGAAGGTTGGATTCCCTTATTGGGGGGGGGGGGGGCCCAAAAACTAGAAGTACTTGCCTGTTGGTAACTTTTCATAATACTCAGAGTGTCTCGTAAAGCTAACGTCTACAAAACAGAATTAATTGCCTTCATTTCATCTCCATCTGTCTCCTCCTTACATGTTGTTTTCACAGAGTTTAACTAGCATGATTCATGTGAAGGAGAAAAAAAAGGAACAAATGGAAAGCTTTTCATGTTCTGACCTAGAAACTCTATGCACATAAGTTCTATAACAATGCTAGATTCTGCTCCTTCAGGCAGAGTTATTTACTTGGGAGTTAAGTTACCTCATGGGCAGAGAGCACATCAGCAGCAGAGGATATGATGCTAGGCCAGTAGATGCAGAACATGATGTAGATGCAGATGCCAATGGTATGTTAGTCGCATTACACTGGTGCCACTGGGCTGCACTGCATGAGAGAAGGAGGCGAAGCTTGAGGCACCTCTCTTGCCCAGTGCTTTGGGCACTCACCATTGAGCTGCAAAGTGTTAGTGCCCTGTTCCACAGCCTCCCCTGGCTGGGAATAGCAGAGCATCTTTGGACATGGTGTTGGGTACAAGAACAGATCCCGTGAAGATTTAGGGAGGGGAAGGAGAAAAGAGGATGTGACAGAGCAGTGGCCGTTTAACACATGAGCTGTATAAGCTGTGACAGCTACCAATTAGAGAATTATTTTAATTAGAGCTGATCTTAATTTTAGAAATTAAACCTGAAAAAATTCCCTCTTCAGAAATCCCTGAGTAAGCAGGAAAGGTCCACCCGGCTACACTGCAATAAACACAGCTGCAAGCTCACAGCTGCTTTGCACGTTTAAACAAATAAACTGCTAAGCAAGCACTACATCACTACTACAACTTGCCCAGCATGTTAATTGTTCTTGCAGCCATCTCTTATTGTTAACCCTCTACCCCACTAGTGACATGAGGAGGAAACCTGGCGTGTTCCTTTATCTACCAAGAAAAAGATCTGCACTTCCTTGTAAACAGTCATTGTCCTCCCAGTACCATGCTGCTACATTGACAATGCACAGTGAGTTTTAGGAAATCTGGAACAGCTTCTAGGGTTTATGTTTTTCAGTGACTTCCACTTGTGTGAAAGAAGTGAGACTGGAGCAATCTTGTGTGGGTTTAGGGGTATGCATGCAGACAGTCTGCTGTATGTAAGAGCTGATACCTGTGTCAGTAGTAGTACCCAAGCAGAGAAGGTTGTTAAGTTTCATAATAGGTGGTACCTGTATTTCCCAAGGAAGTCTACACTTTTGTACTTTAAAGATCTCGCAGCATGTGATGCAGACTGTGAGTTTTTTATAGAAAATGCTTTTCCCTTTTTTCCAGCTGTTCCTATTTATGTGGTTCTTTGGATTGTTTAATGGGGCAGAGGGGTTCCAGTGATTTAACTTTGGATTCATAATAAGTAAATGGTATGCTGAATTTGCCTTGGTTAATTAAGATCAGAAATTTCCTTCTCTAGGTTTTGTGTTTGTTGCAAATGCCTTACCACCTATAGATGAATTCAGCCTCTAACCACCAGGATTCATTAAAATTTAAAATACAACGTTTCTTTCTGTATTTAGGATCTGTTCAGATTACATGTAAATACATAAAGATTTCATTTAATCTATGATTTTCTCTCTCTTGCTAGAAACAATACGGCCAAAAACACCACCTGTTACAATAAAGCCTCAGATAAAATCTCAAGAGGTAAAAACGTATTTATCTGGCATTTATTATGTGAAACTGTTATTTCATAGTTAATTATGCATTTTTTTTGAGTAAGTTGAAACTATAATAATATCTGACAGTCCAGTTCTAACTTGCTGTTCTGTCGTAGTATTCATTTTCAGTAGAAGAAATAGTAATTTATCTGAAGTATACTTTCATCAGTATCCTGCACATTATAATAATAAAGATTTTTTTACTCTTCAGAGTAGCATTTCCAAAATGTTCAGAGTAGAAGGTTTGCATTGTATTTAGACACAGTGGATAACTTCATAAAAATGTGTACTATGTTTTGTCCAACTCTTCAGCAGTATCGAGCATAAATGCGGGAAATCTAAATTATGCATTGCCATAGCAACATTATTTTATTGCAACAGCAAGAAGAGCTTTGCTTGACACTGCAAAAAAACTTTACCTTCGACACCTAATGACCCTTGCTCATTTCTGGATTGTAAAATCCACAGTGTTCTCTACCAGAGAACGCTCTTGGCAGAAGCAGAGCTGTGCATTCACTTGGCAATAATACTCAGTGGACTAAATTAAGCTAGAAACATTTCCAAAGAACAGTCTTCTCTTAATCTTATTTGTATGTAGAAAACCATTATTGAATTAATGGTCAAAATTTAGTATCAGTCTTATGTACATTTCTAAACGACTTGTGAGTTCAGTATTGTTTCTGAACACTACAAAAACAGTTTTACAGTTTTTAAGAGAATGCAGAAAGGCGCCTAGGATGAAAAGCAGATCATTTTCAGAGTAAATGTCTACTGTTCTTAACTGTACAAAAATGCTCTGAAGGGAAAATAGCCCATACAGAAAAAGAATTGTCAGGGTAATGCATTTGGTTTGTTGTGTTTTTGTTTTGGTTTGGTTTTGGTTTGTTTTGTTCTGGCTGTAACTAAAAGGCAGTCATTTGAATGAGTGAAAGTTTATATTGGTGACATTCTATCCTCCCACTTTTTGGGTAAGCTTTTACAACACTATCTTATTACAGGATGAGGAAGAGATTTCCACAAGTCCAGGTGTATCAGAATTTGTGAGTGATGCCTTTGATGCCTGTAATTTGAATCAGGAAGACCTAAGAAAAGAAATGGAACAACTGGTGCTAGACAAAAAGAGAGAAGAGACTTCAGTAGTAGAAGGTAAAACTGTTAGTACCTTCTGTGTCTTAAATACAGTAATTCTAAGATAGGTTCATTTAAAAATAAATTCATAATAGTTCTTATCACCAGACTGTCTTGTACAGAATGTTATCTGTGAAGAGTGTAAGTTCAAAATAACTAACAATTCTTAGGTGGCTGTTTTATGAACGTGGCAGTGAATTATTGTTTTGTCTACCTTTCTCTTTATTCTCTTTCATAGGTCATTATGTGCATGTGTTTTTTTTTTTCTTTATTTAATGTACGTAAAGTACAGTATTTGGAGGTCAGGCTTCTTGTGATGCCAGCTAAAAAGTCAGTATTTGCACCAGACAGTGATTTTGCCAAGTGCCTTTGCTGTAAAAGGTTTACGTGCATTTGGAATGGTTAACATTCAACAAATAGCTTTGACAATGATGAGAAGAAAAAAAAAAAAAAAAAAAGCAGTCTTTATTCTTAAAAAAAGGTGGTTCAGAAGAACTAATACTGATGTAAAAAAAAGTATAAAAACAATCTATAATGATGTGGCTCTGGTCGTACTCAATGAGCTTTTTACAGTGAAGACACTTTTATAAGTAGATAATTATAATATGTTTTTCAGAAGTTATTTTTCATTGTATTTGGATGTTGCTGAATGCTTGTTTTTTTGAAATTGCTATTTTTTCCAATACATAGCCACGCTTGCATCTAAATTTTTTATAGAAGTGTTTCAATAAGCCATTAATGAGTAATTTGTTCAGAGAAATTTCAGCTGGCCTTACTGACTTGGACTGTGGAATTACCCACCTTCTAGGCTGAAGTACTAACCAACATGTAGAACATCAAACACCCACTTCTTCCCCCATGCTCTTACGTATCATAGGCAAAGTTAATTAAACAGAGATTAAAAACACAGGAGTGCCTTCTGACTCATTTTTTTGCCCTGGAGTATGAAATATGATTACCTTCAACTGGGATTAAATGGGCTTGCCTAGCTACAAATGTCAGTGAGGAGAATAATTGCTTCACTTCAAAATGATCCACAGTATTTGATACTGATTTTCTTTTTTCTTAACAGTATATTCAACAAACTCTATAACTTCATTTTCTAAATAACACAACTTCCCTCCACATCCCCCCAAGATTTAAAAGCATGAAGGGAGATTCCATTGATAGTAAACTGAAAGTCTGTAGGAAACAAGTTAGCAAATAGATGCTTGTTACAGCTAAGCTATGTATTTGCTTTTTTCTTTCTTTATTACAGTGTGTGCACAGGAGTACAGACTAGTATATCAATTAATTCCTATTTGTGGTCAGTCAGGAGATGAATTTCTGATCTTGTGGATTCTTTAGTTTTGAAAGAGGATTGTCCATAAAATTCAAGGGACATAAGTGAGACAGTGCAAATTCATCTTGTTTTATGTAAATAAGCAACATTTTATGTAATCAAGTTTATTCTCACAAATAATTTCTCTCCAACAGAAGAGACTGCTGATTGGGAAAAGGAATTGCAACAAGAGCTTCAAGAGTATGAGGTGGTGACAGAATCAGAAAAACGTGATGAAAACTGGGATAAAGAAATAGAAGAAATGCTGCAAGAAGAAAGTTAAGCATTTTCACAAAATCACTATAACCCTAAACTTTTTCTAAAACTGACATGGATTCCTGCTTTCATGTTTTGTTTCCTAAAGATCTTCAAAAGACGTAAAAGAATCTAAAATTGTTATAATTCCATATTGGGATACAACCAGTATTTCTGTTCTTTATATGAGCAAATTCTGAACTTCTTCATTCTTTTAAAGAAAAAAAGACAGACGCTGCAGGTTATATCTAATAATTAAAAATGGTAACATTAGTCCATGAAGCAACGTTTTTGTTTGAGGCATTCTTAGCCGGTCAAGAGGCTCTGCAAGGAGATTTCTAAATCTAAGAATCTCAAGTTAAGATTGTCTACAGCCTTCAGTTTGGGATGTAAAAATGGATGTTGTAACTTAGTCCCTGAAAACAACACTTGTATCATGTTTGCACTCTGATCCCTGTATAATCTGTAAATGTGTATTATTTTAAGGTACTTGTAGCTAATAGCTTTCATGTGTATTTAACTTCCTTAACCTATGTAGCCAAAGAATGTATAGAATACCCTATCAAATAACTTATGTTTAAAATACTCATTCAGACTCCAAAAGAAGTACTGGTTTATTATTGATCAGCTATGATTAACTGGCAAACATTTAAACAAGAACAGAGTTCCTGCCTTCTCAGTTAACCTGTTGTTTTTATTAAATCATCATATTAAGATGCTGCCTTTTTACCGTAGAGGAAAGCGGTTTAATGCATTCTTTATTTGGATAAATTCTATGTTTCCATTTAATTTTGCTAAGTGAGAAGAAATTAAATGTTTCTTTTTATTTTAAGTGCTGAAACATTTATGTAGAACTTTGGCTGGTTTGGACATCTTCATTAAATACTGTAGATATGTATAAAATTGCCTCATTTGTCCCTCACCCCGCCCTCCCTCCAAATAAAAGTTTCAGACTTAATGCAGTTTTCAAAACTATTCTTTGCCACAGTGTTTAAGATATGAAATTTAAATAAAAAGTTTTCTTTAAAGGATTTTTGATCCTTATTAGGTGTATGGGTTTTTCCTGTAATTTTATCATTCAGTCAGTTTATGTATATAAATGAAAATTTAATGTTCTATTTGTCATCAGTTTCACAAACCATGACAAAGCATTCACAAAGTCCTAAGTATGAAGGAAAATGGGTAAAATGAAGTAGGAGCCTTTAAGTACAATTGAATTACAGCCGTGTTACTTGCAGAAAGCTCTGTCTTAATGACATAATTCTGCAGAAAACTTTTGGAAAGAGACCGAAAAGATTATAGCTGTAATTATTCATTCAATGTTCATTCTGTAGGAATCAAAAAGAGCTAAGCAGTTTTAACTGTTGTTACTGTAAGAAAATACTATTTAAAATTGTTTCAATTAGCAGCTTGGACAGGAAGCTCTTCTGTATTTCTCATCATGAAAAATCATTTCAAACGTATATATTCAGCTTCCAAAATTAATTTTGTTTTTGCTATACATTTTCTCAACTACAAATCATCTTAAAGAAAATTTATTTTGATAGTGTTTTTCACCTTTAAGGCCCACTTTCCCTCCTAGTTAACAGATAGGGTAAATAAGGGGTGCTTTAGGAGCTGTTTATATCTGGAATTAAAGGCCACAAATGTTAAATCCATCATCCTCACTAAAATTAGACTATTCAAAGCTTAAGGCTTACTCTTACATTTTGACAAAATTGCTCACAGATTTAAGCTGGAGGCATGAGGATATCTACTACACATTTTGACATGACACCTGACATGACTTAGAAAAAACAGGTAGTTCTGTTCTGATACCGGCAAATTTTCCCTGGATGATTCAGAGCTCAGTATCTTCCTTGAAATGTGTGACTTCTTGAAAACTAGCCTGATCATTACTGACATTTTCAAATTAATTACTTGTTTATTTGCATTGAGTTTATACATCAAGTTTCATCTTCTAATGCAAGCATAGCCAATATAATGGCTATAGATATAAAACGCAATATTTCATAAAAGATCAATGCTACATGCAATGCTTTAGCTTGACAAGTCTCATGAAAAGCAAGTGTTTTTTTAAAATATCACTAAGTAGCTCTGCTTTTGAAAAGGCAATAATGTTGCAAGGCTTAATGGGACTGAGCTCTGATATTTAAAGTCTTGTCAAAAATCATCTTAATATTTTCAAATCTCCATGTCTGGTTTTAACCTGGAAAGCTGAAATAAGATTTTGGTAACCCTGTACAGTCTTCAGGACTGTTCCATACCTTTTATTTACTTTAGTGTTACAATTCCCTATCACTTTTATGTGCTCCTGACATGGTGAACACGGTTAGACTTCTTCATTTTCATAGTGTATTTTGTAGGCCTTTGTAGCCCAAATGTGTCATAACATATTTAATAAGAAAATATGCTGCTTTTATTTAACAACAACATTCCAAGCACTGGAATTGAGTAGATGCTAAAATGCACTATATATATATAACTAAATTGTAGAGACAATGTAGTGGAAAATGTAGTGGTTTAAAACATCAAGGAAAAGCAAAACAAATCTAAATTATTATTAACAAGTTCTGTTTAGAACAAACTAAAAGATTGTAAATGTTTGTAATAATGTAAAAGTGTAGTAAAATGTTTGACTACACTCAGATATTTGTAGCTGTTCTCTTAAAGCTTGTTAGCTTTTTTTTTATTATTTTCTGAATTGTATCAGTAAACTTTAAATTTCTTAATTGGTGACTTCATTTGGAACACAAAACTAGTTTTTTTTTTCTTTGCTGTTTGATTATCTTCCTCTTTGTTTGGTGGGGGTATGTATGTAGTACAGCACAGTCAGTCAGTCAGTTTTAACCCCGTGCATTTAAAGAATAGCACTAAGTGCAGGGTTGTTCTTTAATCACCCCTTTCATGTGACTGTGAGATGCATCCTTGAACTGTTGGGTACTCAAATATTATTGACTTTTACTTTGCAATAGCTATTACATAAAGGAGGATGAAGTGCATATGGTTACTTATCAGTGCGCAGAGAAGCAATAGCAGCCACACTGGGCTCTAGGTCTAGAGTCTAGTTGTAGAATTACAGCATGGAGATCCACACTGATAATGGTCTGGGTTTCAATTCAGCAAAAGTTTAGAAGATAGATGTATTACAGAATCATAGAATCATTAAGGTTTGAAAAGACCTCCAAGATCACCTGGTCCAACCATCCCCCTACCACCAACATCACTCACTGAATCATGTCCCTGAGCACCACGTCCAACCTGTCTTTGAACACCCCCAGGGACAGTGGCTCCACCACCTCCCTGGGCAACCCATCCCAATGCCTGACTGCCCTTTCTGAGAAGAAATGTCTCCTCATTTCCAACCAGAACCTCCCCTGGCACAACTTGAGGCCTATCCCTCTAGTCCTATCACTAGTTACCTGTGAGAAGAGGCCAACCCCCAGCTCCCCACACTTTTCAGGTACCTGTAGAGAGCAGTAAGATCTCCCCTGAGCCTCCTCTTCCCCGGCCTAGACAACCCCAGTTCCCTCAGCCGCTCCTCACCAGACTTGTGTTCCAGGACCTTTGCCAGCTTTGTAGCCCTGCTCTGGACATGCTCCAGGGCCTCAATGTCCTTCTTGTAGTGAGGGACCCAAAAGGCCCAAAGCTGAACACAGCACTCGAGGTGTGGCCTCATCAGAGCAGAGTACAGGGGGACGATCACCTCCCTGGTCCTGCTGGCTGCACTGTTCCTGATACAAGTGAGGATACCGTTGGCCTTCTTGGCCACCTGGACACACTGCCGGCTCATGTTCAGGTGAGTACTGACCAGCACCCCCAGATCCTTTTCCTCTGCACAGCTTTCAAGCCACACTCCCCCAAGCCTGTAGCACTGCATGGGGTTGTTGTGGCCAAAGTGCAGGACCCAGCACTTAGCCATGTTGAACCTCACCCCATAGGCCTCTGCGCATTGACTCGTCCTGTCCAGGTCCCCCTGCAGGGCCTTCCTACCCTCCAGCAGATTGACACTTCCCCCCAACTCGGTGTCGTCTGTAAACTTATTGAGGGTGTATTCAATTCCCTCGTCCAAGTCATCAATAAAGATACTAAAGAGGATGGGCCCCATCACCGATCCCTGGGGAACATCACTGGTGACCCATTGCCAGCTGGATTTCACTCTGTTCACCACCTCTCTCTGGGCCCAGCTGTCCAAGCCATGAGCTGCCAGCTTATCCAGGAGAATACTGCAGGAGACCATGTCAAAGGCCTTGCTGAAGTCTAAGTAGGCTACGTCAACAGCCTTTCCCTCATCCGCAAGGCAGGTTATCTGGTCATAGAAGGACATGAGGTTGATCAGGCAGGACTTGCCCTTCATGAATCCACGCTGACTGGGCCTGATCCCCCAGGGGTCTCACATTGAGTGCTGCATTCAAGATGAGCTGTTCCACCACCTTTCCTGGTGCCAAGGTCAGGCTGACAGGCCTGTAGATCCCTGGGTCCTCCTTATGACCCTTCTTATAGATGGGCATCACATTAGCAAGTCTCCAGTCATCCAGGACCTCTCTGGATGACCATGACTGCTGATAGATAATGGAAAGTGGCTTGGCAATCACATCCGACAGCTCCCTCAGCACCACTGGGTGGATCCCACCTGGCCCCATGGACTTGTGACAGTCCATGTGGAACAGCAAGTCTCTGTTTCCACCTGAATCTTGGGGCATTTATTCTGCTCCCTGTCTCAGACTTCCAGGTCAGAAGGCTGGGTACCCTGAGGATAAGTGGTCTGGCTAGTAAAGACAGATGCAAAGAAGGCGTTAAGAACTTCAGCCTTTTCCTTATCCTCAGTAGCCATGTTCCCCACTGCATCCAGTAAAGGATGGATATTCTCCTTGGCCCTCCTCTTACTGTTAATATATTTGTAAAAACATTTTTGTTATCTTTCACCACAGTGACCAGGTTGAGCTCATACTGGACTTTGGCCTTTATGATTTTTTCCCTGCATATGCTAGCAACTTCCTTGTACTCTCCCTGAGTTGCCTGTCCCTTCTTCCACTGGACATAAGCTCTCTTTTTCTTCTGGAGACTCAGGAAAAGTTCCCTGTTCAGCCACACTGCTCTTCTTCCCCGTCAGCTCATCTTATGGCACACAGGGACAGCCTGCTCCTGCACCTTTAAAACTTCTGTCTTGAGGAATGTCCAGTCTTGTATGGTCTGAAACTGTATGTCTCAGTAAATGTTGACTAATAACTCTGTAACAATAATTGTTCTGTAGAATAGCATCAAATAATATTATCCACAAGTAGATTTTTGTTCTGAGCTAGTCCTTTCCAATCCTTTTTTGTTTGTTTGTTTGTTTGTTTTGTTTTAAATATTGGGATATTTTTAGATCATTTTTGTTGCTTTTTTTTTTTTTTTTTTTTTTTTTTTTTTTTTTATAACAACATGGCAAATGAATTTCCTGCCGTATTTTCTTTTGTTATATTGAAGTTCATTATTTCAGAAAATGGCAATTCCTGTAAAACACTGTAAGACACACATCTCTTCATTTTCTTCTCAGTTTAGTCATTATTGCTTGGTCTTCATATATATAAGTATATATATATATATATGTAAATGCAAAGACAAATCTACTAGTGTGTCTAAATATACTCCGAAACTCATAAACTCATAATGTACTTTTCAGCTGTTACTTCTAACTAAATACCACTGCAAGAGGAGGAGCAACTAGAATGATTGTCATTAGTTTGTCACTCTGTCATTTTTAATGAGACAGCACCCTGCAAAATTCACTTGAAGAATGAATCACTTGCTTCATTTCATAAAAGCATGGTTTTCATTATGGGACAGATTGTGAACATTTTCATGTGCTAATTCAGGGATTCATGAGGCTATGACAAACCTTTCCAGATATACTTAGGAGGTGTGCTTAATCCGAAACTACATGGGCAGGAAGGTTGTTTTTTTTTCCATGCAAGAGGTCCTGGCAAAGTAGGGAAAGCCAAAAGAAAAACAAAATTAGTTAAGGGTTATATATAAAATTAAAGGAGTAAAGATCTGATGCCTGCTTTGACATACGATGCTATAAAAAAAATGTTGTGTGGGGGTTCTTTAAACTGCATGCATGTACCAAACCTTAATTCTACAAGTAGTTTTATTTATTTGTTCTCTTAAGCAATGGTTTTCATGCTCAAATGTGGAGGTTTCATAGCCAGATAAAGCTAGCGTTTCTCTGTATCCTCTCCTCTCTGAGGAGAAGTGACCCAAAGTAACAGTCAAATAATGAACAGAGAATAGATTGATTACATCTAGCTTCTTCTCCCACCTAGTTCAGAAGTGTTAATGCTGGCCATGTGCTCTTTCCTCTGACTTCGATGCCTGCAATTTAAACATCAAACAGTTTTGCTTCTGCTGTATCATCACCAGCTTGCATTCTGTACCATGTATAACAGGACTTTCAAGCCCATCATGTGCTGGGCGGATGAAAAGTGCTACTGTAAGAGCATTGCTGGGGTGGAGAGAAGCCTCTGCATACATTTACTGTGGATGTGGAAACAATAATCTCTCTCGGTTGGACGTGGCCTCAAAGAAGAAGTGGGAATGTGAACGAAAGACTTGGAACCATTGCCTAAGCCGGCAAAAATACTGGAGCATAGGATCTTTAAGGAGGAGGAAGCACACCTGCATCAAAACAGGCGCACTTCTGGTCTTTCTGGCTATGTCTGCATTAGTCCACTGAGCAGTGCCTGAGCTCATGCTGACACCGAATGCCTGTAGAGGTAATCTGTTAGAAAGACCCCTAAAAATGTTTGCCCTGAGTCAACTGGCTTTCTCTCCATTTGTTCCTGGCCACTGAGTTATTCCCAGTGGAGCTGACTCACCTCTGCATCCTGTTGGTCTTTGTGCTGGGAGACAACTGCAACCAGGTTTAACTCACTACTGCAAGCCTCTGCCTTGGGTATCCTGATTTCAGTATTGGCTGCTGTAAAAAATGACACAAGTGTTAAGTTAGGCAGAGAAGGGTTAATCAGATCCCCAGACTGATCAAAGTGATCAGAAGATTTGCCCTTGGATCCCCATGAATGACATCTCTATTCTCTTTCAAAAAACATTTGCAATAATCCATAACTGTCTATAATTCCTTTTTTAGTCTTGTCCCTGACTTCACTGGTATTATGGGGTAATTCATCTGTTAATGTACGTGGGGGAAATATCTTCTTATTGGCTTTAAACCTACCACTTTGTAATTTAACTGAACTTTGCCCTACAAAGTAAAACAGAAGAACCTGATTTTTTCTTCTTTTCATTGTGTCCTGCTTGTTGCTTTCCTGAGACAACCAAACAATTTCAGACTTTTCACTCTTGTCACACAGGAGCATTTCTATGCCTCCAGTAGTTTTTGCCAGCTTTCCTTAGAGCTCATTGACCTTCAGCATCCTTGCTCAGGGATGGAGGTGTGACATACACAACAAGCATGTAGGTGAATGCACCACCCAGATGACGCAGGTTTTATTTTTCTGTATTACTCCTCATCCCATTCCTTGTGCATCCTCACATCTTGTTTTTAATTTAATATTTTAATTATAGCTGTATGTTAAGCCAATACATGTTTACAGTATTGTCCACATGAGGTTCCAGGTCAATTCCCCTAATTGCCGTCATTTAATTTAGGATTCTGTGAAGTATAGGAGTGGTGATTTTTTTTTTGTTTTGTTTTGTTCTTTGTTTTGTTTTGTTTTGTTTGTTTGTTTGTTTTCCTTCTGTTTCCCTCCTCCATTTTCATTTTTGATTGGTTATTTTGTGCAAAGTAATGCTGGAAGAATTTTGTTTTCTATTTAGTACCAGGGAGAAAGTATTCAAAAAAAAATCTGGTAGTTCATAGCTTCTTGAAAAATTTTATAAAAGCAATCATGACATTTTCACTTACAATAAAAGCAATCCTGACAAAAAGGACACAATGAAATGTGGTGCTGCATTTCAACAGTTGTCTCCCTGCTTTACATGTTGTAACAATGCTGTAAAAAAATATATACTACTTTTATTTCATAGTTTCTCAATTGTCATTGATAAGATGTTTAAGCATCTAGTTCTAGTTATCATCATAGTATTCTTGCTGATGTTTTTAAACAAATATTGAAACAACTCATTTTTCACCAAGTTGCCTAGGAGTCCCCAACACAAGGAAGGTAATGAAGTACTTGAGAGGTGTCAGACTGACTTCATGAAGTCAGACTACCCATAGGTAGTGTAACCATCACATAACTTTGTTGTAGTTAGTAAAATTAAAATTTAAAAAATATATTGAAAATTGATGACTAAAGATTTTTACAAATGGATACTTAGTTATATCCTAAAAATAAAAAACACCCGATTGTCTTGGCTGCTCCTAGTATATAGTCTATACCTGCTCATCCCTCATATGAGCAATCTCCAGGAATGCTGTTAACAGGATGTAAGTGCAAATGTGTCCTCATCCTCCTGTGAATACTTGTATTTACTTGCAAGACTGGAGTACTAATTTCAAGTCCTTTTGATATGCACTTTACTCTTAAGTGCATTTTTGAAAAAAAAAAAAAAAAAATTTTTCAAAAAAACACATGAAGAGACATCAGAAGAGAACGATAAGTGTAAGAGAAAATACCAGAAGTAGTTATTTAGTTCAATTTCACATTTGTATTCTTCAGAGGGCAATAACACAGCAAGCAATCTTTGCATCTGAGATCTGTGACTGGTTTGGAAGCGGGAAGCTCAAAATGATTAAAATTGTCACTGTCACTGTATCAGCAGAAAAAAAAGCTTCCAGTTCCTGTGTGAAAATAATTACTGCTGAAAATATACACTCCAACATCTTGCATTTTTTCAAGAAAACTTTGTTCTACTTGATGGAATGGGCTCCCTCACATGCTTCTGCTGCCTGACACATGCTAACTTCTTTGGCTTGCAAGTTGATTGAAACAGGCCTTAGAATGGATTTTATGTCAGTAAAGGCTTACAGCGGACAGGAACTCTGTGGTCCTTGATACTGTTCTCTATCAAACTATCTCATCTGTACAATTATGTCTTCTTTCTATTCCAAAAAGTGCCTTTCTGGTGAAGGGGAAGGAGGGGGAGAGACTGATGTTTTGCTACGTATATACTTTGAAACAACGCTTGTGAGAAATTTAAGTAATACTAAAGCCATAGGAAAGGGTTGGATGGACAAGGGTTATCCTGGCATGGACAGGAGCACCTCAGCATGGACCTCTTGTGAGTCTCAAACGGTGCAGGGGAGATATCCTAAACCATCAAAAGTCTGCAATGGGAAAGAAGGGTCCCGTTTTTTTCTTTTTCTGAGAATTGTAACAGTATTACGCATGTTTGTAAAAGAAGAAGTCTTACTTTGGGGGAGAAAAAAATCCATCTAAAGATCAGAACGTGCACCAAAAACGTATTTATTTATTTATTATCTTTAAATCAGCAGTTGGATAGGTGTGGTGAGCATAGACTTAGCATGTAAGGACAAAGCAGTTTAAGCAGAGACGACTTTATTTAATGCAACGTGCCTCCCGAAGCCCACAAAGCCCTGGGCGACCTCGCCCCGACCGCCGCTCGCCGCCCCCCGCTACTCCTCTCCCCACAGCCGCCCCCCGCCCGCAGCGCCGTGAGAGCAGGCCCCGCGGCTGCTCCGCCACGACTACATCTCCCGGCACGCCCCGCGGCACTCCGTTAGCCCCGAGCACGGCGGATCCGCGCGGAGCCCGCTGGGAAACGTAGTCCGCTCCTCCTTCCCCTCCCACGTGAGGCGCGGGGCGGCGCGCTGATTGGCCGCCGAAGGCAGAAAAGGGCGGGCCGGCGGGAGGGGGCCAGCTTCCGGTGTGCGGCGGCCGGGCCGCTTGTTTGGATGCTGCCGTCACATCATGGCGACGCGCGGAGCCGAGGCGGCGCGGGGAGGCGGCAGCGGCGGCGGCAGCGGGGCGGCGGAGGCACGGAGCCGGCGCCACAGCCAGGGCCGGGGCGGCGGCGAGGAAGAACAGGCGGCGGCCGGCAGCCCTGAGGTGAGAGCGGCGCGAAACCGGGGCCCCGGAGCCGGCGGTTGTGAGGGGGGAGGCGGGGCCTGCCCCGGGCACGCGGCGACCCTTGGGGGCCGTTGGGGGCGCGAGGCGGCCGTTGGGGGCACGTGGTGGGGGGGAGGTGCGGTTATAGGCGTCGTGCCGGTGTCCGGTCCCGAACCCCGCCGTGAGGGAGTCGGGTTCAGCCCGGGGAGCCAGCCCTCCGCGCGCGGCGTTGAACGGGTTTTAACGGATTTTAACGTGCTTTTTTTTTTTTCCCTTTCCCGGGACGCGGGGGTTCGGGGCTCGGCCGCCCCGCTCCTTCCTGAAGGGTTCAGGGGACGGCCGGGGAGCTGCCGGGGTTGGAGTGAGGAGGAAGTGAAACCTCGCTGCGGGAAGTGATTCACAACGCGTTCGGTGTGCTCCTCAGGAGCACCTGTCTGGGATGCCCGCGTTTCGGGGGGCTGGTGGGATGTGCCGCACCGCGTGTCCTGCCCCTGAGTGCGCTGGGAGTTTCCGCTTGAGCTCGGGGTTCTTTCGGTGAGGTTTTGGCTAGAAGGACAGGAAGTGTTTTCCAGTGTTCTGTAATAAAACAGCGCTTTCAGAGCACTGAAAAGGAAGATAAAAACCCGACCTATTCTTTCCTTGAGGTCGTTTGAGGTAAATAAAAGCGCCCCTTTTTAAATGCAGGAGTCTTCTGTGTTGCAAGGCCATGAGGAAATGCAAGAAGCTCAGAAGTGCTACAAAAAAAAAAAAAAAAGAGCACAGACAGTGGCCGTGTGAAAACACAACTGTCTTAGCCACTGTTGAAGACTCAAATGTGAGGCCAATGGTGTTAATAACAAAATACTTGTAAACTTTCTAAACATAAAATATGGGCTTTCAAGTGAGTTGTTTCTCAATCTTCCTTCTGCTGTGTTGGGACACCTAACCTTGCAATGCCTTGGGACTAACAATGAGCAAATACCGAAGACGCCTTGGTCCTGTCTTTTGAAAGCAGATAAAGGAGCATGCAGAAGGTTGCTTTTAATGTGATGGCTGAACAGGGTGAAACGCTTGCGAGGCCAGAAGGTCGTTTCAAACAGCTGAGATCTCACATCTTTGGGGAAGCCACCTCAAAAGGCCTCAGGTTTTCGGAAAGGTGTAATTAGGCTGCATGGTTGCTTAGGTCAGTGAGCGC
The DNA here is from genome assembly GCA_011076525.1 of Nettapus auritus. NCBI lineage: Eukaryota > Metazoa > Chordata > Aves > Anseriformes > Anatidae > Nettapus > Nettapus auritus. Next base: position 125,973,827 of record CM021765.1, on the reverse strand, counting down.
ACTATGTGGAAGTGTGGCATGAAGAAATAAGCTTAATAAACTAGTCGTGTGGTCACAAGCACCTGGATTACTGTTGCTAGACCAGTGGATGAAGGTACACCTGCTATAAAATTGAAATTCAAATTTTATGGCATCCCAAAATATTAATTTTTATGACGAGGATGGATAAAATTGGAACCCAGAAAGACTTTAAGCTGATTTTTAAACATAATACAGTTACATTAAATATATTTTTCTTGAGTATCTATGCCAAGGAAAAGTACGTTACATATGTGTTCTTTAGAACCAAGTTGGCCTGTGTTAGCAGACCAAAGTAAACTGGTGGGATGCGTGAAGCCTAAAATTTGTTCCAGTCCATAAACCTTTAAGATAAAGATAACATATGATGCATTTGCTTTTTTCTAAAGCTTCTAGGATTTTTTTAGAAATATAAATAGTTTTGAAGGCGAAGGTTGTAAAAGCAGCTTTACAGTGTAAACCAACCACTACTGTGGGGAGTGTAGGAAATGCTTTTGATGGATTAACATTTTTAAGGGTGATTTCCTAATATTTAGGAGAAATTGGAAGTTGGGGTAGGTACTAATTATCTTTTATTAATAGGCACAAAGAGTTACCTCATTTTCAGGTGGAGAGAAGATTGAGAATGTGTATGTGCACAGGAAGTGTATTGCTCGTGTGGAAAGTGTAAAGTGTAGGCACTTTTGTACACATAATATGAACACTATGCATGGTATAGTTTTAAATAGAACTTTTTGTTAGAGACTTTTTTGGGTAGTAAACAAAAAAAATGTGACTAGCTCACCATGTTAGGTAGGATAGACTCTGTAGGTGTTTTTGTGTAGTGCGTGTTGCTGAAGCAGTGCTGTTTGACGCAGAAGAAAGTTGGCTTAAGCTCTTGTGATCATGGGCAGTTTCATAAATAGGGTGCCTGTCTTTGTGCTCATCTCTTAGGCATGAAGTACGGTAGAGTTGTTCTGATGTGTACCTTTTTGATCAAGGTATGAGTTCAGAGAACAGAGCAGACTACTGACCTAAAACTTCAGGGTGAGCAGGAATGATGTTACCAGTAATTTTCCTACAGGCATCCTCAAACCATTTGGTCTGTAACTCTGAAATAGATTAAAGATGACGTGCTTATGCAGACATGTCAGTGTCTTGTAACAGCTAGATTTGCAGCTAGGTATGTAGCAAGCATCTTACTGCTTAATGGTCGAGTTTTAAGTTTTGGTAAGTAACTCTTTTGATCTTGTGGAAAGTGCCACACGGTGCAACGTGTTCTTGATGTCTCTTACTGAAAGTCTTTCTAGGTGTGTTGTCTAATTCTGGTCTGTCAAATTTGAAGCTGCACATCGCTAAATCTGTCTGGAAGCTGAGAGACCGTGGCAGCAGCTGAAAAAGGTAGCAGCGATTTCAGTAGATAGTCTTTGGTGGGGTGATTTTATTGTGTTTTTATTCAGTCAGTTCTGAATCAGCACTGTTATACAATGTGCTGTTGGAAGTGCTCTGTTCTGGCTGGAACGTTAAATGAGAAGTTCACTTGTCTGATTAGCATGTGTTTGGGGGGGAAATAAAAGGTAATATTTTGGGTTGTTCTGTCTGTCTCAGTAGGGGGGCAATTTCAGTGGTACTGGTACAGAGCAGTGTAACGTTTTCATTGTGATGTTTATTACTGTTATGCTTCAACTTGGAGATTGATACAAATCAAATCTGAAATTATCTGGTGCTTTAAGAATATGCTTTTAATATCTGAAGTGACAGCTCAGAACACTAATGCAGGAAGTTCTTTGTTAATCATGATCAGGAGGTATTGTTTGTGGCCCCTGTCAGGCAATAGCAGACTTCTCAGTGCTTAAAATAAAGGCTCTCCAATCTAGGTTAAACACGTTATAGTTTTAATATGTTGTCCCACTGCCTGTCAGTCCTACCAGGATGTATGGGTGACAGCTTGAGGGAATTAAACTATTTTTTTGTTATTCTTGTATTTAATCATGTTATTTTAGCTGCTGGTAGAACCTTTTCTCTAACTACAGTATTCTAGCCTGTGGTCACCAATTTCTCATTATATTTAAGACAATAGAATTGGATGATACTACAAAAACCGTACTGCCACATTGTGCTTTAGTTTTGGAGGGAACAGGCTTGCATGTCACTAAGCTTAAATTTGCTCCGTATTCATTGGAAAACTGGGAAACCAAAAGAAGGGTGAGAAGTTTTATAAAAAAAATTTTTTTTTTTTTTTTTTTTTTTTCTGCTATTGCTGTTACTTTCAAATATGCTTGACATGTGCAAGGCACATGTACACAAACCTTGATCATCAGTTCAGTAAGCTGATGGGTGACTTCTTCATTCTCTGCTAAACTTTGGAGGATGAGTCTGATCTGAAAATCCTTGTGGGTTTTTTGACCAAGGAATTGAGAAATAATGGAGTTGAGAAATGATTACTGTCAGTAAAGAATCAGACTCATACAAAAAGCTCTGCCACGTTACCAAGGTGGCCGTGTTCACTCGGGGAAAGTTCCAGGTGCTCAGGAATGCACATATTAATTGCTGGCTCTGAAATAACAGGTATTTGAGATACGGTGACAGTTTGCCATTAGGGGTGGGCATTTCTCAATCACTGATGCCATCTCTGCCCCTGCCAGTTGTCCATTTTTCCCCAGAAAGGGCAGACTTTTTGCAGATGAAAATAGCTGCTGAAAATCTTGGTGTTGCCTAAATTTGAAGCAATGCTTCTTGTGCGCGTCTTGCTGACAGTGCTCCAGATCTGCAGTGGTCTGTTACCTACGCACCTGTGGTTACGATAAGCTATTTTTGGCTTGGTTCCGTGTGCTCTGGCTGTGATCAAACTGCCTTTTTTTAGTCTCTCTTGTGTCTTGGCATCTCTCCAACTATCGTGCTAGCTCTTCTGTTGGGATGGCAAAATTGCCTGTTGCTGTGCAGTGAGCTGGACTGAGGTACTGGTCTGCCTACGAAATTTGTTAGGACAAGTAGTGTGAACCTCGCTGCTAGCACAAGGGAGAGGTGACGTGGGGCAGGGGCATGAGAAAGGATAGCAGGAGCGCTGCTCCTGTTCAGCCTGCAACCGCAGCCAGCCAGGCCTCCTCAGCTGCCCGCTGCACTTCCTAGCAATTTTGTCTTTGACTTGCAGAGAGAAAACCTTGAGTCTGCTTATGGATTTCAGGAAGTCCCAAACTAGAAGCTTGGAGCTTAGGGCAGGCTTTCCCTACCTTTCACCGGGCTTCTCAGGCTCAAGAACCTGAATTGGAAGTTTCTGTCCTATGTAACAGAAAAAACTGCAAGTGTCAGCTGGTGTGTTGGTTCTGCAGTTCCACCTTGGGGTCATGTTGTGCTCAGTTGCCTCTGATCTTTCTGGTCTCTTTGATCTAATATGAGCCCTACAGTACTCAGTATTCAGCTTCTGCAAGAATTGTGTTTTGTAGAGAAGATCCATGCCATAATTTCAACCACTGGTATGTACAAAAAGTTGAAGCAAGCAATATAGTTCTTCTATCTCTTGTCCTGTTTTAGGAAGAAGCTCTTGGTTGCTAAACTTGGAGCAGTGAGCCTTTCCCATGGAAGCCTCACAGCTTAAGAGAATCTAAGGAAAAATTGCAAATTTTACAGCTTGAAGAGAAAATCAACTGTTATGTGTTGGGACTGATCATTTGTTGCAACAATTCTCTTACTGTGTTACCTTCAGAGGCATTCATCAAATACATGGTCTGGCATGATTGCAGAAAGATAAAAACTGCAGTGAGCTTGTTTGTCCATAGAGGAGATGCATCATTTCAACACTTACAAAGAGCAGTGTGAAGCAAAAATCTTCTTTGATAAGCGAAAAGTTGTTCCTTAATGTCTACGTAGATTATTTGCATTACAAAGCTCACTGTCCTTCCTGAAAGGTGTTGCGTTAATTCCACCTTAAGGAGAATGAATCTGCCTTGAGCTAAGCTCTAAAGCTGGGGACTTGCTTTGCGCATAGAGAGCAGCTAAGCTCTTGCATATATTTTTAACAATATTAATGCATGTTTGTGTAATGATTTTAAACAGCTCTACCAAGCGTGCTGAAGAACTAGAGTTGGACCATTGCTCAAAATATTGTTGTTACTGTTGGCTGTGTTCCTTTGATGTTCGCTAATTTCTTTTCAAGAGGAAAATGATCCATCTGTGAAGAATATACAATCCAGTGTAAACTCCTGCTTTTGCAAATTAGCACATTTTTAATAGTAAAATATCTGAATTGTTTTATGTTTAAACAGCATCACTCAAGCCCTGTTTTTATAACTACTTTGGCTGTAACTTTTTAAGGAAATTTACTCTCAGTTCACTGAATAAATCGATGAGAATGATCACTTTACTTTGGCAGTAAAGTGACTTCAACTCTGCTTATCATACTTAAGTGATGTATGCACTTTGTAAAGTAGAATTGCAAACAGGCAGCAAAGAATACCTGGTTGCCTCCAAGTATTACCCTGAGTCTTGACCCCTGCATTTTAAAAAAATAAATAAAACTCTGAAATGATTCTAGAGATTAAGAATGCTGTTCTTATGACTGAGGAAGGATTCTGGTGTTACTTTATAAGTTTTACGGAGATACCAGCATGTATTCCGCTCCCAGATATGCACGTAACACTGCAGTGTTAAAACAACAGGCGATGTTTAGCTTTTTGGTTAAATAATTAAGCGTTTCCATATTTAAGAAATCTCCCAAGACAATTCTGTTTAATTGGACAGAAGTAATGTATTGCTTAAAAAAGAAAAAGAAAAAACTACAAAACATAGGTAGTAGTCCTCCAAATCTGAAGCCAGCTAATATGCATGTGTTTTTTTTTTTCCTCTGTGATGTTTTAATAGAGGTAAATTGTAATATTTTGAAAATAGGTGTCTTCCTGGTCTTGTTTATCACTGTTGTGAAACAGTCTTTCTCCGAATGTAAATTGACAATCACGTTTGGCATTCTGGTTGAAGTAACTTGAGCTCTTATCCTTGTATGTTACTGAAACAATATATTTCTGTGGGTTTCTTTAGATTTCCTAGCACCGTATGTTTTTTTCCTTCTGGTATGGCCCTTGAATTATCTTAAATCCAAAGTCTTTCAGTTCTCTGAAACTAGTACGTGATAAAGCTGTCCTTAATCACAATGTGTCCTTGTTTAAAATTGTAGATCCTATTTTTCATTTTACAGCATTTAGCATTTCCTATATTTAGTGTTGATTTTGTGATATAATGCTTTTAAAACTATGATGGAGGAACATTTTCATTTAAGATTGGATGATTTAATAAATGAGATGAAATCACATTAGTTTCGAAGCCTAAAGAGCAGATTTCTATGTGAATTTTTAATTCCTAGTATGTAAATATTTTTGCAGTGACGAGGTATTGAAATTGTTATGTAATAGAAATTAATATTTGGGGCTCCTGTGTGTTGCTTTCTTCATCACTTTTTAGGCTTACGCACTTTGTATTTATTTATATACCTGTCTTGACAACAGTGAGCATCATCTTTAACAACATGAATAAAAGTGGAATTTTACTTTTTTTTTCCATACTAAAGAAGGGTAGAAGTTTTCATTCCAGTGCAGTTGCTTGACTTCTGCTTTTTCCTTTCCCTTCTGAAGCTGGTTATTGGTGCAATGGAAGAAGCTGGATCTCAGGAGATTGGAATGAATAACCAGGATCAGCTGGTGAACAGCAAATGCAATGAATCGTCTAATGCAGCATTGCAGCATACGGAGTCCAACTGTGATGGCCTGGAAAACGCAGGCACACTGGAAGAAACTGAGTACATCACAAAGAACAGAAAGCTCCTGGGGTCCTCATGCTGCTCTCAGGAGTCTCGTGAGGAGACTCCTGGGAGAGAAGAAGCCCGTACTGATCCACCTGATGGCCAACAAGATCCAGAGAGTGAAAAACACAAAGAGAAAACTTTAGGTGTGTTCTTTTTGGCATCCTGACTCTCAAAATTTAAATGGCTTTAATTTCAAAGACAGGCTTTAATATTTTCATAAAATAGCTATGCATTTTCTCTTATGTCTCACATCTATTTTGTAGCCAAAACTTCTCAGAATATTCTGTTAAAGATGACAAAATACATACTTTTTGCTTAAGGAAGGTTGGTTCTTAATACATATCATAGAATCCTTCTACTGATAATGCTATTTTTATAGCAGCCTTAAAAAAAAAAATAAGGTCAGTACTAAGAAGCTTTTTAAGCTTTCTGATTGTTGGATTCGTTGTTAAATTTGTGATTGTGGTGGTCAGTGCTGATATTTAAATTCCAAAAGGTATGTTTAAAGGCACTTGTGTGAATATCTTTTATCTTTGAATATCTTTTTTTGTTATCTTTTTGAATATTTTTGTTTCAAGTTTTTCTTTTCTGTTATAAATCATAGAACAAATATGTTACTGTGGTTTTAAGGTTAAAGTAACTTTTGCTATCCAAGTTGTGTAATGGCATATAGCCAAAACAAATGGTTCCTATTGTGATGACTTCCCATTTGTCACTTGTTAGATATTGTGCAGCTATCAAACCAGAGAACAACTTAGAAGCATGAGAAATTAGTGATTTATATTTGCTTTCTAAAGGCAGGGTGGCTTTTCTGATATGTTTTTTTCTCAGTATGGTTGTCTTCCCTTCTTTTTCATAGGAAAAGAAGTGCTATTATTAATGCAAGCCTTGAATACGCTTTCTACTCCAGAGGAAAAGTTGGCAGCTTTGTGCAAAAAGTATGCTGATCTGGTAAGTAATTTGTAAAGATAGCAAGAATTATTCATGTGTTAATACTAACAGTGGAATGCAAGAACTTCTAATACAGGACAGTTAACATTTCTGAATGTTTCACAGTGTTGGTAGGAAAACTAAAATGAACACACAGACTTATTACAAATATTGCTTCAGCCAAACTTGTGCGTAGTCTTTTCATGTCTACATGACTGCCTAAATCTAAAGAAAAATTGGATTATGATACCTTTTTGTTAACCTAGTACTGAAGCATAACATTAGGATTAACAGAAAAGCTAAGGTTCTTTTGAAAGTAAATGTTTTCCTAGCTCCTGTCTGTTGACAGTGCTTTTGTGCTAGCATTTTATAACTTCTGTGCTTTAGGGTAATGGGAAAGAACATACTGTGTTTTTTGAAAAAAATCAGTTATACTTAACTCTTTAGTGCTTGGGGATGCAGTTGGAAGGATGTGGTTTTAATCTTCCTTTGTGATTTGCAGTCATACAAAGGAATGCAGTAGGAAAGTACGTATTTCTTCAGCAACAGACCAAAAAGGCAAAACATGAGCAGTTACTGATCGTGGAGTGCATTCCCACCCCAAGTAGCAGAAATTACAATATATTTTCTAAATGAATTGGTGGCAGAATCGGCTCGTAAGTTACAGTACGTGTAAATGAAAATGCTTCACTTGTTCATCTTGAGACAGGGACAGACAAGAATGGAAATACTGTGTATGTGTTTTCCCACCATATTTATAGACATAAAATGACAGCAAAAGTAAATAGCTGAATAGCTTGAAAAAGCCAAGGATTGCCTTCTCTTGTTGTCAGGTATGTTATGTATGGAGATGTTTCTAAAAATGACATAGTGGCTGCGCAAGATGGCCTAAATCTTCTGAAATAAATTAATTTTTCTTTTGAGATTAGTGTGATGTTTCTAGAGCTTAGAGAACGAGCTAGTACCTAGTCTCTTTAGTCACACAGCCAGTAATAACTACCTAGCTTAGTTTTGTTTTTGCAGCTCTGGAGTCCTCCTTGGAGGTCTGTTGATATTTTTTGCTTTGTTTTCTTGCTCTCACATGCATGCTCTTGTTCACATGAGTGAATTTCCTTTGAAACCAACAGCTTCTCTAAGAAACCACTTTCATTTAAATGAGAAACAATAGTACCGTACTGCAACTCAGGGATGGAAAGCCCGCATAAAAATGAGCTCTGATATTGTGAGAGAAAATGCAGTAAATGAGTTAGATCTTATGAACAACTGCTTGTGCATGTGGTGCCTTTTCTGTTTGAGAAAATAGCTCCCATGTCAAGTCAGTGATGAAGATGGTGGCCTACGTGAGGAGCTAGGTTAGGGCGAGTTCGTTAATTCTGCAGAAGGAAAACAGTCTGCTCCATCTTCACTTTTTGACTTAGGTTGTTGAAGGAAAGACTTCAGACCAGTTGAGGAACTGCCACACTAAATGAATAGTAATTTCCTTCCAGACGCTCAGCAAGCAGGAGAGACCTGTTCACAGTTTTTTTCCCCTTCCGGGAGAGGATCCATAGTCTATTGGTCTGTTGTTAGAATGACAATTCTAGAAAACCAGTTGCTCTCCCTGTGATGCTCAGAACTGCTGGGAAGTTGGGCGGGAGTTCATGCAGGTATAAGAGTAGCTTAGTTTTAGTACTCGGAGGTGCTCTGTTCCCCTTAGGTTCAGTTTGATCTGGTTATGCTCCTCGTAGGATGCGTTCTTTTCTCCATGGTTATGGTGGTGAACCACTGGCACAGGTGTCAAATTTAATGCCAGCAGAGGTTTGAACTGTTTATGACAGTGCACCTACAATGCTTGTTTTCTTTTTTTAAAGATTCATCATCTTTAAAGCTCACTGTCAGGTTTTTCAGTGGTGTCTCATGAAAAGGACTGTACAATAAAGGTAGGAATGCCACTCTCCTGGCAAAAGATCTTCCACAATTTTTTTTTCCTATTTTGGAATCTTAACAGGAGATCAATTTGTGATGCAGGAAGGTTTGCATCCTTGGTGATATGTCTCCCACTGACATACTTTTACAGGCCTGACGTTTCATAGGTATGCAGACAGCACAGCCACTTGAAGTATTTTTTTCTGGCTACCCAAGAAAAGGGCTTTTCATGTTTGGATATCAGAATGTTTCCTTAAGGTTCCTTTACTCCAAACCAGATGAGATACAAATTTGATTTACTGTTGTTGAGGAGGTCCTTAACGTTATTCTTTCTTCTCTGCTTTAGCATTATTTTGAGCTCTTTCAGAAAACCATTATTGTGTTCCTGGTTGCCAGCCTTCTTTTCCTGTGGTGTCCCAAGGCTGAGGCACTGTCTAATAAGGAGCAGTATTAAACTTAACATTACCACCTGTACAATAGATCAGACTCTAATGTGGTTTCTTGGGGAGCCCAAAAATCAAATGCAGTGGAACACATTCGCAAGTAGGTATTATTGCAAGAAACTCTTCAGTTCACTGGATGCTCATACAATAGATTTTGAAGTCTGCACTGATGTAAAGTTTATCGGCTACCATCTAAATTGTCTAAAGGAAATGGATTCAATATTTTATTTCAAATGGTTGAGACTGCAGATTTCTCAAGTCACCATTAAACCTGGGCTGTGCAGCTTTAATAATTGACATGATTTGTGTCAGGGCTGCTGGTTTTATCCTTTCCTTTCTGAAGTAACTTGCCATTTTATGAACTTACGTAGCCTACTGCTTCCTTCAGTAGGAGCTCCTGCTGATAAGAAATCTGCACAGTTCTGTGGGGTTTTCTTTTTGACAGTGAAGTGAGCTGCTGGATAAATAATTTTGTGTAACATACAGATAAGAGTGGAAACAATTGTGACTTGCTGAAAGGCCAGTCCCAGTTGGCTTTTGTCTGCCCCATCCTTTCTCAGGCCTAGTCCTACCCCTGTAGCTGAATTCAAGCTGATAGCCCATGGTCAACAGGTCTGCGGTCCCTGTCCTCAGTGACAAATATTTATCAAACTGGAATGAGTATATTTTCTTCTTTTATGCTTACATGCTTAGAATTGTATGGAAGATGATGGGAGTTTCTTTTAAGATCAGTGTAAGGGGTCAAATAATGAAATTGTTTGATTTCTTTGTTTTCCTTTTTTTTCATCTGGAATGTTTAAATGCTTGTTCGGCCTGCTTGTGTAGATGCATAAAGATAGTCTTGGCTATATTTATTTCATAAATATACTCTCTAATGTTAGTTGGAGGAGAGCCGGAATGTTCAAAAGCAGATGAAGATACTGCAGAAGAAGCAAGCACAAGTTGTGAAGGAGAAGGTCCACTTGCAGAGTGAGCACAGCAAGGCCATTTTGGCACGAAGCAAACTGGAATCTCTCTGTCGGGAGCTTCAGCGTCATAACAAGACTTTAAAGGTTAGTTTATTAACATAAATCACAGTGCTGGGGGGAGGTGGTTTGAATTCCTGGTTATTGATTAGTGCTTAAAGTCAGGGCTGCTGACTTCATTTATTATTTTGTCCTATGTCTGTGTTACTGATATCTGTAGATACGTATGGTGTAAGTGTACCTGATTTTTAAGGTAAAGAATATGGGGTTACTAAGTGAGCTAAAACTTTTCCTCAGACTGGTTCATAGATCGTGTTACTTGCTGTGTGTGGTCTTGCCATATTTATCTCTGGGAACAGTAATGATGACTGCTGGAAAAAAAATAGCACAAGTGAAATAACAGCAGCATGAAATGGCAGTGTATCAAAAAACGCTTATTTGTGTTAAAATGGAGTTGCTAGGAGGGAGATGGAAGAGCCATGAGATTCTTATCTGTAATTAGTGTAGGAAAGTACATTATAGTATCAATTCTGGTTTTAACATCTGGGTAGTTCTTACTCTTGCATAGGTAATCATGTAGTATCTTAAAATGCCAGTGGAATTGGTAATAACAAAATTCTCTAAAAGTTTTGCAACTTTTAGATTCTTTGTTCCATTTACTTTATATAGGTAGATCAGTATGATGTTACAATTGTGGCTTACATTAGCTCTAGCATTTTAGACCTTTAAACCCTACACAAACAGGAAAAAGGTACCTGGTCTGTCTTGAACACCATTGCTTTCTCACACTGTCTAATAAAAGGAAGAAAACATGCAGCAAGCGCGTGAAGAAGAGGAGAGGCGAAAAGAAGCAACTGCACACTTCCAGATTACACTGAATGAAATTCAGGCTCAACTGGAACAGCATGATATACATAATGCCAAGCTCCGTCAGGAAAATATTGAACTTGGGGAAAAACTGAAGAAGCTCATTGAGCAGTATGCGTTGCGAGAAGAGGTACTTAATTTATGCTTCTGATGGGAGTCTCTTAGTTCCTTGACTATAAGGATCGGATAATTATTTGAAGGGAGGAAAAAAAAACTATTACTTCATGTTTGTCGTATATGTGATGTAAAACATTTTGTTCTCGACTGTATTGAAAAATTATGCAGTTGTTTGGCCTGTTATCTGCCCTTTGTTTCCATGGTTTTGCATCCCTATATTTAAGATGCATTGAAAAAATCTTTCACAGTGAAAGTGGTCAAATGGGTTGTCTGGAGGCAACTTGTGGAATCCTTGTCCTTGGAAGTATTCACAACTCAACTGGACAAGGTGTGAACAACCTGATTACTTTGAAGTTGACCCTGCTATCCAGTGGGCATTTGGACTAAATTACTTCCAGAGGTTATTTCCAACATACAGACGCATTAATACTTGAAGTTCTTCTAAAGTATAATTTCACTTTATAATGTGAGAGGATGTAAGTTGTTCTCTTGTTTTGGTTCATCAAGATTTTGTTTTTGTTTGAGCTACTTTGTAGCTCTTGTTTGGTATTCAAGCATCCTAAGCGATCATGCCTTCAGAATATATATGGAGTGGTGTTAGGGAAATGACTATTTTAGGGCTGAGCTAGCTTTTAATAGTGTGGGAGCTAGTCAGTCTATGTTAAAGTAGCGTGGAAATGCAGGATTGTCTTGTTCTTGTCAGTGAGAACCAAGTTTCGAGGTGTTCTACAGTTTGTGGGAGGAAAAAAACAAGCAGCATTGCTAGTTGGCATAGGAAGTTCGGAATATGGCTGCTTTTTTTTATCTGGATTAATGAGAAAGTTCACTGTATACTCTGGTTCTCCACCTTTTGTGATCGTGGAATACTTGTATATACAATGAGATAATTTGGGGAAAAGAAAAGGTAGGAAGTTGCCTTGTGCTACGTTAAGTTTGGAAGTAAGACTGCATGCATGTTAACTCATTTGTGGAGTATCATGAGCCAAATTACTTGTGAACTTTGCTTGTTTGGAGTTTTTTATAATTTATGAAGACAGGTGGTTTTAAGAGTAACATTCAAAGTACTTACAGGGTTAGAGGTAGATCCACCAGCTTAAAGAGAAAGGATGTAGGCTACTTGTTACAGGATTTTGGAAAACACCTAGTGTGAAGTGACATACAGTATTCTAACAATATAATAAAATATGCTTCTAACCAAGGTTTCCATTAAAGACAAAAAAAAAAGTGTAGTTATAATAGGAAAAAAAAGCATGTAAAAGTCTTTTACTGTTTTTCCTTTTTGCGTGAAACTTCTCAAGAATATACATTCCCTACTCCGTACACAAAAACTGACCTTAACTGACCTGTGCACAGTTAATCTTTGACCAATACATTTTTTTGTTGTTGTTTAGCATATTGATAAAGTGTTCAAACATAAAGAACTGCAGCAGCAACTTGTGGATGCCAAACTACAACAAACCACCCAGCTTATTAAAGAAGCAGAGGAAAAACATCAGCGAGAAAGGGAGTTTGTAAGTGAATTCTATGCATGTTAAAAGAAATAACCCACTGAAGCACACTTCTCATGATTTAAAATAAATGCAGCAGACAGCAAACTCAGGGGACTGTATTTTGAAAGATAAGGTAGTTTTTCAACATCAGGACTTTTTTGCAAGAATGATGCATACAATATTAGTGTCCATATACACAGGCAAATAGTGTTACTGTTTGCATTTACTCAGCAATTGTACTGGATATCATTTGGAGTTTTTCAAGTTGAGAGAAGTGTTGGGGTTAAACACCAAAGGTACTTCTTGTTATCGTGTGGTTGTAACTTCTGGTGTTATGCTATAGGAAGTAACAAAATAAAATGTAGGCTTACAGAATAAAGCATATGCTCTTCTGAACTGCCTGTTCCCAAAACTGTCTGTTTTGTGTGTTGGTAATCAGCAGTTTACTTGGAGTCTTTCAAGAAATCAGTTTTCAATTAAAGTGTTTTATTTTTTTCTTAATGGAGCTGTAACTTAGAGGAAAAGCAAGATTTCTTGCCTAGATAATCTTAAAATGATAATCTAGTGTTAAACTAGAACATACAGTGTTAGGTTATAAAAAAAAAAAAAGGAATCCTAAACTGATGAAAATTTATTCAAAGATGAATCTACAAAATGGTCACAAATTGAATCAAAATTGGTTTGAACTAATCTGTAAAAGTAATATTAATGACTAGAGAAATGGAGGTCGAAAATAAATTACAAGAGTTACAAAACACAAATTACATATAGATCATAATGAACTACTTGTATAATTTTAGCAGTTCGAAGTTGATGCCAAAATAGAAACGTAATTGAATCATGTACCAACTAAAAAAAGTCTCAGTAAAATTGTCTGTCAGCACATGCTTTAAATAACATATATAAAAATATAGTGTAGTAATAATAATTTCAAAAAAGTCATGTGAGGAAAATTAGGTTTGAATGGCCTATCAGTGATGTTAACCTTTGTTCACTTTTTATCATAGATGAAGTTTTTTGTGCTATTCTTATGAGTATTTTCTTTGTATGTTTTTTTGTGTTTTCTAGCTTCTAAAAGAAGCTACTGAGTCCAGACACAAGTGTGAGCAGATGAAGCAACAGGAAGCTCAGCTCAAGCAGCAGGTACTTGTTGAAATAGAATGCCCTTCAATAACAGTTCTTCCAAAATGAAAACATGGCTAGTGAAATGAAACAACTTGGGAAAAAACTGCATGTTATCATTCACCGGATACACCAAGTACTTGTCACAAAAAAACATTGTTTTTTTTAATTAAATCTCAAATTTAATTTTCAGCAAGTAACTCCTCAATAGCGTTGTATAAAGCATAAATAGTAGATACTTGACATTTAGTAGTCACTATTTAAGACCTCTGGAGAGTTCTGTTAATTGGAAGGTGCTAAACATTGAATTGCTAGAGTTGCTATCCTTTTAAATTAACAGCAATAATATTAGAAGTCATACTGTTTTTTTATGGTTATTTTTTCCCATTCCTTGCCTGCTTTGAAACTGCTCTCTCAAAGATATTTTATCCTCTTTATAGCTGTTCAGGACCAGAGAGACCCTTGTGTCTATTTCTATAGAGAATTGGGTTTGATTTTTACCCCTGTAGGTTTTAAAATTTGTTCCTTACTGTTTCCATCCTGTCCTTTGTAGGGGAATGGGAGCAAGAAGTGTTTTGTTTATCCTTGTAGTTACTGAGATTTTGTAACCTAAATCTAAGTGTCCACAAAAAGAAAACACATACTGTCTTGAAATTGTTTTCTTGCTGTAAATGCTACAGCCAAATCCTCTCTGAGTGGAGAGATGGTCTCCAGTTATTGTGCTGCTGTTCTGGATCACCTGCAGTCATTGGCCACATGTGAGCTCAGCACATAAGGCAAAGGGAAATTGTAGGTTAAGCTAACATTGTAACATCTGAGAAGCAGCAGCTATTTCTTTCACTGTATGCCTGTTATTGCTTCAGTTTTGAGTTTTGTATTAAGTCTCCTTGAAAGCTGTTCTGTGCCCTTTTTTCATACTTACTGTACCTAATTCTTTTCCCAGCTTTCCAAACAGTCACATTTAAAGTGTATGCGTGTAGTTAAGAGTAGTTGTACATGCACATCTTCACTGAAATTGGGCTCATTCATGTCCAGATTCCTCCAAACAGTTTTTTTGCTGTTTGTCCAAAAAAGTCTTATATTACATGCAGCCTTTTATGTTTTGTCTTCAAATTAGTTACTTTCTGTTGAAAATCACAATGCCTTTTTGTATAGTAATAATGGGTATATCTGTGCTTTCCTGTGGCCAGCAGATTTTTTTTTTTTTTAATTTAGGCAGAAGTTCAGTCGCAGTAATGGCAGAGAGTCGTAATCTGACAGCTAGCTTTTCTTATGAAAATTTTTCTTATGAAATTTCATTTTTTAAAGAGAAAAATGCAGTATCTATGCTCTGAATTGTCCTACAGTCCTTGATGTAAGCATGGAAAAAAATGATTACTTTTAGAGATTGGGTAAAAAGTTCCCAGGAAATTGTCTTGGCGTTTCAAACTTACGTATTCTCAGAACATCACATTACACGCTGATTATAAAGCATAAACCTATAAATAACTTATTTTAAGACCTTTTGTGGAAAATGATGCATTAATACATTTTGCTGTTCTGATGACTGACATTGTGGTGCAGAGCAAGAAACTTTTCTGTAACTGAATATTAAGACTCTTTCCTCATTAAAACTAGGGCTTTTCAATGTTGAATGAATTCCTTGTTGGTATTCACTTCCCATAATTTTTGCTCACTAGCTGAATTTTGTATGCTGTGAATGTATATTTTAAATTCCAGGTTTGATGCTTACTTCGTCCCAGTCTTGGTTGTTAGTTTTGGCTGGTTAAGGTGGAAAAGTAGATCTTCTAAGCTTAATTTCTCATTTTCTTGTGCTGAGTTTCCTCTGTATTAAAGTCCTCAGCACTTTTTTCACTGGGGAGGCAAAAATGGTAGTGATGACTAAATACGGTGACTTCCAACATTTTGATTGATTATATCATATTCTTTAGAATGTATAAACAGGTCGCTCTCCTTTCATATATAATTTGAATAGCGTGTTTTCAGTCAAGCTCTGCACACTCAGATGAAAATTGTGGGAAAGTATGGAAAAGGTTAAAAGTAGTTCATCTTCTGTATTGTTTCATTTTCCCTTGTACCTTAACGGGTACTTCTGTATTCACGTACAGCTGTTCAGATTAACGTTTCTGCTCTTTTACCAACAGCTTTCTCTTTACATGGATAAATTTGAGGAATTCCAGACTACCATGGCAAAAAGTAACGAACTCTTTACAACCTTCAGGCAAGAAATGGAGAAGGTACTTTTAGGATTATTTAGAATACCATTTATATATGTGTGTATATATATATAAATGCATGCTGTTAGTAGGATGCATTTTGTATCTTATAATAGTGTTGGCCTTCTGAAAATGTGTTATTTTGACACTTCTTTTGGATCTTGAGATAGGAAATATGGATTTGTCATATTGTGGAAGAGAAGTGCTTTTTTTAATTGACATATCTAAATCCTGATGTCAATGTTTTACAAATGGCATATAACACATTTGGTTCTCTTCTGTTGTGGTTATGTTTTAAAACTTTTCTTGTAGAATTTTAATAGTTGTTCATGAAGGTTGGTAATCTATTTCTTTTATGAATCATTCTTGTTTTCTTTGAGGGCAGGCTTGGTACTTGTGGAGTTGATTTTATGCAGAAAGATTTTTCTGTAAAATAATCTGTTCAAACTGGACTTCAAAAGTAATGTTATAAGTCAAATGATTAATGTATACCTATCTCTGTTATAAAGCAAGCCACATAAGTCTTCCCTTCGTCTTTTGTAGATGACAAAGAAGATTAAGAAACTGGAAAAGGAAACTATAGTCTGGCGTACAAAATGGGAAAACAACAACAAGGCTCTTCTGCAAATGGCTGAAGAGGTAATTATTTCTATCTTTTAAGCAGCAGTGCAGCTAAACTGGAGTCTGCGCTCTGGAGAACTTCACACAGTGTTTTGATTACAGATGACTGGTGGTAAGAGATGGTAGTCTCTTCTTGGACTCTCCGTTGTATTTTCTGTTGTGTGATGGTACTGTTCTCCCCCAGCATGGAAAATGAGTTTAGGTTTACGTAGTGGCTTTTCATGACCAGAAAAACCGCAGCCTTATCTTTCCTTGCTCAATTTGCCCACAATTAGTCAGATACCATGTATGAAATCATACAAGTTGAATGGATTGACAGTATTTAAATATGCTATGCAAAATTCAATTAGTGCTGCAACAGAGATCTATTTTATATATACAAGACCCACATGAAGGAAATAACCTGTGGGTAAGAAAACATTTACTTCCATGCATTGCTGTTTCTTTTGAGGTCATGAGGTGCTATTACTTTATTGTAGTCCAGTGGAAGAGCTGAAACAGTTTTCACATGGGCTGTAAGCATATAGTTCTGAGTTGCTCTTCTACATTTCCTAATTTCTAGTTCAATTATATTTATGATCTTGCTAAACTGTATTGAGACATCCCTAATTTTCCTATAGGTTCTGCTATAGCACTGTTTACCTTTTTAAAGAGCTAATTGAAGAGCCATGAATATAGTACCTTCTGACCTGTTTTGTTGCTGAATTGTAGAATTCCCACTTACATTCCCTTCTGCTCCCTCTAGTTGCTATTATTTGTGCAGTGATTCACTGCTCTGTGGGACTTCATAATCAGCATTTCTGCTGATACTCAGCCCTCACACCTAGCATTACGGAGTTACCTGGTTCTCACTGTTAAGTTTCTAAACGTGTCTGTTGCCAGTCTTAGACAAACCGTCTGAAGTGCAGTGTCAAGTATTCTGAGCAAGGATTTGACCTACTGGATTAATTAACACGTAATTTCCAGGATTAAATAATGGTGATTCTTTAATTTAGGAAAAAAAAAAAAAGTTGCATCCTGAAACTTCTGGTTTTTGTCCCTCAGAAAACAGTAAGAGATAAAGAATACAAAGGCTTCCAAATAAAACTGGAGCGTTTGGAGAAGCTATGCAGGGCCCTTCAGACAGAAAGGAATGAGCTGAATGAGAAGGTGGAGATCCTTAAGGAGCAGGTTTCTCTCAGAGAAGCAGATGTGGATCTAGCTGTGCAGGTGTTGCAGTCCTGCACGCTCAATTCCCACGAGGAGCTGGAAAGCCCCACTGACACAGAACCAGGAATCCAGCCCAGTGTTGAATCATGCGCAGCAAATCGTTCTGAAAAGACTGTCTCAACAAGTCCTGTTCCTGGCACTGAATCTGTAGACTAAAATGAAGTGTAAACACTGTATTGAGAGATATATTTTGTGTATAACTTTCTCTGTTGGTGGTAACTATTGGTTTTGTGGTGAAAATTTTCTTACTTTTTCTACCATATCTGTATTTTCTTAGAACTACTGGACTTATGTGGTACAGGAAGCTGCATAGCAGCTTTGAATAGCTTAAACTATAAATTTTCCACAACTGTGTTGCACATCTGCCTCATTTTTTAAAAGAAAATATTTTTCCATAAAAGGATGCATGTGCATTTCCTCCCCACAACACAAATCACTGTCATTGAAGACTGTGTACAGGCGTAACATCATTGGGGGAAAACAGTGACAGCCCGTCACTTTTTTTGGTTTAAAGAACAGCATTCTGGTTTTGCTCGTTGAGTTGGCACTCAATATACTAAAAGTTACCAAGTTTTTCAGTAAATTTACCTACATGAGGATGTCTAATGGCCAGTAAAAATGTCAGCTTTCCCCTCTAGCATGTTTTCATATATATGAAAAACGAAAGGTCCAGAATATAGTAAAAATGTATGTTTAAGGGGTTTTACATACTTTGTGGTATGGAAAAACAACAGCTTTGAAATACGTTGATTTGCAGCTGGTGAAACAGGGTGTACAACTTCTTTGCAGACTTCTCAGGGTTGTGTTGTAAAAGTTATTTGGGACTATTAGCCCTACCTGTGAGGATGCTAAATAGAAAGGTGTCAGGAAACGTACAGCGATGTTACTGCGTGGAATTTTGCAGTTGGGTAGTGTCCTGTTAGACAGACGTCAGTCACATTCTTCCCTCTTAGCTGCGGTGTGTCCGTAACATGATTATGCTGCCTAGAGAAATCACATGTTGTCGAGACACCTGTGGATTATCTGAAGGGCTGGGAAAAAATATTTACTGCCTGATGTGTAGAAGACACAAGCCTCTAGCATATAGGCTTTTGATAGCCATATATGCAATGTATGTAAGTATTAGTTAAAATATATACTTGTTGAAATTGAACATGTAGAGTCGGATACTTCTCCTGAAGTGTACAACGTGGAGTATCTTGAACGCTCAACCTTGAAGCTGTACCAGTTGGCAGAGTGCCTTCCCAGTTAGGTTATCTGGTAAAGTTGGTACTTCAAGTTCCTACAATAACATGCCACAAGCAAAGCACCCTCGTTAACCTTAAGCCACGTAGGCTTTTCCTTGAAAAGAAGTCATATCCATATTTTGACTTTACTCTGAGAAACTGGGACCAACTTTTTTTCTTTTTTTTTTTTTGGCAAGGCAATGTGTGAAATAATTACAAGCTGCCCTTAACTTTAGTTCATAAGTATTTACTTTCTAGTTTTGGTTGCTGTCATTTTAAGGAATATGAAAATGTGTAGCCTTTTCTGGTACTTAAAGTTCTTTGCACTTACTTGGGAGGGGATTTCTGAATCAAGCACATCTCAATGAGCTTCCCACCCTCATTGCCCTTGACAGTTTAGTGGCTAAATTACTTGAATGTTCAGGCTGCACTGAGCTCCTGATCCTTTTCCTGTAGTGATGTACATTGAAATAATGTAGCTGTCTCTTAAAGAGAGTAAGGTTGTGTAAGGCCTGATAAATGTGTTGTAGCTCATACCACTGAGAGGAACTGTGTGAAACTGACATTTCTTTAATGGTGGAGCAAATGGGAGGCTGGCCGTTGTTCTCCTAGATTTGTGCAAGTTTTGTGTTTGTGGTCCAAGCACAATGCAGGAATGAAAGAAGGTAGCAGTGAGCAGTCAGTCAAGGAAGACTCAGAGCTTTGAAACGTTAATCATGCTAACCATATGGCCTAAAAGTACTAGAAAGAAGTATTTCAGACTTGTGATTTAAATGACTTGCTTTGTAGAATCAACTGTTTAAAAAAAGTTGTTGCAAGAACTGGTTTTCAGCAAACACTAAGCACGAAATAATTTTCCTGAGGGAAAGTGAAAAAACTTTGTATCTGATGCATCATACCCTTGGCAAGGTAGGACATGAAGTTTTCTATTTTTACGACTTATTATTTGGACATTTGTATCTAATGATTCTTTGGATAGTGCTTGTTCTATATGGGGGCAAGAGCGAATTTTGGACCCTGCTGCAAGAATATTTTAAAGGGCTTTTAGAGACCTGACAGAGGTATAGAACAGCAATATAATTATATTTGTTACTGACTTAATTTGTAAATGAAGCAAGAATGCCCCAAGTGAGAGGCTTTTAAAATGGGGATATCTCTTTCTCTTTCCTACCCTTAACATTCCCACATCGCATCAACTTTTCATCTGGCCAAGGTGAGCTATATTTTGCTTCCTGAAACCAGTCCGTACCTTTTCATGCATTGCTTTAAAGAGTGTTGTTTTCACTAAGAAATAACACCCCCATACAAATTTTTATTAAGGGATAAGCTCCGCACTCTAACTGATCTGCCATACAGCAGGCTATCGCACTGCCAGTCTGCGGCCAAATTGGCTCCAGTAAGGTTTTTAAGTAAACTTGTATTAATGCCTTTCTTCCACTACCATAAACTGTTTAATCAGGGCCGTAAGCTGATGTAGCCTGGAATAAGTATGTCTAATTGTCAAAACTCTGGGGCTTGATTGACAGTTTCACCATGATTAAGCTGCGAAAAAGCCGAATTATACGTGATGCAAGACCCGAGTATGTGTATACATACACAGGTAAGTTAGGGCTGTATCTAGTGTTTTGTCCTTCCTTTCATTACACTTACACCTGGTTACGTTACAGTTCAATTCTCAGGTGTTGCAGAAAATCTACCTCTTTGGACTGTAGATGGAAATAACTGTGAAAAAAGTGATGCAGAAATCTAGTTTGTGCTAAACACACTGCTTTATTTTTACAACCCATGTCTGCTTTCATGAGGAAAAAATGATAAATGAACAGGCAGTCTTTGTTTTGCTTTTCAAAAACATTTTGTAGAGATTTTTCACTAATGTGAATCTGAAATTTTATCTACTCAATTCTGTATAGATTAAGTAAATAAGTATGCTTAATATATTGGACTCTGAGTTTTTCTTTTACATCGTGTTCGTGTCTGACCGGATCTACCGAACTCATTGTGTATGTGTGAAAACTCGAGAATGAAAATTAAAAGATGTGGAATGGGAGTTCAAGCGTACTGCTCAAGTGCCCCACGAAGGGTGGCATTGCGGAGATGTCGGACGACTGCGTGTTACCAGGAGTCTCAGGGGCAGAGACTGGTAGGAGAAGGGGCTGTGCCCGCTATGCGCACCCTGGTGCGGGCTCGAGGAGGAGGAGGGTGGCGTGTCTGTGCACAGAGAGCAGGAGCACAGGAACCTGTGCCTGCCTGCTTGAGTGCTGCAGTTGATATCTACCACTGTTAAGTTAGACTGTGTGCAGCATGAAAAACGTGGTGGTGTTGTCTAGTAACTTCAAGTGTTCCTCATGGCATCATGCATTACTAATACAACATTGCAGAATTCTCTCTCGGTGCCCTAATAATGATCAGGGTTCTTACTGCCTCTTTGGCATCTTCCTTAAAATTTGACAGCTTCCCTAAATTGTAAGAACTGTGGGTTTTGTTCTACCTAGAAAAAAGTGCGTCAGTAGTTAAGTTCATTTTTCCTCTGTACATCAATACACTGTAATAATGTACTCCGACTCTTTGGAAGTAGTATGGGGGGGAAGCATTTAATAAAAGCTGAGCAGTGCAAGTCCTACACCTGAGCCTTTTCTAGGGATGTGCCAAGTATTTTGGAAATTGAGGTACACTGAATTGCTGACCTTGCTATATACTTATTAGCTCTATCCAAGTACCTGTTTCCACAAAAGGTGCTGCCTCTATAAAAATCTCCACTCTTTCTATATCCTTCACTATGGCACATACTGATAGGAAATCAAAGCTGCTGTCAGTGGGTGCATTAATTGCTTCAGTTATGCTAATTTTGTTACTTAAAAAAAATGGCGTATTTGTAACCTTTTGGAGGTAAGTTTGCATATACATCACAATTAATAGATGAGTCATTTTGTTCTGGGTATTGCTTTTTTTGTTAGAAGTGAAGTCCCTTCTGGTACATGTGCATGCACATGTGTGCACACGTTTGAGCTGTTCCTGTGAAGCGCAGCTCTCCTGTGAGAACCTCTTTCACCAGCTGCCTGAGCCTGTAAGGTCACCTCTGCCTGGGCTTCGCTCCCTGGCAGATGGACAAGTGTTCTTCATGCACTTGGAAGGGGTACTTGCTTTTTATGTGTTACTCCTCACAATTACTTTTTCCCCCTTTGTGACTTATTTTTACATTTAAAATTCCCATTATCTACTTTTTTTTTTTTTTTTTAATTGGTTAGCCCTGTCTTCTTGAAAGAAATGTTTGTTTTCTTTTAGTTGCCTTCGTCTCATCTACCCCTACTGGCTTTCATGGATTTTACTGACTCTGGCACCTATTTAACCTGCACCTCTTAGTAACTGAAGACTATTGTGCTTCCTATAAAGATTCTCTAATTTCCTTTTAACTTGCTTATCTACTAGCTTTGAGATTGCATCTTACTTTGGATTTATTAAAACAATGACCTGGGATCAAATGTAATTCAAGGCTACACCAAGAATACAGCTTCCGAAGCTTTACTTCATGAAAGGTACTCAAGAGCTTCTCTCACCTTTGGCTTTCAGGTGGCTGTGAAGCCAAAGACTTGGTGTTGATGAACTATTTCTCATTCCCTGTAGAGCTTACCAGCTATTTCAATGCTGAAGTGAAAACAGCGTGGACACCAATGATAATATTGAAGTGTAGTATGGGTAAATGCATGGAATAAATGACTAGGTATTAAAAGTTGCCTGGTATCAGTTGATACTTCAGGGTCCTGCATACAGTAATAAAAGCAGTGCAAGTAAAACAAACACAGTTCTTTGTGCACAGTAAAGGAAAAATGCTGAAATTGCTTATTGTCTCATTGAGACAAAATGAAGTAATTTTACGTGTTATTTTAGTTTTCTCCCTGTATAGGTATTTGTCTTCTAAAATATCTCAATGTAGGTTACCTGGAACCACTTCCAACTCATCACGTGGATGCTTTTAATTTTTAAAGTTTATATCCCAACCCATAATGTTCATAGGGAAGAAAATAATAGGACCAAAAACTTGTGATGCAAATGTAAAGTGGTGGCTTTATCAGGAATTAATCAAAACTACAATGCTATGCTGGAAGCATGTAAGATTGCTTCCCTTCAGCTACTGACCACTCTCGAAGTGTTTATTTAGTCCAACTACGTTGTATGGCTGAATATTTTATCATTCAACTTCCTAAAACAGGTCTCTTGAAATAAAATAGCATATTTTAAATGTAATTTTGGATTGTTCCCTGTTTTTTCATTTGTATTTCCTACTCAGTACAAGGATGAGAGAATTTAGATTTCCTCAGTGCAATCTGAAAATGTTAAAGAAAATACAACCTTGCTGAAAAAGTTATGAAAAATATATGCAGGAGCGAGAACAAATGAGGATTTCACCCTAAATTAGCAACTTCTCACTCTTGTTACCTTCTGTTTTTTTCTTACATCTGCACTTGGAAATAGCTAGCACAAAAAGGTGGGTCTCCAAACTGCAGTTCCCTTGAAAATAAAGGAATGCTTCCTGGTTTTCCACTCCCCAGCATGTACCTGCCCTCAGGAGTAACTCAGTACTTAGGGAACTTAATATTTTAAACTTCAAATTCCATTATTCTTACTCTAACTGTAGTGCATAAGCACTATGTACTAACATGGAGGTCATCAATTTTTGGAATCAAATTATTAAAGACTTCAGATAAATAAATAAGACTTTAAAAATGATGACCTTCCTGTGTTTCACATTCTACCCAGGCAGCACAAAAAAGCATATAGGACTTTAAATTTAAAAATATTTTCCCAGCAGCACGTTCTCACTCACTTAACTGCAAGGTGTGCATCAGTAAGACGTAGGCTAATGTCTACAGTAAACTGACTCTTTGAACTGGCTGTGGGACCAAGCTCTCCTACAGTGACCTAAATGAGGCTTAAGAAATTTTGCTACTGTTTAAGGAAGTTATGTGTAAACGCCTACAGTGCAAGAGACAATTCAGACACAAGGAGAATAAATTAATATAAAGCCTGTATTTACTGCAGCACTTTGAACAGGAAAAAAAATGATTTATCTCATTTTGTTGCATAATAACGCTATTTGTTTCATATGCCATCCTGCTGACACTCCTTACTCTTGCCTTTCAGCTGTGAGAGTGGGCAGTGCATGCATCCCTAAGCCCCAGTTACTTGAATCTTCAGTGCTCCATAGGGAGCAGTAGGGCTTTGTGAGAACTTGAATTTTACTGGAATTCCAGGTGGAGGCCTCATGGCGGCTGCAGCTCCCTCATGAGGGGAGCAGAGGGTCAGGTGCTGAGCTCTGCTCTCTGGGGACAGCGACAGGACCCGAGGGAAGTTGGGGCTCCATGAGCCTTCTGGCTCCCTTCCAACTCAGGATATGCCATGATTCTGTGATTGTATTTATTTGCTTAAAAGCAGATGTACAGTGGCACTGTATCAGTACTGAAGTTCCTCTTAAGAGTATTCCATTAATCCCACAGGTATGTTTTTACAATACTATTTTATCCACATATCCACATTTGCAAACCCAAGCCATTAAACAATAGAACCATTTCAAGCTTTTAAGAGTGAAGAAGCAGCCATCTGTTTGGATCTTGTCAGACACGTTGGGGCTTCAAGGGGCTTTCCTCCTTCTACAGGAGACACCGTTGTTCCAACCTGAACGACCTGAGAAGCTGAAGTTACAGCAACACTCAGCACCAGTGACTCTAAGCACCAGCTTCCACTTTTCATAGGGAGGCTGAGATGTTTCTGGAGCTGGTGAGTCACCCAGCCAGGGCAGAGCTGTGAGCACAGCCCCCGTCCAGCCCTCTCAGGCTACATCACTGCCTTCAGCAGCAGCCACTCCCAGCCCTGGGCCCCTCTGGTATCTCAGTCAGACCAAAACCACACTTAGAAAGCGTGTTCACCTCCGCTTCCTGGACATGACATTTTAGTGTGTTTAAACTCAGACATCTGCTAGAGTTAAGCAGAGTTAACTGGGGAGGGCTCCATCTGCCCCCAGCAGCTCTGACTTCTCACGTTAGCCTATCTTCCGAACCCACCTTCCACTGGAATATTCAAGTGCTTTTGCACTTACCTGCAGCACTTGTAGAAGAGCCGTTCCAGAAAGAGGTGTAGAAAGAGATCTGTCTATGCACAATAACTGAGTGCCTACAGCTCCAGGAGGTCCTGGTAACAGCAGGCAGAGAGTTTAACAAGGAGCACTTGAGCCGTGAGGAGAGAGCTGCAGCAAGTCATTCATCCCTCCTTCCCCCTCTCTCTAGTTACTAAGGCAGTAAGAAGACTTACGCAAGCCCCTGAACTGCAGCTGGAATCTGAAATCTCAGATAATGGGAATGAAACGCACAGCATGTGCTGGCATAGAGCAGCCCACAGGTCTTGAAGTAAATGCTGAAGAGCACCAGCAACAGGAGCAGCCACATAACAGCCCATAGCTGTGTCTGTGCTTGGAAGAGCCACTACCATGCCCTTTGGTAAGCACTTTCTCTTGTTCCTGTAACTATCAGGCTATTGACCTCTTCATTTCCTATTTTTCAACAGCTGCGTATGTCAAAATGCATGTCAAAAGGAAGTAGGACCTGAGCAAAAATCATACATTTAATGCTTATAATTTGCAGCCATTTGCAAATTAAACTAACATCCACAATAGCAACAGCTCCCTTCAGATATCTTTGTGGAATTCTTCCTGTGCTCCAACAACCAGTGCAAGAGGCAGGACAAGAAAGGTAACTGCTGGCCTGCTTAGATGTACTGTCAACAGGCGTTGACTCTTTGAGCTGAAAGACCACTGATCAAGCAGCACACAACAAGTTAGTGAGGTCTTCACAGTACGGCTGTAGTGCTGTGCCTTTGTGTACCAGCACAGGGAGGCAAGGAGCACAAGACATGCCGGGAAGAAGCTAGCTCTCGCTGGTATACAGAAGCACGTCTTCCTGAGGAACAAAATGCTGAAGCACAGCTGTCAAGTTCCAGCTGTCATATTTATCATGAAGAGGGTGAGCTTTGGTTAACCATTAATCAATCGTGCAGTACCAGTAGCCAACTGTCTTATGAAAGTTCTGTCACTCATTGAATCTGTATTTCGCTCCTTCCCACCTTGCTTCCAAGCATCACCGCTTCTAAGAATGGAATGTAACATTATACTACTAGACCCAGGAAGCAGCCAGGCTACAGCATTCCCACCCAGACCACAAAAAGTTACATCAAAACTCCTCCTCCTTTAAATCTGCCTTAAAAAAAAAAAAAATAATACCTATAGTTACCTATTCCATGTCTTCTGCATCAACAACACACATCGTGGCCCCAAACCTCTAGTTATGAGATGCATTATGAAATTTATATACCTGTATTACAGAAATTGAGACTCCTCTCTAGGAGGAGGTCTTAGACTCAGGCAAGAAGACATTTACCTCATGTTAACACACAATAATTAAACACATTTTACTTAATAAGTTTTATTTATGCAAAGCCAATCCAAAAGTGTTATGTAAAAGTGAAAAGCTCTTTTTACATATTAGTAAAAACTTGTGTTTTTTGCATTTAATTGTGGGAAGAGTGAAGACTTTAACTGTTTTATTTACAGGAACCCACTAAGTTTGTTTAAAAATATAGACACAGGTATTCAGTCACTCTTATCTTCCCTAAAAGCTAACTGCTGTACAGTATACAATAGGCCCAAATAACCAAGGGTATCCCATGACAACTTGACTATACAACCTTTTTGTGCCCAATTAAGGATATTCTTGCTTTGATGTAATGCTTCTGCCTTTTTATTTTCCCTTCAATTTATACAGTAGTCAAATTAAATACCATTACTATGTCACACCCAGCATTTCCTTAAGGAGAAGTTACGTCCCTTGACCTTCCAGTTCTGCTGCCGCTATATCTGGTTCTTCGTCATTGTAAATGTTCTCTGCCTGAAGACACAAAATGTTACGTTACAAGTGGTAGACAACTGTTTTTAAGCAGACCTCTACATTTAACATAAGAACAAACAAAGGCGGTAATACCAAGACAGAGATCACCCCCTTCTTAAGGGGACCTCTCCCTGCCTTTTCTTAAAGGGCAGCCAAACTCTGGAGAAAGCATACAGTGTTGTTGACTTCTGCAGTTGTTCTCCCACATTAGTTTATTTCAGGAGGATAAGACTTAGCCATTCAACTTCTTAAAAACACTTCTCCCTTTGGGCATACTTCAACCTCTGCCTGAACACACCAAATAAACTGAAGAACGGGTACTAAAGCTAACTGAAAGGCTGACTGGTGACACAAATTTAAGCCTGATAATTTTTTTTTGGTTAAAGATGGGACCTCTATTATTGCAAAGTGATATTACTCCACCTTCATAGGATCAGTTATCTTGTAATGTAAAATGCTATGAACTACCTGTAGAGTTAAAAGGCATCTTGGTTCAGTCAACAGGAAAAAAGTCTTTGCCAGTATCAGATATAAGTTCCCAGCTGCCACAAATATGAACGTGAACTAGTACCTAAGTCTCAGGGTCAAGAATTGGGTATCTGTTGCATTTAATCAGGCTGTTTTCCTCTTTTTCTTTTGAAAGTCTAACTCTCCAATCACGGTGTGAGAAATACAGAGAAAAGACTGCTGTCAGTCACTGAAGGCGCAAGCTGTTCTAGGAAGAATGAGCCATTTCAGTTTCATTTGTGCAACAAGCTTCAGAGGAACTCACAAGCTGTTTTGACACTCACCATTTGCCATATCTGCATTATGTTGTCCTCCGATACCGAGCAGATCACCCAAGGCTCATTAGGATTCCAACTGAAGTCTGAAATTTTGGCAGTGTGTCCTCCATGAATAAACTGTTAAAGACAACAAAGTGAACAAAGAACATAAGCTTCAGCAAGCCATTTCATCTCTAGAGAAAAATCTGTTCAAAACCAGAGATTCAGAAGACAAATTTGTTATGCTGACGGCTGCACAAAGATTAAAGGTTGTTGCTTGATGTTCACAATACAGATGTGAAGAAGGTGTGTGTGAAATAACGTTGTATTCATTGCTTATGGACATGGATGCAATTGCTGAGGCAGCACTTAAGACGGCAGTTCATGTTATAGCAACAGCCAAGTGACATCCCTGAAGAGGCGCTACTTCACGCAAGATTGGGCTATGAAAGCCAGCCACATTTTTTAACCACTTGCTCAACTAATTATACTAGCACTTGTACAGTTTACACAGGAAATGAAGAAAATGAGGTATAAGCATTTTTAGTAGCTTATTTCCTGAGGAAACAAAAACAAAACCTAATTTTGGACTTCCTACATCATTAAGGTTAGCTACATAGGACCTGCTTGGTCTAAGGCAAGATAAACAGTCTCCGGTCACGGCTTTACACGCTTTTACATGTAAGAGTACTGGCAAGCACATGGCCAAACTAAGGACGATCAAAAATGAAGATGTGTAGATCATGTCTAGTGCAGCTTTGAAAAATCACTGTCTTTAAAACTCAACAGAGGAAGCCACTGCAAATTACAACAATGGATTAGAAGCTGGGTAAGTGAGAAGGTGCAAGAATTGCTGCAGTTTTAGTAGCAGTCATAAGGCATCATACTGCCATATAGCTTGTCAGCAGTTGAAATCTGGAGAAAAGCATACCAAGAGTTCAGGAGGCCCATCTTCTGCATCCTCTGCGGACTGCTCTTCTCCAATTTTACTGCAAGAAAGTAGTTTATACCTTTTATTAACAAGCAAAATTGCAACCCATAGCAATTTAACTTAACAGTTCCTAGCCTTTGTTTCCAGAATTTGCTATTGCTTTTGGTTTCCCTCACTGTCCAAAAGTTACAAGCCAGAGATACAGAACAAACTGTTCTGTGTTTTCTGTGCTGAAATAAAATCTAACTTGTGAAGACAGCAGAAAACAATTTTATCGGCAAGAACTCCTCACAGAAAAGTAACATTAGAAATATTGTGCTGCTTCTGCTGTATGCCTGAACGGCCAGGCCTGAGTTAAGCATGCAAGGAAGGCTAGAAAGCAGTACAAATCAAGTCTACCAGATAAAGCAGGACTGAAGGCTTTATTTTTTATTTTTTTTTTTTAAAAAAAGCATTTGTCCATAGACACCAAATGAAAGGAACTGTTCTTCACCTTAGATCCCACACATTAAGCCGACGATCAGTACCACTCGAAGCAAGGATTGTTTCATTATGAGGAGACCAGTGAACCTGTAGGAAGAGAAAACTTGACTGTAGCACAGTTACTGATTTCTAATGATAGCCTGAATAAACACCACCTGACCACTAATTCTCAACTAGACTCAGTACGTTAGTTTCTTCCAATACATCAGACGTTTTACATCACAAATAGATTGCCTTAAAATTTTGATTTCTCAAACTGAGCAACCAACATATTTCACTGTTACAGATTTGTACTGTGATGAAACGGAATTGCCTAAAATCCAGTGTTACTTGGACACTACCAAAAAGGCAGAGTTCACAATATTAGACGTGAACCTAAGTTCTCTCCACAGCAAGACATTTTAGAGAAAACTTCTACCTTTACTGAGGGTAGTTACAGGCTCCCAGTATCTTTATAGCAGTAAGTTGTTGACTACTCGCTTCATTGTCAAGCATTGAAAGAAACTACGTAGTAGTCTGCATTAATTGAACCAAAATTCAGTGCTTAATTTTAAGCACTGAATTCATTGTGCTTGGTCACCAGATGAAAATCCACGTTCTTGTCCCAGTCGGTAATTAGTCACCAACTTATATTTTCTTACAGGCTGTGTAAAAAGTTTACCCACCTGAAAAATTTCGTCCTTATGAGACTCAAAAGAATGGAGTTTCAATTTTAAGTTTCGAAGATCCCATAGAGCCACCGTCTGGGAGAAGGAAAATACATTATTTTCCTATAATGGCTTTAGAAATAGGATTTAAGAACATGAACAGATTTAGAGTAAACGCAAGCAAAAACCTTGTCAGCCGAACCAGTTGCTAAGATGAACTCGCTGTATGGATTGAAGGACAGACAGTTGACCTCAGCTGTATGAGCATCTACACAGTGACTTGGCTTCGATGTTGTATTAGATCTTGTGTCCCAGCTGTTGCAGTCAAGGGTTTGGAGGAAGAGGGAGTAAGAAAGAACAAGAATTAAATTTTCAGGTTTTTTTTTGTTGTTGTTTTTTGTTTTTTAAACTACACTACGCAGAAGTTTAAGAGACTACTTTACTGAAAGTAGACTGAAGCTACATTTTTTTTTTCCAAAACCTTTCAGCATTTTTGCTTGTTGTACACAAGCAGTTCTCATCAGGAAGCTGATATACATATTAATTACAATTTATTTTCAAATGACACGCAGATTTCAGAGAATCTGCATCACTATTACAGTTGATTGCACTGGAAAGCTGCATCAGACCATTGCAGATTTTTATTTTTTAATAACAATTCACATGCTCTGGACTCGTATGCTGACAGCACACAGCAAGTACTACCCAGAAACTGCCTTAACCCAAACTTACATCATAAGCTTCTGATCATCAGCCACAGATCCAAACAGAGATTCATGGAGCAGATGCCACGCCACATCTTCTACTACTGCAGAATGCCCAGTAAAGATTGCTTTTGCATCAACGATTTTGCCTTCTTTTGGTCCAGCACTTATATCCCATAAACACACAGTCTGTAAATAAGAACCATGTTGTATCATCATCTGGACTTTAACTGTGTTATCTTTAAATAAAAGGATCACATTCTGTGTATAAACAGAGATGACACTCTAGGAACTGTACTTTGTTTTTTTAAAAGAAACATTTAGTACGCAGTAACTTACAAGTCAACTCAGTTATCGATCAGTTTTCTGCAAATTCAAGGCCCAAAGATTATTTCTGAGGTCACAACGGCAATTTACAAAAAGCATCCTTATTTCAGTACCCTGTGATTTACTTGTAAAACTCACAAAAAAAGTTGTTAGCTGTTAGTGCAGTGGATCAGAGTTTCATACTACTTTACAACCTCAGATCCAAGTCAGTTTGGAGGGCTGTTGCAAGCCAGTTTCTTCCAGCAGAAAACCCTAAGAACATTCTGTTCTCACTTCACCCAGAGTATTACAAAGAACTGGTTGTTGACTACAGCCAAAAGCCAGCCAACATCCTTCAGAAATATAACACATTAGAGCTTTCCTACGTAAAAGTTACACTCAGGCAATTATTCTCTATCTGTCACAGCACGTATTTTTTTTTTAAAGGGGAAATGATGTGTTTTTTACATGATCATCTGATGCACTGAGAAGATGTCCACTCAAATTGGAGTTCCATGACAAACCGTAGCCTTCCTTCTGGTGCCCTCTTAATCTAAGGTCCGGATTACACTCTCCACTTGGGTCTGAAAGAGAGGAAATTCCCTTCATTTACTTTTTCTTGCACATCAATCCATGAGAGCATCTTGATCACTGTTTCTGTCACAATAATCATATTTCATGCATCAGCCTCAGACTAGAGTGCTGCAGTAGAGATTGAGGGCATTAAGCATAACAAGACATTTACAGTCACTGAAGATCTGAGGCTTCATATTCTGATTACCCATCAGAGCCCATCGCCTCTCCTCCTAGGTACAGTGAAATACCAGTTTAACTCACCGTACAAGGCATCTGGCTTAGCTTCAAGGAGTCTGACCCACCTGGTTTTGAAGGATGTTTAGTGTAGTCAAACACCAACACATCAGCAGACGGCGTTTTAGTAGCAATGATGCAGGCGTTCTGCGGCATGTAACGAGCACGGTTTACTTCACCTTCATGGTTAATTTTAATCTCCGTTTCAATTTTGCCAGTCACGGATCCAAAGCCACCGAACTCTACATTTGTCATAAAAAAAGTCAGTTGATCTTATCAGCTACTTAAAATGGGTTGAAGAGCATTTCAGGCTTCTCTCCCACCCCAAGAAACAGCGGTAAGAATCTTAACAATACAGGAAAGCCTAAGAAAGACACGCACCACACGGCACAACACTACTGACAGTTTAGGTATGTTGAATCCTCTCTGACACGAACTCTTTCAGAGCTTTAGTGTCTGTTAGAAGTAGGCGTATGTTAGTTTTCATCAAAACAAACAGAGCTGGCAGAAATGCTAGTAGGGAATGCATATCATATCATCAGACAAATTCTTTCAAAATAAAAAGTTCCCTCTTTTTATTTGTCGCTAATGATCTAGAATTAGTTTGGACTGGTAAGGATTCACCAGCTTTAGTATTCAACAGGAAGTTAGACTACCATTTGACAGGACACTTATTAATGCTATTATTGCTACAGCATACTTCAAGAACTCATGCGCTGCCCACCTCCTTTCTCACTGTCATATTGAGAAGCATCAAACTGGTCATCGTTGGGAATCTGGACTCTTGCAACAACGAGGTGGTTCTGTTCATCAGAGGTGTGCGTTCCCAAAACCAGCCAGTGCAGCGCGTAATCCTTTCCTTCTGGCCTGTGTGGAATAATAAATTCATGGAATAAAATTACACGACTAGTTCTGGAATCTAGACAGCTAGCATTAATAGCACTCAAGATCCAAACTTCTTCAGGGAGCTAAAAAAAAAAGAGAGACTCACATAAGAGATCCTTTACTTTGTCACAAGAGACTTGTGCAGTAGAGTGAGCTAGACTCTGACATAGGCAATCCAGTGAGACAGCCAGCTAGCCAGCGTGACGATACAAGTCGTTAAAAACTGCCACTGCTACTTTAATGGAACAGCTGAAATTTGCACAGTGTCTACAGGGTGATGCTAACATGTATTTCTATCTTTAATTCTCCTAGCAATTGCACAGTATTGATTTAGAAAGCCATTGATGCTACTACTTTCTATAAGAGACACATACTGAGGAAAGTGGCAACATATTTTAGTCGCTTCTTTTATATGCTTTTACTGGTTACTGTTTTATTAGAGTTTTCAAACTAAACCTGCCTAACCAGAATCTAACTCCTCTTCTGGCAGTTAAATTCAATATTTGGTAATCTGTAAAGGGCTGGAGGGGCAGTGTCATTTTTTTCCAAAAGGGAAGAATTGAACACTCAGGAACAAGCAGCATCTTCATTCTTGAAAGCAAAAAATAAAAAATAAAAAAAAATCAGGCTGTCTGAATCCAAGCAAGCAGGAGTCATTTAAGCAATCATAAACCACTGTAGGTATTGTTACACCGCTTCTAAGGCGGTGTAATGCAATACATACATTTTGACAGCAAAAAAAGAAACGCACACAGAATGCACGCACACTTACTTGCATCAGGAACAGGTGTCCCATCATGTCAGGTGCCATAGAATGAAACAGTCCTTGCCTTAAATGGCTTACATATTTTGACACTGGATAATTGGAAATACCAGGTTTTAAACTGAACATTAAGTCAATCTGCAAAACACGAGGCAAGCAGAAGTGTTCCTCACAAGGGCTCCACACCCTCAAACCCCCATTCCATTTTCTCCATGCCACGATTAGTTAGCTCACATCTCTCAGCATCTTCCCCAAACATCCTGGTATATAAAACTGGTTATCCAGCCACTAAGCAAGCTATCTTTTATGTATGGTGGAATTTTAGAGCGGGAAGTGACCATCCTCCAATTATCCCATGAACTTTACATGTAAGATAATTGAAAACTTGGCTGTATTCAGTTTACAACAGCTAGAGTCCTGAGAGGGTACTTTGACAACCGAAACTCTCTACTAGCTGATGCATGAACAGAATCTATGTTTATCTCCAAAACTCTTTAAGTAATTAACTGACAAGCATACAACTTCCAGAGGGAGATGGAAAAATGGGAAAATTAAAATACCAGAAGTCCACAGTAAGCCAGGCACAAATATCAGCCTTACGAGAACAATTACCCCTTAAATAAGCTCAAACTAGAAACAACAACAACAAAACAAACAAGGAAACACAGACAGATGATACAGCTTCTACAGAGTAATTTGTAATGCAAATTAAGAAAAACAATCCTCAAGAAGTTGAGTTTGTTTCTTCATTTTCTGAGCAGAATTCGCTATAGAAGACTGCTGTGTCTCCCATCTACAAAGTGGTAAAGGTTTATCCCCTTACACCTCAAGACATCTTTTGTTTAGCTAAGCTACCGTTCCCTAGAGTATCAAATTATGACTTTCTTCCTCAAAGCTTCCGCATACCCAAAAGGTTTTGACCGCTGTAAGCACAATAACCTACGACAGGCTCCCAAGGAGGAGTCCAAAGCAAGCGACGGTTGTTTTTTACCAAACCTCCGGCGGTTTTATCCTCGGGCAGCACGGCTTAACGGCGCCAGAAGCTACAGGGCAAACATCCCCGGAGCAGACAAGCCCAGCTCCCGACCTGCCAGCCCGGCCGGTCCCCTCACCTGGTCACGTCGGGCAGCCACTGCACGGTGAGGCTGGGCCACTCGAGCGCGTGTGTCATCACCAGGTCGTAGAGGAACGGCGTGTTCTTCTTCCAGATCTTGTACTCCTCGCTGATGACGCGCTCCTCCACCGTGTCCTCCAGCACTGCGAGCGGGGCGAGAGGAACCAGGGGCTGAACCGGGGGGCCGCCAGCCTTCCACCTCCCCCCCCCCCAGTCTCCTCAGGGATGCCGCCCGTGCCCCCCCCGCCCGGTCCCTACCTTCCTTGCCCGCCATTTTGGGTGGGCGGGCGGCCGTTAACGGTCGCCCGGGGAGCGGATGGTGGGGGGGAGGGTGGTGGAGCGCGCGCGGCTCCCGCCGCCGTTGAGGGGCCGCCCGCCCGCTGCCACCCCGCGCATGCGCCGCCGCCGCCCGGGCACGGCAACCAATGGGGCGCCCAACGGCATCCGCGGCGCTGTGAGGGGAGGGCTGTGGGGAAGGGAGGCGGGGCCGTGAATAAAAACTGTGCGGCTCTACATAAATAAAAACACTTCCACACGGTGTTGGCTAAGGGCTTTTATTTATTTATTTATTTATTTATTTGTGTTGATGAATGCGACTCAAATTCTTGTGACCCAAATTTTTGACTTGCGCTCGTATTCCTTGCGGGGGAAAAGTAAAATAAACAAACAAACAAACAAACAAATAAATAAATAAAAATGAGGCTCGCAGAGGTGCTAAATAACACCCCTGAAACGCCCAGGTGTGGGAGAAGAGCAAGCATGCTGCCATGGCCCCCCTCTGTGGGCTCTCCTAGCCGTTACCGGCGCTCTGCCGCAGTTTTACCTCGTGTGGCATCAGCCCTTGCACGTTGACGCTGGGGGACAGGAGCAGTGTCGTTATTTATTGTCACATTTATAAGTTTTGACGAACAGGACCGCGGGTAAATTCAGGAAGGAAGGGCAGTGCTGTCGACGAGAGGAAAATGAAAACAAACGCGCTCTTTCTACCAAAAAATGTAAAAGCCACTTTCCAACAATCAGAAATCCCGACGGCTTAGAATTAAAAGGAACACAAAAAATTAACATCGGTTTAAAAAACGATCTCGGCAAGAGCAAGCCGTGCGGGCACGGAGCCGGCGGCAGGGGGCGCCGCGGTGACACCGGGCTGACGGGGAGCGGCTGGGGCCGTGTGGCGGAGCCGTGGTGCCGTCGTCACTCACTTATTAAAGTTTTAAGCCCTTTTGTTGTTTAAATTGGGGCAGTAGTGCTGTCGGGCTGCTGTGGGGATACAGCTTCTTTTAAGTTGTCACATGCAAGTCCAAATTGTGGTTTTGCCGCGGTGCACACACAGCCGTTCTGTTCTCTCCTTCTGTAAGGAACCGCTGCCTTTTGGGCTGGGGTGTCAAAAAAGAGAAATATTCCAGTGAAAAAGCTGAATAACTATATACTAGTCTTCCTCTTATACCTGCACAAACTGGAATTAAAGCTATGCATGGCATATTCAAAACGTGAATGTTGTTAACTGGAAGCTGTAAACGAATCTGCTAGATAGGAGTGCACGGGTGAAGGTGTTAACGCCGAGATAGAGCCTTGATCATGCAAAACGTGTTACCAGCTTGACTTTGGCAACGCTTACTCGTTGTTTTGGTATTTGCTGCCAAGTATGTGTCTAATCCTACAAAGTGCCAAGGCCTTCCTAAAGTGTTAGAGAGTGAAGACGGAGCCTTTCAGAGTCTGCGTGTTGTTGCAGAGTGTTGATCGCTTAAAACACAGATACGGGATAAAGGAAATCTCTGTTGGGCTTCCTGGCTGTGAGTGACCTCTGTCAGCTCTCACTGAAGTGTGATTACAGGGCCCCTTGAAGGATCAACCCCGTAAGAGTGTCGGGTGGGATGCTGTTTGTGCTTTTTGCTGTGGATAGCAGTACTTTCTGCCACAGCTTACCTGGAATGTGCTGGGAAAAATGTGATCTGGGTTTGAAACCATAAACAAAACTGTTTTTAATGATGTCATGTAAGGCTTAGCTGAACTATAGATTTAGAGAGGAGTTGCTCCTCAGTCCTCCTCAATTTTTATAGACTCTGTTTAGGATCTGCAAATCAAGCTGGATTATAATGGGCTGCAAGGAGCAGTGCTGGTTTTGATGAACAAAGTCTGCCACACCTATATGTCAAAAGTGACCCGTGCAGTTCTCTTTTCCTTGTTAGCAATTATATTTGCACACAGCCAAATTTGCTTTTAATTTAAACCCACACAACACCAAAATCCTAGTGCTTTTCTCACATTGAGACTGTCACGGGAAAGACAGTTTATAAACAGTACAGCTATCAAAGAATACACATCACCAGCTCTCAAGCTGGTTATTTGCAATTCATCAGCACGGTCGTATCTGTGGCCACACATCTAAAACATATCCTTTGATCCCACACTTTGTGAGGAAAGTAATTATCCAAGGCCATTGTTCATCACAGGCAGTATGTGTAAAAGGTACGATAAATTAGTTTTGAAGTAAAACAGTGACTTGAATCATAAGCTTTATTTTATTAAGCTATACTCCTTTCAAGCCTAAGCGTGAAATACTGCATTTTCATTTCAGTAAAAAAAGCATCTGTCTTCTGCATCCTCAACTGTGTGTGCTGCATCGTGATTCAAATTGCCAGATACACTTACAGAGAATTATCTGCACTTATTAATTTTCAGCTTGCAGACATGTGCTGATTTATTAGTCTGCAAAGAATGAGCTGGCTTGCTGGTGCTTATGTCTCTTATACATTATGTGGAGCTGATGGATGTTCATAGCGACAACTCAGCAAGTAGGTGTAGGCCGTACTGTGAATAGCTATCTCAATTAGAAAATTGTTTAACGAGAAGTGGGCTTGTACAAAACCTCAAAATAGTCATTGGAAAAGTAAAGTAGCAGCCCCATAACTTATTATTCTCAAATATATTTGCTACCGTTGCATAGTCTTGGGAGCCTGTTTGGAATAAAGCATCGTTTTCATCAAACATGCCAAACAGAAAAGGACACCTCAGATTAATTGATGCAAACCCCTGGTCAGAATTTCCTGAAACGTGATGGCATTCTTCTTTCCATTGCCCATCCACTATTTCTTTGTATTTACCTGACAGGTATCATCTCCTCATTAAAAAATCTCACCTGATCTCATCAATACCCAGCCATCACAGAAGATCTTGAGCTGCAGCAGTGACCTGGACTTGTCCTCCATCTGTGACGTGAAGTTTGGGATCTGTCTAGTGACGGCATGTTTCTGGCACTTCACTTCTAAATGGGCCTGGCTGTGCTTCGTCCTGATATGCAGTATACATACCCTGCATAGCCATGTGCAAACGACGGCTTTTGCTTTACAATGGATGAAGTACGTTTGTAGGAACATCAGTGTTAAGGGGAGGGCACAACTCTGAGATTACATCCAGCACTGGAGACCAATCCTCCACTTGCAGCTTCTAGGTGGGGTTGTTCCCAAGTATCAGGATACTGCAGGAGGAACTCCTGGGCTGCACGCTTTGGATAACTAGCACCGTTTTCACACTTCCAATGGACTTTTGTAGATCGTATTGAACTTCGTGCTGCAAACAAGAAGGAATCCTGTGCCCGTCTTGTGCATTCCTTCAGTATTCAGGAATAGACCTTTTACCTTTTTACCTAATGTTTTACCTTTGGTGTAGAATATGTTCAAGTAACAAACACAAACCGAGCTTGTTCTCAAATAGCAAGTATCCCTTCCTTACCCCGCCCCCCCCAAATCCCATTAATATGGCACAAAGCCAAAACTTATAAATCCAACCCTGCTAAACACTTCTTTGTGGTTTGTCATGGACATGGCAGTGTTCCCTCGACACCTAGGCTTTCTGGGCTATTTCTGTGCTCTGCAGAATTTGCTTTGCATTTTCTGTACATTCTTTAATGATGCTATCTAGAGTGACAGGTAAATTCTTAGAGACACAGCAACACTTACATAATTGGCCTGGAACACTTGTATTAGTTTTACTCGGAGTAGTGGAACTGATTGAATTACTGAGGAGCAGGGGAATATGTCAGTAGTTTTTAACATGTCATCTTGTGAAACTAACTGCACTATGTGCTGTTTTGCATGCAATGCATTGCCAAAAGGGTGTGCTTTTGTTGCATAGGCTGCTGTAGTTCTGCTGCCTGCTGGTCTGCACAGATGACGGCTCATAAGCAGAGTCTGTAGACCTGTAGGGGTATTAGAAGACAAGGAAGAGAATATTTTGCTCTGCACAATGTGCTTTGGCTTTTAGATAGAAGTAACAGATGTGTGAATGTGTAAAAAAAAAAAAAAAAAAAATATTTTCCTAAAAGTACAGATGCTTAAATGAGCACCAGTGGGGGGATTTGCAATAAATGGAGGGACACATCTGTCTGCTGAAACTTGCAGCATTCAGCTCAGCACAGTGAAGTTCCACATCCTCGGAGGTGCCTTGGCCTTTCCCCTTGTGATCTCAGAGGAATTTGGGGAGCAGGGCTGGGTTAGCTCCAAGCCTATGCCTGGGTCGCAGGGCTCAGGGGAGGCTGTAATCCAGAAGCTGCTGTTTGCAGTTGTATTGGAAGGAGTGAAGGAGTGAAGGCAAACTGCTGCTCTCCACAATGCACTGAAGCAGAGCAAAGCGCAGGAAAGCGTAAACCCTCTGTGACTGGAGGTGCCAAAGAAGGCGAAGGGGAGATGTTTATCAGCATCTGCTTCCTCCTCATCCTCCACTTGAGGGCTTCTACAGTATTCAATGAAGGAAAGTGATCTCTGCACGTTCCTTCTAATCTTTGGGAATATCTCTCCCTACCTGGGCTCCCTGGCCTCCTTTTTTCAGAGACTTCTGAGGTCACCATACGGTTCCTTTCTTTGTTCTTCACTCTCATCCGAGGCTTGAAGCAATTACTAATGGCATTATCTTCAAGGTTCCGGGTATCTCAGAGGTGGGTCCACTGAGACAGGAACTGTGCCAAGCTGTTTTAGCTCACTGATCACCTTCTGTGGCAAGGAAGGTTTTTGTTTGTTCTGTTTGATTTGCTCAGTTGTTCTGGCAGATCACCCTCAGGTGCAGTCTTCAGAAGAGCTGAAGACCTTGAATTTTATATTTTCTTCTCTTTCTAAGGGTTTTGAATGCTGAGGACCACATCGCTGCACAGAGTATACAATAATGGGTAGGTGGCATGTTAGATGGGTGTACAGCTTTGTGCTTTGGGAGGCAGGGGCTGTGGCCAGATTAATTAGGAATTCAGTGTGTTAGGGACATCCCATAACGGAAGGGAGGAGTGGGC
This sequence comes from Nettapus auritus, assembly GCA_011076525.1. NCBI lineage: Eukaryota > Metazoa > Chordata > Aves > Anseriformes > Anatidae > Nettapus > Nettapus auritus. The sequence goes on along the minus strand of CM021765.1, from coordinate 125,934,315 downwards.
AAACAGCAGATCTGCTGAGCCTGGGTTGGTGCCTGTTTGCATTTCTGGAGTCAATTCCAAAACTGCTGGGTACCCAGGCACATCCAGTACATGTGTGTTGCTGCTGTTTACTGCAGTAGTTACTCCTGGTGCTGTCTGCAGCTGAGGAAGCATAGCCACACATTCTCAAATTGGAGAAAAAGAAGGCAGCAGCACTGCCCTGTCAGGTCAGAACGGTACCTGGACATGCCCTGCAGTTAGCAGGGCTTTTATCCCTGTATCCCCTGTGGGACAGTTCAAAGTTCATCATGCTGTTAGTGCATTTTGAATTACATTTCAGAGCATGCTTTTGGAAACAGCTGAAACCAACCTAAGTACATAATAAAGCTGCAAGGAGCAGTCCTGGTTTCCCCTCTTGGTAGGCCTGACATTGTGTCAGCACTAACACTGACGTGGTCAGTGGGGAGCTGAATCAGGTCTCCAGTCGAGATGATTTTTTCCTCTTTTAAGCAGAGCTGTTTTCCAGCCAGATCACCAAGCTGAGCATACTCACTGCACGACTGCCTGGTCTCTGACCTTGGCACAGCGGGGAGCACAGGGACAAGGGCAAGAGAAGAGATGGCTCCATTCAGGCCCTGGTTTTAGATTATTTTATATTGGTTGTGAGGTTGTGTACATAGACCATGCAAGTCAAAAACCTCAGCAGTCATTGCTGCGTCACTGCAGTGTCTGCAGAGTTCAGCTCCCTCAGCAGCCAGCAGTGCAGTCTCTCTGCCACTTGTCCGTCTTCTGCAGATGAGGAAACTGAGAAAGGTGAGAACTCCACTCACGTGCTTTCATTTTTCTAGCGTGGAAGGAAAGCTTTACATTTTCTGCTTAGTTACTGCTATAAATGGGATATATAACTAGGACTTAAGTGGGAGACAACTGAGCTAAATATGAGTACAGGGACTCTCGGTATCATGGGACACTGCTGAGACCTTACCTGACATATATTTAAAATACTTTCCACAGAGGTTTTTT